>JAUPTC010000010.1:7135388-7199388 GCA_030762895.1 Sophora flavescens | reverse complement strand
TCACAGATTCCTTGTGCCATAGCTCTAAATTCTGCCTCTGCGCTTGATCGAGCCACTACATTTTGTTTCTTACTTCTCCAAGTAACAAGGTTCCCACATAGGAACATGCAATAGCCTGATGTGGATCTTCTATCACTTACTGAACCTGCATAGTCGGCATCTGTATAAGCCTCCATAGTCAAGTTTCCACCTTTTTTGAACAAGAGTCCTCTTCCTGGAGTAGCTTTGAGATACTGCAGTATACGTTCTACAGCTTGTAAGTGTCTCTCCCTCGGATCATGCATGAACTGACTCACAACACTGACCGCATATGCTAGATCTGGTCTAGTGTGTGCCAAGTAAATCAACTTCCCCACAAGTCTCTGGTATTGGATTTTGTCAACCTTGGCACTCTCCTCTTCAGTGCTCATCCTGTGATTTTGCTCGATGGGAACACCTGTAGGTTTACATCCAAGTTTCCCTGTTTCCTTCAAAAGATCAAGCACATACTTCCTTTGAGAGATGAAAATGCCTTGTTTTGAGTAGGCCACTTCAATCCCCAAGAAATACTTCAGTTTCCCAAGGTCCTTCATCTCAAATTCTGCAAATAATTTTTCCTTAAGCAGTTGTCTCTCAACTAGGTCATCTCCTGTAATAATTATATCATCAACATAAACAAGAAGTACAGTCAGTTTTCCTCCTTGTGAATGTTTGAAGAAAAGTGTATGATCTCCTTGGCTTTGCTTGTAACCGAGTAACACCATAGCTTTTGTAAATCTTCTAAACCATGCTCGGGGAGACTGTTTTAGCCCATATAAAGCCTTCCTCAATCTGCAAACTTTGTTTGTTCCACTTGTGGGACCAAACCCTGGGGGAATGTCCATGTACACCTCCTCCTCTAAGTCTCCATGCAAGAAAGCATTTTTGACATCAAACTGGTGTAGTTCCCATCCAGAGTGGGCAGCAAGAGAGAGTAAAATACGAACAGTGTTCATCTTTGCCACTGGAGCAAATGTCTCCTCATAATCAATGCCATAGGTCTGAGTGTATCCCTTTGCCACTAGTCTTGCTTTATACCTGTCTAGGGTACCATCTGACCGGTACTTTACAGTGTAGATCCATCTACTCCCCACTGGTTTCTTTTCCTTTGGTTTCTCAACAATTTCCCATGTTCCATTTCTTTCCAGAGCTTGCATCTCCTCATTCATGGCTTGAACCCAGTTCTTGTCCTTCAATGCTTCTTGTACTGTTCTAGGGATTCTGATAGAGTCAATGGCTGCAATAAAGCTTTGGTGCTGCAAAGAAAGGTTTGTGGTGGAAACAAATTTGGAAATAGGGTACTTAGCACAAGATCTTTTTCCTTTTCTTAAAGCAATAGGTAAGTCATCATCAATGTTAGGATCACAATTATCCAAAGGAATAGGTTTAGAATGAATGAAAGGAATAGATTCAACATGAATGGGACTAGTGTTTTCAATACTTACCATGGGTTCGGGATATTTGGGGTTGCGGCTGGACCAGGGAGGGGTGTTTCTTCCTTTGATAGACCAGTTTTGGCGAGCTTGCTCTAGTCTGAGGAGCTAATTCCTGTGTATCTGAGAGCATATCAGAAGATTGGAGCAAGGGAATGCTGCCTTCTGGAAAAATCTCGACTTCCAAATCAAGTATTATTCTCCCCCCAGCTGAGAGGAACTGAAGAATGATTGATTTTCTTGGAAGGTGACATCCATGGAGACATACACTCGACGAGAGGAAGGGTGATAACATTTGTATCCTTTCTTGTCAGGGGCATAACCAATGAACAAACATTTAATAGCACGAGGGTCAAGTTTGCCCGATCTTTGACGATGGACATGAACAAAAGCAACACAACCAAAAACACGAGATTCAAGACTTTGCATAATAGGAACAGATGGAAAAAATGTTTTCATGACATGAACAGGACTCAAACCACCAAGGATTCTGGAGGGTATTCTATTTATTAGATAAGCAGCAGTTAAAACAGCTTCCCCCAAATATGAATTTGGAACAGACATCTGAAACAATAAAGCTCTAGTAATTTCAAGCAAGTGTCGATTTTTCCTTTCAGCAACCCCGTTTTGTTGGGGGGTATCAACACATGTAAGTTCATGAACAATGCCATGTTGTTTAAGAAAGGTGGAGAAATTTTGGTTCACATACTCTCTACCATTATCGGACCTCGGGGCGTTTAATTGTTTTATCAAATTGAGTTTTAATCATATGATAAAACTGGATAAACAAATGGTACACATCTGATTTATTTTTCATTAGAAAAATCCAAGTAACACGAGTGCAATCATCAATAAATGACACAAACCATTTTGCACCAGAAATATTAGGAACAGAAGCTGGACCCCAAACATCAGTATGAATAAGAGAAAAAGGTTCATCACTTTTCTTAGCACTTGAAGGAAAACTTACCAGATGATGTTTGGAAAATTCACAAACATCACATTGAAAGCACTCAACCGATTCATTCAAAAACAAAGAAGGAAACATGGCCTTAAGTAGAGTGAATGGGGGATGCCCAAGACGATTATGTTGGAGCAAAATTTGGGAGGAACAAGACTTGGATTGATGACAGGAATGTTGCAACTTCACACCAGATTCACCTGAAGTTTCCATCTCAAGGTAGTACAACCCTCCCCGTTCCTTGGCAACTCCAATAGTCTTCCCCGTAGTATTGTCCTGGAATACACAATGAGAAGGGAAAAATGTTACAGCGCAATTAAGGTCTTTGGTAAGTTTATGTATAGAAAGAAGGTTAGATGACAGTTTAGGAACATGAAGCACATTTTGCAAATTTAGAAAAGGACTAATTTTAACGTTACCAAATCCTGCAACTGATGTATGAGAGCCATCAGCTACAGTTATGTGATGACTACCGATGGGGATTTGATAGGATGAAAAATGAGAAGAACAAAAGGTCATGTGATCGGTGGCACCAGAATCAATAATCCAAAAATCCTCGGGGACAGTACCAGAAGCATGAGAAAATAAAGAACATAGATTCTTACCATTTACACCATTTGAAGAAGTGCAAGACTGCTTACTAGAGTAATGGGTGATAGCTGAGATGTTGGTAATCTCAGTGTTAGACATGATGGTTAGGCGTGATAACAACCAAGAGTGCGATGAAGGTGTAAAAAACACAAGCTGCAATGAAGGCAGCAACAAAGAAGAGGGTTTGTGGTGAAGATGACTTTGGGTACTGTAACTAAGAAAGATAAAGCACAATGAAGGTGCTGAACATGTAATGAAGGCACAAGACAAACAGGTCCTGCAATGAAGGCAAGGCACCTAAGGTCACTCAGCAATGAAGGCCGAGGCAGCGGAAAAGCAAAGGCAGAGACTCCCAAGGTCGGGAGCTCTGATACCAAATTGAAAGGAGGAACAAAACAAGTATTTTCTGAATTGCTTGTGTACATTTCACAAAGCATAGATGTATTGTATTTATACATTAGGAGAATTAAATACAACTGATAATTACAATGGCTATTTCCTAATTACAATGACTATTTCCTAAACTATTAATGAACCTTTGGACGGTGGATACCAACACAGTCCATGAACCTTTGGACGGTGGATACCATCATTAATGACAGTCCACGAACCTTTGGAAGGTGGATAACATTTGGACGGTAGATTCCAACAGCCAAAATACACTTTTTAGGTCATATAGGACCTAACTGGGCCAATTTGAACTTCTTTGGTCCTATTGGAGCCAAAATGGACTTGTTTGATCCTAATAGAGACCAAATGGACTTTTTAGGTCATATAGGACCTAACTAGGCCAATTTGTACTTCTTTGGTCCTATTGGAGCCCAAATGGACTTGTTAGGTCATAAAGGACCTAACTGGGTCAACTTGTACTTCTTTGGTCCTATTGGAGACCAAATGGACTTGTTTGATCCTAATAGAGCCCAAATGGACTTGTTAGGTCATAAAGGACCTAACTGTGCCATTTTGTACTTCTTTGGTCCTATTGGAGCCCAAATGGACTTGTTTGATCCTAATAGAGCCCAAATTGACTTTTTAGGTCATATAGGACCTAACTGAGCCAATTTGTACTTCTTTGGTCCTATTGGAGCCCAAATGGACTTGTTTGATCCTAATAGAGCCCAAATGGACTTGTTAGGTCATAAAGGACCTAACTGTGCCAATTTGTACTTCTTTGGTCCTATTGGAGCCCAAATGGACTTGTTTGATCCTAATAGAGCCAAAATGCACTTTTTAGGTCATATATGACCTAACTGGGCCAATTTGTACTTCTTTGGTCCTATTGGAGCCCAAATGGACTTGTTTGATCCTAATAGAGCCAAAATGCACTTTTTAGGTCGTATAGGACCTACCTCGGCCAATTTGTATTTCTTTGGTCCTATTGGAGGCCAAATGGACTTGTTTGATCCTAATAGAGCCCCAATGGACTTGTTTGATCATAATAGAGCCCAAATGGACTTGTTAGGTCATAAAGGACCTAACTGGGTCAATTTGTACTTCTTTGGTCCTATTGGAGCCCAAATGGACTTGTTTGATCCTAATAGAGCCCAAATGGACTTTTTAGGTCATATAGGACCTAACTGGGCCAATTTGTACTTCTTTGGTCCTAATGGAGCCAAAATGGACTTGTTTGACCATAATAGAGCCCAACTGGACATTTTAGGTCATAAAGGACCTACCTATGCCAATTTGTACTTCTTTGGTCCTATTGGAGCCCAAATGGACTTGTTTGATCCTAATAGAGCCCAAATGGACTTGTTTGATCCTAATAGAGCCAAAATGCACTTTTTAGGTCATATAGGACCTAACTGTGCCAATTTGTACTTCTTTGGTCCTATTGGAACCCAAATGGACTTGTTTGATCCTCATAGAGCCCAAATGGACTTTTTAGGTCATATAGGACCTACCTGGGCCAATTTGTACTTCTTTGGTCCTAATGGAGCCCAATTGGACCTGTTTGATCCTAATAGAGCCTGAATGGACTTTTTAGGTCATAAAGGACCTAACTGGGCCAATTTGTACTTCTTTGGTCCTATTGGAGCCCAAATGGACTTGTTGGATCCTAATAGAGCCCAAATGGACTTTTTAGGTCATATAGGACCTAACTGGGCCAATTTGTACTTCTTTGGTCCTATTGGAGCCCAAATGGACTTGTTTGACCCTAATAGAGCCAAAATGCACATTTAAGGTCATATAGGACCTAAGCTGTGCCAATTTGTACTTCTTTGGTCCTATTGGAGCCCAAATGGACTTGTTTGATCCTAATAGAGCCCAAATGGACTTTTTAGGTCATATAGGACCTAACTGGGCCAATTTGTACTTCTTTGGTCCTATTGGAGCCCAAATGGACTTGTTTGATCCTAAAAGAGCCCAAATGGACTTGTTAGGTCATAAAGGACCTAACTGTTCCAATTTGTACTTCTTTGGTCCTATTGGAGCCCAAATGGACTTGTTTGATCCTAATAGAGCCAAAATGCACTTTTTAGGTCATATATGACCTAACTGGGCCAATTTGTACTTCTTTGGTCCTATTGGAGCCCAAATGGACTTGTTTGATCCTAATAGAGCCAAAATGCACTTTTTAGGTCGTATAGGACCTACCTCGGCCATTTTGTATTTCTTTGGTCCTATTGGAGGCCAAATGGACTTGTTTGATCCTAATAGAGCCCCAATGGACTTGTTTGATCATAATAGAGCCCAAATGGACTTGTTAGGTCATAAAGGACCTAACTGGGTCAATTTGTACTTCTTTGGTCCTATTGGAGCCCAAATGGACTTGTTTGATCCTAATAGAGCCCAAATGGACTTTTTAGGTCATATAGGACCTAACTGGGCCAATTTGTACTTCTTTGGTCCTAATGGAGCCAAAATGGACTTGTTTGACCATAATAGAGCCCAACTGGACATTTTAGGTCATAAAGGACCTACCTATGCCAATTTGTACTTCTTTGGTCCTATTGGAGCCCAAATGGACTTGTTTGATCCTAATAGAGCCAAAATGCACTTTTTAGGTCATATAGGACCTAACTGTGCCAATTTGTACTTCTTTGGTCCTATTGGAGCCCAAATGGACTTGTTTGATCCTCATAGAGCCCAAATGGACTTTTAGGTCATATAGGACCTAATCGGGCCAATTTGTACTTCTTTGGTCCTAATGGAGCCCAATTGGACCAGTTTGATCCTAATAGAGCCTGAATGGACTTTTTAGGTCATAAAGGACCTAACTGGGCCAATTTGTACTTCTTTGGTCCTATTGGAGCCCAAATGGACTTGTTGGATCCTAATAGAGCCCAAATGGACTTTTTAGGTCATATAGGACCTAACTGGGCCAATTTGTACTTCTTTGGTCCTATTGGAGCCCAAATGGACTTGTTTGATCCTAATAGAGCCAAAATGTACTTTTAAGGTCATATAGGACCTAACTGGGTCAATTTGTACTTCTTTGGTCCTATTGGAGCCCAAATGGACTTGTTTGATCCTGATAGAGCCCAACTGGACATTTTAGGTCATATAGGACCTAACTGGGCCAATTTGTACTTCTTTGGTCTTATTGGAGCCCAAATGGACTTGTTTGATTCTAATAGAGCCCCAATGGACTTTTTGATCTAATAGGCCCAATGGACTTTTTATGTCATATAGGACCTAATCTGGGCCAATTTGTACTTCTTTGGTTCCAAATGGACTTGTTTGATCCTAATAGAGCCCAAATGGACTTTTTAGGTCATATAGGACCTAAATAGGCAAATTTGTATATATTTGGTCATAATGGAGCCAAAATGGACTAGTTTGACCTTAATAGAGCCAAAATGCACATTTTTAGGTCATAAAGGACCTAACTGGGCCAAATTGTACTTCTATGGTCCTATTGGAGGGCAAATGGACTTGATAGATCCTAATAGACCCCACATGGACCTGTTTGAACCGACTAGAGCCAATATGCACATTTTAGGTCATAAAGGACCTAAATGTGCCAATTTGTACTTCTTTGGTCCTAATGGAGTCCAAATGGACTTGTTTAATCCTAATAGAGCCCAAATGGACTTGTTAGGTCAAATAGGACCTAACTCGGCCAATTTGTACTTCTTTGGTCCTAATAGATCCCAAATGGACTTGTTTGATCCTAAAAGAGCCCAAATGGACTTGTTAGGTCATAAAGGACCTAATCGGCCAATTTGTACTTCTTTGGTCCTATTGGAGCCCAAATGGACTTGTTTGATCATCATAGAGCCCAAATGGATGCTTTAGGTCATATAGGACCTAACTGGGCCAATTTGTACTTCTTTGGTCCTATTGGAGCCCAAATGGACTTGTTTGACCCTAATAGAGCCAAAATGGACATTTAGGTCATATAGGACCTAATCTGTGCCAATTTGTACTTCTTTGGTCCTATTGGAGCCCAAATGGACTTGTTTGATCCTAGTAGAGCCCAAATGGACTTTTTAGGTCATATAGGACCTAACTGGGCCAATTTGTACTTCTTTGGTCTTATTGGAGCCCAAATGGACTTGTTTGATCCTAATAGAGCCAAAATGCACTTTTTAGGTCATAAAGGACCTAACTGGGCCAATTTGTACTTCTTTGGTCCAAATGGACTTGTTTGATCCTAATAGAGCCCAAATGGACTTTTTAGGTCATATAGGAGCTAACTGGGCCAATTTGTACTTCTTTGGTCCTATTCGAGCCCAAATTGACTTGTTTGATCTTATTAGAGCCAAAATGCACTTTTTATGTCATATAGGACTTAACTGGGCCAATTTGTACTTCTTTGGTCCTCTTGGAGGCCAAATGGACTTGTTTGATCCTAATAGATCCCCAATGGACTTGTTTGATCCTAATAGAGCCCATATGGACTTGTTAGGTCATATAGGACCTAACTGGGCCAATTTGTACTTCTTTGGTCCTATTGGAGCCCAAATGGACTTGTTTGATCCTAATAGAGCCCAAATGGACTTTTTAGGTCATATAGGACCTAACTGCCAATTTGTACTTCTTGGTCCATGGGCCAAATGGACTGTTTGCCTAATAGGCCTGGCTTTTGTCATAGGACCTACCTGCCAATTTGTACTTCTTTGGTCCTAATGGAGCCCAAATGGACTTGTTTGATCCTAATAGAGCCCCAAATGCTTTGTAGTAAGTCTCCCAATGGACTTGTTTGATCCTCATAGAGCCCAAATGGACTTTTTAGGTCATAAAGGACCTAACTGGGCCAATTTGTACTTCTTTGGTCCTAATGGAGCCCAATTGGACCAGTTTGATCCTAATAGAGCCTGAATGGACTTTTTAGGTCATAAAGGACCTAATGGGCCAATTTGTACTTCTTTGGTCCTATTGGAGCCCAAATGGACTTGTTGGATCCTATTGGAACCTAAATGGACTTTTTAGGTCATATAGGACCTAAGTGGGCCAATTTGTACTTCTTTGGTCCTATTGGAGCCCAAATGTACTTGTTTGATTCTAATAGAGCCAAAATGCACTTTTTAGGTCATATAGGACCTAACTGGGCCAATTTGTACTTCTTTGGTCCTATTGGAGCCCAAATGGACTTGTTTGATCCTAATAGAGCGCAAATGGACATTTTTAGGTCATATAGGACCTAACTAGGCCAATTTGTACTTCTTTGGTCTTATTAAAGCCCAAATGGACTTGTTTGATCCTAATAGGTCTAAGGACTTTTAGTCATATAGGACCCAAATAGACTTTGTTTGTCTTTGGTGCCCAAATGGACTTGTTTGATCCTAGTAGAGCCCAATTGGACTTTTTAGGTCATATAGGACCTAAATAGGCCAATATGTACTTCTTTGGTCCTATTGGAGCCCAAATGGACTTGTTTGATCTTAATAGAGCCAAAATGCACTTTTTAGGTCATAAAGGACCTAATCTGGGCCAATTTGTACTTCTTTGGTCCTATTGGAGGCCAAATGGACTTGTTTGATCTGCCCATATGGACTTGTTAGGTCATATAGGACCTAAGTGGGCCAATTTGTACTTCTTTGGTCCTAATAGAGCCCAAATTGACTTGTTTGATCCTAATAGAGCCCAAATGGACTTTTTAGGTCATATAGGACCTAACTGGGCCAATTTGTACTTCTTTGGTCCCAATGGAGCCCAAATGAACATGATTTATCCTAATAGAGCAAAAAGCACTTTTAAGGTCATAAAGGACCTAACCGGGCCAATTTGTACTTCTTTGGTCCTATTGGAGCCCAAATGGACTTGTTGGATCCTAATAGAGCCCAAATGGACGCTTTAGGTCATATAGGACCTAATCTGGGTCAATTTGTACTTCTTTGGTCCTATTGGAGCCCAAATGGACTTTTTTGATCCTAATAGAGCCCAAATGGACTTGTTAGGTCATAAAGGGCCTAACTGTGCCAATTTGTACTTCTTTGGTCCTATTGGAGCCCAAATGGACTTGTTTGATCCTAATAGAGCCCAAATGGACTTTTTAGGTCATATAGGACCTAACTAGGCCAATTTGTACTTCTTTGGTCTTATTGGAGCCCAAATGGACTTGTTTGATCCTAATAGGTCCTAATGGACTTTTTAGGTCATATAGGACCTAACTAGGCCAATTTGTACTTCTTTGGTCCAAATGGACTTGTTTGATCCTAATAGAGCCCAATTAGACTTTTTAGGTCATATAGGACCTAACTAGGCCAATTTGTACTTCTTTGGTCCTATTGGAGCCCAAATGGACTTGTCTGATCTTAATAGAGCCAAAATGCACTTTTTTGGTCATATAGGACCTAACTGGGTCAATTTGTACTTCTTTGGTCCTATTGGAGGCCAAATGGACTTGTTTGATCCTAATAGAGCCCCAATGGACTTGTTTGATCCTAATAGAGCCCATATGGACTTGTTAGGTCATATAGGACCTAACTGGGCCAATTTGTACTTCTTTGGTCCTATTGGAGCCCAAATAGACTTTTTTGATCTTAATAGAGCCAAAATGCACTTTTTTGGTCATATAGGACCTAACTTTGCCAAATTGTATTTCTATGGTCATATTGGAGGCCAAATGGACTTGTTTGATCCTAATAGATCCCCAAAGGACTTGTTTGATCCTAATAGAGCCCATATTGACTTGTTAGGTCCTAAAGGACCTAACTGGGCCAATTTGTACTTCTTTGGTCCTAATGGAGCCCAATTGGACCTGTTTGATCCTAATAGAGCCTGAATGGACTTTTTAAGTCATAAAGGACCTAACTGGGCCAATTTGTACTTCTTTGGTCCTATTGGATCCCAAATGGACTTGTTGGATCCTAATAGAGCCCCAATGGACTTTTTAGGTCATATAGGACCTAAGTGGGCCAATTTGTACTTCTTTGGTCCTATTGGAGCCCAAATGGACTTGTTCGATCCTAATAGAGCCCAACTGGACATTTTAGGTCATATAGGACCTAACTGGGCCAATTTGTACTTCTTGGGTCCTATTGGAGCCCAAATGGACTTGTTTGATCCTAATAGAGCGCAAATGGACTTTTTAGGTCATATAGGACCTAACTGGGCCAATTTGTACTTCTTTGGTCCTAATAAAGCCCAAACGGACTTGTTAGGTCATAGGATCAAACAAGTCCTAATAGAGCCCAAATAGACTTGTTTGATCCTAATAGTGCCCAAATGGACTTGTTTGATCCTAGTAGAGCCCAACTGGACATTTTAGGTCATATAGGACCTAACTGGACCAATATGTACTTCTTTGGTCTGTTGGAGCCCAAATGGACTTGTTTGATCCTAATAGAGCCCAAATGGACTTGTTAGGTCATAAAGGACCTAACTGGGCCAATTTGTACTTCTTTGGTCCTATTGGAGCCCAAATGGACTTGTTTGATGCCCAAATGGACTTGTTAGGTCATAAAGGACCTAACCGTGCCAATTTGTACTTCTTTGGTCCTATTGGAGCCCAAATGGACTTGTTTGATCCTAATAGAGCACAAACGGACTTTTTAGGTCATATAGGACCTAACTGGGCCAATTTGTACTTCTTTGGTCCAAATGGAGCCCAATTGGATCTGTTTGATCCTAATAGAGCCTGAATGGACTTTTTAGGTCATAAAGGACCTAACTGGGCCAATTTGTACTTCTTTGGTCCTATTGGAGCCCAAATGGACTTGTTGGATCCTAATAGAGCCCAAATGGACTTTTTTAGGTCATATAGGACCTAACTGGGCCAATTTGTACTTCTTTGGTCCTATTGGAGCCCAAATGGACTTGTTTGATCCTAATAGAGCCAAAATGCACTTTTAAGGTCACATAGGACCTAACTGTGCCAATTTGTACTTCTTTGGTCCTATTGGAGCCCAAATGGACTTGTTTGATCCTCATAGAGCCCAAATGGACTTTTTTAGGTCATATAGGACCTAACTGGGTCAATTTGTACTTATTCGGTCCTATTGGAGCCCAAATGGACTTTTTTGATCCTAATAGAGCCCTAATGGACTTGTTAGGTCATAAAGGACCTAACTGTGCCAATTTGTACTTCTTTGGTCCTATTGGAGCCCAAATGGGCTTGTTTGATCCTAATAGAGCCCAAATTGACTTTTTAGGTCATATAGGACCTAACTAGGCCAATTTGTACTTCTTTGGTCTTATTCCAAATGGACTTGTTTGATCCTAATAGGTACTAATGGACTTTTTAGGTCATATAGGACCTAATCTGGGCCAATTTGTACTTCTTTGTTCCAAATGGACTTGTTTGATCCTAATAGAGCCCAATTGGACTTTTTAGGTCATATAGGACCTAACTAGGCCAATTTGTACATCTTTGGTCCTATTGGAGCTCAAATGGACTTGTCTGATCTTAATAGAGCCAAAATGCACTTTTTAGGTCATATAGGACCTAACTGGGTCAATTTGTACTTCTTTGGTCCTATTGGAGGCCAAATGGACTTGTTTGATCCTAATAGAGCCCCAAATGGACTTGTTTGATCCTAATAGAGCCCCAATGGACTTGTTTGATCCTAATAGAGCCCCAATGGACTTGTTTGATCCTAATAGAGCCCAAATGGACTTTTTAGGTCATAAACGACCTAACTGGGCCAATTTGTACTTCTTTGGTCCTATTGGAGCCCAAATGGACTTGTTTGATCCTAATAGAGCCCAAATGGACTTTTTAGGTCATATAGGACCTAACTGGGCCAATTTGTACTTCTTTGGTCCTATTGGAGCCCAAATGGACTTGTTTGATCCTAATAGAGCCAAACTGGACATTTTAGGTCAAATAGGACCTAACTGGGCAAATTTGTACTTCTTTGGTCCTATTTGAGCCCATATGGAATTGTATGATCATAATAGAGCCCAAATGTGCTTTTAGGTCATATAGGACCTAACTGGGCCAATTTGTACTTCTTTGGTCATATTGGAGCCCAAATGGATTGTTTGATCCTAATAGAGCGCAAATGGACTTTTTATGTCATATAGGACCTAACTGGGCCAATTTGTACTTCTTTGGTCCTAATAAAGCCCAAACGGACTTGTTAGGTCATAGGATCAAACAAGTCCTAATAGAGCCCAAATGGACTTGTTTGATCCTAATAGATCCCCAAAGGACTTGTTTGATCCTAATAGAGCCCATATTGACTTGTTAGGTCATAAAGGACCTAACTGGGTCAATTTGTACTTCTTTGGTCCTAATGGAGCCCAATTGGACCTGTTTGATCCTAATAGAGCCTGAATGGACTTTTTAGGTCATAAAGGACCTAACTGGGCCAATTTGTACTTCTTTGGTCCTATTGGAGCCCAAATGGACTTGTTGGATCCTAATAGAGCCCCAATGGACTTTTTAGGTCATATAGGACCTAACTGGGCCAATTTGTACTTCTTTGGTCCTATTGGAGCCCAAATGGACTTGTTCGATCCTAATAGAGCCCAACAGACATTTTAGGTCATATAGGACCTAACTGGGCCAATTTGTACTTCTTGGGTACTATTGGAGCCCAAATGGACTTGTTTGATCCTAATAGAGCGCAAATGGACTTTTTATGTCATATAGGACCTAATCGGGCCAATTTGTACTTCTTTGGTCCTAATAAAGCCCAAACGGACTTGTTAGGTCATAGGATCAAACAAGTCCTAATAGAGCCCAAATGGACTTGTTTGATCCTAATAGAGCCCAAATGGACTTGTTTGATCCTAGTAGAGCCCAACTGGGACATTTTAGGTCATATAGGACCTAACTGGACCAATTTGTACTTCTTTGGTCCGGTTGGAGCCCAAATGGACTTGTTTGATCCTAATAGAGCCCAAATGGACTTGTTAGGTCATAAAGGACCTAACTGGGCCAATTTGTACTTCTTTGGTCCTATTGGAGCCCAAATGGACTCGTTTGATCCTAATAGAGCCCAAATGGACTTGTTAGGTCATAAAGGACCTAACTGTGCCAATTTGTACTTCTTTAGTCCTATTGGAGCCCAAATGGACTTGTTTGATCCTAATAGAGCACAAACGGACTTTTTAGGTCATATAGGACCTAACTAGGCCAATTTGTACTTCTTTGGTCCAATTGGAGCCCAAATGGACTTGTTTGATCCTAATAGGTCCTAATGGACTTTTTAGGTCATATAGGACCTAACTGGGCCAATTTGTACTTCTTTGGTCCAAATGGAGTCCAAATGGACTTGTTTGATCTTAATAGAGCCAAAATGCACTTTTTAGGTCATATAGGACCTATCTGGGCCAATTTGTACTTCTTTGGTCCTTTTGGAGGCCAAATGGACTTGTTTGATCCTTATACAGCCCCAATGGACTTGTTTGATCCTAATAGAGCCCATATGGACTTGTTAGGTCATAAAGGACCTAACTGGGCCAATTTGTACTTCTTTGGTCCTAATGGAGCCCAAATGGACCTGTTTGATCCTAATAGAGCCCAAATGGACTTTTTAGGTCATAAACGACCTAACTGGGCCAATTTGTACTTCTTTGGTCCTATTGGAGCCCAAATGGACTTGTTTGATCCTAATAGAGCCCAAATGGACTTTTTAGGTCATATAGGACCTAACGGGGCCAATTTGTACTTCTTTGGTCCTATTGGAGCCCAAATGGACTTGTTTGATCCTAATAGAGCCAAACTGGACATTTTAGGTCAAATAGGACCTAACTGGGCAAATTTGTACTTCTTTGGTCCTATTGGAGCCCAAATGGACTTGTTTGATCATAATAGAGCCCAAATGGGCTTTTTTAGGTCATATAGGACCTAACTGGGCCAATTTGTACTTCTTTGGTCATATTGGAGCCCAAATGGATTGTTTGATCCTAATAGAGCGCAAATGGACTTTTTATGTCATATAGGACCTAATCTGGGCCAATTTGTACTTCTTTGGTCCTAATAAAGCCCAAACGGACTTGTTAGGTCATAGGATCAAACAAGTCCTAATAGAGCCCAAATGGACTTGTTTGATCCTAATAGATCCCCAAAGGACTTGTTTGATCCTAATAGAGCCCATATTGACTTGTTAGGTCATAAAGGACCTAATCGGGTCAATTTGTACTTCTTTGGTCCTAATGGAGCCCAATTGGACCTGTTTGATCCTAATAGAGCCTGAATGGACTTTTTTAGGTCATAAAGGACCTAATCTGGGCCAATTTGTACTTCTTTGGTCCTATTGGAGCCAAAATCGACTTGTTCGATCCTAATAGAGCCCCAATGTACTTTTTAGGTCATATAGGACCTAACTGGGCCAATTTGTACTTCTTTGGTCCTATTGGAGCCCAAATGGACTTGTTCGATCCTAATAGAGCCCAACAGGACATTTTAGGTCATATAGGACCTAACTGGGCCAATTTGTACTTCTTGGGTCCTATTGGAGCCCAAATGGACTTGTTTGATCCTAATAGAGCGCAAATGGACTTTTTTATGTCATATAGGACCTAACTGGGCCAATTTGTACTTCTTTGGTCCTAATAAAGCCCAAACGGACTTGTTAGGTCATAGGATCAAACAAGTCCTAATAGAGCCCAAATGGACTTGTTTGATCCTAATAGAGCCTAAATGGACTTGTTTGATCCTAGTAGAGCCCAACTGGACATTTTAGGTCATATAGGACCTAACTGGACCAATTTGTACTTCTTTGGTCCTGTTGGAGCCCAAATGGACTTGTTTGATCCTAATAGAGCCCAAATGGACTTGTTAGGTCATAAAGGACCTAACTGGGCCAATTTGTACTTCTTTGGTCCTATTGGAGCCCAAATGGACTCGTTTGATCCTAATAGAGCCCAAATGGACTTGTTAGGTCATAAAGGACCTAACTGTGCCAATTTGTACTTCTTTAGTCCTATTGGAGCCCAAATGGACTTGTTTGATCCTAATAGAGCACAAACGGACTTTTTAGGTCATATAGGACCTAACTAGGCCAATTTGTACTTCTTTGGTCCAATTGGAGCCCAAATGGACTTGTTTGATCCTAATAGGTCCTAATGGACTTTTTAGGTCATATAGGACCTAACTGGGCCAATTTGTACTTCTTTGGCCCCAAATGGAGTCCAAATGGACTTGTTTGATCTTAATAGAGCCAAAATGCACTTTTTAGGTCATATAGGACCTATCCGGGGCCAATTTGTACTTCTTTCGTCCTTTTGGAGGCCAAATGGACTTGTTTGATCCTTATACAGCCCCAATGGACTTGTTTGATCCTAATAGAGCCCATATGGACTTGTTAGGTCATAAAGGACCTAATCTGGCCAATTTGTACTTCTTTGGTCCTAATGGAGCCCAAATGGACCTGTTTGATCCTAATAGAGCCCAAATGGACTTTTTAGGTCATAAACGACCTAATCTGGGCCAATTTGTACTTCTTTGGTCCTATTGGAGCCCAAATGGACTTGTTTGATCCTAATAGAGCCCAAATGGACTTTTTAGGTCATATAGGACCTAATCGGGCCAATTTGTACTTCTTTGGTCCTATTGGAGCCCAAATGGACTTGTTTGATCCTAATAGAGCCAAATCGACATTTTAGGTCAAATAGGACCTAATCTGGGCAAATTTGTACTTCTTTGGTCCTATTGGAGCCCAAATGGTCTTGTTTGTTCATAATAGAGCCCAAATGGGCTTTTTAGGTCATATAGGACCTAATCGGGCCAATTTGTACTTCTTTGGTCATATTGGAGCCCAAATGGATTGTTTGATCCTAATAGAGCCAAAATGCACTTTTTAGGTCATATAGGACCTAGCTGGGCCAATTTCTACTTCTTTGGTCCAAAATGAGCCCAAATGGACTTGTTTGAGCCCAATTAAGGCCAAAATGAACTTTTTAGGTCATATAGGACCTAATCGGCCAATTTGTACTTCTTTGGTCCTATTGGAGCCCAAATGGACTTGTGTGATCCTAATAGAGCCCAAATTGACTTTTTAGGTCATATAGGCCCTAACTGGGCCAATTTGTACTTCTTTGGTCCTAATAGAGCCCAAATGGACTTGTTTGATCCTAATAGAGCCCAAATGGACTTTTTAGGTCATATAGGACCTATCTGGGCCTATTTGTACTTCTTTGGTCCTATTGGAGCCCAAATGGATTTGTTTGATCCTAATAGAGCCAAAATGGACTTTTTGGGTCATATAGGACCTAATCTGGGCCAATTTGTACTTATTTGGTCCTATTGGAGCCCAAATGGGCTTGTTTGAACCTAATAGAGCCCAAATGGACTTGTTTGATCCTAATAGAGCCCATATGGACTTGTTAGGTCATAAAAGACATAACAGGGGGCCAATTTGTACTTCTTTGGTCCTAATTGAGTCCAAATGCACTTGTTTGATCCTAATAGAGCCAAAATGCACTTTTTAGGTCATATAGGACCTAATGGGTCAATTTGTACTTCTTTGGTCCAATTGGAGCTCAAATGGACTTGTATGATCCGAATAGAGCCCAACTGGACATTTTAGGTCATATAGGACATAACGGGCCAATTTGTACTTCTTTAGTCCTATTGGAGCCCAAATGGACTTGTTTGATCCTAATAGATCCTAATGGACTTTTTAGGTCATATTGGACCTAATCTGGGCCAATTTGTACTTCTTTGGTCCAAATGGAGTCCTAATGGACTTGTTTGATCTTAATAGAGCCAGAATTCACTTTTTAGGTCATATAGGACCTAACTGGGCCAATTTGTACTTCTTTGGTCCTTTTGGAGGCCAAATTGACTTGTTTGATCTTTATAGAGCCCCAATGGACTTGTTTGATCCTAATAGAGCCCATATGGACTTGTTAGGTCATAAAGGACCTAACGGGTCAATTTGGGTCCTGTTGGAGCCCAAATGGACTTGTTTGATCCTAATAGAGCCCAAATGGACTTTTTAGGTCATATAGGACCTAGGGCCAATTTGTACTTCTTTGGTCCTATTGGAGCCCAATTGGACTTGTTTGATCCTAATATAGCCCAAATGGACTAATAAGGTCATATAGGACCTAGTCGGGCCAATTTGTACTTCTTTGGTCCTATTGGAGCCCAATTGGACTTGTTTGATCCTAATAGAGCCCAAATGGACATTTTTGGTCATATAGGACCTAACTGGGCCAATTTGTACTTCTTTGGTCCTATTGGAGCCCAAATGGACTTGTTTGATCTTAATAGAGAACAAATGGACGTTTTAGGTCATATAGGACCTAACTGGGCCAATATGTACTTCTTTGGTCCTATTGGAGCCCAAATGGACTTGTTTGATCCTAATAGAGCCAAAATGCACTTTTTAGGTCATATAGGACCTAACTGGGCCAGTTTGAACTTCTTTGGTCCTATTGGAGCTCAAATGGACCTGTTTGATCCTAATAGAGCCCAAATGGACTTTTTCGGTCATATAGGACCTAACTGGGCCAATTTGTACTTCTTTGGTCCTATTGGAGCCCAAATGGACTTGTTTGATCCTAATAGAGCCCAAATGGACTTTTTTGGTCATATAGGACCTAACTGGGCCAATTTGTACTTCTTTGGTCCTATTGGAGCCCAAATGGACTTGTGTGATCCTAATAGAGCCCAAATTGTCTTTTTTGGTCATATAAGACCTAACTGGGCCAATTTGTACTTCTTTGGTCCTAATGGAGCCCAAATGGACTTGTTTGATCCTAATAGAGCCCAAATGGACTTTTTAGGTCATATAGGACCTATCTGGGCCAATTTGTACTTCTTTGGTCCTATAGGAGCCCAAATGGATTTGTTTGATCCTAATAGAGCCCAAATGGACTTTTTAGGTCATATAGGACCTAACTGGGCCAATTGGTACTTCTTTGGTCCTATTGGAGCCCAAATGGACTTGTTTGAACCTAATAGAGCCCAAATGGACTTGTTTGATCCTAATAGAGCCCATATGGACTTGTTAGGTCATAAAAGACCTAACTTGGCCAATTTGTACTTCTTTGGTCCTAATGGAACCCAAATGCACTTTTTTGATCCTAATAGAGCCAAAATGCACTTTTTAGGTCATATAGGACCTAACTGGGTCAATTTGAACTTCTTTGGTCCTATTGGAGCTCAAATGGACTTGTATGATACTAATAGAGCCCAAATGGACATTTTTGGTCATATAGGACCTAACTGGGCCAATTTGTACTTCTTTGGTCGTATTGGAGCCCAAATGGACTTGTTTGATCCTAATAGAGAACAAATGGACTTTTTAGGACATATAGGACCTAACTCGGGTCAATATGTACTTCTTTGGTCCTATTGGAGCCCAAATGGACTTGTTTGATCCTAATAGAGACAAAATGCACTTTTTAGGTCATATAGGACCTAATCTGGCCAATTTGAACTTCTTTGGTCCTATTAGAGCTCAAATGGACTTGTTTGATCCTAGTAGAGCCCAAATGGACTTTTTTCGCTCATATAGGACCTAACTGGGACAATTTGTACTTCTTTGGTCCTATTGGAGCCCAAATGGACCTGATTGATCCTAATAGAGCCCAAATGGACTTTTTAGGTCATAAAGGACCTAACTGGGCCAATTTGTACTTCTTTGGTCCTATTGGAGCCCAAATGGACTAGTTTGATCCTAATAGAGCACAAATGGACTTTTTAGGTCATAAAGGACCTAATTGGGCCAATTTGTACTTCTTTGGTCCTATTGGAGCCCAAATGGACTTGTTTGATCCTAATAGAGCCCAAATTGACTTTTTAGGTCATATAGGACCAAACTGGGCCAATTTGTACTTCTTTGGTCCTATTGGAGCCCAAATGGACTTGTGTGATCCTAATAGAGCCCAAATTGACTTTTTAGGTCAAATAGGACCTAACTGGGCCAATTTGTACTTCTTTGGTCCTAATGGAGCCCAAATGGACTTGTTTGATCCTAATAGAGCCCAAATGGACTTTTTAGGTCATATAGGACCTATCTGGGGCCAATTTGTACTTCTTTGGTCCTATTGGAGCCCAAATGGGATTTGTTTGATCCTAATAGAGCCAAAATGGACTTTTTGGGTCATATAGGACCTAACTGTGCCACTTTGTACATCTTTGGTCCTAATGGAGCCCAAATGGATTTGTTTGATCCTAATAGAGCCCAAATGGACTTTTTAGGTCATATAGGACCTAACTGAACCAATTTGTAATTCTTTGGTCCTATTGGAGCCCAAATGGACTTGTTTGAACCTAATAGAGCCCAAATGGACTTGTTTGATCCTAATAGAGCCCATATGGACTTGTTAGGTCATAAAAGACCTAACTTGGCCAATTTGTACTTCTTTGGTCCTAATGGAACCCAAATGCACTTTTTTGATCCTAATAGAGCCAAAATGCACTTTTTAGGTCATATAGGACCTAACTGGGTCAATTTGAACTTCTTTGGTCCTATTGGAGCTCAAATGGACTTGTATGATACTAATAGAACCCAATTGGACATTTTAGGTCATATAGGACCTAACTGGGCCAATTTGTACTTCTTTGGTCCTATTGGAGCCCAAATGGACTTGTTTGATCCTAATAGGTCCTAATGGACTTTTTAGGTCATATAGGACCTAACTGGGCCAATTTGTACTTCTTTGGTCCTTTTGGAGGCCAAATGGACTTGTTTGATCCTTATAGAGCCCCAATGGACTTGTTTGATCCTAATAGAGCCCATATGGACTTGTTAGGTCATAAAGGACCTAACTGGGCCAATTTGTACTTCTTTGGTCCTAATGGAGCCCAAATGGACCTGTTTGATCCTAATAGAGCCCAAATGGAATTTTTAGGTCATAAAGGACCTAACTGGGCCAATTTGTACTTCTTTGGTCCTATTGGAGCCCAAATGGACTTGTTTGATCCTAATAGAGCCCAAATGGACTTTTTAGGTCATATAGGACCTAACTGGACCAATTTGTACTTCTTTGGTCCTATTGGAGCCCAAATGGACTTGTTTGATCCTAATAGAGCCCAAATTGACTTTTTAGGTCATAAAGGACCAAACTGGGCCAATTTGTACTTCTTTGGTCCTATTGGAGCCCAAATGGACTTGTGTGATCCTAATAGAGCCCAAATTGACTTTTTAGGTCATATAGGACCTAACTGGGCCAATTTGTACTTCTTTGGTCCTAATGGAGCCCAAATGGACTTGTTTGATCCTAATAGAGCCCAAATGGACTTTTTAGGTCATATAGGACCTATCTGGGCCAATTTGTACTTCTTTGGTCCTATTGGAGCCCAAATGGATTTGTTTGATCCTAATAGAGCCCAAATGGACTTTTTATGTCATATAGGACCTAATTGGGCAAATTTGTACTTCTTTGGTCCTATTGGAGCCCAAATGGACTTGTTTGATCCTAATAGGTCCTAATGGACTTTTTAGGTCATATAGGACCTAACTGGGCCAATTTGTATTTCTTTGGTCCAAATGGAGTCCAAATGGACTTGTTTGATCTTAATAGAGCCAAAATGCACTTTTTAGGTCATTTAGGACCTAACCGTACTAATTTGTACTTCTTTGGTCCTTTTGGAGGCCAAATGGACTTGTTTGATCTTTATAGAGCCCCAATGGACTTGTTTGATCCTAATAGAGCCCATATGGACTTGTTAGGTCATAAAGGACCTAACTGGGCCAATTTGTACTTCTTTGGTCCTAATGGAGCCCAAATTGACCTGTTTGATCCTAATAGAGCCCAAATGGACTTTTTAGGTCATAAAGGACCTATCTGGGCCAATTTGTACTTCTTTCGTCCTATTGGAGCCCAAATGGACTTGTTTGATCCTAATAGAGCCCAAATGGACTTTTTAGGTCATATAGGACCTAACTGGGCCAATTTGTACTTCTTTGGTCCTATTGGAGCCCAATTGGACTTGTTTGATCCTAATAGAGCCCAACTGGACATTTTAGGTCATATAGGGCCTAACTGGGCCAATTTGTACTTATTTGGTCCTATTGGAGCCCAAATGGACTTGTTTGATCCTAATAGAGCCCAAATGGACTTTTTAGGTCATATAGGACCTAACTGGGCCAATTTGTACTTCTTTGGTCCTATTGGAGTGTTGACGGATCTGGTCAAGTATACCCAGTCGTGCAAGTAATACGGTGGTAAGACCGGTTATTGTATCCACGGGGATTGGATGTCAATTACCAATTCGCAAACTCAGCAACTATCTAGACTAAACAGGGAAATCCAAACAAACAAAAGAAAAGAAATAAAATCTTTTTGTCTTTTTGGGGATTTTTGACAAACACTTGGAGTGCAGAAAGGATATGTTGGGACTAGACTTCACCAAACCTCTAACTCATGTACTATCAGGACTAGATACCTCCTATTCATGCTTCAGATATTAAAATCAATCCACTAAATTACTCAAACCCCGATTCCTCGGATGGCAAGATCCTAAATCCACTAATAGACCCTAATTCCTTAGGTGGCCTAGATTAATGAATTTGCATTAGGATTAGGGATTACGCGATTACTAAAAAACCTAGTTCCATTCCTAGATACAAGGCTTACTAGGTGATTAAATTCAATTCCGGTTCTGATACGAATTTCCCAATTGCATACCAAAACACAAATCGAGTCATGGGGGTGCTAGCCACAACAAGCATTAAGCACAGAAAATTAATCACTAATACGAAGCATAAACATAGAATAATCAGTCAAGATAAATACATGATAATAAGTTTGGTTACATCTAATCCCAACAAACGGGATTTAGCTATTCATAACTACAGAGAAAGCCAAACCATAAAAGCAGTAGAGAAAGGAGGAAAGGCAGAACTCCATTGAAGCTTCCTACTGTCGTCACAGCAACACCCTAACTCAGCTCCCTTCTAGGGATGGCACCCTATCCCAGCCGCAGCCTCCAAGTGCTTCCCCCTCCAAGAACTCCTCAATTCTGCCCTAAAACAGCAACTAATACCAATCAGTTCTCGCGCTTGCTCATGAGGCGACTGGTCTCTCGCGAGGCGAATGTTAAACTCTGCTGTTTCATAAATGGGACTCTCGCGAGGCGAACGTTTCTCGCGACGCGTAACAGTAAAGTGCTTCTCACATATGCCCGTTAGGAGCTTGAGGGCCGTGGCGTGATGGCTTCGGTTTCCCGGACTCGCGAGGCGAGACAAGGTTCGCGTGGCGAATCTCCAGACTCGCTTGGCTCAATTTCTTCTCTTTTCAAGCTCTAAAATCATCCAAGCTTCATTATGGCCAAATATGCACAGCTTTCCTTAAGTTCCTGCAAAATAACACCAAGAAACCGCTTCACCCGTTCCAAGGGAAAAACTAATAAAAATCAAATAAAGAATGCCTAATCTATATGCAAAATGCATGCAAAAGTGTACAGGAAATATGATGTAAAATCACACTATCAAATCACCCCAAGCTTATTCAATTGCTTGTCCTCAAGCAATCACTAAGGCCAGAAGATCAAAATAATCAAAACATGGATAGTGAACTAAGAACCCGAGTAAATGATCCAAGCAATAGGCAATTCAAACAATTTAGCAAGAGACAATCAATTCAAGTCCAATTAGAGGCTTAGGTTCCTTAGACTCATGTTCTCACTGATTTGGGCACTCTTTCTCACCTGAAGCTCACCCCAAGCTTGTTCATTTGCTTGGCTCTCTTTCTCCCTCACTCAAGTGTTTAGGGGTATATAACATTTCGCACAATTTCCCTCAAGGAATGAATCCTACCATAGGCTTGACTATCAACCAAATCTCTACTTTATTAATGAAAACAATTTAGAATCAAGAGGTCTTTTACTTGGTTGTAACGTGGCCATGGGATTAATCATTAGGTGGGGAAGTCAAGAAAAGGAAATTCTAAAATACCTTATAAAATACCCTTTTGGGTTTTGATTCCTTTTTCCACCTTTCTTTTCTTTCTTTTTCTTTTATTTCTCATTTCTTTTTGTCATCCCCTTCTCCATTTATTTTTTTTTCTTTTGTTTTTCTTTTATTTGGAGAAGGGGAGATTTTTCAGCTCAAGAGAACATTTTTCTGATTCTTTCATCCCAAACTTTTTTCCAACTACTTTTTACCCTTTTGTGCAATACTTTAGAAGATATCCTACCAAGCATCATTCAACAATATATTTCAAGGTACCAAGAAAAGTATTTCATTCTTTCAGGCTCAAAATTGGGCAACTAAGGGGTAGCATTTAGTCATTCAAAGCTCAGAAGGCCAGAAAAATACCTAGTGCCTCAATCATTTCCAAAAATTTTTAAGTTTCAAAATGGTTTCAAGTCAAGTTCTAGAGAAAGCAAACCAAGAGGAATAACACTCTAACACAAGGAATGGGGTAAAATTTAGTGAGTACCCCTTTGGCTCAAAATCTCACATTTTAGTAGTTCAAAACCAATGAAAAACACAAATCTTTAGAACCATATGCTAATTATCAACTATCCAAGATTATCTCAAACATTTTCATTTGCAGCCATATCACAAGAATGAAAAAATTGGGTTCAAAAATTCACTATCACAATTTAATTGGCACTCAGTTCTCACAATCAGATACAAAATCTAAGCAAGGGCAATCTAATTGTGTGATCATGCAAAGCTATCATGCAAAACTATATGCATGCAACATGAAAAATGCAAATGCAAAATACCCCTACCCCAAGCTTAAAAATTTACATTGTCCCCAATGTAAACAATCAAGTAGGAGAGAGGAGAAAAATTGGAACGACTTACCGAGGCAGTACCGGGTGTTGGCTCATTCCATCAGAAACTTGTTGGGAAGTGTGTTACGGCCGTGAGCGTGATGGGTGCTGACTTTGCTTTTTCTTGTCTTGCTCTTCCTTCCTTCTTTTCCCTGAAATCACTTGGCAATTTTATTAGTAAAAGAAAACTCTTGATCTTCTCAAATTATTCAAGAGTTAAACATAAAAAACAAAATTATTTAAGAAAATGAAAATAACAAAAGAGAAGGGAAAGAAAAGTTGGGTTGCCTCCCAATAAGCGCTTCTTTAACGTCACTAGCTTGACGTTCTAGGATCCTCCTCCCGGATCAAATGGTAATTGGAGTAGAGATTGTAGCAGCAGTATGACTCTATCCTCAACTCCACCCAGCCAGTGTGTGAAAGCACCATTGACCTCTTCAACTATAATAATGCACTTACTTCCTAGCGGGTCAAATGGCATTTTCACCAGGAAGTTTGACAGACAAGTGGAAGGGACTAACTTACCAGTGTCCACACATGCATGCAAGCCGACATATTTGTCCAATGCAGAAAATTCAGATTCCTTAGCAAGCATGGTGGAATCCACTACCACTTCGTCTTCATCTTGAACTATCCCCAAAACCAGATTTTCCTCAAGTTGGGCTTCATCTGACTCTTGTACCAACTGTTTGCAAATCTCCTCAACTTGCATTTTGAAATTCTGCATCACAGCTTCGATGCGATCCACGATTCTGGCTCTTGCCTTGGCCTCGAGGGTGGATAGTTCTTGGGAATATTGTTCTAGAGCAGCTTTCAACGGTGTTTGCTCCTTCCATTCCCATTCCTCAATTTCCCAAGGACTTGTGAAAGGTACTTCCTCTTCTTGTGACTTGTCCACCATCAACACTTCATCTTCAATTTTATCCATTCCCACAACCAGATTTTTCTCAAATTCTGCTTCCTGTGGCTCTATGGGAATCATACATGGTGGTGGAGGTGGTAAATATGAACAGAAGGTGTCCCAATCCTCCTCGGAGAGGTTATATATAAGCCTTCCCGTCATATAATCAACTTGTGCGGGAATCACATGATCCATCAAATCCATGCAATCTCCCAAACACCAGTTGGCCTTCAAAGCGTGACTTGAGGCTTCCTCCTCAGGTGGATAATGGTGATTGTCCATGAATTTCTTCCACCTGGCACAACCAAAACTCAAACAAAAAGATCAAATATATACAGAAAAATAAAAGATAAAAATGTCTAAATTAGTTACCTCCTTTGTTACTAATGATATTGGCAAAACCAATCCCCGGCAACGACGCCAAAAACTTGTTGACGAATCTGGTCAAGTATACCCAGTCGTGCAAGTAATACGGTGGTAAGACCGGTTATCGTATCCACGGGGATTGGATGTCAATTACCAATTCGCAAACTCAGCAACTATCTAGACTAAACAGAGAAATCGAAACAAACAAAAGAAAAGAAATAAAATCTTTTTGTCTTTTTGGGGATTTTTGACAAACACTTGGAGTGCAGAAAGGATATGTTGGGACTAGACTTCACCAAACCTCTAACTCATGTACTATCAGGACTAGATACCTCCCATTCATGCTTCAGATATTAAAATCAATCCACTAAATTACTCAAACCCCGATTCCTCGGATGGCAAGAGCCTAAATCCACCAATAGACCCTAATTCCTTAGGTGGCCTAGATTAATGAATTTGCATTAGGATTAGGGATTACGCGATTACTAATAAACCTAGTTCCATTCCTAGATACAAGGCTTACTAGGTGATTAAATTCAATTCCGGTTCTGATACGAATTTCCCAATTGCATACCAAAACACAAATCGAGTCATGGGGGTGCTAGCCACAACAAGCATTAAGCACAGAAAATTAATCACTAATACGAAGCATAAACATAGAATAATCAGTCAAGATAAATACATGATAATAAGTTTGGTTACATCTAATCCCAACAAACGGGATTTAGCTATTCATAACTACAGAGAAAGCCAAACCATAAAAGCAGTAGAGAAAGGAGGAAAGGGAGAACTCCATTGAAGCTTCCCTCTTGTCGTCCACAAAGAACCCCCTAACTCGGCTCCCTTCTAGGGTTGGCACCCTATCCCAGCCCAGCAGCCTCTAAGTGCGTCCCCCTCCAAGAACTCCACAATTCTGCCCTAAAACAACAACACATACCAATCAGTTCTGCGCTCGCTCGCGAGGCGAATGGACTCTCGCGAGGCGAAAGTTAAAATCTGCTGTTTCAGAAATGGGACTCTCGCGAGGCGAACGTTTCTCGCGATGCGAAACAGTAAAGTGCTTCTCAAATATGCCCGTGAGGAGCATCGAGCCTCAGGCGTGATGGCTTCTGGTTTCCAGACTCGCGAGGCGAGACAAGGTTCGCGTGGCGAATCTCCAGAATTCTGCTTGGCTCAATTTCTTCTCTTTTCAAGCTCTAAAATCATCCAAGCTTCATTATGGCCAAATATGCACAGTTTTCCTTAAGTTCCTGCAAAATAACACCAAGAAACCGCTTCACCCGTTCCAAGGGAAAAACTAATAAAAATCAAATAAAGAATGCCTAATCTATATGCAAAATGCATGAAAAAGTGTACAGGAAATATGATGTAAAATCACACTATCCTGGAGCCCAAATGGACTTGTTTGATCCTAATAGAGCCAAAATGCACTTTTTAGGTCATATAGGACCTAGCTGGGCCAATTTGTACTTCTTTGGTCCAAATTGAGTCCAAATGGACTTGTTTAAGCCCAATTAAGGCCAAAATGCACTTTTTAGGTCATATAGGACCTAACTGGCCCAATTTGTACTTCTTTGGTCCTAATGGAACCCAAATGGACTTGTTTGATCCTAATAGAGCCCAAATGGACTTTTTAGGTCATATAGGACCTATCTGGGCCAATTTGTACTTCTTTGGTCCTATTGGAGCCCAAATGGATTTGTTTGATCCTAATAGAGCCAAAATGGACTTTTTGGGTCATATAGGACCTAACTGGGCCAATTTGTACATCTTTGGTCCTAATGGAGCCCAAATGGATTTGTTTGATCCTAATAGAGCCCAAATGGACTTTTTAGGTCATATAGGACCTAACTGGGCCAATTTGTACTTCTTTGGTCCTATTGGAGCCCAAATGGACTTGTTTGAACCTAATAGAGCCGAAATGGACTTGTTTGATCCTAATAAAGCCCATATGTACTTGTTAGGTCATAAAAGACCTAACTGGGCCAATTTGTACTTCTTTGGTCCTAATAGAGCCCAAATGCACTTGTTTGATCCTAATAGAGCCAAAATGCACTTTTTAGGTCATATAGGACCTAACTGGGTCAATTTGTACTTCTTTGGTCCTATTGGAGCTCAAATGGACTTGTATGATCATAATAGAGCCCAATTGGACATTTTAGGTCATATAGGACCTAACTGGGCCAATTTGTACTTCTTTGGTCCTATTGGAGCCCAATTGGACTTGTTTGATCCTAATAGGTCCTAATGGACTTTTTAGGTCATATAGGACCTAACTGGGCCAATTTGTACTTCTTTGGTCCAAATGGAGTCCAAATGGACTTGTTTGAACTTAATAGAGCCAAAATGCACTTTTTAGGTCATATAGAACCTAACTGGGCCAATTTGTACTTCTTTGGTCCTTTTGGAGGCCAAATGGACTTGTTTGATCTTTATAGAGCCCCAATGGACTTGTTTGATCCTAATAGAGCCCATATGGACTTGTTAGGTCATAAAGGACCTAACTGGGCCAATTTGTACTTCTTTGGTCCTAATGGAGCCCAAATGGACCAGTTTGATCCTAATAGAGCCCAAATGGACTTTTTAGGTCATAAAGGACCTAATTGGGCCAATTTGTACGTCTTTGGTCCTATTGGAGCCCAAATGGACTTTTTAGGTCATATAGGACCTAACTGGGCCAATTTGTACTTCTTTGGTCCTATTGGAGTCCAATTGGACTTGTTTGATCCTAATAGAGCCCAGCTGGACATTTTAGGTCATATAGGACCTAACTGGCCCAATTTGTACTTCTTTGGTCCTATTGGAGCCCAAATGGACTTGTTTGATCCTAATAGAGCCCAAATGGACTTTTTAGGTCATATAGGACCTAACAGGGCCAATTTGTACTTCTTTGGTCCTATTGGAGCCCAAATGGACTTGTTTGATCCTAATAGAGCCAAAATGCACTTTTTAGGGCATATAGGACCTAACTGGGCCAATTTGTACTTCTTTGGTCCAAATTGAGTCCAAACGGACTTGTTTAAGCCCAATTAAGGCCAAAATGCACTTTTTAGGTCATATAGGACCTAACTGGGCCAATTTGTAAATCTTTGGTCCTATTGGAGCCCAAATTGACTTTTTAGGTCATATAGGACCTAACTGGGCCAATTTGTACTTCTTTGGTCCTAATGGAGCCCAAATGGACTTGGTTGTTCCTAATAGAGCCCAAATGGACTTTTCAGGTCATATAGGACCTATCTGGGCCAATTTGTACTTCTTTGGTCATATTGGAGTCCAAATGGATTTGTTTGATCCTAATAGAGCCAAAATGGACTTTTTGGGTCATATAGGACCTAACTGGGCCAATTTGTACATCTTTGGTCCTAATGGAGCCCAAATGGACTTGTTTGATCCTAATAGAGCCCAAATGGACTTTTTAGGTCATATACGACCTAACTGGGCCAATTTGTACTTCTTTGGTCCTATTGGAGCCCAAATGGACTTGTTTGAACCTAATAGAGCCCAAATGGACTTGTTTGATCCTAATAGAGCCCATATGGACTTGTTAGGTCATAAAAGACCTAAGTGGGCCAATTTGTATTTCTTTGGTCATAATGGAGCCCAAATGCACTTGTTTGATCCTAATAGAGCCAAAATGCACTTTTTAGGTCATATAGGACCTAACTGGGTCAATTTGTACTTCTTTGGTCCTAATGGAGCCCAAATGCACTTGTTTGATCCTAATAGAGCCCAACTGGACATTTTAGGTCATATAGGACCTAATGGGCCAATTTGTACTTCTTTGGTCCTATTGGAGCCCAAATGGACTTGTTTGATCTTAATAGAGCCAAAATGCACTTTTTAGGTCAAATAGGACCTAACTGGGCCAATTTGTACTTCTTTGGTCCTATTGGAGCCCAAATGGACTTGTTTGATCCTAATAGAGCCCAAATGGACTTTTTAGGTCTTATAGGACCTAACCGGGCCAATTTGTACTTCTATGGTCCTATTGGAGTCCAAATGGACTTGTTTGATCCTAATAGAGCCAAAATGCACTTTTTAGGTCATATAGGACCTAGCTGGGCCAATTTCTACTTCTTTGGTCCTATTGGAGCCCAAATGGACTTGTTTGATCCTAATAGAGCCAAAATGCACTTTTTAGGTCATATAGGACCTAACTGGGCCAATTTGTACTTCTTTGGTCCTATTGGAGCCCAAATGAACTTGTTTGATCCTAATAGAGCCCAAATGGACTTTTTAGGTCATATAGGACCTAACTGGGCCAATATGTACTTCTTTGGTCCTATTGGAGCCCAAATGGACTTGTTTGATCCTAATAGAGCCAAAATGCACTTTTTAGGTCATATAGGACCTAACTGGGCCAATTTGTACATCTTTGGTCCTATTGGAGCCCAAATGGACTTGTTTGATCCTAATAGAGCCCAAATGGACTTTTTAGGTCATATAGGACCTATCTGGGCCAATTTGTACTTCTTTGGTCCTATTGGAGCCCAAATGGATTTGTTTGATCCTAATAGAGCCAAAATGGACTTTTTGGGTCATATAGGACCTAACTGGGCCAATTTGTACATCTTTGGTCCTAATGGAGCCCAAATCGATTTGTTTGATCCTAATAGAGCCAAAATGGACTTTATAGGTCATATAGGACCTAACTGGGCCAATTTGTACTTCTTTGGTCCTATTGGAGCCCAAATGGACTTGGTTGAACCTAATAGAGCCCAAATGGACTTGTTTGTTCCTAATAGAGCCCATATGGACTTGTTAGGTCATAAAAGACCTAACTGGGCCAATTTGTACTTCTTTGGTCCTAATGGAGCCCAAATGCACTTGTTTGATCCTAATAGAGCCAAAATGCACTTTTTAGGTCATATAAGACCTAACTGGGTCAATTTGTACTTCTTTGGTCCTATTGGAGCTCAAATGGACTTGTATGATCCTAATAGAACGCAATTGGACATTTTAGGTCATATAGGACCTAACTGCGCAAATTTGTACTTCTTTGGTCCTATTGGAGCCCAAATGGACTTGTTTGATCCTAATATGTCCTAATGGACTTTTTAGGTCATATGGGACCTAACTGGGCCAATTTCCACTTCTTTGGTCCAAATGGAGTCCAAATGGACTTGTTTGAACTTAATATAGCCAAAATGCACTTTTTAGGTCATATAGGACCTAACTGGGCCAATTTGTACTTCTTTGGTCCTTTTGGAGGCCAAATGGACTTGTTTGATCTTTATAGAGCCCCAATGGACTTGTTTAATCCTAATAGAGCCCATATGGACTTGTTAGGTCATAAAGGACTTAACTGGGCCAATTTATACTTCTTTGGTCCTAATTGAGCCCAAATGGACCAGTTTGATCCTAATAGAGCCCAAATGGACTTTTTAGGTCATAAAGGACCTAACTGGGCCAATTTGTACTTCTTTGGTCCTATTGGAGCCCAAATGGACTTGTTTGATCATAATAGAGCACAAATGGACTTTTTAGGTCATATAGGACCTAACTGGGCCAATTTGTACTTCTTTAGTCCTATTGGAGCCCAATTGGACTTGTTTGATCCTAATTGAGCCCAACTGGACATTTTAGGTCATATAGGACCTAACTGGCCCAATTTGTACTTCTTTGGTCCTATTGGAGGCCAAATGGACTTGTTTGATCCTAATAGAGCCCAAATGGACTTTGTAGGTCATATAGGACCTAACTGGGCCAATTTGTACTTCTTTGGTCCTATTGGAGCCCAAATGGACTTGTTTGATCCTAATAGAGCCAAAATGCACTTTTTATGTCATATAGGACCTAGCTGGGACAATTTGTACTTCTTTGGTCCAAATTGAGTCCAAATGGACTTGTTTAAGCCCAATTAAGGCCAAAATGCACTTTTTAGGTCATATAGGACCTAACCGGGCCAATTTGTTCTTCTTTGGTCCTATTGGAGCCCAAATGGACTTATGTGATCCTAATAAAGCCCAAATTGACTTTTTAGGTCATATAGGACCTAACAGTGCCAATTTGTACTTCTTTGGTCCTAATGGAGCCCAAATGGACTTGTTTGATCCTAATAGAGCCCAAATGGACTTTTTAGGTCATATAGGACCTATCTGGGTCAATTTGTACTTCTTTGGTCCTATTGGAGCCCAAATGGTTTTGTTTGATCCTAATAGAGCCAAAATGGACTTTTTGGGTCATATAGGACCTAACTGGGCCAATTTGTACATCTTTGGTCCTAATGGAGCCCAAATGGATTTGTTTGATCCTAATAGAGCCCAAATGGACTTTTTAGGTCGTATAGGACCTAACTGGGCCAATTTGTACTTCTTTGGTCCTAATGGAGCCCAAATGCACTTGTTTGATCCTAATAGAGCCAAAATGCACTTTTTAGGTCATATAGGACCTAACTATGTCAATTTGTACTTCTTTGGTCCTATTGGAGCTCAAATGGACTTGTATGATCCTAATAGAGCGCAGTAGGACATTTTAGGTCATATAGGACCTAACTGCGCCAATTTGTACTTCTTTGGTCCTATTGGAGCCCAAATGGACTTGTTTGATCCTAATAGGTCCTAATGGACTTTTTAGGTCATATAGGACCTAACTGGGCCAATTTCCACTTCTTTGGTCCAAATGGAGTCCAAATGGACTTGTTTGAACTTAATATAGCCAAAATGCACTTTTTAGGTCATATAGGACCTAACTGGGCCAATTTGTACTTCTTTGGTCCTTTTGGAGGCCAAATGGACTTGTTTGATCTTTATAGAGCCCCAATGGACTTGTTTGATCCTAATAGAGCCCATATGGACTTGTTAGGTCATAAAGGACCTAACTAGGCCAATTTGTACTTCTTTGATCCTAATGGAGCCCAAATGGACCAGTTTGATCCTAATAGAGCCCAAATGGACTTTTTAGGTCATAAAGGACCTAACTGGGCCAGTTTGTACTTCTTTGGTCCTATTGGAGCCCAAATGGACTTGTTTGATCATAATAGAGCCCAAATGGACTTTTTACGTCATATAGGACCTAACTGGGCCAATTTGTACTTCTTTGGTCCTATTGGAGCCCAATTGGACTTGTTTGATCCTAATAGAGCGCAACTGGACATTTTAGGTCATATAGGACCTAACTGGCCCAATTTGTACTTCTTTGGTCCTATTGGAGCCCAAATGGACTTGTTTGATCCTAATAGAGCCCAAATGGACTTTTTAGGTCATATAGGACCTAACTGGGCCAATTTGTACTTCTTTGGTCCTATTGGAGCCCAAATGGACTTGTTTGATCCTAATAGAGCCAAAATGCACTTTTTAGGTCATATAGGACCTAGCTGGGACAATTTGTACTTCTTTGGTCCAAATTGAGTCCAAATGGACTTGTTTAAGCCCAATTAAGGCCAAAATGCACTTTTTAGGTCATATAGGACCTAACTGGGCCAATTTGTACTTCTTTGGTCCTATTGGAGCCCAAATGGACTTATGTGATCCTAATAGAGCCCAAATTTACTTTTTAGGTCATATAGGACCTAACTGGGCCAATTTGTACTTCTTTGGTCCTAATGGAGCCCAAATGGACTTGTTTGATCCTAATAGAGCCCAAATGGACTTTTTAGGTCATATAGGACCTATCTGGGTCAATTTGTACTTCTTTGGTCCTATTGGAGCCCAAATGGTTTTGTTTGATCCTAATAGAGCCAAAATGGACTTTTTGGGTCATATAGGACCTAACTGGGCCAATTTGTACATCTTTGGTCCTAATGGAGCCCAAATGGATTTGTTTGATCCTAATAGAGCCCAAATGGACTTTTTAGGTCATATAGGACCTAACTGGGACAATTTGTACTTCTTTGGTCCTATTGGAGCCCAAATGGACTTGTTTTAACCTAATAGAGCCCAAATGGACTTGTTTGATCCTAATAGAGCCCATATGGGCTTGTTAGGTCATAAAAGACCTAACTAGGCCCATTTGTACTTCTTTGGTCCTAATGGAGCCCAAATGCACTTGTTTGATCCTAATAGAGCCAAAATGCACTTTTTAGCTCATATAGGACCTAACTGGGTCAATTTGTACTTCTTTGGTCCTATTGGAGCTCAAATGGACTTGTATGATCCTAATAGAGCCCAATTGGACATTTTAGGTCATATAGGACTTAACTGGGCCAATTTGTACTTCTTTGGTCCTATTGGAGCCCAAATGGACTTTTTTGATGCTAATAGGCCCTAATGGACTTTTTAGGTCATATAGGACCAAACTGGGTCAATTTGTACTTCTTTGGTCCTATTGGAGCCCAAATGGACTTGTTTGAACCTAATAGAGCCGAAATGGACTTGTTTGATCCTAATAGAGCCCATATGGGCTTGTTAGGTCATAAAAGACCTAACTGGGCCAATTTGTACTTCTTTGGTCCTAATGGAGCCCAAATGCACTTGTTTGATCCTAATAGAGCCAAAATACACTTTTTAGGTCATATAGGACCTAACTGGGTCAATTTGTACTTCTTTGGTCCTATTGGAGCTCAAATGGACTTGTATGATCCTAATAGAGCCCAATTGGACATTTTAGGTCATATAGGACCTAACTGGGCCAATTTGTACTTCTTTGGTCCTATTGGAGCCCAAATGGACTTTTTTGATCCTAATAGGTCCTAATGGACTTTTTAGGTCATATAGGACCTAACTGGGCCAATTTGTACTTCTTTGGTCCAAATGGAGTCCAAATGGACTTGTTTGATCTTAATAGAGCCATAATACACTTTTTAGGTCATATAGGACCTAACTGGGCCAATTTGTACTTCTTTGGTCCTTTTGGAGGCCAAATGGACTTGTTTGATCTTTATAGAGCGACAATGGACTTGTTTGATCCTAATAGAGCCCATATGGACTTGTTAGGTCATAAAGGACCTAAATGGCCCAATTTTTACTTCTTTGGTCCTAATGGAACCCAAATGGACCTGTTTGATCCTAATAGAGCCCAAATGGACTTTTTAGGTCATAAAGGACCTAACTTTGATCCAAATAGAGCCCAAATGGACTTTTTAGGTCAAATAGGACCTAACTGGGCCAATTTGTACTTCTTTGGTCCTAATGGAGCCCAAATGGACCTGTTTGATCCTAATAGAGCCCAAATGGACTTTTTAGGTCATAAAGGACCTAACTGGGCCAAATTGTACTTCTTTGGTCCTATTGGAGCCCAAATGGACTTGTTTGATCCTAATAGAGCCCAAATGGACATTTTAGGTCATATAGGACCTAACTGGGCCAATTTGTACTTCTTTGGTCCTAATGGAGCCCAAATGGAGTTGTTTGATCCTAATAGAGCCCAAATGGACTTTTTAGGTCACACAGGACCTATCTAGGCTAATTTGTACTTCTTTGGTCCTATTGGGGCCCAAATGGATTTGTTTGATCTTAATAGAGCCAAAATGGACTTTTTGGGTCATATAGGACCTAACTGGGCCAATATGTACATCTTTGGTCCTAATGGAGCCCAAATGGATTTGTTTGAACCTAATAGAGCCCAAATGGACTTTTTATGTCATATAGGACCTAACTGGGCCAATCTGTACTTCTTTGGTCCTATTGGAGCCCAAATGGACTTGTTTGAACCTAATAGAGCCCAAATGGACTTGTTTGATCCTAATAGAGCCCATATGGACTTGTTAGGTCATAAAAGACCTAACTGGGCCAATTTGTACTTCTTTGGTCCTAATGGAGCCCAAATGCACTTGTTTGATCCAAATAGAGCCAAAATACACTTTTTAGGGCATATAGGACCTAACTGGGTCAATTTGTACTTCTTTGGTCCTATTGGAGCTCAAATGGACTTGTATGATCCTAATAGGGCCCAATTGGACATTTTAGGTCATATAGGACTTAACTGCGCCAATTTATACTTCTTTGGTCCTATTGGAGCCCAAATGGACTTGTTTGATCCTAATAGGTCCTAACGGACTTTTTTGGTCATATAGGACCTAACTGGGCCAATTTGTACTTCTTTGGTCCAAATGGAGTCCAAATGGACTTGTTTGAACTTAATAGAGCCAAAATGCACTTTTTAGGTCATATAGGACCTAACTGGGCCAATTTGTACTTCTTTGGTCCTTTTGGAGGCCAAATGGACTTGTTTGATCTTTATAGAGCCCCAATGGACTTGTTTGATCCTAATAGAGCCCATATGGACTTGTTAGGTCATAAAGGACCTAACAGGGCCAATTTGTACTTCTTTGGTCCTAATGGAGCCCAAATGGACCAGTTTGATCCTAATAGAGCCCAAATGGACTTTTTAGGTCATAAAGGACCTAACTGGGTCAATTTGTACTTCTTTGGTCCTATTGGAGCCCAAATGGACTTGTTTGATCCTAATAGAGCCCAAATGGACTTTTTAGGTCATATAGGACCTAACTGGGTCAATTTGTACTTCTTTGGTCCTATTGGAGCCCAAATGGACTTGTTTGATCCTAATAGAGCCAAAATGCACTTTTTAGGTCATATAGGACCTAGCTGGGACAATTTGTACTTCTTTGGTCTAAATTGAGTCCAAATGGACTTGTTTAAGCCAAATTAAGGCCAAAATGCACTTTTTAGATCATATAGGACCAAACTGGGCCAATTTGTACTTCTTTGGTCCTATTCGAGCCCAAATGGACTTGTGTGATCCTAATATAGCCCAAATTGACTTTTTAGGTCATATTGGACCTAACTGGGCCAATTAGTAATCTTTGGTCCTAATGGAGCCCAAATGGACTTGTTTGATCCTAATAGAGCCCAAATGGACTTTTTAATAGAGCCAAAATGGACTTTTTAATAGAGCCAAAATGGACTTTTTGGGTCATATAAGACCTAACTGGGCCAATTTCTAGATCTTTGGTCCTAATGGAGCCCAGATGGACTTGTTTGATCCTAATAGAGCCCAAATGGACTTTTTAGGTCATTTAGGACCTAACTGGGCCAATTTGTACTTCTTTGGTCCTATTGGAGCCCAAATGGACTTGTTTGAACCTAATAGAGCCGAAATGGACTTGTTTGATCCTAATAGAGCCCATATGGACTTGTTAGGTAATAAAAGACCTAACTGGGCCAATTTGTATTTCTTTGGTCCTAATGGAGCCCAAATGCACTTGTTTGATCATAATAGAGCCAAAATGCACATTTTAGGTCATATAGGACCTAACTGGGTCAATTTGTACTTCTTTGGTCCTATTGGAGCTCAAATGGACTTGTATGATCCTAATAGAGCCCAACTGGATATTTTAGGTCATATAGGACCTAACTGGGCCAATTTGTACTTCTTTGGTCCTAATGGAGCCCTAATGCACTTGTTTGATCCTAATAGAGCCAAAATGCACTTTTTAGGTCATATAGGACCCTACTGGGCCAATTTGTACTTCTTTGGTCCTATTGGAGCCCAAATGGACTTATATGATCCTAATAGAGCCAAACTGGACATTTTAGGTAATATAGGACATAACTGGGCCAATTTGTACTTCTTTGGTCCTATTGGAGGCCAAATGGACTTGTTTGATCCTAATAGAGCCAAAACGCACTTTTTAGGTCATATAGGACCTAACTGGGCCAATTTGTACTTCTTTGGTCCTATTGGATCCCAAATGGACTTGTTTCATCCTAATAGAGCACAAATGGACATTTTAGGTCAAATAGGACCAAACTGGGCCAATTTGTACTTCTTTGAACCTATTGTAGCCCAAATGGACTTGTTTGATCCTAATAGAGCCCAAATGGACTTTTTAGGTCATATAGGACCTAACTGGGCCAATTTGTACTACTTTGGTCCTGATGGAGCCCAAATGGACAAGTTTGACCCTAATAGAACCCAAATTGACATTTTAGGTCATATAGGACCTAACTGGGCCAATTTGTACTTCTTTGGTCCTATTGTAGCCCAAATAGACTTGTTTGATCCTAATAGAGCCCAAATGGACTTTTTTGGTCATATAGGACCTAACTGGGCCAATTTGTTCTTCTTTGGTCCTAATGGAGGCCAAATGTACTTGTTTGATCCTAATAGAGCCCCAATGGACTTGTTTGATCCTAATAGAGCCCATATGGACTTGTTTGGTCATAAAGGACCTAACTGGGCCAATTTGTACTTCTTTGGTCCTAATGGAGCCCAAATGCACTTGTTTGATCCTAATAGAGCCCAAATGGACTTGTTAGGTCATAAACGACCTAACTGGTCCAATTTGTACTTGTTTGGTCCTATTGGAGCCCAAATGGACTTGTTTGATCCTATTAGGTCCTAATGGACGTTTTAGGTCATATAGGACGTAACTGGGCCAATTTGTACTTCTTTGGTCCAAATGGAGTCCTAATGGACTTGTTTGATCCTAAGAGAGCCCAAATGGACTTGTGTGATCCTTATAGAGCCCATATGGACTTGTTAGGTCATAAAGCACCTAACTGGGCCAATTTGTACATCTTTGGTCCTATTGGAGCCCAAATGGACTTGTTTGATCCTAATAGAGCCCAAATGGACTTTTTAGGTCATATAGGACCTAACTAGGCCAATTTATACTTCTTTGGTCCTATTGGAACCCAAATGGACCTAACTGGCCCAATCTGTACTTCTTTGGTCCAATTGGAGCTCAAATGGACTTGTTTGATCCTAATAGAGCCCAAATGGACTTTTTAGGTTATATAGGACCTAACTGGGCGAATTTGTACTTCTTTGGTCCTAATGGAGCCCAAATGGACTTGTTTGATGTAACACCCTACTTTTTATTTTCCGATTTTTATTTTTTTCAAGAAAATATTTTCATTTGTATTAACCGGTATAAATGTATTTATTTATATTTTTATCCGAGTTAATGGAGATTGATTTTTATGAAATAAAAATCATATTCATACTCTATCTTAGGGTAGAAGCTTACGATAAAAATTTGGGCTGAAAAGTCAGACGGAACCCGGTCTGCGTTTTCACTGACAGTATAATTTTACTGGGCAGAAAGCCAAATTTTGACTCGTGAACGAAATGGTTTATATTTAAATCATATTTCTAACGAGTTTGGTTGTTTTGAAAATTTTCAACCAAAAATAAAATATTACGCTTTTTACGGGCGTAAAACCCTAATCGGGAAACCGACGGAGTCGAGAAGGGAAGTGCAGAGACCCGTCAAGAGATCGGGACAAGGAGGATGAGTCACCAAGCATTTATGAGCATTAAATGCAAGTAATCATGACATTTAGGTAAAAAGACCAAAATACCCCCAAGCTTTCGCGGGTATTAACAAGACGCATCTACGCACTCTTAACCACTCATTTTACGTGGTTGAAAACCTCCCACCTCTCTCCAATTTCGTGCATCCACGTCCAATAAATCTTACCTATTTTATTTTGCTTTCGTTTCATTATTTTCCTCTCAAAAACCGAAATCGGGTAAACGACGGAGCTGCGTACGGAATTTCCGGGAACCGCTATCGGATAAGATCGGTGACTCATTAGTGAGTCACTTTGTGTGGCCCAAAATCAGCCACACCTCCATCAAATGTGAGCCACATATTTAATAACCATAGTTAAGCAAAGTAACCCTAGTTAGGTTAATTATTAACTATGGTTAAACTTATATTAATTAAATAATCACAAAACCCATTAAATCAATTCCTTATAACCAAACAAAGCCTAAATCTAGCCTATAAATACTCTTCAAAACCGTGGCCTCCCTCCCCTTTCACTCACACCTTCATTCTCTTCATCTTCCTCACCAACTAAGTTACAAAACCCTAAGAACACCGAATTCCCACCAAACATATGACCCTCTTCCTTTCTGAAACTCGGAAAACACTCAACATAAACGTTGTTCCTCTTTCTCTCTTCTTTCCAACAACCTAAAGATCATCAAAAACGGATAAGTGGATTGGGAGATAGGATCAAAATACCGAAACTGCCCAGAATTCTCAGCAACCCACGAAACAGCAGAAATAAGTCCATTTTCACCCCTGTTATGATCCGAACCAAATGAAACCTTCAACACCAAAATTGTTCCTTTTCTTATTATCTTTCTATCAAGCCAAAGTTCATGATTTTTGGATGAGTATACTGTGAGATACACTCACAATACCATCACACCCTCAAGCTGTCCAGTTTTCAGCTTAGTGAAGGTTGATCATTTTCTTCATTTATTCAATCTTCAAGAGGTAAAAGCTCATCTCCTTGATCATATAAGGTTTCATATTCATGTATTTCTCATGTTTATGCCACGAATCATATTTTTCCATTCCAAGATCTAGAACTTCAAATAATTCTAGAAAATTGTAGAAAAATCATAAAAATGTGAAACCAATTTCTATGATCTAGTTATGATCCCTCCTTTATTTATCCAAGAGAATGTGATCAAAATCATTTTCCTTCCCTATTAACCATTAATGGCCGAACCTAGGTAGGAAAATGGGTTTGGTGTTTTGTTGTTTGTTTTGAAAGTTAGTACTTGACTTAAGTTCTATAATACATGTATAGCTTAAACCCAAGAGCTTAGGTCCAACAAAAATCCCTAGCTTAAATTCCTAATATGGGCCGAAACCCTATCCTTAAAGGTTAGAGGATTTTGTTTCAAATTTTAGTCTTGTAATAAGTAATCTATGTTAGTTAAGACTCTAGTAACTAGGATCCAAAAGATGGCATTAAGAAGATAATCCTAAACCTATTTTCTAAGTCTTGGCCGAACCTAGCCCTAAAGTGTCATAGATGGTTGTTAATTGATTAATTATAGTTATGTTGTTTGAATGAAGGTGGTTGTGTTAACTCGTGGCGGGATAACGAGGATCGTCGTGGTACGTGTTTCCGGTAATAACTCAGGTGGGGAAAAGAATCAACCTATCGTCGGAATCGATAAGTAGTAGATTATATGATAATTGTGTAGGGCGACCTAAACCCTACTAGTGGTTGAGTAATCGACAAGACCAAAATCACATTGTAAACCTTTTCTGTAAAACCAATGGTGATTTGGGGATTGTAGGTTTATCGACATTAAGTTGATTTTAAGTATTTGAGGATGTTTGATTTTACGTTATCAAATTTACTGTGATACGATGGTTGAGGTATTCCATCTGCATGTGACGTATTATTTCGGTGTTTGAATATTTATGATATTGAGGATGGTTGTTGTCTGTCACGGCCGTGATGGTTGTCATGGCCAGGCCGTGACAGGTTCTGTTTTGTAGAATCCTTGCCGTTGATGTCTGTCACGGTCGTGATGGCTATCACGGCCAGGCCGTGACAGAATCTGACTTGCCTTTGTTGTTTGTCACGGTCGTGATGGCTATCACGGCCAGGCCGTGACAGAGTCTGACTTTGTTATTTATTTGGTTTGATTATTATGAGTTGGTTGTGATAAATTACTTTATATGATATTGAGATATTTGAATATTCTATTGATTAATGTGTTATGCATAATGCACTGGTTTTAATATTGTGCTTAGCTGATTTTAAGTAAGGATGTATGTTGTTTGGGAGATGATTGTTTGGGTGAGAGAATGAATTGACTTAGAGGTTCTTAGCTAAATTAAGTTATCTGATGGATGAGATGTGACATAGAATACGAGTTGAGGTTATGATGGGAGCTTGAGGTACAAGGTTGTTATTGATTTGAGATAGTGAGATTCATATAGAGGCGTTGATGCAAATACTCTTTCAGTTCATGACGTGTCGATCTGATTTATCCTATCAAAAGATAGAAGTGCACTATATTGAGATTCTATCCTATCAAAAGATAGAAGAGCACCAAACTGAATCCTATCCTATCAAAAGATAGAAGAGCACTATACCGGATCCTATCTTGTCGAAAGATAGAAGGGCACTATGTCGAGTCCTATCCTATCAAAAGATAGAAGTGTACTATGCTGAGTTCTTTGCATCAGACTGCCATGGACTACTAACGAATGTGAAAGTAATAGAGACAGTTATGATAGTATAAGTGTTTAGACTACATGAGCAGAGGGTAGAGGACAATATCATAATTTGAGGATGATTTGTTAGTTATGTGTGTTACCTGTATCTGACATTTATTGTATGATATACTATGAATCTTTTCCGCTTTTTGATGATAGAACTGTTTCTTATTCCCTATATCTTTCTGTGTGTTGTGTTTTATTTCTGATGTGATCGTATGAGAAGACCCGATGGAGGAACCAATTGCTGAGGAGTTAGATGGAACTCCTTACGAACCAGATGCTGAAGGTCGAGCTGTGATTCATGGCGATTAGAGTATAGATAGTATGGCCAGTGTGTCTAAGGAATATTTATATTTTCCGCTAAGTACAACTTTTGTTTAAGTTTATACCTGTGAGGGATCCTACTGCGAGGATACCCTAAACAGTGTGTTGGTAATGTAATAAATAAACAGGTGTGTATTTATGTAATATAGTTTTGGTATGTTTTATATCTGCATAAGTTATATAATTATTAATTAAGTTTTAATTTTTACGTATTTTCAACGATAAGCGAGCGATTAAGTAAATAAATATTAAGGTTTTAATGTAATAATACGATGGGGCACATCGGGGTGTCTCATTTGGTGGTATCAGAGCAGTTCGATTCTAATCGGACTGTGAGGTCTAGGATGTTGTTACTGGCCGTGTCTAGTTGAGTCCACATCGGATTTTAACTATGCTTAGAAGATGGGTAGTGTGTCCGAATCCGACGCGATAAATAACATTAGTGTGGCATATGGTATTTATATACTTGTCTATGTGGTATTATATGTCATACTGATAAGAGCGAATGATTTCTTTTACAGAATCATGGCTCGTGGAAGAGGACGTCCGATCGACAGTAATGACAGAACTCCTGAAAGAATTGTTGGAACTAACAATGTAGAAAATAATCATATCGGAAGTGGAGGAGAGTTATCTGAGACTCAAGATACCATGAAAAACATAGTTACTGCCCTGTTATTACAAACACAGCAGAATGCTGAGATGCTGCAGATGAACAAAGAACAGCAGGAACACCAGAATCAAAGGAGAGCTGCAGCAGCCGAAGATGCCGGAATGGCTACTTTCCTGAAAGGGAAGCCACCTCAATTCCGAGGAGAGTATGACCCAGAGAAGGCAGAATGGTGGGTACAAGAGATCGAGAAGATATTCGATACCATGCGCTGTAGAGAGGATAGGAAAGTGATGTATGCTGCCTTCATGTTAACTGGAGGAGCAGAATCTTGGTGGAAAGGCAAGCGAAGATTGCTGGAGGCTGAGGGCAGAATGATCACTTGGCAGTTGTTTAGCAACTGTTTCTTTGAAAAATATTTTCCGCGTCTAGTTCGACGCGAGAAAGAGAGGGAATTGATGAATCTCAAACAAGGCAACATGACTGTTGGTGATTATGCATCACTATTTGAGGCTCTGATTAAGTATTCCGAATTTTATCAGAAATTCCCTGATGAGGATTGGCAATGTAGAAGGTTTGAGGAAGGACTCCGACATGAACTCCAGAGGGCTATAATATCTCTCGATATCCAGAGTTTTCCAGAGCTGGTGGAGAGATGCGGTGCGATCGAAAGTATAGATCAGAGGCTGGCTGCTGAGCAGAATCAGCAAAGGATTGGAGGTCCTATTCGATCAGATGTGCAGAGGAGAGTAGATAGTGGTTCTCAGTGGAGACGAGAACCATATAACAAATTAATGCAGACAGTTGCACCAGCACCAGTTACTACAGCCCCGGTGGGTGGAGCAGGCCAGCAGCTGCATAGAGGTTTAGGTTGTTACTTATGTGGAGGACCGCATTACCTGCGGGATTGCAAGGAGAGACCTGGTTGTCTCCATTGCGGTAAACCAGGTCATTTTGCTCGTGAGTGTAGACAGAGAAATAAGCAACAGAATGTAGCTACTGGTAGAGGAGCTGGAAGTTATGGAAGTGAAGCTGCGAGAAGAGATCCAGGAATAGGTCAGCAGATGGCTAGACCCCCAACCACTGGGAGAGTGTTCACCATGAGGGGAATTAATTCCTCTCTTCGTGCAGATCTCATAAAAGGTATGTGTAATATTGTTATAATCGGAATAGTGGAATACGCTCCAAGGATCTAAGAATTGTGATTTGATACTTTGAGTAGGAAGTTAGGGTTGTATTGATCGTGGTGTTAATCGTGGAAGTTAGATGTGGAAATTGATTGTGGTGTTAATTACAGGGAGTTAGATGTTGGAATAAGGTTTTACGGGGAATCGAATTATTAAAAGAGAAAAAGGATTAAGTTTTAATTATGTCCTTTGAGGATGTTAGATCAAGTTGGAAAGGTTAAGAACAATGAATAAAATATAGTGATGGATAAGTTCGAGGATAAATAGAATGATATAAGAATGAATTCTATTATGAAGTTACCGCTGTCACCCAGGGGAAAAACAGCGATGAGAAATATAATGTTGGATCTTTAGATTAAGATACGATTACAATATGATGTCTAGTGTTGAGTTAAGAAATTCCGAGGACGGAATTTTTTTTCTAAGAGGGGTAGTAATGTAACACCCTACTTTTTATTTTCCGATTTTTATTTTTTCAAGAAAATATTATCATTGTATTAACCTAGGTATAAATGTATTTATTTATATTTTTATCCGAGTTAATGGAGATTGATTTTATGAAATAAAAATCATATTCATACTCTATCTTAGGGTAGAAGCTTACGATAAAAATTTGGGTTGAAAATTCAGACGGAACCCGATCTGCGTTTTCACTGACAGTATAATTTTACTGGGCAGAAAACCAAATTTTGACTCGTGAACGAAATGGTTTATATTTAAATCATATTTCTAACGAGTTTGGTTGTTTTGAAAATTTTCAACCGAAAATAAAATATTACGCTTTTTACGGGCGTAAAACCCTAATAGGAAACCGACGAGTCGAAAGGGAAGTGCAGAGACCCGTCAAGAGATCGGGACAACGAGTCATACATGATGACTCATGGAGGATGAGTCACCAAGCATTTATGAGCATTAAATGCAAGTAATCATGACATTTAGGTAAAAAGACCAAAATACCCCCAAGCTTTCGCGGGTATTAACAAGACGCATCTACGCACTCTTAACCACTCATTTTACGTGGTTGAAAACCTCCCACCTCTCTCCAATTTCGTGCATCCACCTCCAATAAATCTTACCTATTTTATTTTGCTTTCGTTTCATTATTTTCCTCTCAAAAACCGAAATCGGGTAAACGAAGGAGCTGCGTACGGAATTTCCGGGAACCGCTATCGGATAAGATCGGTGACTCATTAGTGAGTCACTTTGTGTGGCCCAAAATCAGCCACACCTCCATCAAATATGAGCCACATATTTAATAACCATAGTTAAGCAAAGTAACCCTAGTTAGGTTAATTATTAACTATGGTTAAACTTATATTAATTAAATAATCACAAAACCCATTAAATCAATTCCTTATAACCAAACAAAGCCTAAATCTAGCCTATAAATACTCTTCAAAACCGTGGCCTCCCTCCCCTTTCACTCACACCTTCATTCTCTTCATCTTCCTCACCAACTAAGTTACAAAACCCTAAGAACACCGAATTCCCACCAAACATATGACCCTCTTCCTTTCTGAAACTCGGAAAACACTCAACATAAACGTTGTTCCTCTTTCTCTCTTCTTTCCAAAAACCTAAAGATCATCAAAAACGGATAAGTCGATTGGGAGATAGGATCAAAATACCGAAACTGCCCAGAATTCTCAGCAACCCACGAAACAGCAGAAATAAGTCCATTTTCACCCCTGTTATGATCCGAACCAAATGAAACCTTCAACACCAAAATTGTTTCTTTTCTTATTATCTTTCTATCAAGCCAAAGTTCATGATTTTTGGATGAGTATACTGTGAGGTACACTCACAATACCATCACACCCTCAAGCTGTCCAGTTTTCAGCTTAGTGAAGGTTGATCATTTTCTTCATTTATTCAATCTTCAAGAGGTAAAAGCTCATCTCCTTGATCATATAAGCTTTCATATTCATGTATTTCTCATGTTTATGCCACGAATCATATTTTTCCATTCCAAGATCTAGAACTTCAAATAATTCTAGAAAATTGTAGAAAAATCATAAAAATGTGAAACCAATTTCTATGATCTAGTTATGATCCCTCCTTTATTTATCCAAGAGAATGTGATCAAAATCATTTTCCTTCCCTATTAACCATTAATGGCCGAACCTAGGTAGGAAAATGGGTTTGGTGTTTTGTTGTTTGTTTTGAAAGTTAGTACTTGACTTAAGTTCTATAATACATGTATAGCTTAAACCCAAGAGCTTAGGTCCAACAAAAATCCCTAGCTTAAATTCCTAATATGGGCCGAAACCCTATCCTTAAAGGTTAGAGGATTTTGTTTCAAATTTTAGTCTTGTAATAAGTAATCTATGTTAGTTAAGACTCTAGTAACTAGGATCCAAAAGATGGCATTAAGAAGATAATCCTAAACCTATTTTCTAAGTCTTGGCGAACCTAGCCCTAAAGTGTCATAGATGGTTGTTAATTGATTAATTATAGTTATGTTGTTTGAATGAAGGTGGTTGTGTTAACTCGTGGCGGGATATCGAGGATCGTCGGTATGCGTGTTTCCGGTAATAACTCGGGTGGGGAAAAGAATCAACCTATCGTCGGAATCGATAAGTAGTAGATTATATGATAATTGTGTAGGGCGACCTAAACCCTACTAGTGGTTGAGTAATCGACAAGACCAAAATCACATTGTAAACCTTTTCTGTAAAACCAATGGTGATTTGGGGATTGTAGGTTTATCGACATTAAGTTGATTTTAAGTATTTGAGGATGTTTGATTTTATGTTATCAAATTTACTGTGATACGCTGGTTGAGGTATTCCATCTGCATGTGACGTATTATTTCGGTGTTTGAATATTTATGATATTGAGGATGGTTGTTGTCTGTCACGGCCGTGATGGTTGTCATGGCCAGGCCGTGACAGGTTCTGTTTTGTAGAATCCTTGCCTTTGATGTACATCACGGTCGTGATGGCTATCACGCGACCAGGCCGTGACAGAATCGACTTGCCTTTGTTGTTTGTCACGGTGCGTGATGGCTATCACGGCCAGGCCGTGATGAGTCTGACTTTGTTATTTATTTGGTTTGATTATTATGAGTTGGTTGTGATAAATTACTTTATATGATATTGAGATATTTGAATATTCTATTGATTAATGTGTTATGCATAATCTGCCTGGTTTTAATATTGTGCTTAGCTGATTTTAAGTAAGGATGTATGTTGTTTGGGAGATGATTGTTTGGGTGAGAGAATGAATTGACTTAGAGGTTCTTAGCTAAATTAAGTTATCTGATGGATGAGATGTGACATAGAATACGAGTTGAGGTTATGATGGGAGCTTGAGGTACAAGGTTGTTATTGATTTGAGATAGTGAGATTCATATAGAGGCGTTGATGCAAATACTCTTTCAGTTCATGACGTGTCGATCTGATTTATCCTATCAAAAGATAGAAGTGCACTATATTGAGATTCTATCCTATCAAAAGATAGAAGAGCACCAAACTGAATCCTATCCTATCAAAAGATAGAAGAGCACTATACCGGATCCTATCTTGTCGAAAGATAGAAGGGCACTATGTCGAGTCCTATCCTATCAAAAGATAGAAGTGTACTATGCTTGAGTTCTTTGCATCGGGCTTGCCATGGACTACTAACGAATGTGAAAGTAATAGAGACAGTTTATGATAGTATAAGTGTTTAGACTACATGAGCGGAGGGTAGAGGACAATATCATAATTTGAGGATGATTTGTTAGTTATGTGTGTTACCTTGTATCGACATTTATTGTATGATATACTATGAATCTTTTCCGCTTTTTGATGATAGAACTGTTTCTTATTCCCTATATCTTTACGTGTGTTGTGTTTTATTTCGATGTGATCGTATGAGAAGACCCGATGGAGGAACCAATTCTTTGAGGAGTTAGATGGAACTCCTTACGAACCAGATCTTTGAAGGTCGAGTTTGTGATTCATGGCGATTAGAGTATAGATAGTATGGCCGGTGTGTCTAAGGAATATTTATATTTTCCGCTAAGTACAACTTTTGTTTAAGTTTATACTGTGAGGGATCCTCTGCGAGGATACCCTAAACAGATGTGTTGGTAATGTAATAAATAAACAGGTGTGTATTTATGTAATATAGTTTTGGTATGTTTTATATCTGCATAAGTTATATAATTATTAATTAAGTTTTAATTTTTACGTATTTTCAACGATAAGCGGCGATTAAGTAAATAAATATTAAGGTTTTAATGTAATAATACGATGGGGCACATCGGGGTGTCTCATTTGGTGGTATCGGAGCGATTCGATTCTAATCGGATTTGTGAGGTCTAGGATGTTGTTCTTGGCCGTGTCTAGTTGAGTCCACATCGGATTTTAACTATGCTTAGAAGATGGGTAGTGTGTCCGAATCCGACGCGATAAATAACATTAGTGTGGAATATGGTATTTATATACTTGTCTATGTGGTATTATATGTCATACTTGATAAGAGCGAATGATTTCTTTTACGGAATCATGGCTCGTGGAAGAGGACGTCCGATCGACGATGAATGACAGAACTCTGAAAGAATTGTTGGAACTAACAATGTAGAAAATAATCATATCGGAAGTGGAGGAGAGTTATCCGAGACTCAAGATACCATGAAAAACATAGTTACTTGCCCTGTTATTACAAACACAAGTAGAATCTTTGAGATGCTGCAGATGAACAAAGAACAGCGGGAACACGGGAATCAAAGGAGAGGCTGCAGCGAGTCGAAGATGCTGGAATGGCTACTTTCCTGAAAGGGAAGCCACCTCAATTCCGAGGAGAGTTGACCCGAGAGAAGGCAGAATGGTGGGTACAAGAGATCGAGAAGATATTCGATACCATGCGCTGTAGAGAGGATAGGAAAGTGATGTATCTTGCCTTCATGTTAACCGGAGGAGCAGAATCTTGGTGGAAAGGCAAGCGAAGATTCTGGAGGCCGAGGGCGAGAATGATCACTTGGCGGTTGTTTAGCAACTGTTTCTTTGAAAAAATATTTTCCGCGTTTAGTTCGACGAGAAAGAGAGGGAATTGATGAATCTCAAACAAGGCAACATGATTGTTGGTGATTATGCATCACTATTTGAGGCTCCGATTAAGTATTCGAATTTTATCGAAATTCCCCGATGAGGATTGGCAATGTAGAAGTTTTGAGGAAGGACTCAGACATGAACTCCGAGAAGGCTATAATATCTCTCGATATCCGAGTTTTCCGGAGCTGGTGGAGAGATGCGGTGCGATCGAAAGTATAGATCGGAGGCTGGTCACTGGCGAGAATCAGCAAAGGATTGGAGGTCCTATTCGATCGAGATGTGCGAGAGAGAGTAGATAATGGTTCTCGGTGGAGACGAGAACCATATAACAAATTAATGCGACGATTGCACCAGCACCAGTTACTACAGCCCCGGTGGGTGGAGCAGGCCATCAGCAGCAGAGAGGTTTAGGTTGTTACTTATGTGGAGGACCGCATTACCTGCGGGATTGCAAGGAGAGACTGGTTGTCTCCATTGCGGTAAACCAGGTCATTTTGCTCGTGAGTGTAGACAGAGAAATAAGCAACAGAATGTAGCTACTGGTAGAGGAGCTGGAAGTTATGGAAGTGAAGCTGCGAGAAGAGATCCAGGAATAGGTCAGCAGATGGCTAGACCCCCAACCACTGGGAGAGTGTTCACCATGAGGGGAATTAATTCCTCTCTTCGTGCAGATCTCATAAAAGGTATGTGTAATATTGTTATAATCGGAATAGTGGAATACGCTCCAAGGATCTAAGAATTGTGATTTGATACTTTGAGTAGGAAGTTAGGGTTGTATTGATCGTGGTGTTAATCGTGGAAGTTAGATGTGGAAATTGATTGTGGTGTTAATTACAGGAGTTAGATGTTGGAATAAGGTTTTCTGGGGAATCAGTATTAAAAAGAGAAAAGGATTAAGTTTTAATTATGTCCTTTGAGGATGTTAGATCAAGTTGGAAAGGTTAAGAATAATGAATAAAATATAGTGATGGATAAGTTCGAGGATAAATAGAATGATATAAGAATGAATTCTATTATGAAGTTACCGCTGTCACCTAGGGGAAAAATAACGATGAGAAATATAATGTTGGATCTTTAGATTAAGATACGATTACAATATGATGTCTAGTGTTGAGTTAAGAAATTCCGAGGACGGAATTTTTTTCTAAGAGGGGTAGTAATGTAACACCCTACTTTTTATTTTCCGATTTTTATTTTTTTCAGTAAAAATATTATCATTTGTATTAACCGGTATAAATGTATTTATTTATATTTTTATCCGAGTTAATGGAGATTGATTTTTATGAAATAAAAATCATATTCATACTCTATCTTAGGGTAGAAGCTTACGATAAAAATTTGGGTTGAAAATTCAGACGGAACCCGGTCTGCGTTTTCACCGATAAAGATAATTTTACTGGGCAAAAAACCAAAATTTGACTCGTGAACGAAATGGTTTATATTTAAATCATATTTCTAACGAGTTTGGTTGTTTTGAAAATTTTCAACCGAAAATAAAATATTACGCTTTTTACGGGCGTAAAACCCTGTCGGGAAACCGACGAGTCGAGAAGAGAAGAAGCGAGACCCGTCAAGAGATCGGGACAACGAGTCATACATGATGACTCATGGAGGATGAGTCACCAAGCATTTATGAGCATTAAATGCAAGTAATCATGACATTTAGGTAAAAAGACCAAAATACCCCCAAGCTTTCGCGGGTATTAACAAGACGCATCTACGCACTCTTAACCACTCATTTTACGTGGTTGAAAACCTCCCACCTCTCTCCAATTTCGTGCATCCACGTCCAATAAATCTTACCTATTTTATTTTGCTTTCGTTTCATTATTTTCCTCTCAAAAACCGAAATCGGGTAAACGACGGAGCTGCGTACGGAATTTCCGGGAACCGCTATCGGATAAGATCGGTGACTCATTAGTGAGTCACTTTGTGTGGCCCAAAATCAGCCGCACCTCCATCAAATGTGAGCCACATATTTAATAACCATAGTTAAGCAAAGTAACCCTAGTTAGGTTAATTATTAACTATGGTTAAACTTATATTAATTAAATAATCACAAAACCCATTAAATCAATTCCTTATAACCAAACAAAGCCTAAATCTAGCCTATAAATACTCTTCAAAACCGTGGCCTCCCTCCCCTTTCACTCACACCTTCATTCTCTTCATCTTCCTCACCAACTAAGTTACAAAACCCTAAGAACACCGAATTCCCACCAAACATATGACCCTCTTCCATTCTGAAACTCGGAAAATACTCAACATAAAAGTTGTTCCTCTTTCTCTCTTCTTTCCAAAAACCTAAAGATCATCAAAAACGGATAAGTGGATTGGGAGATAGGATCCAAATACCGAAACTGCCCAGAATTCTCAGCAACCCACGAAACAGCAGAAATAAGTCCCTTTTCACCCCTGTAATGATCCGAACCAAATGAAGCCTTCAACACAAAAATTGTTCCTTTTCTTATTATCTTTCTATCAAGCCAAAGTTCATGATTTTTGGATGAGTATACTGTGAGATACACTCACAATACCATCACACCCTCAAGCTGTCCAGTTTTCAGCTTAGTGAAGGTTGATCATTTTCTTCATTTATTCAATCTTCAAGAGGTAAAAGCTCATCTCCTTGATCATATAAGCTTTCATATTCATGTATTTCTCATGTTTATGCCACGAATCATATTTTTCCATTCCAAGATCTAGAACTTCAAATAATTCTAGAAAATTGTAGAAAAATCATAAAAATGTGAAACCAATTTCTATGATTTAGTTATGATCCCTCCTTTATTTATCCAAGAGAATGTGATGAAAATCATTTTCCTTCCCTATTAACCATTAATGGCCAAACCTAGGTAGGAAAATGGGTTTGGTGTTTTGTTGTTTGTTTTGAAAGTTAGTACTTGACTTAAGTTCTATAATACATGTATAGCTTAAACCCAAGAGCTTAGGTCCAACAAAAATCCCTAGCTTAAATTCCTAATATGGGCCGAAACCCTATCCTTAAAGGTTAGAGGATTTTGTTTCAAATTTTAGTCTTGTAATAAGTAATCTATGTTAGTTAAGACTCTAGTAACTAGGATCCAAAAGATGGCATTAAGAAGATAATCCTAAACCTATTTTCTATGTCTTGGCCGAACCTAGCCCTAAAGTGTCATAGATGGTTGTTAATTGATTAATTATAGTTATGTTGTTTGAATGAAGGTGGTTGTGTTAACTCGTGGCGGGATAACGAGGATCGTCGTGTACGTGTTTCCGGTAATAACTCAGGTGGGGAAAAGAATCAACCTATCGTCGGAATCGATAAGTAGTAGATTATATGATAATTGTGTAGGGCGACCTAAACCCTACTAGTGGTTGAGTAATCGACAAGACCAAAATCACATTGTAAACCTTTTCTGTAAAACCAATGGTGATTTGGGGATTGTAGGTTTATCGACATTAAGTTGATTTTAAGTATTTGAGGATGTTTGATTTTATGTTATCAAATTTACTGTGATACGCTGGTTGAGGTATTCCATCTGCATGTGACGTATTATTTCGGTGTTTGAATATTTATGATATTGAGGATGGTTGTTGTCTGTCACGGCCGTGATGGTTGTCATGGCCAGGCCGTGACAGGTTCTGTTTTGTAGAATCCTTGCCTTTGATGTCTGTCACGGTCGTGATGGCTATCACGGCCAGGCCGTGACAGAATCTGACTTGCCTTTGTTGTATGTCACGGTCGTGACAGAGTCTGACTTTGTTATTTATTTGGTTTGATTATTATGAGTTGGTTGTGATAAATTGCTTTATATGATATTGAGATATTTGAATATTCTATTGATTAATGTGTTATGCATAATCTGCCTGGTTTTAATATTGTGCTTAGCTGATTTTAAGTAAGGATGTATGTTGTTTGGGAGATGATTGTTTGGGTGAGAGAATGAATTGACTTAGAGGTGCTTAGCTAAATTAAGTTATCTAATGGATGAGATGTGACATAGAATACGAGTTGAGGTTATGATGGGAGCTTGAGGTACAAGGTTGTTATTGATTTGAGATAGTGAGATTCATATAGAGGCGTTGATGCAAATACTCTTTCAGTTCATGACGTGTCGATCTGATTTATCCTATCAAAAGATAGAAGTGCACTATATTGAGATTCTATCCTATCAAAAGATAGAAGAGCACCAAACTGAATCCTATCCTATCAAAAGATAGAAGAGCACTATACCGGATCCTATCTTGTCGAAAGATAGAAGGGCACTATGTCGAGTCCTATCCTATCAAAAGATAGAAGTGTACTATGCTGAGTTCTTTGCATCAGACTGCCATGGACTATTAACGAATGTGAAAGTAATAGAGACAGTTATGATAGTATAAGTGTTTAGACTACATGAGCAGAGGGTAGAGGACAATATCATAATTTGAGGATGATTTGTTAGTAATGTGTGTTACCTGTATCTGACATTTATTGTATGATATACTATGAATCTTTTCCGCTTTTTGATGATAGAACTCTTTCTTATTCCCTATATCTTTCTGTGTGTTGTGTTTTATTTTTGATGTGATCGTATGAGAAGACCCGATGGAGGAACCAATTGCTGAGGAGTTAGATGGAACTCCTTACGAACCAGATGCTGAAGGTCGAGCTGTGATTCATGGCGATTAGAGTATAGACAGTATGGCCAGTGTGTCTAAGGAATATTTATATTTTCCGCTAAGTACAACTTTTGTTTAAGTTTATACCTGTGAGGGATCCTACTGCGAGGATACCCTAAACAGTGTTTTGGTAATGTAATAAATAAACAGGTGTGTATTTATGTAATATAGTTTTGGTATGTTTTATATCTGCATAAGTTATATAATTATTAATTAAGTTTTAATTTTTACGTATTTTCAACGATAAGCGAGCGATTAAGTAAATAAATATTAAGGTTTTAATGTAATAATACGATGGGGCACATCGGGGTGTCTCATTTGGTGGTATCGAGCGATTCGATTCTAATCGGATTGTGAGGTCTAGGATGTTGTTCTTGGGCCGTGTCTAGTTGAGTCCACATCGGTTTTTAACTATGCTTAGAAGATGGGTAGTGTGTCCGATTCCGACGCGATAAATAACATTAGTGTGGAATATGGTATTTATATACTTGTCTATGTGGTATTATATGTCATACTGATAAGAACGAATGATTTCTTTTACAGAATCATGGCTCGTGGAAGAGGACGTCCGATCGACATTAATTACATAACTCCTGAAAGATTTGTAGGAACTAACAATGTAGAAAATAATCATATCGGAAGTGGAGGAGAGTTATCCGAGACTCAAGATACCATGAAAAACATAGTTACTGCCTGTTATTACAAACACAAACGAGAATCTTGAGATGCTGCAGATGAACAAAGAACAAAGAGAACACCGGGAATCAAAGGAGAGGCTGCAGCGTAAGAAGATGCCGGAATGGCTACTTTCTCGAAAGGGAAACCACCTCAATTCCGAGGAGAGTATGACCCGAGAAGGCGAGAATGGTGGGTACAAGAGATCGAGAAGATATTCGATACCATGCGCTGTTGTAGAGAGGATAGGAAAGTGATGTATCTTGCCTTCATGTTAATCGGAGGAGCGAGAATCTTGGTGGAAAGGCAAGCGAAGATTGCTTTGGAGGCCGAGGGCAGAATGATCACTTGGCAGTTGTTTAGCAACTGTTTCTTTGAAAAATATTTTCCGCGTCTAGTTCGACGCGAGAAAGAGAGGGAATTGATGAATCTCAAACAAGGCAACATGACTGTTGGTGATTATGCATCACTATTTGAGGCTCTGATTAAGTATTCCGAATTTTATCAGAAATTCCATGATGAGGATTGGCAATGTAGAAGGTTTGAGGAAGGACTCCGACATGAACTCCAGAGGGCTATAATATCTCTCGATATCCAGAGTTTTCCATAGCTGGTGGAGAGATGCGGTGCGATCGAAAGTATAGATCGGGGTGGCCGTTGCGAGCGAAGCAAAAAGGATTGGAGGTCCTATTCGATCAGATGTGCAGAGGAGAGTAGATAGTGGTTCTCAGTGGAGACGAGAACCATATAACAAATTAATGCAGACAGTTGCACCAGCACCAGTTCCTGACCCCGGTGGGTGGAGCGAGCCAAAGAATGCATAGAGGTTTAGGTTGTTACTTATGTGGAGGACCGCATTACCTGCGGGATTGCAAGGAGAGACCTGGTTGTCTCCATTGCGGTAAACCAGGTCATTTTGCTCGTGAGTGTAGACAGAGAAATAAGCAACAGAATGTAGCTACTGGTAGAGGAGCTGGAAGTTATGGAAGTGAAGCTGCGAGAAGAGATCCAGGAATAGGTCAGCAGATGGCTAGACCCCCAACCACTGGGAGAGTGTTCACCATGAGGGGAATTAATTCCTCTCTTCGTGCAGATCTCATAAAAGGTATGTGTAATATTGTTATAATCGGAATAGTGGAATACGCTCCAAGGATCTAAGAATTGTGATTTGATACTTTGAGTAGGAAGTTAGGGTTGTATTGATCGTGGTGTTAATCGTGGAAGTTAGATGTGGAAATTGATTGTGGTGTTAATTACAGGAGTTAGATGTTGGAATAAGGTTTTCTGGGGAATCAGTATTAAAAAGAGAAAAGGATTAAGTTTTAATTATGTCCTTTGAGGATGTTAGATCAAGTTGGAAAGGTTAAGAATAATGAATAAAATATAGTGATGGATAAGTTCGAGGATAAATAGAATGATATAAGAATGAATTCTATTATGAAGTTACCGCTGTCACCTAGGGGAAAAATAACGATGAGAAATATAATGTTGGATCTTTAGATTAAGATACGATTACAATATGATGTCTAGTGTTGAGTTAAGAAATTCCGAGGACGGAATTTTTTTCTAAGAGGGGTAGTAATGTAACACCCTACTTTTTATTTTCCGATTTTTATTTTTTTAAGAAAATATTATCATTGTATTAACCTAAGTATAAATGTATTTATTTATATTTTTATCCGAGTTAATGGAGATTGATTTTTATGAAATAATAATCATATTCATACTCTATCTTAGGGTAGAAGCTTACGATAAAAATTTGGGTTGAAAATTCAGACGGAACCCGGTCTGCGTTTTCACTGACAGAGAAATAAGCAACAGAATGTAGCTACTGGTAGAGGAGCTGGAAGTTATGGAAGTGAAGCTGCGAGAAGAGATCCAAGAATAGGTCAGCAGATGGCTAGACCCCCAACCACTGGGAGAGTGTTCACCATGAGGGGAATTAATTCCTCTCTTCGTGCAGATCTCATAAAAGGTATGTGTAATATTGTTATAATCGGAATAGTGGAATACGCTCCAAGGATCTAAGAATTGTGATTTGATACTTTGAGTAGGAAGTTAGGGTTGTATTGATCGTGGTGTTAATCGTGGAAGTTAGATGTGGAAATTGATTGTGGTGTTAATTACAGGAGTTAGATGTTGGAATAAGGTTTTCTGGGGAATCAGTATTAAAAAGAGAAAAGGATTAAGTTTTAATTATGTCCTTTGAGGATGTTAGATCAAGTTGGAAAGGTTAAGAATAATGAATAAAATATAGTGATGGATAAGTTCGAGGATAAATAGAATGATATAAGAATGAATTCTATTATGAAGTTACCGCTGTCACCTAGGGGAAAAATAACGATGAGAAATATAATGTTGGATCTTTAGATTAAGATACGATTACAATATGATGTCTAGTGTTGAGTTAAGAAATTCCGAGGACGGAATTTTTTTCTAAGAGGGGTAGTAATGTAACACCCTACTTTTTATTTTCCGATTTTTATTTTTTTCAGTAAAAATATTATCGCTGTATTAACCGGTATAAATGTATTTATTTATATTTTTATCCGAGTTAATGGAGATTGATTTTTATGAAATAATAATCATATTCATACTCTATCTTAGGGTAGAAGCTTACGATAAAAATTTGGGTTGAAAATTCAGACGGAACCCGGTCTGCGTTTTCACTGACAGTATAATTTTACTGGGCAGAAAACCAAATTTTGACTCGTGAACGAAATGGTTTATATTTAAATCATATTTCTAACGAGTTTGGTTGTTTTGAAAATTTTCAACCGAAAATAAAATATTACGCTTTTTTCGGGCGTAAAACCCTAATCCGGAAACCGACGGAGTCGAGAAGGGAAGTGCAGAGACCCGTCAAGAGATCGGGACAACGAGTCATACATGATGACTCATGGAGGATGAGTCACCAAGCATTTATGAGCATTAAATGCAAGTAATCATGACATTTAGGTAAAAAGACCAAAATACCCCCAAGCTTTCGCGGGTATTAACAAGACGCATCTACGCACTCTTAACCACTCATTTTACGTGGTTGAAAACCTCCCACCTCTCTCCAATTTCGTGCATCCACCTCCAATAAATCTTACCTATTTTATTTTGCTTTCGTTTCATTATTTTCCTCTCAAAAACCGAAATCGGGTAAACGACGGAGCTGCGTACGGAATTTCCGGGAACCGCTATCGGATAAGATCGGTGACTCATTAGTGAGTCACTTTGTGTGGCCCAAAATCAGCCACACCTCCATCAAATGTGAGCCACATATTTAATAACCATAGTTAAGCAAAGTAACCCTAGTTAGGTTAATTATTAACTATGGTTAAACTTATATTAATTAAATAATCACAAAACCCATTAAATCAATTCCTTATAACCAAACAAAGCCTAAATCTAGCCTATAAATACTCTTCAAAACCGTGGCCTCCCTCCCCTTTCACTCACACCTTCATTCTCTTCATCTTCCTCACCAACTAAGTTACAAAACCCTAAGAACACCGAATTCCCACCAAACATATGACCCTCTTCCTTTCTGAAGCTCGGAAAACACTCAACATAAACGTTGTTCCTCTTTCTCTCTTCTTTCCAACAACCTAAAGATCATCAAAAACGGATAAGTAGATTGGGAGATAGGATCAAAATACCGAAACTGCCCAGAATTCTCAGCAACCCACGAAACAGCAGAAATAAGTCCCTTTTCACCCCTGTTATGATCCGAACCAAATGAAACCTTAAACACCAAAAGTGTTCCTTTTCTTATTATCTTTCTATCAAGCCAAAGTTCATGATTTTTGGATGAGTATACTGTGAGATACACTCACAATACCATCACACCCTCAAGCTGTCCAGTTTTCAGCTTAGTGAAGGTTGATCATTTTCTTCATTTATTCAATCTTCAAGAGGTAAAAGCTCATCTCCTTGATCATATAAGCTTTCATATTCATGTATTTCTCATGTTTATGCCACGAATCATATTTTTCCATTCCAAGATCTAGAACTTCAAATAATTCTAGAAAATTGTAGAAAAATCATAAAAATGTGAAACCAATTTCTATGATCTAGTTATGATCCCTCCTTTATTTATCCAAGAGAATGTGATCAAAATCATTTTCCTTCCCTATTAACCATTAATGGCCGAACCTAGGTAGGAAAATGGGTTTGGTGTTTTGTTGTTTGTTTTGAAAGTTAGTACTTGACTTAAGTTCTATAATACATGTATAGCTTAAACCCAAGAGCTTAGGTCCAACAAAAATCCCTAGCTTAAATTCCTAATATGGGCCGAAACCCTATCCTTAAAGGTTAGAGGATTTTGTTTCAAATTTTAGTCTTGTAATAAGTAATCTATGTTAGTTAAGACTCTAGTAACTAGGATCCAAAAGATGGCATTAAGAAGATAATCCTAAACCTATTTTCTAAGTCTTGGCGAACCTAGCCCTAAAGTGTCATAGATGGTTGTTAATTGATTAATTATAGTTATGTTGTTTGAATGAAGGTGGTTGTGTTAACTCGTGGCGGGATAACGAGGATCGTCGTGTGCGTGTTTCCGCTAATAACTCAAAGCGGGGAAAAGAATCAACCTATCGTCGGAATCGATAAGTAGTATATTATATGATAATTGTGTAGGGCGACCTAAACCCTACTAGTGGTTGAGTAATCGACAAGACCAAAATCACATTGTAAACCCTTTCTCAGTAAAACCAATGGTGATTTGGGGATTGTAGGTTTATCGACATTAAGTTGATTTTAAGTATTTGAGGATGTTTGATTTTATGTTATCAAATTTACTGTGATACGCTGGTTGAGGTATTCCATCTGCATGTGACGTATTATTTCGGTGTTTGAATATTTATGATATTGAGGATGGTTGTTGTCTGTCACGGCCGTGATGGTTGTCATGGCCAGGCCGTGACAGGTTCTGTTTTGTAGAATCCTTGCCTTTGATGTCTGTCACGGTCGTGATGGCTATCACGGCCAGGCCGTGACAGAATCTGACTTGCCTTTGTTGTTTGTCACGGCCGTGATGGCTATCACGGCCAGGCCGTGACAGAGTCTGACTTTGTTATTTATTTGGTTTGATTATTATGAGTTGGTTGTGATAAATTGCTTTATATGATATTGAGATATTTGAATATTCTATTGATTAATGTGTTATGCATAATCTGCCTGGTTTTAATATTGTGCTTAGCTGATTTTAAGTAAGGATGTATGTTGTTTGGGAGATGATTGTTTGGGTGAGAGAATGAATTGACTTAGAGGTTCTTAGCTAAATTAAGTTATCTAATGGATGAGATGTGACATAGAATACGAGTCGAGGTTATGATGGGAGCTTGAGGTACAAGGTTGTTATTGATTTGAGATAGTGAGATTCATATAGAGGCGTTGATGCAAATACTCTTTCAGTTCATGACGTGTCGATCTGATTTATCCTATCAAAAGATAGAAGTGCACTATATTGAGATTCTATCCTATCAAAAGATAGAAGAGCACCAAACTGAATCCTATCCTATCAAAAGATAGAAGAGCACTATACCGGATCCTATCTTGTCGAAAGATAGAAGGGCACTATGTCGAGTCCTATCCTATCAAAAGATAGAAGTGTACTATGCTGAGTTCTTTGCATCAGACTGCCATGGACTACTAACGAATGTGAAAGTAATAGAGACAGTTATGATAGTATAAGTGTTTAGACTACATGAGCAGAGGGTAGAGGACAATATCATAATTTGAGGATGATTTGTTAGTTATGTGTGTTACCTGTATCTGACATTTATTGTATGATACACTATGAATCTTTTCCGCTTTTTGATGATAGAACTCTTTCTTATTCCCTATATCTTTCTGTGTGTTGTGTTTTATTTCTGATGTGATCGTATGAGAAGACCCGATGGACGAACCAATTGCTGAGGAGTTAGATGGAACTCCTTACGAACCAGATGCTGAAGGTCGAGCTGTGATTCATGGCGATTAGAGTATAGACAGTATGGCCAGTGTGTCTAAGGAATATTTATATTTTTCGCTAAGTACAACTTTTGTTTAAGTTTATACCTGTGAGGGATCCTACTGCGAGGATACCCTAAACAGTGTTTTGGTAATGTAATAAATAAACAGGTGTGTATTTATGTAATATAGTTTTGGTATGTTTTATATCTGCATAAGTTATATATTATTAATTAAGTTTTAATTTTTACGTATTTTCAACGATAAGCGAGCGATTAAGTAAATAAATATTAAGGTTTTAATGTAATAATACGATGGGGCACATCGGGGTGTCTCATTTGGTGGTATCAGAGAAGTTCGATTCTAATCGGACTGTGAGGTCTAGGATGTTGTTACTGGCCGTGTCTAGTTGAGTCCACATTGGATTTTAACTATGCTTAGAAGATGGGTAGTGTGTCCGAATCCGACGCGATTAATAACATTAGTGTGGCATATGGTATTTATATACTTGTCTATGTGGTATTATATGTCATACTGATAAGAGCGAATGATTTCTTTTACAGAATCATGGCTCGTGGAAGAGGACGTCCGATCGACAGTAATGACAGAACTCCTGAAAGAATTGTTGGAACTAACAATGTAGAAAATAATCATATCGGAAGTGGAGGAGAGTTATCTGAGACTCAAGATACCATGAAAAACATAGTTACTGCCCTGTTATTACAAACACAGCAGAGAATCTTTGAGATGCTGCAGATGAACAAAGAACAGCAGGAACACCAGAATCAAAGGAGAGCTGCAGCAGCGGAAGATGCCGGAATGGCTACTTTCCTGAAAGGGAAGCCACCTCAATTCCGAGGAGAGTATGACCCAGAGAAGGCAGAATGGTGGGTACAAGAGATCGAGAAGATATTCGATACCATGCGCTGTAGAGAGGATAGGAAAGTGATGTATGCTTCCTTCATGTTAACTGGAGGAGCAGAATCTTGGTGGAAAGGCAAGCGAAGATTGCTGGAGGCTGAGGGCAGAATGATCACTTGGCAGTTGTTTAGCAACTGTTTCTTTGAAAAATATTTTCCGCGTCTAGTTCGACGCGAGAAAGATAGGGAATTCATGAATCTCAAACAAGGCAACATGACAGTTGGTGATTATGCATCACGATATGAGACTCTGATTAAGTATTCCGAATTTTATCAGAAATTCCCTGATGAGGATTGGCAATGTAGAAGGTTTGAGGAAGGACTCCGACATGAACTCCGAGAGGGCTATAATATCTCTCGATATCCGAGTTTTCCGGAGCTGGTGGAGAGATGCGGTGCGATCGAAAGTATAGATCGGAGGCTGGTCACGAGCGAGCAAAAAGGATTGGAGGTCCTATTCGATCGGATGTGCAGAGGAGAGTAGATAGTGGTTCTCGGTGGAGACGAGAACCATATAACAAATTAATGCGCATAGTTGCACCAGCACTCAGTTCCTACAGACCCCGGTGGGTGGAGCAGCGAGCCAGCCAGCGGCAGAGAGGTTTAGGTTGTTACTTATGTGGAGGACCGCATTACCTGCGGGATTGCAAGGAGAGACCTGGTTGTCTCCATTGCGGTAAACCAGGTCATTTTGCTCGTGAGTGTAGACAGAGAAATAAGCAATAGAATGTAGCTACTGGTAGAGGAGCTGGAAGTTATGGAAGTGAAGCTGCGAGAAGAGATCCAAGAATAGGTCAGCAGATGGCTAGACCCCCAACCACTGGGAGAGTGTTCACCATGAGGGGAATTAATTCCTCTCTTCGTGCAGATCTCATAAAAGGTATGTGTAATATTGTTATAATCGGAATAGTGGAATACGCTCCAAGGATCTAAGAATTGTGATTTGATACTTTGAGTAGGAAGTTAGGGTTGTATTGATCGTGGTGTTAATCGTGGAAGTTAGATGTGGAAATTGATTGTGGTGTTAATTACAGGAGTTAGATGTTGGAATAAGGTTTTACGGGGAATCAGTATTAAAAAGAGAAAAGGATTAAGTTTTAATTATGTCCTTTGAGGATGTTAGATCAAGTTGGAAAGGTTAAGAATAATGAATAAAATATAGTGATGGATAAGTTCGAGGATAAATAGAATGATATAAGAATGAATTCTATTATAAAGTTACATTGTCACCTAGGGGAAAAATAACGATGAGAAATATAATGTTGGATCTTTAGATTAAGATACGATTACAATATGATGTCTAGTGTTGAGTTAAGAAATTCCGAGGACGGAATTTTTTTCTAAGAGGGGTAGTAATGTAACACCCTACTTTTTATTTTCCGATTTTTATTTTTTTCAGTAAAAATATTATCGCTGTATTAACCGGTATAAATGTATTTATTTATATTTTTATCCGAGTTAATGGAGATTGATTTTTATGAAATAAAAATCATATTCATACTCTATCTTAGGGTAGAAGCTTACGATAAAAATTTGGGTTGAAAATTCAGACGGAACCCTATCATGCGTTTTCCACCGACAAGATAATTTTACTGGGCAGAAAACCAAATTTTGACTCGTGAACGAAATGGTTTATATTTAAATCATATTTCTAACGAGTTTGGTTGTTTTGAAAATTTTCAACCGAAAATAAAATATTACGCTTTTTACGGGCGTAAAACCCTAATAGGGAAACCGACGTAGTCGAGAAGGGAAGTGCAGAGACCCGTCAAGAGATCGGGACAACGAGTCATACATGGTGACTCATGGAGGATGAGTCACCAAGCATTTATGACCATTAAATGCAAGTAATCATGACATTTAGGTAAAAAGACCAAAATACCCCCAAGCTTTCGCGGGTATTAACAAGACGCATCTACGCACTCTTAACCACTCATTTTACGTGGTTGAAAACCTCCCACCTCTCTCCAATTTCGTGCATCCACCTCCAATAAATCTTACCTATTTTATTTTGCTTTCGTTTCATTATTTTCCTCTCAAAAACCGAAATCGGGTAAACGAAGGAGCTGCGTACGGAATTTCCGGGAACCGCTATCGGATAAGATCGGTGACTCATTAGTGAGTCACTTTGTGTGGCCCAAAATCAGCCACACCTCCATCAAATGTGAGCCACATATTTAATAACCATAGTTAAGCAAAGTAACCCTAGTTAGGTTAATTATTAACTATGGTTAAACTTATATTAATTAAATAATCACAAAACCCATTAAATCAATTCCTTATAACCAAACAAAGCCTAAATCTAGCCTATAAATACTCTTCAAAACCGTGGCCTCCCTCCCCTTTCACTCACACCTTCATTCTCTTCATCTTCCTCACCAACTAAGTTACAAAACCCTAAGAACACCGAATTCCCAGCAAACATATGACCCTCTTCTTTTCTGAAACTCGGAAAACACTCAACATAAACGTTGTTCCTCTTTCTCTCTTCTTTTCAACAACCTAAAGATCATCAAAAACGGATAAGTGGATTGGGAGATAGGATCAAAATACCGAAACTGCCCAGAATTCTCAGCAACCCACGAAACAGCAGAAATAAGTCCCTTTTCACCCATGTTATGATCCGAACCAAATGAAACCTTCAACACCAAAATTGTTCCTTTGCTTATTATCTTTCTATCAAGCCAAAGTTCATGATTTTTGGATGAGTATACTGTGAGATACACTCACAATACCATCACACCCTCAAGCTGTCCAGTTTTCAGCTTAGTGAAGGTTGATCATTTTCTTCATTTATTCAATCTTCAAGAGGTAAAAGCTCATCTCCTTGATCATATAAGCTTTCATATTCATGTATTTCTCATGTTTATGCCACGAATCATATTTTTCCATTCCTAGATCTAGAATTTCAAATAATTCTAGAAAATTGTAGAAAAATCATAAAAATGTGAAACCAATTTCTATGAACTAGTTATGATCCCTCCTTTATTTATCCAAGAGAATGTGATCAAAATCATTTTCCTTCCCTATTAACCATTAATGGCCGAACCTAGGTAGGAAAATGGGTTTGGTGTTTTGTTGTTTGTTTTGAAAGTTAGTACTTGACTTAAGTTCTATAATACATGTATAGCTTAAACCCAAGAGCTTAGGTCCAACAAAAATCCCTAGCTTAAATTCCTAATATGGGCCGAAACCCTAATCCTAAAGGTTAGAGGATTTTGTTTCAAATTTTAGTCTTGTAATAAGTAATCTATGTTAGTTAAGACTCTAGTAACTAGGATCCAAAAGATGGCCTTAAGAAGATAATCCTAAACCTATTTTCTAAGTCTTGGCCGAACCTAGCCCTAAAGTGTCATAGATGGTTGTTAATTGATTAATTATAGTTATGTTGTTTGAATGAAGGTGGTTGTGTTAACTCGTGGCGGGATAACGAGGATCGTCGTGTACGTGTTTCCGCTAATAACTCAGGTGGGGAAAAGA
>JAUPTC010000010.1:7077465-7134888 GCA_030762895.1 Sophora flavescens | reverse complement strand
CTGTCCCGAGAAAGACAAGAAAGCGACCTACAATTTCAGGTTTCACAAGAATTGTCAAATTATCCCAAAATCAAGGTTAAATTGGGTCCCGAGTTCTCTCGCTCGGATCAGTGCGCAGTCCATGATGTTCCTTCACTTAAATGGGCTTAACTTACTCATCTTAAGCCCAATTAAGGCATATGATAACTTGTTAGAAAGCTTATTCAGAGTCCCTTAATTTGGTTTAGGGTTAGGTCAGGATTAATAAGCATTAATAGCAGTGTACAGCCGCACAAGCCAGAGAGAGACAGAAATTAGACAACTTTTACAATCATTGTTTTTGCTTTTACATTGTTGGGTTTAATTGCGCTTAGTTGCTAAACATTATTAATTTTTGGATTTTTCACTCATCCTGACCTTGTTGCCTTGCAGAGAGCATAACTGGAGCTACAGATATCATATTTTGGTGATCTTGCTATCTCTAGATAGATAAGGAAGAGACCTACAATTTCAGGTTTCACAAGAATTGTCAAATTAGGACAAAATCAAGGCTAAATTGGGTCTCGAGTTCTCTAGCGCGGATTAGTGCGCAGTCCATGATGTTCCTTCACTTAAATGGGCCTAACTTACTCATCTTAAGCCCAATTAAGGCATATGATACCATGTTGGAAAGCTTATTCAGAGGCCCCTAATTTGGTCTAGGGTTAGGTCAGGATTAATAAGCATAAATAGCAGTTTACAGCCACAAAAACCAGAGAGAGACGAAAATTATACAACTTTTACAATCATTGTTTTTGCTTTTACATTATTGGGCTTAATTAGGATTCATTGCTAAACATTGTTAATTTTCAGATTTTTCACTCATCCTGACCTTGTTGCCTTGCGCAGAGCATAACTAGAGCTACAAATATTGGATTTTGGTGATCTTGCTGTCCCTAGAAAGATAAGGAAGAGACCTAAAATTTCAGGTGTCACAAGAATTGTCAAATTAGGCCTAAATCAAGGCTAAATTGGGTCCCGAGTTCTCTGGCACGGATCAGTGCGCAATCCATGATGTTCCTTCACTTAAAAGGGCCTAACTTACTCATCTTAAGACCATTTAAGTCATATGATACCTTGTTGGAAAGCTTATTCAGAGCTCTTAATTTGGTCTAGGGTTAGGTCAGGATTAATAAGCATAAATAACAGTTTACTGCCACACAAGCCAGAGAGATATGGAAATTAGACAACTTTTACAATCAATATTTTTGCTTTTACATTATTGGGCTTAATTGGGCTTAATTGCTAAACATTATTAATTTTCGGATTTTTCAGTCATCTTGACCTTGTTGTCTTGCGCAAAGAAAAACTAGAGCTACAAATATCGGACTTGGGTGATCTTGCTGTCCCTAGAAAGATAAGGAAGAGACCTACAATTTCAAGTTTCACAAGAATTATCAGATTTGGCCAAAATAAAGGCTAAATTTGATCCCGTGTTCTCTGGCGTGGATCAGTGGGTTGTCCATGATGCTCCTTCTCTTAAATGGGCCTAACTTACTCATCTTAAGCCTAATTAAGGCATATGATACCTTGTTGGAAAGCTTATTCAGAGACCCTTAATTTTGTTTAGGGTTAGGTCAAGATTAATAAGCATAAATAATAGTTTACAGCCGCACAAGCTTGAGAGAGACGGAAATTAGAGAACTTTCAAATCATTATTTTTGCTTCAACATTATTGCGCTTAATTGGGCTTAATTGCTAAACATTGTTAATTTTCGGATTTTTCACTCATCCTGACCTTGTTGCCTTGTGCAGAGCATAACTATAGCTACATATATCGGATTTAGGTGATCTTGTTGTCCCTAGAAAGCTAAGGAAGAGATCTACAATTTCAAGTTTCACAAGAATTGTCAAATTAGGCCAATATAAAGGCTAAATTGGGTCCCAAGTTCTCTGGCGCGGATCAGAGCGCAGTCCATGATGTTCCTTCTCTAAATGGGCCTAACTTACTCATCTTAAGCCTAATTAAGGCATATGATACCTTGTTGGAAAGCTTATTCAGAGGCCCTTAATTTGGTCTAGGGTTAGGTCAGGATTAGTAAGCATTAATAGAAGTTTACAGCCGCACAAGCCAGATAGAGACGGAAATTAGAAAACTTTTACAATCATTGTTTTTGCTTTTACATTACTGGGCTTAATTGCTAAACATTGTTAATTTTCGGATTTTTCACTCATCCAGACCTTGTTGCCTTGTGCAGAGCATAACTAGAGCTACATATATCGGATTTTGATGATCTAGTTGTCCCTAGAAAGATAAGGAAGAGACCTACAATTTCTGGTTTCACAAGAATTGTCAAATCAGGGCAAAATCAAGGATAAATTGGGTCCCGAGTTTTCTGGAGCGGATCAGTGCGCAATCCATGATGTTCCTTCACTTAAATGGGCCTAACTTACTCATCTTAAGCCCAATTAAGGCATATGACACCTTGTTGGAAAGCTTATTCAGAGGCCCTTAATTTGGTCTAGGGTTAGGTCAGGATTAATAAGCATAAATAGCAGTATACAGCCTCACAAGCAAGAGAGAGATGGAAATTAGACAACTTTTACAATCATTATTTTTGCTTTTACATTATTGGGCTTAATTGGGCTTAATTGCTAAACATTATTAATTTTCGGATTTTTCAGTCATCTTGACCTTGTTGTCTTGCGCAGAGAAAAACTAGAGCTACAAATATCTGACTTTGGTTATCTGGCTGTCCCTAAAAAGATAAGGAAGAGACCTACAATTTCAGGTTTCGCAAGAATTGTCAAATTAGACGCAAATCAAGGCTAAATTGAGTCCCAAGTTCTATGGCGCGGATCAGTGCGCAGTTCATGGTGTTCTTTCACTTAAATGGGCCTAACATACTCATCTTAAGCCCAATTAAGGCATATGATACTTAGTTGGAAAGCTTATTCAGAGGCCCTTAATTTGGTCTAGGGTTAGGTTGGGATTAATAAGCATAAATAGAAGTTTATAGCCGCACAAGCCATTGAGAGACGGAAATTAGACAACTTTTACAATTATTGTTTTGCTTTTACATTATTGGGCTTAATTGCTAAACATTGTTAATTTTCGGATATTTCACTCATCCTGACCTTGTTGCCTTACGTAGAGCATAACTAGCGCTACATATATCGGATTTTGGTGATCTTACTGTCCCTAGAAAGATAAGGAAGAGGCCTACAATTTCAGGTTTCACAAGAATTGTCAAATTAGGACAAAATCAAGGTGAAATTGGGTCCCGAGTTCTCTGGCACGGATCAGTGCGCAGTCCATGATGTTCCTTCACTTAAAAGGGCCTAACCTACTCATCTTAAGGCCATTTAAGGCATATGATACCTTGTTGGAAAGCTTATTCAGAGACCTTAATTTGATCTAGGGTTAGGTCAGGATTAATAAGCATAAATAGCAGTTTACAGCCTCACAAGCAAGAGAGAGATGGAAATTAGACAACTTTTACAATCATTATTTTTGCTTTTAAATTATTGGGCTTAATTGGGCTTAATTGCTAAACATTATTAATTTTCGGATTTTTCAGTCATCTTGACCTTGTTGTCTTGCGCAGAGAAAAACTAGAGCTACAAATATCAGACTTTGGTGATCTTGCTGTCCCTAGAAAGATAAGGAAGAGACCTACAATTTCAGGTATCACAAGAATTGTCAGATTAGGCCAAAATAAAGGCTAAATTGGGTCCCGTGTTCTCTGGCGTGGATCAGTGCGCAGTCCATGATGTTCCTTCTCTTAAATGGGCCTAACTTACTCATCTTAAACCTAATTAAGGCATATGATACCTTGTTGGAAAGCATATTATGAGGCCCTTAATTTGGTCTAGGGTTAGGTCAGGATTAATAAGCATAAATAACATTTTACAGCCGCACAAGCTTGAGAGAGACGGAAATTAGACAACTTTTACAATCATTGTTTTTGCTTCTACATTACTGGGCTTAATTGCTAAACATTATTAATTTTCGGATTTTTCACTCATCCTGACCTTGTTGGCTTGCGCAGAACATAACTAGAGCTACAGATATCGGATTTAGGTGATCTTGTTGTCCCTAGAAAGCTAAGGAAGAGATCTACAATTTCAAGTTTCACAAGAATTGTCAAATTAGGCCAAAATCAAGGCTAAATTGGGTCCCGAGTTCTCTGGCACGGATCAGTGTGCAGTGCATGATGTTCCTTCTCTTAAATGGCCTAACTTACTCATCTTAAGCCTAATTATGGCATATGATACCTTGTTGGAAAGCTTATTCAGAGGCCCTTAATTTGGTCTAGGGATAGGTCATGATTAATGTGCTTAAATAGAAGTTTACTGCCGCACAAGCCAGAGAGACAGAAATTAGACAACTTTTACAATCATTGGTTTTGCTTTTACATTATTGGGTTTAATTGGGCTTAATTGATAAACATTTTTAATTTTCGGATTTTTCACACATCCTGACCTTGTTGCCTTGCACAAAGCATAACTAGAGCTACAGATATCGGATGCTACAGATGTCGGATTTTGGTGATCATGCTGTCCCTAGAAAGATAAGGAAGAGACCTACAATTTAAGGTTTCACAAGAATTGTCAAATTAGGCCAAAATCAAGGCTAAATTGGGTCCCAGGTTTCTCGGCACGGATCGATCTGTGATCCATGATGTTCTTTCTCTAAAATGGGCCTAACTTACTCATCTTAAGCCCAATTAAGGCATATGAAACCTTTTTTGAAAGCTTATTCAGAAGCCCTTAATTTGGTCTAGGGTTAGGTCTGGATTAGTAAGCATAAATAGAAGTTTACAGCCGCACAAGCCAGAGAGAGACGGAAATTAGACAACTTTTACAATCATTGTTTTTGCTTTTACATTACTGGGCTTAATTGGGATTAATTGATAAACATTGTTAATTTTCGAATTTTTCACTCATCCTGACCTTGTTGCCTTGCGCAGAGCATAACTTGAGCTACATATATCGGTTTATGATGATCTTGCTCTCCCTAGAAATAGAAGGAAGAGACCAACAAATTCAGGTTTCACAAGTATTGTCAAATCAGGCCAAAATCAAGGATAAATTGGGTCCCGAGTTCTCTGGCGCGTATCAGTGCGCAGTCCATGATGTTTTTTCACTTAAATGGGCCTAACTTACTCATCTTAAGCCCAATTAAGGCAAATGACACCTTGTTGGAAAGCTTATTCAGAGGCCCTTAATTTGGTCTAGGGTTAGGTCAGGATTATTAAGCATTAATAGCAATTTACAGCCGCACAAGCCAGAAAGAGACGGAAAAAAGAAAACTTTTAAAATCATTGTTTTTGCTTTTACATTATTGGGCTTAATTGCTAAACATTGTTAATTTTCAGATTTTTTACTCATCCTGACCTTGTTGCCTTGCGCAGAGCATAACTTGAGGTACAAATATCGGATTTTGGTGATCTTGCTGTCGCTAAAAAGATAAGGAAGAGACCTACAATTTCAGGTGTCACAAGAATTGTCAAATTAGGCCAAAATCAAGGCTAAATTGGGTCCCAAGTTCTATGGCCCGGATTAGTACGCAGTTCATGGTGTTCTTTCACTTAAATCGGCCTAACTTACTCATCTTAAGCCCAATTAAGGCATATGATAGTTTCTTGGAAAGCTTATTCAGAGGCCCTTAATTTGGTATAGGGTTAGGTCAGGATTAATAAGCATAAATAGAAGTTTATAGCCGCACAAGCCATTGAGAGATGGAAATTAGAGAACTTTTACAATTATTGTTTCGCTTTTACATTATTGGGCTTAATTGCTAAACACTGTCAAATTTTAGATTTTTCACTGATCCTGAGCTTGTTTCCTTGCGCAGAGCATAACTAGAGCTACATATATCGGATTTTGGTGATCTTGATGTCCCTAGAAAGATAAGGAAGAGACCTACAATTTCAGGTTGCATTAGAATTGCCAAATAAGGCCAAAATCAAGGCTAAATTGGGTCCCAAGTTCTATGGCGCGGATCAGTATGCAGTTCATGGTGTTCGTTCACTTAAATGGGCCTAACATACTCATCTTAAGCCCAATTAAGGCATATGATACTTTGTTGGAAAGCTTATTCAGAGGCCCTTAATTTTGTCTAGGGTTAGGTCAGGATTAATAAGCATAAATAGAAGTTAATAGCCGCACAAGCCATTGAGAGACGGAAATTAGAGAACTTTTACAATTATTGTTTTTGCTTTTACATTATTGGGCTTAATTGCTTGAACATTGTTGATTTTCGTAATTTTCACTCATTCTGACCTTATTGCATTGCGCAGAGCATAACTAGAGCTACATATATCGAATTTTGGTGATCTTGCTGTCCCTAGAAAGATAAGGAAGAGACCTACAATTTCAGGTTTCACAAGAATTGTCAAATTAGGCAAAAATCAATGCTAAATGGGGTCCCGAGTTCTCTGGCATGGATCAGTGTGCAGTCCATGATGTTCCTTCACATAAAAGGGCCTAACTTACTCCTCTTAAGCTAAATTAAGGCATGTGATACCTTGTTGGAAAGCTTATTCAGAGGCCCTTAATTTGGTCTAGGGTTAGGTCAGGATTAATAAGCATAAATAAAAGTTTACAGTCGCACAAGCCAGAGAGAGACGAAAATTAGACAACTTTTACAATCATTGTTTTTGCTTTTACATTATTGGGCTTAATTGCTAAACATTGTTAATTTTCGGATTTTTCACTCATCCTAACCTTGTTGCCTTGCGCAGAGCATAACGAGAGCTACAGATATCTGATTTTGGTTATCTTGTTTTCCCTAGAAAGATAAGGAAAAGACCTACAATTTCAGGTTGAATTGTCAAATTAGGCCAAAATCAAGGCTAAATAGGGTCCCAAGTTCTCTAGTGCAGATCAGTGTGTAGTCCATTATGTTCCTTCACTTAAATGGGCCTAACTTACACATCTTTAGCCCAATTAAGGCATATGATACCTTGTTGGAAAGCTTATTCAGTGGCCCTTAATTTGGTCTAGGGTTAGGTCATGATTAATAAGCATAAATAGTAGTTTACAGACGCACAAGCCAGAGAGAGACGAAAATTAGACAACTTTTACATTATTGGGCTTAATTGGGCTTAATTGCTAAACATTGTTAATTTTCGGATTTTTCACTCATCCTGACCTTGTTGCCTTGCACAAAGCATAACTAGAGCTACAGATATCGGATTTTGGTGATCTTGCTGTCCCTAGCAAGATAAGAAAGAGGCCTACAATTTCAGGTTTCACAAGAATTGTCATATTAGGCCAAAATCAAGGGTAAATTGGGTCCCGAGTTCTCTGGCGCGGATCAGTACGCAGTCCATGATGTTCCTTCACTTAAATGGGCCTAACTTACTCATCTTAAGCCCAATGAAGGAATATGACCTTGTTGGAAAGCTTATTCAGAGGCCCTTAATTTGGTATAGGGTTAGGTCAGGATTAATAAGCATAAATAGAAGTTTACATCCGCACAAGCCATTGAGAGACGGAAATTAGACAACTTTTACAATTATTGTTTTTGCGGTTACAATATTGGGCTTAATTGCTAAACATTGTTAATTTTCGGATTTTTCACTCATCCTGACCTTGTTGCCTTGCGCAGACCATAGCTAGAGCTACATATATCGGATTTTGGTGATCTTGCTGTCCCTAGAAAGATAAGGAAGAGACATACAATTTCAGGTTTCACAAGAATTGTCAAATTAGGCCAAAATCAAGGCTAAATTGGGTCCCGAGTTCTCTGGCACGGATCAGTGCGCAGTTCATGATGTTCCTTCACATAAAAAGGCCTAACTTACTCATCTTAAGCCCAATTAAGGCATATCATACCTTGTTGGAAAGCTTATTCAGAGGCCCTTAATTTGGTCTAGGGTTAGGTCAGGATTAATAAGCATAAATAAAAAGTTTATAGTCGCACAAGCCAGAGAGAGACGGAAATTTGACAACTTTTACAATCATTGTTTTTGCTTTTACATTATTGGGCTTAGTTAGGATTAATTGCTAAACATTGTTAATTTTCAGATTTTTTACTCATCCTGACCTTGTTGCCTTGCACAGAGCATAACTTGAGGTACAAATATCGGATTTTGGTGATCTTGCTGTCGCTAGAAAGATAAGGAAGAGACCTACAATTTCAGGTGTCACAAGAATTGTCAAATTAGGCCAAAATCAAGGCTAAATTGGGTCCCAAGTTCTATGGCGCGGATCGGTCTGCGATTCATGGTGTTCTTTCACTTAAATCGGCCTAACTTACTCATCTTAAGCCCAATTAAGGCATATGATACTTTCATGGAAAGCTTATCCAGAGGACCTTAATTTGGTATAGGGTTAGGTCAGGATTAATAAGCATAAATAGAAGTTTATAGCCGCACAAGCCATTGAGAGATGGAAATTAGAGAACTTTTACAATTATTGTTTTGCTTTTACATTATTGGGCTTAATTGCTAAACACTGTCAAATTTTAGATTTTTCACTCATCCTGACCTTGTTTCCTTGCGCAGAGCATAACTAGAGCTACATATATCGGATTTTGGTGATCTTGATGTCCCTAGAAAGATAAGGAAGAGACCTACAATTTCAGGTTTCATTAGAATTGCCAAATTAGGCCAAAATCAAGGCTAAATTGGGTCCCAAGTTCTATGGCGCGGATCAGTACGCAGTTCATGGTGTTCGTTCACTTAAATGGGCCTAACATACTCATCTTAAGCCCAATTAAGGCATATGATACTTTGTTGGAAAGCTTATTCAGAGGCCCTTAATTTTGTCTAGGGTTAGGTCAGGATTAATAAGCATAAATAGAAGTTTATAGCCGCACAAGCCATCGAGAGACGGAAATTAGACAACTTTTACAATTATTGTTTTTGCTTTTACATTATTGGGCTTAATTGCTTGAACATTGTTAATTTTCGTAATTTTCACTCATTCTGACCTTGTTGCATTGCGCAGAGCATAACTAGAGCTACATATATCGAATTTTGGTGATCTTGCTGTCCCTAGAAAGATAAGGAAGAGACCTACAATTTCAGGTTTCACAAGAATTGTCAAATTAGGCCAAAATCAATGCTAAATGGGGTCCCGAGTTCTACGGCATGGATCGGTCTGTGATCCATGATGTTCCTTCACATAAAAGGGCCTAACTTACTCCTCTTAAGCCCAATTAAGGCATGTGATACCTTGTTGGAAAGCTTATTCAGAGGCCCTTAATTTGGTCTAGGGTTAGGTCAGGATTAATAAGCATAAATAAAAGTTTACAGTCACACAAGCCGAGAGAGAGACGAAAATTAGACAACTTTTACAATCATTGTTTTTGCTTTTACATTATTGGGCTTAATTGCTAAACAATGTTAATTTTCGGATTTTTCACTCATCCTAACCTTGTTGCCTTGCGCAGAGCATAACGAGAGCTACAGATATCTGATTTTGGTTATCTTGTTGTCCCTAGAAAGATAAGGAAGAGACCTACAATTTCAGATTGAATTGTCAAATTAGGCCAAAATCAAGGCTAAATTGGGTCCCGAGTTCTCTAGTGCAGATCAGTGTGTAGTCCATTATGCTCCTTCACTTAAATGGGCCTAACTTACTCATCTTAAGCCCAATTAAGGCATATGATACCTTGTTGGAAAGCTTATTCAGTGGCCTTTAATTTGGTCTAGGGTTAGGTCTTGATTAATAAGCATAAATAGCAGTTTACAGACGCACAAGCCAGAGAGAGACGAAAATTAGACAACTTTTACATTATTGGGCTTAATTGGGCTTAATTGCTAAACATTGTTAATTTTCGGATTTTTCACTCATCCTGACCTTGTTGCCTTGCACAAAGCATAACTAGAGCTACAGATATCGGATTTTGGTGATCTTGCTGTCCCTAGCAAGATAAGAAAGAGGCCTACAATTTCAGGTTTCACAAGAATTGTCATATTAGGCCAAAATCAAGGGTAAATTGGGTCCCGAGTTCTCTGGCGCGGATCAGTACGCAGTCCATGATGTTCCTTCACTTAAATGGGCCTAACTTACTCATCTTAAGCCCAATGAAGGAATATGACCTTGTTGGAAAGCTTATTCAGAGGCCCTTAATTTGGTATAGGGTTAGGTCAGGATTAATAAGCATAAATAGAAGTTTACATCCGCACAAGCCATTGAGAGACGGAAATTAGACAACTTTTACAATTATTGTTTTTGCGGTTACAATATTGGGCTTAATTGCTAAACATTGTTAATTTTCGGATTTTTCACTCATCCTGACCTTGTTGCCTTGCGCAGACCATAGTTAGAGCTACATATATCGGATTTTGGTGATCTTGCTGTCCCTAGAAAGATAAGGAAGAGACATACAATTTCAGGTTTCACAAGAATTGTCAAATTAGGCCAAAATCAAGGCTAAATTGGGTCCCGAGTTCTCTGGCACGGATCAGTGCGCAGTTCATGATGTTCCTTCACATAAAAAGGCCTAACTTACTCATCTTAAGCCCAATTAAGGCATATCATACCTTGTTGGAAAGCTTATTCAGAGGCCCTTAATTTGGTCTAGGGTTAGGTCAGGATTAATAAGCATAAATAAAAAGTTTATAGTCGCACAAGCCAGAGAGAGACGGAAATTTGACAACTTTTACAATCATTGTTTTTGCTTTTACATTATTGGGCTTAGTTAGGATTAATTGCTAAACATTGTTAATTTTCAGATTTTTTACTCATCCTGACCTTGTTGCCTTGCACAGAGCATAACTTGAGGTACAAATATCGGATTTTGGTGATCTTGCTGTCGCTAGAAAGATAAGGAAGAGACCTACAATTTCAGGTGTCACAAGAATTGTCAAATTAGGCCAAAATCAAGGCTAAATTGGGTCCCAAGTTCTATGGCGCGGATCAGTGCGCAGTTCATGGTGTTCTTTCACTTAAATCGGCCTAACTTACTCATCTTAAGCCCAATTAAGGCATATGATACTTTCATGGAAAGCTTATCCAGAGGACCTTAATTTGGTATAGGGTTAGGTCAGGATTAATAAGCATAAATAGAAGTTTATAGCCGCACAAGCCATTGAGAGATGGAAATTAGAGAACTTTTACAATTATTGTTTTGCTTTTACATTATTGGGCTTAATTGCTAAACACTGTCAAATTTTAGATTTTTCACTCATCCTGACCTTGTTTCCTTGCGCAGAGCATAACTAGAGCTACATATATCGGATTTTGGTGATCTTGATGTCCCTAGAAAGATAAGGAAGAGACCTACAATTTCAGGTTTCATTAGAATTGCCAAATTAGGCCAAAATCAAGGCTAAATTGGGTCCCAAGTTCTATGGCGCGGATCAGTACGCAGTTCATGGTGTTCGTTCACTTAAATGGGCCTAACATACTCATCTTAAGCCCAATTAAGGCATATGATACTTTGTTGGAAAGCTTATTCAGAGGCCCTTAATTTTGTCTAGGGATAGGTCAGGATTAATAAGCATAAATAGAAGTTTATAGCCGCACAAGCCATCGAGAGACGGAAATTAGACAACTTTTACAATTATTGTTTTTGCTTTTACATTATTGGGCTTAATTGCTTGAACATTGTTAATTTTCGTAATTTTCACTCATTCTGACCTTGTTGCATTGCGCAGAGCATAACTAGAGCTACATATATCGAATTTTGGTGATCTTGCTGTCCCTAGAAAGATAAGGAAGAGACCTACAATTTCAGGTTTCACAAGAATTGTCAAATTAGGCCAAAATCAATGCTAAATGGGGTCCCGAGTTCTCTGGCATGGATCAGTGCGCAGTCCATGATGTTCCTTCACATAAAAGGGCCTAACTTACTCCTCTTAAGCCCAATTAAGGCATGTGATACCTTGTTGGAAAGCTTATTCAGAGGCCCTTAATTTGGTCTAGGGTTAGGTCAGGATTAATAAGCATAAATAAAAGTTTACAGTCGCACAAGCCAGAGAGAGACGAAAATTAGACAACTTTTACAATCATTGTTTTTGCTTTTACATTATTGGGCTTAATTGCTAAACAATGTTAATTTTCGGATTTTTCACTCATCCTAACCTTGTTGCCTTGCGCAGAGCATAACGAGAGCTACAGATATCTGATTTTGGTTATCTTGTTGTCCCTAGAAAGATAAGGAAGAGACCTACAATTTCAGATTGAATTGTCAAATTAGGCCAAAATCAAGGCTAAATTGGGTCCCGAGTTCTCTAGTGCAGATCAGTGTGTAGTCCATTATGCTCCTTCACTTAAATGGGCCTAACTTACTCATCTTAAGCCCAATTAAGGCATATGATACCTTGTTGGAAAGCTTATTCAGTGGCCTTTAATTTGGTCTAGGGTTAGGTCTTGATTAATAAGCATAAATAGCAGTTTACAGATGCACAAGACAGAGAGAGACAGAAATTTGACAACTTTTACAATCATTGTTTTTGCTTTTACATTATTGGGCTTAGTTAGGATTAATTGCTAAACATTGTTAATTTTCGGATTTTTCACTCATCCTGACCTTGTTGCCGTGCACAAAGCATAACTAGAGCTACAAATATCGGATTTTGGTGATCTTGCTATCCCTAGAAAGATAAGAAAGAGGCCAACAATTTCAGGTTTCACAAGAATTGTCATATTAGGCCAAAATCAGGGGTATATTGGGTCCCGAGTTCACTGGCGCGGATCAGTACGCAGTCCATGATGTTCCTTCACTAAAATGGTCCTAACTTACTTATCTTAAGCCCAATTAAGGCATATGACCTTGTTGGAAAGCTTATTCGGAGGCCCTTAATTTGGTCTAGAGTTAGGTCAGGATTAATAAGCATAAATAGAAGTTTACACCCGCACAAGCCATTGAGAGACGGAAATTAGACAACTTTTACAATTATTGTTTTTGCTGTTACATTATTGGGCTTAATTGCTAAACATTGTTAATTTTCGAATTTTTCCCTCATCCTGACCTTGTTGCCTTGCGTAGAGCGTAACTAGAGCTACATATATCGAATTTTGGTGATCTTGCTGTCCCTAGAAAGATAAGGAAGAGAACTACAATTTCAGGTTGAATTTTCAAATTAGGCCAAAATCAAGGCTAAATAGGGTCCCAAGTTCCCTAGTGTGGATCAGTGCGCAGTCCATGATGTCGCTTCACTTTAATGGGCCTAACTTACACATCTTAAGCCCAATTATACAATACCTTGTTGGAAAGCTTATTCAGAGGCCCTTAATTTGGTCTAGGGTTAGGTCAGGATTAATAAGCATAAATAGAAGTTTACAGCCGCATAAGCCAAGGAGAGACGAAAATTATAGAACTTTTATAATCATTGTTTTTGCTTTTACATTATTGGGCTTAATTGCTAAACATTGTTAATTTTCGGATTTTTAACTCATCCTGACCTTGTTGCCTTGCGCGCAGAGCATAACTTGGGCTACCGATATCGGATTTTGGTGATCTTGTTGTCCCTAGAAAGATAAGGAAGAGACCTACAATTTCAGGTTTCATAAGAATTGTCAAATTAGGCCAAAATCAAAGCTAAATTGCGTCCCGAGTTCTCTCTGGCGCGAATCAAGTATGCGATCCATGATGTTCCTTCACATAAAAGGGCCTAACTTACTCATCTTAAGCCCAATTAAGGAATATGATACCTTGTAGGAAAGCTTATTCAGAGGCCCTTAATTTGGCCTAGGGTTAGGTCTGGATTAATAAGCATAAATAGCAGTTTACAGCCGCACAAGCCAGAGAGAGATGGAAATTAGACAACTTTTACAATCATTGTTTTTGCTTTTACATTATTGGGCTTAATTGCTAAACTTTGTTAATTTTCGGATTTTTCACTCATCCTGACATTGTTGCCTTGCGCAGAGCATAACTAGAGGTACATATATCGGATTTTGGTGATCTTGTTGTCCCTAGAAAGATAAGGAAGAGACCTACAATTTCAGGTTTCGCAAGAATTGTCAAATTAGGCCAAAATCAAGGGTAAATTGGGTCCCGAGTACTCTGGCACGGATCAGTGCACAGTCCATGATGTTTCTTCACATAAAAGGGCCTAACTTACTCATCTTAAGCCCAATTAAGGAATATGAGATCTTATTGGAAGGCATATTCAGAGTCCCTTATTTTGGTCTAGGGTTAGGTCAGGATTAATAAGCATAAACAACAGTTTACTACCGCACAAGCCAGAGAGACAGAAATTATACAACTTTTACAATCATTGTTTTTGCTTTTACATTACTGGGCTTAATTGGGCTTAATTGCTAAACATTGTTAATTTTCTGATTTTTCACTCATCCTGACCTTGTTGCCTTGCACATGGCATAACTGGAGCTACATAAATCATATTTTGGTGATCTTGATGTCCCTAGAAAGATAAGGAAGAGACCTATAATTTCAGGTTTCACAAGAATTGTCAAATTAGGCCAAAATCAAGGCTAAGTTGGGTCCCGAGTCCTCTGGAGCGGATCAGTGCGCGGTCCATGGTGTTCCTTCACTTGAATGGGCCAAACTTACTCATCTTAAGCCCAATTAAGGCATATGATACGTTGTTGGAAAACTTATTTAGAGGACCTTAATTTGGTCTAGGGTTAGGTCAGGATTAATAAGCATAATTAGCAGTTTACAGCGGCACAAGCCAGAGAGAGACGGAATTTAGACAACTTTTACAATCATTATTTTTGCTTTTACATTATTGGGTTTAATTGGGCTTAATTGCTAAACATTGTTAATTTTCGGATTTTTCACTCATCCTGACCTTGTTGCCTTTCGCAGAGCATAACTAGGGCTGCAGATATCAGATTTTGGTGATCTTGTTGTCCCAAGAAAGATAAGGAAGAGTCCTACAATTTTAGGTTTCACATGAATTGTCAAATTAGGCCAAAATCAAGGCTAACTTGAGTCCCGAGTTCTCTAGCGCAAATCATTGCATAGTCCATGATTTTCCTTCACATAAAGGGGCCTAACTTCCTCATCTTAAGCTCAATTATAGCATATGATACCTTGTGGGAAAGCTTATTTAGAGGCCCATAATTTGGTCTAGGGTTAGGTCAGGATTAATAAGCATAAATAGCAGTTTACAGACGCACAAGACAGAGAGAGGCAGAAATTAGACAACTTTTACAATCATTGTTTCTGCTTTTACATTATTGGGCTTAATTGGGCTTAATTGCTAAACATTGTTAATTTTCGGATTTTTCACTCATCCTGGCCTTGTTGCCTTGCACAAAGCATAACTAGAGCTACAAATATCGGATTTTGGTGATCTTGCTGTCCCTAGAAAGATAAGAAAGAGGCCTACAATTTCAGGTTTCACAAGAATTGTCATATTATGCCAAAATCAAGGGTATATTGGGTCCCGAGTTCACTGGCGCGGATCAGTACGCAGTCCATGATGTTCCTTCACTTAAATGGTACTAACTTACTCATCTTAAGCCCAATTAAGGCATATGACCTTGTTGGAAAGCTTATTCAGAGGCCCTTAATTTGGTCTAGGGTTAGGTCAGGATTAATAAGCATAAATAGAAGTTTACACCCGCACAAGCCATTGAGAGACGGAAATTAGACAACTTTTACAATTATTGTTTTTGCTGTTACATTTTCGGGCTTAATTGCTAAACATTGTTAATTTTCAAATTTTTCACTCATCCTGACCTTGTTTCCTTGCGCAGAGCATAACTCGAGTTACACATATCGGATTTTGGTGATCTTGCTGTCCCTAGAAAGATAAGGAAGAGACCTACAATTTCAGGTTTCACAACAATTGTAAAATTAGGCAAAAATCAAGGCTAAATTGGGTCCCGGGTTCTATGGCACTGATCAGTGCGCAGTCCATCATGTTCTTTCACTTAAATGGGCCTCACTTACTCATCTTAAGCCCAATTAAGGCATATGATACCTTGTTGGAAACCTTATTCAGAGGCCCTTAATTTGGTCTAGAGATAGGTCAGGATTAATAAGCATAAATAGCAGTTTACAGCGGCACAAGCCAGAGAGAGACGAAAATTAGACAACTTTTACAATCATTGTTTTTGCTTTTACATTATTGGGCTTAATTGCAAAACATCGTTAATTTTCGGATTTTTCACTCATCCTGACCTTGTTGCCTTGCGCAGAGCATAACTATAGCTACAGATATCGGATTTTGGTGATCTTGCTGCCCTAGGAAAGATAAGGAAGAGACCTACAATTTCAGGTTTCACAAGAATTGTCAAATTAGGCCAAATTCAAGGGTATATTGGGTCCCGAGTTCATCGGGCGCGGATCAAGACGCGATCCATGATGTTCCTTCACTTAAATGGTCCTAACTTACTCATCTTAAGCCCAATTAAGGCATATGACCTTGTTGGAAAGCTTATTCAGAGGCCCTTAATTTGGTCTATGGTTAGGTCAGGATTAATAAGCATAAATAGAAGTTTACACCCGCACAAGCCATTGAGAGACGGAAATTAGACAACTTTTACAATTATTGTTTTTCTTTGTTACATTATTGGGCTTAATTGCTAAACATTGTTAATTTTCGAATTTTTCCCTCATCCTGACCTTGTTGCCTTGCGTAGAGCGTAACTAGAGCTACATATATCGAATTTTGGTGATCTTGCTGTCCCTAGAAAGATAAGGAAGAGAACTACAATTTCAGGTTGAATTTTCAAATTAGTCCAAAATCAAGGCTAAATAGGGTCCCAAGTTCCCTAGTGTGGATCAGTGCGCAGTCCATGATGTTGCTTCACTTAAATGGGCCTAACTTACACATCTTAAGCCCAATTATACAATACCTTGTTGGAAAGCTTATTCAGAGGCCCTTAATTAGGTCTAGGGTTAGGTCAGGATTAATAAGCATAAATAGCAGTTTACAGCCGCATAAGCCAAAGAGAGACGAAAATAATAGAACTTTTATAATCATTGTTTTTGCTTTTACATTATTGGGCTTAATTGCTAAACATTGTTAATTTTCGGATTTTTAACTCATCCTGACCTTGTTGCCTTGCGCAGAGCATAACTTGGGCTACCGATATCTGATTTTGGTGATCTTGTTGTCCCTAGAAAGATAAGGAAGAGACCTACAATTTCAGGTTTCATAAGAATTGTCAAATTAGGCCAAAATCAAAGCTAAATTGGGTCCCGAGTTCTCTGGCGCGAATCAGTATGCAGTCCATGATGTTCCTTCACATAAAAGGGCCTAACTTACTCATCTTAAGCCCAATTAAGGAATATGATACCTTGTAGGAAAGCTTATTCAGAGGCCCTTAATTTGGCCTAGGGTTAGGTCTGGATTAATAAGCATAAATATCAGTTTACAGCCGCACAAGCCAGAGAGAGATGGAAATTAGACAACTTTTACAATCATTGTTTTTGCTTTTACATTATTGGGCTTAATTGCTAAACTTTGTTAATTTTCGGATTTTTCACTCATCCTAACATTGTTGCCTTGTGCAGAGCATAACTAGAGGTACATATATCGGATTTTGGTGATATTGCTGTACCTAGAAAGATAAGGAAGAGACCTACAATTTCAGGTTTCGCAAGAATTGTCAAATTAGGCCAAAATCAAGGGTAAATTGGGTCCCGAGTACTCTGGCACGGATCAGTGCGCAGTCCATGATGTTTCTTCGCATAAAAGGGCCTAACTTACTCATCTTAAGCCCAATTAAGGAATATGAGATCTTGTTGGAAGGCATATTCAGAGTCCCTTATTTTGGTCTAGGGTTAGGTCAGGATTAATAAGCATAAACAGCAGTTTACTACCGCACAAGCCAGAGAGACAGAAATTATACAACTTTTACAATCATTGTTTTTGCTTCTACATTACTGGGCTTAATTGGGCTTAATTGCTAAACATTGTTAATTTTCTGATTTTTCACTCATCCTGACCTTGTTGCCTTGCACATGGCATAACTGGAGCTACATAAATCATATTTTGGTGATCTTGATGTCCCTAGAAAGATAAGGAAGAGACCTATAATTTCAGGTTTCACAAGAATTGTCAAATTAGGCCAAAATCAAGGCTAAGTTGGGTCCCGAGTCCTCTGGAGCGGATCAGTGCGCGGTCCATGGTGTTCCTTCACTTGAATGGGCCTAACTTACTCATCTTAAGCCCAATTAAGGCATATAATACCTTGCTGGAAAACTTATTTAGAGGACCTTAATTTGGTCTAGGGTTAGGTCAGGATTAATAAGCATAATTAGCAGTTTACAGCGGCACAAGCCAGAGAGAGACGGAATTTAGACAACTTTTACAATCATTGTTTTTGCTTTTACATTATTGGGTTTAATTGGGCTTAATTGCTAAACATTGTTAATTTTCGGATTTTTCACTCATCCTGACCTTGTTGCCTTGTGCAGATCATAACTAGAGCTACAGATATCTGATTTTTGAGATCTTGCAGTCCCTAAAAAGATAAGGAAGAGACCTACAATTTCAGGTTTCACAAGAATTGTCAAATTAGGGTAAAATCAAGGATTAATTGCGTCCCGAGTTATCTGGCGCGGATCAGTGCGCAGTCCATGATGTTCCTTCACTTAAATTGCCTAACTTACTCAACTTAAGCCCAATTAAGGCATACGATACCTTGTTGGAAAGCTTATTCAGAGGCCCTTAATTTAGTCTAGGGTTAGGTGTTGAATAATAAGCATAAATAGCAGTTTACAGCCGCACAAGCCAGAGAGACGGAAATTAGACAACTTTTACAATCATTGTTTTTGCTTTTAAATTATTGGGCTTAATTGCTAAACATTGTTAATTTTCCGATTTTTCACTCATCCTGACCTTGTTGCCTTGCGCAGAGCATAACTAGAGCTACAGATATCGGATTTTGGTGATCTTGCTGTCCCTAGAAAGATAAGGAAGAGACCTACAATTTCAGGTTTCCAAGAATTGTCTAATTAGGCCAAAATCAAGGATAAATTCGGTCCCAAGTTCTATGGCGCGGATCAGTGTGCAGTACATGAAGTTCCTTTACTTAAATACGCCTAACTTACTCATCTTAAGCACAATTAAGGCATATGATACCTTTTTGGTAAGCTTATTCAAAGGCCCTTAATTTGGTCTAGGGTTAGGTCGGGATTAATAAGCATAAATAGCAGTTTACAGCCGCACAAGCCAGAGAGAGGCGGAAATTAGACAACTTTTACAATCATTGTTTTTGCTTTTACATTATTGGGATTAATTGCTAAACATTGTTAATTTTTGGATTTTTCACTCTTCCGGACATTGTTGCCTTGCGCATAGCATAACTAGAGCTACAAATATCGGATTTTGGTGATCTTGCTGTCCCTAGAAGGATAAGGAAGAGACTTACAATTTCAGGTTTCACAAGAATTGTTTAATTTGGCCAAAATAAATGCTAAATTGGGTCCCGAGTTCTCTGGCGCAGATCAGTGCACGGTCCATGATGTTCCTTCACTTAAATGGGCATAACTTATTCATCTTAAGCCCAATTAAGGCATATGATACCTTGTTGGAAAGCTTATTCAGAGGCCCTTAATTTGGTCTAGGGATTGGTAATGATTAATAAGCATAAATAGCAGTTTACAGCAGCACAATCCAGAGAGAGACGGAAATCAGACAACTTTTACAATCATTGTTTTGGATTTTACATTATTGGCCTAAATTTGGCTTAATTGCCAAACATTGTTAGTTTTCGAATTTTTCACTCATCCTGACCTTGTTGCTTTACGCAGAGCATAACTAGAGCTACAGATATCGGATTTTGGTGATCTTGCAGTCCCTAAAAAGATAAGGAAGAGACCTACAATTTCACGTTTCATAAGAATCGTCAAATTAGGCCAAAATCAAGGCTAAATTGGGTCCTGAGTTATCTGGCGTGGATCGGTCTGTGATCCATGATGTTCCTTCACATAAATGGGCCTAACTTACTCATCTTAAGTCCATTTAAGGCATATGATACCTTGTTGGAAAGCTTATTCAGATGCCCTTAATTTGGTCCAGGGTTAGGTCAGGATTAATAAGCATAAATAGAAGTTTACAGACGCACAAGCCAGAGAGAGGGAAATTAGACACCTTTTACAATCATTGTTTTTGTTTTTACATTATTGGTCTTAATTACTAAACATTGTTAATTTTCGGATTTTTCACTCATCCTGACCTTGTTGCCTTGCACAGGGCATAACTAGAGCTACAAATATCGGATTTTGGTGATCTTGCTGTCCATAGAAAGATAAGGAAGAGACCCAAAATTTTAGATGTCACAAGAATTGTCAAATTAGGCCAAAATCAAGGCTAAATTTGGTCCCGAGTTCTCTAGCACGGATCAGTGCGCAGTCCATGATGTTCCTTCACTTAAATGGGCCAAACTTACTCATCTTAAGCCCAATTAAGGCATATAATACCTTGTTGGAAAGCTTATTCATAGGCCCTTAATTTGGTCTAGGGTTAGGTTAGGATTAATAAGCATAAATAGCAGTTTACAGTCGAACAAGCCAGAGAAAGACGAAAATTAGACAACGTTTACAATCATTGTTTTTGCTTTTATATTATTGGGCTTAATTGCTAAACATTGTTAATTTTCGGATTTTTCACTCTTCTTGACCTTGTTGCCTTGTGCAGAGCATAACTAGAGCTACAGATATCGGATTTTGGTGATCTTGTTGTCCCTAGAAAGATAAGGAAGAGACCTACAATTTCAGGTTTCACAAGAGCTGTCAAATTAGGCCAAAATCAAGGCTAAATTGGGTCCCGAGTTCTCTGGCGCGGATCAGTGCGCAGAACATGATGATCCTTCACTTAAATGGGCCTAACTTACTCATCTTAAGCCCAATTAAGGCATTTGATACCTTGTTGGAAAGCTTATTCGGAGGCCCTTAATTTGGTCTAGGGTTAGGTCAGGATTAATAAGCATAAATAGCAGTTTACAACCGTACAACCCAGAGAGAGACGAAAATTAGACAACTTTTACAATCATTGTTTTTGATTTTACATTATTCGGCATATTTTCTAAACATTGTTAATTTTCGGATTTTTCACTCATCCTGACCTTGTTGCCTTGTATAGAGCATAACTAGAGCTACAGATATCGGATTTTGGTGATCTTGTTGTCCCTAGAAAGATAAGGAAGAGACCTATAATTTCATGTTTCACAAGAATTGTCAAATTAGGCCAAAATAAAGCTAAATTGGGTCCCGAGTTCTCTGGCACGTGTGAACACCCATTTTTGTCCGTCTTCATTCTATTCTAACTTTTATGATGTCATGTTTTAAGGAGACTAATAATATGAAGAAAGGAGGGGGTGATCCCTTCCAGTCCATCACATTTGCTGTTGGACGGGGAGGTCCCGTCCATCACATTATTAATTTGCTGTTGGACGCGGATCAGGCCAGTCCATTGCACTTGCTGTGGACGGGATGGTCTCGTCCATTGCGTTGGACTTGCAGTTTGACGTGGTCCAGGCCAGCTCCTTTAATTTGCTATTGGACGCGGTTCAGGCCAGTCCATTGCACTTGCTGTGGACAGGATGGTCTCGTCCATTGCGTTGGACTTGCTGTTGGACGCGGTCCAGGCCAACCCCTTTAATTTGCTGTTGGACGCGGTCCAGTCCACTACCTTGAACTTGCTGTGGACGGGGTGGTCTCGTCCATTGTGTTGGACGCAGTCCAGTCCATTGCATTGGACTCACTCGTTGGACGAGGTGGTCCCGTCCATTGTCTTGCACTTGCTGATGGACGGGGTGGTCCCGTCCACTGCTTTACACTTGCTGTTGGACGGGGTGGTCCCGTCCAGTGCCTTGCACTTGCTGATGGACGGGGTGGTCCCGTCCACTGCTTTGCACTTGCTGATGGACGTGGTGGTCACGTCCAACGCTTTCCACTTGCTGTTGGACGGGGTAGTCCCGTCCATTGCTTTACACTTGCTGTTGGACGGGGTGGTCCCGTCCAGTGCCTTGCACTCGCTGATGGACGGGGTGGACCCGTCCACTGCTTTCCACTTGTTGATGGACGGGGTGGTCCCGTCCATTGCTTTGCGCTTGCTAATGGACGGGGTGGTCCCGTCCACTGCTTTCCACTTGTTGATGGACGGGGTGGTCCCGTCCATTGCTTTCCACTTACTGATGGACGGGGTGTTCCCGTCCATTGCTTTACACTTGCTGATGGACAGGGTAGTCCCGTCCATTGCTTTGCACCTACTATTGATCCCTTGCAGTCTTGTTCCTTTTTATTTCTGTTGGACAAGGGGGTTCCGTCCACATCAATTATTTTAATTTCTATTGGACGCGGAGGTTCCGTCCACTGCAATTATCTTTTCTTGTTGGACGAGGAGGTCCGTCCAGTGTATATCCACTTTTGCATATCTAATTTTCTGTTGGGACGAAGAGATTCCGTTCACTGCAACTTTATTTTCAGGCTGAAGGCTAAAGAATAAAGAAAGAAGAAGGAGAAGACAAGGAAGAAAGGATGAAGAAAACAAGGAGAAAAGACAATCAACAAAAAGTAAAGGAAGCTGAGTTACGCCTCCTACCTACTTTACATACCAGGCAATACCTCTTTTCCTCCTCTATCCATTGGTCCTCCTTCTTCCTTACCTCCTCCTTTGTTTTAACCTGTTAATCCTACTCCTAACCCTAAAAAGCCATCATGCACAGTAGACAAAAACCCCCATCTCTTTTCTCTTTTCGAACGTGCAACCCTCACATCAAATCACCACCTTTCTGCTACTCATGCCACCCCGTCTGGGCACACGCTATTTCTGTTCAAAACCCCCCATCTCTTTTCTCTTTTCAAGTGTGCAACCCTCACATCAAATCACCACCTTTCTGCTACTCATACCACCTCATCTGGACACACGCTATCTCTGCTCAGAACCCCCTTTTTTGCACCTCCTCTACCCATTGGTCTTTTCTTTTTTCTTCCATCTCCTCCCTCGCCTTAACCTGGCAGCCTCACTCCTAACCTTAAAGTGCCTTCATACCCATCAGGCAAAAACCCCCATCTCCTTCCCTTTTCAAGCGTGCAACCTTCACATCAAATACCTTCCTTTCTGCTATTCAGAATGGCCCAAGCCTTGGGTATTCGTGCAAGCCGACCTTGAAGTCAATGGGGAAGAAGCAAGAAGTCCTCTCCTTGGTCTATAAAAGGAGAGGAAAAAGATAGGAGAGGGGGACAGAGAGAGATTTTTGGAGGGAAGGACTGATGATCTGATATTTTCTTAGTGAGGAAAGAGAAAGGAGGGGAGAAAACTGTTCTTGAGAGAAAACGAAAGATCAGAGAGGAGATAGAGAGGAAAGATACAAAGAAAAGAGAAAAAAAGGAGAGATTTTTGTTGGGAGGAAGAGAGATCAGAAATCTGGGCTTCCTTTTCTCTTCCCTATTACTAGAAGTGGTTAAGAAGGAAGAGCTGAAGGAGCCAGGGAGATTGAATGTAAAGACTTCGAGCTTAAAATCTTACCACTGGGAGTGTACAAAGTGATTCTTATTCTACTCCCGTTCGGTAAACTTTGTTCTTTTCGTTGATATTGTTAATAAATTTGTCTTGACACTCTTACTTCTCTATGCTTCTATTCTGAGTAAGTTGGTAAAAAGTTTCATTTCTACGTTTTTGTCCCGTCTTCAAGAGATAAAAATTATTTATTTTACATAGAAAAAAATAGAGGATGATCACTTGATTAAAACAACCTTTTTTGGGTTGCCCTATGACAAGTGTCATGTTTAACCCTTCAGATTTAGAGGTTGCTCTGTGGACTTACGTGCCATGTTCAACCTCATGTAGTTTTAATAAAGAGACTCACAACGGGTAAAACAAATATTTCAAAGTTACTAATAATTTACACAACTAATTTTGGGTAACCATTTATGGATGTTCTAAGGTGCCTTGGGGTTAAGTCTCCATGCCTTCCCCAGACATAATCGACTCCCGAAACCGAAGCTTCTTCTTGAAGGGTTTTCCAACTTTCCCAGAATTAAATAAAGTTGGTGGCGACCCCATGTCTTCTCTCGAAGAGGAAAAACAAGTCTTTTTTTCTTGGTCGCTACAGATGGCGACTCCACTGGGGATTTCTTTTAAGAGAGTCAAGCCCATAAAATTTGGTTTCGCAAATTTTTAGTAACTTGTAGCTTATTTGTTTTACCTTTTATGGCTGTATCCTACCGTGTTTTCTCCTTGCAACAATTAAATGACAAAACCGAAAGTGTTTTTATTTGCAGTGCTGTTTGTTTGGATTGTCCTTTTGGTGGGATTTTTCCTCCTATTTAATAAGAAGAGATAGTGGTGCATGCGTTTTAACTCACGTTATTATTATATATGTTGCACTAACAATGATTTTGTTTCCTCCTCCTTTCTTTTCTTTTCCCATGTTTTAACAATAGGATAGAGGACTTATAACCTTTTTTATATGTATCTATGTTTGTGTTTTGTAGGTTTTTCTTGTCTTCTCTTTTTATTTTTACTTTTAAGTGTTACAGGTTTGTATGCCCCCTTTCACACACATCACTATCACATATTGCACACACACTTAGCTCTATACCCGAGCTTGCTCAAAAACCCAAGGATTAGGCGGTGCCCTGACGTTGTTATTGAAGAGGTCTTGTACCTCCCTAATACTGGTCAGTTCACCACTCGGATTGTACATGAGGTTGTGGAATAGTCATATTGAGAGGGTTTATCCCTACTTGTGGCTAGATTCATGAATCATACTCTTATGAGGGCAATATGGGGACCATGACTTTTAGAGGTCTAGACCCGTCCCAACTCTCACTAATATAACAGACCTAGTGGCCAACCTGTTTAGGGTCCTAACCTTAAGGCGTGTCCATCCTTAGGTTTTACCCGACTTAGGGCAAAAGGGGGCGTACTTTCTTTCCCTCCTCTATCATCATAAGTATAAATTGTCATGCATGCTCATCGTGAATATTCATAAAACTAGGGGCATCACATTGCTGCCCCAAACCTGAATGACATATTCGAATATTTTTGCACACCTAATAGGCGTTATGTCATAATGAAGGTAATGCATACCCATCAGGGTTTTCAACCCCATTGGGTCCATGAAACATGAATCATGCAAGATATATTTGTTTCACTATACTCATTTTTTTTCGTTGTGTCCCTTTGTTGGAAGATTTTGGTATTCACCTTATAGCAAGAACCATGGAAAAGTTTGGTTCGGAAAAGAGTACTAGCAACGCGAGTTGTCCCAAGAAAAATATCAAGATCGATGCGACACTTAACGATGTGAAGAGACTATGTGAGCTCGGCCAGCAAATGCCAGAAAAACACGCTCAAACTTTGCTAGCAGGTATGGTAGAATATTAGACCTGTTGCGTGTTCTAGTGGAAGCTCCCGCTCTGAGTGCATTGGCCCAATATTGGAACTCAACTTTGAGGTGTTTTGAATTGCCTAACTTGGACATCACTCCAACCATGGAAGAGTATGCTTATATGCTAAGACTTCCCATTCAAAAGAAGACTCGCTTCTACATGTATTATGGCCAATATGTAACAGATTGGAAGATAGCAAGTCTGTTGGAGCTTCAACCGGAACAGATAGAGAAAACATAAAAGGGAACCACCAAAGGGTTGAAGAGGCGGTTTTTGGAGGTGTATCTCAACAAGCTGCGCCTGCAACAACAATGGGTTACTTTCAACAAAGTACTAGCCCTCATGATATATGGGTTAGTGCTCTTTCCTTTTGTACCAGATCTGATTGATCAGTCAGCCATTGATGTTTTCTATAGGGTCGAAGAATATGGTGTGAACCCGGTCCCTGCTATCTTAGCTGAAACTTTCCTCTCCCTACAGGTTTGTCATCAGAATCAACAAGGCAAACTGCGATGTTGTGCATCCATATTGTATGACTGGATCATGACTCACTTGTACGCTCGTGATAAAATTGATAGAGAAGATGACCCGCTGAAAGGATTCACTCGCATGCAACTAAAGTCACGTAAGTTATATGAGTGGAAGCAAGAGTTTGATCAGATCGACCTGCGATCATTTAGTTGGATGTGCGCATGGTATAACGGAGATTCAGTTGTATTCAGCTGCGGAAGTTTGTCAAACGTGTCGTTGATGGGTCCCAGAGGTTGTGTATCGTACTCACCAGCTTTGGTAATGCGTCAACTCAAGTGGACGCAGGATGAACCCCCCAAAGAACTGCTCGAAGGAATATTCTTCCTATACCAAGAAGGTGAAGGCATCAAGAGCCAAACGATAGCAGTAAGGTCAGCATGGAATGACATTCGTATAAAAGGATCGGAGGAATTAGGAAGGCGAGTCATAGCTCACACAAAAAGATATGAGGTATGGAGAGAAGCAAGAAGAGGTTTCCCTTCAAGACCGGCAGCTCCTCTCCATAAGGAAAATGATTCTTTGACCAAAGATCGAATGTTGAAAGAAATCGAAGTTTTAAAAGCTCAGATGAGGATTTTTGATAAGAAAGACCAGGCTGCCGAAGTAACTATTATCACGCTCCAAAGACAAGTGCAGAAGCTGAGTTTACAGATTGAGCATTTGAAGGATGAATGCGCCGATGCCCACGAAGCCCCGAGTCGTGCAAAAAGGGCCAGAAAAGACAAAGAAGCAGAAATTCAAGAGCTACTGGCAAAAATAGGATGTCAAGAGAAGATGCTTGTCAAACTTCAAAAGAAGAAAAAAGAGCTCGAGACAAGTGTAGGGGATCACGCTGAAACGATACATATACTAGAAGAGAGGGTTGAATCCCTGCAGGAATCCTTGGCCCAAACAGAAGTGTACTCTGATCGAGGATGGAATGAAGCAGCCAGGTATCGTGAGTTACTGGCAGAAGCCAACATGAGAGAAAGTTGGCTCAGAAACAAGGTAAAAGACTCTGGAAGGGTTGAAGCTCAACGTCACGCAGAATGGGTAAAAGGATGGAAATTGGTGGTGAAAGATATAATGAATGAAAAGGAAGCATGGAAGAAAAAATACAAGGACGTGATGGATAAGCTCCAATATCACACTTCCCAGCTGGTGGAGCGGTTTGAAGAGGCATCCGTCCACATGCGTATGAACCATTTCCTTCAGCTACCACCAAAGGTGACCGAGTTCTTCAATCATTTTGGGAGACTTGCCAGAGGGTTCAGAAAAAAGAAGATGAGGCTCTTAACATAAGAACTTTGTGGACCTTGGAGAAGGATGGAAACCATCAATGTGTTTCTTTTATTTTGATCAATGACTCACGATTTGTATCCGAATATTTATAATGAAAAGGAAGTCTTCATCCATGACTGTCGAGTGTTTTTAGATGATATCTATCGAGGAGTGTATTCTCCCTTAGATACGTCATCAACTATATTTTTACCCTAAAAATGACGTGTTTTGTGTAAAAATAAGGACGTTGCTAGTACGGGTGTGGTCTATCGAGGAGTAAATTCTCCCTTGGACTTGACACCAACTGCATTCAAGCTAGAGGGAACCATACCACTAGATTTGATTGCAGGATGAGTTTTCTTGCTATTGGTGTATACGACAGTCTTCCTAAGAGTACTTTCGCGATCAAACAAAGGATGTTAACTTGCCCATGCATACATACACATACACAAAAATTTGGGGTTTAGTAATGAGATTCTAGGATGCTTTACAGAGTCACATCCTTCTGAGGATTCGGGAACCATTGTGCGACCTAGGAAAGGTAACACCAATCAAACCCGAGTTTACAATACCAAATCTCGGACCAGGATGGCTGCCCGTATGCTTGAGGAAGGAAGAAACTTAAACTCTGAAGTAGATGAAGTTCTCAATAATTGGCAATCTGAACCGTTTGTTGATGTTATTTCCATGAAGTAATTATCTTATTGTACTAATTATGAACTGATGTTTACTTTCTTTGAGACATGAATGAGAATGTAGCACTTTGTCTGGTGTTTTCCTTTTGATTCCATCATTTCTTTTCTCTTTCATTTCCATCATTCCATCATTTCTTTTCTTCCATTTCTTTCATTTCCCGACTTTTTCTTCCAGGAATACTTCTTCCACTAAAGAGTTACCTCAGGAGAGGAACTTTGAAAACGCATTTATTGATTCCCTCGCGGCCGCTGATGAATACAATCTTGAATCCGATGAGGAGGAAGAAGACAGTGAAGAGTTCATAAAAGTGGTGAAACGGTCAGAGGAAGGGATTAGCTCGAATGATGAGGTTGCAGAAGTGATCAATTTGGGAACCGAGGAAGATAAGAAGGAGTTGAAAATAGTGGATAACCCAGAGCGAGAAGAAATGGTTGCACTATTCAAAGAATATCTGGATGTTTTTGCATGGTCCTACAGAGATATGCCAGGTTTAGATCCTGAGATAGCAACGCATAAAATTCCCTTATACCTAGATGTGGCTCCAAAGAAGCAAAAATTAAGGAGAATGCATCCCGAGATGTCCTGAAGATCAAGGAAGAAGTGACCAAGCAGTTGGAGGCTGGCTTTACGGAAGTAGCTAGACACCCGGAATGGGTAGCTAATATTGTTCCGGTACCAAAGAAGGATGGAAGGGTCAGAATGTGCGTGGACTACCGAGACCTGAATAAAGCCAGTCCAAAGGATGATTTCCCCTACCTCATATTGATGTCCTTGTAGAGACAGCAGAGAAGTCACAGGTTTTCTTTCATGGACGGGTATTCTGGGTACAATCAGATCCTCATGGACAATGAAGATAAAGAAAAGACAACTTTTATCACTCCTTGGGGAACTTTTTGTTACAAAGTGATGCCTTTCGGATTAAAGAATGCTGGGGCTACTTACCAACGTGATATGGTGGCGTTGTTCCATGATATGATGCATAAGGAGGTAGAGGTATATGTTGATGATATAGTGGCCAAGTCCAAGGAAGGAGAAAGCCATGTGGCAGTTTTGATAAAGTTGTTCGAGCGGCTAAGAAAGTACAAGTTACGCCTCAACCCTGCAAAATGTACTTTCGGTGCATCCGCAGGGAACTTACTTGGCTTTGTTGTCAGTAGAGAAGGAATAAAGGTGGACCCTAACAAGGTGGAAGCAATACGCGATATGCCAGCACCTAAGAACGAGCGAGAAGTAAGGGGTTTTCTTGGAAGATTGAACTACATTGCACGCTTCATTGCAAATATGACTATCACATGTGAACCAATCTTCAAACTCCTTAGGAAGAATAATCCAGGAAGATGGGATGATGACTGTCAAGAAGCCTTTGATAAGATAAAGGCATATCTACTGAATCCCCCAGTGTTGGTACCACCTACCCAAGGTCGTCCATTATTACTCTACCTCACCATATTGCCAACCTCAATGGGGACAATGCTAGGACAACATGATGAATCTGGCAGGATGGAGCAGGCAATTTATTATCTGAGCAAGAAGTTTAACGCCTGTGAGGCTCGTTATATGGCAATCGAGAAGACTTGTTGTGCACTAGTATGGGCTTCCAGAAAACTCAGACAGTACATGTTATATCACACCACTTGGCTAATTTCTCGAATGGATCCTTTGAAGTATATCTTCGAAAGTACTTATATCTCCTTAAGGGTTTCGAAGTGGCAAGTGATATTGTCAGAATTTGACATCAAATATGTGACCCAGAAGGTCCATCTAAGGAAGTGTAATTGCTGACCATTTAGCAGAGAATCCTCTTGAGGATGGATGGCCTGTCAATTCTGAGTTTCCGGATGGAGAGGTAATGTCCCTTGAGGAAGACGAAGAACAGGAAGATGTGTGGAAAATGTACTTTGATGGAGCAGTCAATATGCATGGTAGTGGTATAGGAGCAATGGTTATCTCACCAAGTGGCAAGCAATACCCGATGACCGTAAAACTGAAATTCGAAAGTACAAATAATATTGCAGAATACGAAGCATGTGCTGGTGGATTGCAAATGGCACTTGAACTGGGTATAAAGCAGTTGAAAGTCTTCAGGGATTCAGCTTTAATCATTTATCAAGTCAATGGTGAGTGGCAGACTAAGGACTCCAAGTTGATTACATATCAGAAATACCTGACTCAGTTGATTTCAAGATTCGATGAGATTACTTTCTCGTATTTAAGTCGAGACAAGAATCAATTTGCTGATGCGTTAGCCACACTAGCTGCCATGACCAAGTTGGATATCCATATCAATGTCCAACCCATCTAAGTTAGAGTGCAGGATGAACCAAAGATATTTGTGCCATGTGGAAGGAGAACACGATGGTAAGCCTTGGTATCATGATATCAAGCGATATATTCAGACCAAGGAATACCCGGTAGAGGCGAGCGAAGTAAATAAAAAGACCATCCGAAGATTGGCCATGGCCTTTTTCTTAAACAAGGAAGTCTTGTACAAAAGAGGATATGATGGTACCCTACTCAGATGTGTGGATGCTCATGAAGCTAAATGGATCATGATTGAAGTTCATGAAGGAATCTGTGGGACTCATGCCAATGGTCACATGATGGCTTGGAAGATCTTGAGAAGTGGCTATTACTGGTCTACTATGGAGTCAGATTGCATGGAACATGTTCGTAAATGCCAAAAATGCTAGATACATGCAGACCGAGTTAATGCACCTGCGTTTCCACTGCACAGTTTAGCATCCCCATGGCCTTTTTCAATGTGGGGAATAGATGTCATCGGCCCCATTAATCCCAAGGCTTCCAATGGTCATTGTTTCATTTTGGTGGCAATAGACTATTTCACTAAATGGGTAGAAGCTGCTTCATATGCCAGCATAACTCAAAGGGTGTTTCTCAAATTCCTCAGAAAAGACATTGTCTGTAGATACGGGATCCCAGAGAGGATAATCACAGATAATGCTGCCAATCTTAATGGTACCGAGATTCAAAAGCATTGCGATGGTCTAAAAATCAAACACCACAATTCGGCTCCTTATAGGCCTCAAATGAATAGTGCAGTTGAGGCAGCAAACAAAAATGTCAAGAAGATCGTTGCCAAGATGGTTGTAAACTATAAGGACTGGCACGAAATGCTGCCATATGCTCTACATGCTTATCGGACTAACATACGATCAAGCACTGGGGCAACCCCTTTCTCTTTGGTGTACGAGATGGAGGCTGTCTCACCTATCGAAGTAGAACTCCCTTCGCTAAGAGTCTTGATGGAAGCAGACTTAGAAGAATCTGAGTGGGTGAAAACTCGATATGAGCATTTGAACATGATAGAAGAAGAGAAAAGGTGGCAGCTATATCATCACGGGCAATTGTATCAAAACAGAATGGCAAGAGCTTTCAATAAAAAGGTTCATCCTAGAGAATTTCATGCGGGAGACCGGGTTTTAAAGGAAGTCCTCACTGGTCAAAAGGATCCCCGAGGAAAATGGGCACCAAATTATGAAGGTCCTTATATTGTCAAACAAGCGTTCTCGGGAGGTGCTTTGATTCTGCAAAACATGGATGGGGAAGAGCTACCAAGGCCAGTAAACTCTGATCTTTGTGAAAAAGTTCTACGCTTGAAGGCCCGCTAGGTTGAAAACCTGAAAAGGCAGCCTAGGCAAAAGTTAGGGCAAAAGAACAATGAAAACAAAAGGAAAACAAAGGCCGGCCCGCTAGGTTGGAAACCCGAAAGGGCAGCCTAGGCAAAAATTAGGGCAAAAGAACAATAGAAAAGTAAAGGCCCGCTAGGTTGAAAACCCGAGAGAGGCGACCTAGGCAAAAGTTAGGGCAAAGAAACCTTAGGGCTGAAAAACCTGCAAGGGCAGCCTAGGAGGAGGATAGGGTCCAATACTTCTGCAAGCACCCACCATATTGGGGCAATTTTATCCGGCTGAGTATACTAGGGCAAAACTATTAAGGAGTGATCAAAGAAGGTGTGTTTGAGGAATCAAAAACAGGAACCAAGATCTGTGTCATCAAAAGACTGAGGGGAATCAATTAAATGAAAATCAAGGGACCAACACTGGGGCAAGTTTTATGTGATTTTCGTAATTTTCTTTGCTTATCTTTGTTTTTAATCTTCATGATCCCTTTTGTAACTTTGTTTTCATTGTTATTGTCTCTTAACAACCTAAATTCTCATATTAAGGCAAGAGGTTTTCTTCCACACTCCCCTATTGCGTTCACTCTTATGTCTCAATAAAAGCAAATATAAGTTTAATAGTATGATTTGATAACTCTAATGGTAGCACCAATGAATGGTTTAAACCAAGAGGGCTCAATACTTCAGATTCGGCGGAAGAAGTACCGTACACTGGACGACAAAAAAATGATGCAGATAAGCTTACATAACATCCGGAGTTTGTCAGATTCTTGGTTGACCAACGCCTCGTCCCAGAGTGGCCGGTGAACAAGGGTTTGGTTGGTCGAAGTTTTTCCAGGGAGCAATTGGTTTCGTTGTCCTCAAAAGGAAGGAATTCTCATTTGTTTCAGATCACTAATAGTTTATTTTCGAGCTGAGGCTCACCACACTTTTATTTTCGAGCTCTAAGGCTCATTGCATATTTACTTTCTGTTGGACGAGGAGGTTCCGTCCATTGCATTTAATTTTCTGTTGGACGAAGAGGTTCCGTCCACTGCAAGTTTATTTTCGAGCCTCCGAGGCTCACTGCATTTCTTCATTCTCGAGCTGAGGCTCACTGCAAGTTTATTTTCGAGCTCTGAGGCTCACTGCAATTCTATTTTCGAGCTCTGAGGCTCACTGTAAGTGTATTTTCGAGCTCTGAGGCTCACTGCATTTCTTTATTCTCGAGCTCCGAGGCTCACTGCAACTTTATTTTCGAGCTCTGAGGTTCCATTGCAATTTTATTTTTGAGCTCACGAGGCTCTTGCAAATTTATTTTCGAGCTCGAGGCTCATTGCAAGTTATTTTCGAGCTTTGAGGCTCACTTGAACCCTTTTATTCTCGAGCTCGAGGCTCATTGCAAGTTTATTTTCGAGCTCTGAGGCTCGCTGCATATTTACTTTCCTGTCGGACGAGGAGGCTCCGTCCAGTGCATGTTTATTTTCGAGCTCTGAGGCTCATTGCATATTTTATATCCGAGCTCCGAGGCTCACTTGTAATTTTATTTTTGAGCTCGAGGCTCATTGCAAGTTTGTTTTCGAGCTCGAGGCTCGCTGCATATTTACTTTCCTATTAGACGAGGAGGTTCCATCCACTGCATTTTTATTTTCGAGCTCTGAGGCTCACTGCATCTTTACTCTCGAGCTCTGAGGCTCACTACAATTTCATTTCCAAACTATAAGGTTTTCTTCTGAGCTCCTCATGTTTTTTCGGACAAAATATGTGATCATTCTTCTTTACTTTTTCATTACTACAATACATGAAAAGTCACGACTAATCATGTCTTCTAGCATGAAACAAGTAAAGAGGGGCAACTGTGAACACCCATTTTTGTCCGTCTTCATCTTATTCTAACTTTTATGATATCATGTTTCAAGGAGACTAATAATATGAAGAAAGGAGGGGTGATCCCTTCCATCCATCACATTTCTTTGTTGGGCGGGGAGGTCCCGTCCATCACAATATTAATTTCTTTGTTGGACACGGGCCCGTGCCAGCCCCTTTAATTTCTTTGTTGGGACGCGGTTCAAACCAGTCCATTGCACTTGCTGTGGGACGAGGATGGTCTCGTCCATTGCGTTGGACTTCTTTGTTGGACGCGGTCCCGGCCAGCCCCTTTAATTTCTTTGTTGGACGCGGTCGATCCACTACCTTGAACTTGCTGTGGACGGGGTGGTCTCGTCCATTGTGTTGGACACAGTCCAGTCCATTGCATTGGACTCACTCGTTGGACGAGGTGGTCCCGTCCATTGTCTTGCACTTGCTGATGGACGGGGTGGTCCCGTCCACTGCTTAACACTTGCTGTTGGATGGGGTGGTCCCGTCCAGTGCCTTGCACTTGCTGATGGATGGGGTGGTCCCGTCCACTGCTTTGCACTTGCTGATGAACGGGGTGGTCCCGTCCAACGCTTTCCACTTGCTGTTGGATGGGGTAGTCCCGTCCATTGCTTTACACTTGCTGTTGGACGGGGTGGTCCCGTCCAGTGCCTTGAACTCGCTGATGGACGGGGTGGACTCGTCCACTGCTTTCCACTTGCTGATGGACGGGGTGGTCCCGTCAAGTGCTTTGCGCTTGCTAATGGACGGGGTGGTCCCGTCCACTGCTTTCCACTTGCTGATGGACGGGTTGGTCCCGTCCATTGCTTTACACTTGCTGATGGACGGGGTGTTCCCGTCCATTGCTTTACACTTCACTATAACAGAAATGACTTATAATAGCATTTATTTAATAGCGTTTGTTACACGGAACTGCTATTAAAAATTGTAGTGCCCTTTTAATAGCGTTTCCGAAAATAAGTGCTATTAAAGAGTGCACCTAAGATAGGGTTTATAAGGGGAACCACTATCTTTTCTAATTTGAAATAAATAAATAAATAAAATCAACTTTTAATAGCATTTGTTTTAGGAAATGCTATTAAAAGATAAAATTTAGATAGCATTTAATGTTAGAAACGCTATCTTAGGTGAATTTTAGATAGCGTTTAAAGTATGAAATGCTATCTTAGGTGAATTTTAGAACTACCTGCGCGCGCGTATACCCTAACATTCTCAGTTTCTGTATAACGCGGACAGAGCACCATCTCCCTCACTGCTCGCATCTCCCTCACTGATCGCATCTCCCTCACTACCGCCGCCACAACCGCGCCATCTCCCTCACTGCTCGCATCTCCCTCATTGCTCGCATCTCCCTAATTTAGCTTTTTTTTTCTTCCTAAAAATCCGATTTTTATAGTTTTAGGGTTACGCGGAATCTAAGGTCCTATCTTCTGCTCGTGTGTCTGCTTCAACCAGCAATGAAGATGAAGGGGCGCAAAGGCGAGCGTGTTAGGTTTTCTTCCAATTCCTAATTCCTCACCATAAACTCTCTCATTTCGATTTCTCTACCATTTTATGTTCAATCTTCACTATATTGGTTCTGTCCTAATGTTAATTTTTCTGGGCTATTAACACTTTTCAATTTTACTATTTCCCCCTCCAAAACCCCATCTTCAATGTTGATATGAAAACATCTTACTTTTTTCTAATACTGAGAGTTGACTCGTTTGTTTGTAATCAAAATTGGGTGTGTCCTGTTTTAATCATTTTGGTTCTGCTAATTTCTCATGTGATTACTTTTTGGGGGTATTGTTGTTTAAATTTGAATATGGTCACTGTTGCAGCCATTGTAATGATTTCATGTATGCTTTCAGTGAAAGATATTTGTTTTGGGTGAAGTACTTCACTGATCAATGACTACTTTTTCAGTTGTGAAAGTTGGAGTCCTTACTGTGAAAACTCATTTGCGATCTTGGTTTTTGCAACTTTTTTGGATTAATTCTTTTTCCGAGATGTATTTTTGACTGAATTTGTATGATGGGCTGATGGCTATGTTTTTGTTTTCTTGTTCATTCCTTACTTATTAGTCATAGCTCTTAGCCACTCATTTTTTTCATGATCTTTTGGTCTTAAATAAGATAATACTGTACTTTTTATGCTTTGATTTTAGACTCTACGTCAAAGGCACAATCCTTGGAATCAAAAGGTAAAAGCTTCTTGCACTACTCACTAATTTGTGTTTACTTTATCTCATCTAGTGTTTTTTACTTGGGAAATGAGAAGTTGAGTTTGATGGAGAGAAACATTTGGGATTATACTTTTTGTCTTATTTTTTTATAAGCCACAGTCACATGGGCCTTGTCAGGTCATTTGGTTTATGATAAGGTGATGCTATTTTTTTCAGATCCAAATCAAACTAGTACCCAAACACGTCTCTGATTCAAGTTGAAGGAGTAAACACCAAGGAGGAGGTAGCATGGTATGCTGGAAAGCGAATGGCATATATCTACAAGGCCAAGGTGAAGAAGAATGGAAGCCATTACCGCTGCATTTGGGGCAAGGTTACCAGGCCTCACGGTAACAGTGGTATTGTTCGTGCAAAGTTCAAGTCAAATCTTCCACCTAGATCAATGGTAATAATTTGGTAGCATTAGTTTTATAATGTTACTTTTTTAACAGTATTGTGTGATGTTGAGTTTTCATGTTATGCAGGGAGCAAGGGTAAGAGTATTTATGTATCCAAGCAATATATGAGGTAAGACTGACTTTATTGATGTTGTTTTTTAAGTGTGTATTTCTCCTTTCCCTTTTTCGAATTCATCTTTCAAGTCAACATTGGAATTTTTGTAGATATGTATTTTTATGCATTTTAATGATTCCTTTGTCATGCATCATTGCTTGACTTGTCCACTGGCTTTTTCCTTTGACTAAGTTCATGTATGTTTCTTCTGCTACAAAGAAGATATTATATGGCAATCAATAATGGTAAATGTTACACACATCTGTGGTCTATAAAAATTTGGCTATTGTATGCTTACGGAATTAATTGAGCTTTTTGACTTATGAGAAACAGTTTTTTGTTTGGAATTCCGTTGGAAGATTATGATTTACTTTGGAAGATTTGTTTGTTATGATAACTTCCTCTATTCATAATCTGCGAGTAATTATTTATGAATTTTGAAAGCACGTCTCTACTTTTTAGTATTCGGATTTCATGATATTCATTAGTTATGCATAATTTATTTCTGGCTAAAACTCTTTTTTTTAATAAAAGTATCCTTATGATCTGATGGTTGTTTGTATACGTTAAAATTTATTCATGTCCTTGATGTAATTAACATAGCTGCATAGGTTTTATACAGATGCAGTTTATCTTGTTCTAATTTCACATTGAATCTTAGTTGCAGTTTATATCTTGTGTTATATATGGCCATAATTTGGATTGTGCTTCAATTATTTGTGTAAACCTTCTGTTTTTTATGAACATGCAGGATGGAGGTAAAGTTAAGAAATAGGTAAACTAAAAAAAAAAGGGAATAGATAGCGTTTGTTTTAACAAATGCTATCTAAAGGCAGACTTTAGATAGCATTTGTTTTAGTAAACGCTATCTAAAGGCATGCCTTTAGATAGCGTTTGTGTTAACAAATGCTACCTAAAGCCAGACTTTAGATAGCGTTTACTTAAACAAACGCTATCTAAAGTCTGGCTTTAGATAGCATTTGTTAAAACAAACGCTATCTAAAGTCACACATGACTGCAGAAAACACACACTAAAGATAGCGTTTTGTAAATACATGGAAACGCTATCTAAGGTCATCTTTTAATAGAACTTCTTAAATGCTATCTTTACTAACTACTTTTAATAGCGGTGGCATAGATGGCGCTTAAAAATGCTATTAAAAGGCATCCGGAAATGCTATCTAAAGCCTTTTCTGTTGTAGTGCTTGCTGATGGACAAGGTAGTCCCGTACATTGCTTTGCACCTACTGTTGATCCCGTCCAGTCCTGTTCCTTTTTATTTCTGTTGGACAAGGGGGTTCCGTCCACTTCAATTATTTTAATTTCTGTTGAATGAGGAGGTTCCGTCCACTGCAATTATCTTTTCTTGTTGGACGAGGAGGTCCGTCCAGTGTATATCCACTTTTGCATATCTAATTTTCTGTTGGGACGAAGAGATTCCGTCCACTGCAACTTTATTTTCAGGCTGAAGGCTAAAGAATAAAGAAAGAAGAATGAGAAGATAAGGAAGAAAGGACAAAGAAAACAAGGAGAAAAGACAATCAACAAAAAGGAAAGGAAGCTGAGTTACGCCTCATACCTACTTTACATACCAGGCAGGACCTCTTTTCCTCCTCTACCCATTGGTCCTCCTTCTTCCTTACCTCCTCCCTTGTTTTAACCTGGTAACCCTACTCCTAACCCTAAAAAGCCATCATGCACAGCAGACAAAAACCCCCATCTCTTTTCTCTTTTCGAGCGTGCAACCCTCACATCAAATCACCACCTTTCTGCTACTCATGCCACCCCGTCTGGGCACACGCTATTTCTGTTCAAAACCCCCCATCTCTTTTCTCTTTTCAAGCGTGCAACCCTCACATCAAATCACCACCTTTCTGCTACTCATACCCCCCATCTGGACACATGCTATCTCTGCTCAGAACCCCCTTTTTTGCACCTCCTCTACCCATTGGTCCTTTCTTTTTTCTTCCATCTCCTCCCTCGCCTTACCCTGGCAGCCTCACTCCTAACCCTAAAAAGCCTTCAAACCCATCAGGCAAAAAACCCCATCTCCTTCCCTTTTCAAGCGTGCAACCTTCACATCAAGTCCCCTCCTTTCCGCTGTTCAAAATGGCCCAAGCCTTGGGTATTCGTGCAAGCCGACCTTGAATTCAACGGGGAAGAAGCAAGAAGCCCTCTCCTCCGTCTATAAAAGGATAGGAAAAAGAGAGGAGATGGGGATAGAGAGAGATTTTTGGAGGGAAGGATTGATGATCTGATATTTTCTTAGTGAGGAAAGAGAAAGGAGGGGAGAACACTGTTCTTGAGAGAAAACGAAAGATCAGAGAGGAGATAGAGAGGAAAGATACAAAGAAAAGAGAAAAGAAGGAGAGATTTTTGTTGGGAGGAAGAGAGATCAGAAATCTGGGCTTCCTTTTCTCTTCCCTATTATTAGAAGTGGTTAAGAAGGAAGTACTGAAGGAGCCAGGGAGATTGAATGTAAAGACTTCGAGCTTAAAATCTTACCACTGGGAGTGAACAAAGTGTTTCTTATTCTACTCCCGTTCGGTAAAGTTTGTTCTTTTCGTTGATCTTGTTAATAAATTTCTCTTGACACTCTTACTTCTCTATGCTTTTGTTCTCTGAGTAAGTTGGTAAAAAGTTTCATTTCTACGTTTCTGTCCCGTCTTCAAGAGATAAAAATTATATATTTTACATAGAAAAAAAATAGAGGATGATCACTTGATTAAAACAAACTTTTTTGGGTTGTCCTATGACAAGTGTCATGTTTAACCCTTCAGATTTAGAGGTTTCTCTGTGGACTTACGTGCCATGTTCAACCTCATGTAGTTTCAATAAAGAGACTCCCAACGGGTAAAACAAATATTTCAAAGTTACTAATAATTTACACAACTAATTTTGGGTAACCATTTATGGATGTTCTAAAGTGCCTTGGGGTTAAGTCTCCATGCCTTCCCTAGACATAATCGACTCCCGAACCCGCAGCTTTTTCTTGAAGGGTTTTCCAACTTTCTCGGAATTAAATAAAGTTGGTGGCGACTCCATGTCTTCTCTCGGAGAATTGGACAACTTTTACAATCATTGTTTTTGCTTTTACATTATTGGGCTTAATTGCTAAACATTGTTAATTTTACGATTTTTCACTCATCCTGACCTTATTGCCTTGCACAGAGCATAACATGAGCTACAGATATCGAATTTTGGTGATCTTGCTGTCCCTAGAAAGATAATGAAGAGACCTACAATTTCAGGTTTCACAAGGATTGTCAAATTAGGAAAAAATCAAGGATAAATTGGGTCCCGAGTTCTCTGGCGCGGATCAGTGGGCAGTCCGTGATGTTCCTTCACTTAAATGGGCCTAACTTATTCATCTTAAGCCCAATTAAGGCATATGATTCCTTGTTGGAAAGCTTATTCAAAGGCCCTTAATTTGGTCTATGGTTAGGTTAGGATTAATAAGCATAAATAGTAGTTTACATCCGAACAATCCATAGAGACGGAAATTAGACAACTTTTACAATCATTGTTTTTGCTTTTACATTATTGGGCTTAATTGCTAAACATTGTTAATATTCGGATTTTTCACTCATCCTGACCTTGTTGCTTTGCGCAGAGCATAAATAGAGCTACAGATATCGGATTTTGGTGATCTTGATGTCCCTAGAAAGATATGGAAGATACCTAAAATTTCAGGTGTCACAAGAATTGTCAAATTAGGCAAAAATAAAGGCTAAATTGGGTTCCGAGTTCTCAGGCGCGGATCAGTGCGCAGTCCATCTTGTTCCTTCACTTAAATGGGCCTAATTAACTCATCTTAAGTCCAATTAAGGAATATGATACCTTGTTGGAAAGCTTATTCAGAGCCCCTTAATTTGGTCTAGGGTTAGGTCAGGATTAATAAGCATAAATAGTAGTTTACAGCCGAACAACCCAGAGAGAGACGAAAATTAGGCAACTTTTACAATCATTGTTTTTGCTTTTACATTATTGGGCTTAATTGCTCAACATTGTTAATTTTTGGATTTTTCACTCATCCTGACCTTGTAGTCTTGCGCAGAGCATATCTAGAGCTTTAGATATCGGATTTTGGTGATCTTGCTGTCGCTAGAAAGATAAGGAAGAGACCTACAATTTCAGGTGTCACAAGAATTGTCAAATTAGACCAAAATCCAAGATAAATTGGGTCTCGAGATCTCTGGCATGGATCAGTGCGCAGTCCATCATGTTCCTTCACTTAAATGGGCCTAACTTACTGATCTTAATCCCAATTAAGGCATATGATACGTTGTTGGAAAGCTTAATCAGAGGCCCTTAATTTGGTGTAGGGTTAGGTCATGATTAGTAAGCATAAATAGCAGTTTACAGCCGTACAATCCATAGTGATACGGAAATTAGACAATTTTTACAATCATTGTTTTTGCTTTTACATTATTGGGCTTAATTGCTAAACATTGTTAATTTTCGGATTTTTCACTCATCCTGACCTTGTAGCCTTGGACAGAGCATATCTAGAGCTTGTAAATCGGATTTTTGTGATCTTCTTTGTCGCTAGAAAGATAAGGAAGAGACCTACAATTTCAGGTTTCACAAGAATTGTCAAATTCGACCAAAATCCAAGCTAAATTGGGTCCCGAGTTCTCTGGCGCGGATCAGTGCGCAGTCCATCTTGTTCCTTCACTTAAATCTGCCTAACTTACTCATCTTAAGCTCAATTAAGGAATATGATACCTTGTTCGAAAGCTTATTCAGAGCCCCTTAATTTGGTCTACGGTTAGGTTTGGATTAATAAGCATAAATAGCAGTTTACAGCCGCACACCCCCGAGAGAGATGAAAATTAGGTAACTTTTACAATCGTTGTTTTTGCTTTTACATTATTGGGCTTAATTGCTAAATATTGTTAATTTTCGGATTTTTCACTCATCCTGACCTTGTAGCCTTGTGCAGAGCATATCTAGAGCTAAAGATATCGGATTTTGGTGATCTTGCTGTCGCTAGAAAGATAAGGAAGAGACCTACAATTTCAGGTTTCGCAAGAATTGCCAACTTAGACCAAAATCCAAGCTAAATTGGGTCCCGAGTTCTCTGGCGTGGATTAGTGCGCAGTCCATGGTGTTCCTGCACTTAAATGGTCCTAACTTAGTCATCTTAAGCCCAATTAAGGCATTTGTTACCTTGTTGGAAAACTTATTCAGAGGCCCTTAATTTGGTGTAGGGTTAGGTCATGATTAACAAGCATAAATAGCAGTTTATAGCCACACAATCCATAGAGAGACAGAAATTAGACTACTTTTACAATCATTGTTTTTCCTTTTACATTATTGGGCTTAATTGCTAAACATAGTTAATTTTCGGATTTTTCACTGATCCTGACATTGTTGCCTTGCGCAGAGCATAACTAGAGCTACCGATATCGGATTTTGGTGATGTTTCTATCCCTATAAAGATAAGGAAGAGACCTACAATTTCAAGTTTCATATGAATTGTCAAATTAGGCCAAAATCAAGACTAAATTGGGTCCCGAGTTCTCTGCCGCGGAACACTGCGCAGTCCATGTTGTTCTTTCTCTTAAATGGGCCGAACTTACTCATCTTAAGCCCAATTAAGGCATATGATACCTTGTTGGAAAGCTTATTCAATGGCCCTTAATTTGGTCTATGGTTAGGTCAGGATTAATATGCATAAATAGCAGTTTACAGCAGGACAAGCCAGAGAGAGACGAAAATTAGATAATTTTTACAATCATTGTTTTTGCTTTTACATTATTGGGCTCAATTGGGCTCAATTGTTAAACATTGTTAATTTCCGTATTTTTCACTCATCCTGACCTTGTTCCCTTGCGCATAGCATAACTTGAGCTACAAATATCGGATTTTGGTGATCTTGCTGTCCCTAGAAAGATAAGGAAGAGACCTATAATTTCAGGTTTTAAAAGAATTGTTAAATTAGGCAAAAATCAAGGCTAAATTGCGTCCCGAGTGATCTGGTGGGGATCAATGCGCAATACATGATGTTCCTTCACTTAAATGTGCCTGACTTACTCATCTTAAGCCCAATTAAGGCATATGATACCTTGTTGGAAAGCTTATTTAGAGGCCCTAAATTGGTCTAGGGTTAGGTCGGGATTAATAACCATAAATAGCATTTTACAGCCGCACAAGCCAGAGAGAGACGAAAATTAGACAACTTAAAAAATCATTGTTTTTGCTTTTTCATTATTGGGCTTAATTGGGCTTAATTGCTAAACATTGTTAATTTTAGGATTTTCCACTCATCATGATCTTTTTGCCTTGCGCAGAGCATAACCAGAGCTACAAATATCAGATTTTGGTGATCTTGCTGTCCCTAGAAAGATAAGGAAGAGACCTACAATTTCAGGTATCACAAGAATTGTCAAATTAGGCCAAAATAAAGGATAAATTGGGTACCGAGTTATCTGGCACAGATCAGTGCGCAGTCCATCTTGTCCCTTCACTTAAATGGGCCTAACTTACTCATCTTCAGCCCAATTAAGGAATATGACACCTTGTTGGAAAGCTTATTCAGAGGCCCTTACTTTGGTCTAGGGTTAGGCCATGATTAATAAGCATAAATTGCAGTTTACAGCATACAAGCCAGAGAGAGACGGAAATTAGACAACTTTTACAATCATTGTTTTTGCTTTTACATTATTGGGCTTAATTGCTAAACATTGTTAATTTTAAGATTTTTCACTCATCCTGACCTTGTTGCCTTGCGCAGAGGATAACTAGAGTTACAGATATCGGATTTTGGTGATCTTGCTGTCCCTAGAAAGATAAGGGAGAGACCAACAATTTCGGGTTTCACAAGAATTGTCAAATTAGGCCAAAATCAAGGATAAATTGGGTCTCGAGTTCCCTGGCGCAGATCAGTGGGCAGTCCTTGATGTTCCTTCACTTAAATGGGACTAACTTATTCATCTTAAGCCCAATTAAGGCATATGATACCTTGTTGGAAAGCTTATTCAAAGGCCCTTAATTGGGGCTATGGTTAGGTTAGGATTAATAAGCATAAATAGTAGTTTACAGCCGGACAAGCCAGAGATAGACGGAAATTAGATAACTTTTACAATCATTGTTTTGCTTTTAGATTATAGGGCTTAATTGGGCTTAATTTTTTAAACATTGTTAATTTTCGGATTTTTCACTCATCCTTACCTAGTTGCCTTGCGCATAGCATAACTAGAGCTACAGATATCGGATTTTGGTGATCTGGTTGTCCCTAGAAAGATAAGGAAGAGATATACAATTTCAGGTTTCACAGGAATTGTCAAATTAGGCCAAAATCAAGGCTAAATTGGGTCACGAGTTCTCTGGCGCAGATCAGTGCGTTGTCCATGTTGTTCCTTCACTTAAATGGGCCTAACTTACTCATCTTAAGCCTAATTAAGGCATATGATACCTTGTTGGAAAGTTAATTCTAAGGCCCTTAATTTGGTGTATGGTTAGGTTAGGATTAATAAGCAGAAATAGTAGTTTACAGCTGCACAATCCAGAGAGAGACAAAAATTAGACAACTTTTACAATCATTGTTTTTGCTTTTACATTATTGGGCTTAACTGCTAAACATTGTTAATTTTCGGATTTTTCACTCATCCTGACCTTGTTGCCTTGCACAGAGCATAACTAGAGATACAGATATCACATTTTGGTGATGTTGCTATCCCTAGAAAGATAAGGAAGAGACCGACAATTTCAGGTGTCACAAGAATTGTAAAATTAGGCCAAAATCAAGGCTAAATTGGGTCCCGAGTTCTCTGGCACGGAACACTGCGCAGTCCTTGATGTTCCTTCACTTAAATGGGCTTAACTTACTCATCTTAAGCCCAATTAAGGCATATCATACCTTGTTGGAAAGCTTATTCAAAGGCCCTTAATTTGGTCTATGGTTAGGTCAGGATTAATAAGTATAAATACTAGTTTACAGCCGGACAAGCCAGAGAGAGACGGAAATTAGATAACTTTTACAATCATTGTTTTTGCTTTTACATTATTGGGCTTAATTGTGCTTAATTGTTAAACATTTTTAATTTTCGGATTTTTCACTCATCCCAACCTTGTTGCCTTGCGCATAGCATAACTAGAGATACAGATATCGGATTTTGACGATCTTGCTGTCCCTAGAAAGATAAGGAAGAGACCTATAATTTCATGTTTCACAAGAATTGTCAAATTAGGCAAAAATCAAGGCTAAATTGGGTCCCGAGTGATCTGGTGCGGATCAGTGCGCAGTCCATGATGTTCCTTCACTTAAATGGGTCTAACTTACTCATCTTAAGCCCAATTAAGGCATATGATACCTTGTTGGAAAGCTTATTTAGAGGCCCTTAAATTGGTCTAGGGTAAGTTCGGGATTAATAACCACAAATAGCATTTTACAGCCGCACAAGATAGAGAGAGACGAAAATTACACAACTTTAACAATCATTGTCTTTGCTTTTTCATTATTGGGCTTAATTGGGCTTAATTGCTAAACATTGTTAATTTTAGGATTTTTCACTCATCCTGACCTTTTTACTTTGCGCGGAGCATAACTAGAGCTACAAGTATCAGATTTTGGTGATCTTGCTGTCGTTAGAAAGATAAGGAAGAGGCCTACAATTTCAGGTTTCACAAGAATTGTCAGATTAGGCCAAAATCAAGGCTAAATTGGGTCCCTAGTCCTCTAGCGCGGATCAGTGCGCAGTCCATGATGTTCCTTCACTTAAATGGGCCTAACTTACTCATCTTAAGCCCAATTAAGGCATATGATACCTTGTTTGAAAGCGTATTCAGAGGCCCTTAATTTGGTCTAGGGTTATTTAAGGATTAATAAGCATAAATAGTAGTTTACAGCCGCACAAGCCGGAGAGAGACGAAAATTATACAACTTTTACAATCATTGTTTTTGCTTTTTCATTTTTGGGCTTAATTGGGCTTAATTGCTAAACATTGTTAATTTTCAGATTTTTCACTCATGCTGACCTTGTTGCCTTGCACAGAGCTTAACAAGAGCTACATATATCGGATTTTAGTGATCTTGCTGTCCCTAGAAAGATAAGGAAGAAACATACAATTTCATGTGTCACAAGAACTGTCAAATTAGGCCAAAATCAAGGCTAAATTGGGTCCCGTGTTCTCTGGCGCGGATCAGTGCACGGCCCATGATGTTCCTTCACTTAAATGGGCCTAACTTACTCATCTTAAGCCCAATTAAGGCATATGATACCTTGTTGGAAAGCTTATTCAGAGGCCGTTAATTTGATCTAGGGTTAGGTCAGGATTAATAAACATAAATAGCAGTTTATAGCCGCACAACCCAGAGAGAGACGGAAATTGGACAACTTTTACAATCATTGTTTTTGCTTTTACATTATTGGGCTTAATTGCTAAACATTGTTAATTTTCGGATTTTTCTCTCATCCTGACCTTGTTGCCTTACGTAGAGCTTAACTAGAGCTACAGATATCGGATTTTAGTGATCTTGCTGTCACTAGAAAGATAAAGAAGAGACCTACAATTTCAGTTTTCACAAGAGTTGTCAAATTAGACGAAAATCAAGGCTAAATTGGGTCCCGAGTTCTCTGGCACGGATCATTGCGCAGTCCATGATGTTCCTTCACTTAAATGGGCCTAACTTATTCATCTTAAGCCCAATTAAGGCATATGATTCCTTGTTGGAAAGCTTATTCAAAGGCCCTTAATTTGGTCTATCTTTAGGTTAGGATTAATAAGCATAAATAGTAGTTTACAGCCGCACAATCCATAGATAGACGGAAATTAGACAACTTTTACAATCATTGTTTTTGCTTTTACATTATTGGGCTTAATTGCTAAACATTGTTAATTTTTGGATTTTTCACTCATCCTGACCTTGTAGCCTTGCACAAAGCATATCTAGAGCTACAGATATCGTATTTTGGTGATCTTGCTGTCGTTAGAAAGATATGGAAGAGACCTACAATTTCAGGTTTCACAAGAATTGTCAAATTAGACCAAAATCCAGGCTAAATTGGGTCCCGAGTTCTCTGCCGTGGATTAGTGCACAGTCCATGATGTTCCTTCACTTAAATGGGCCTAACTTACTCATCTTAAGCCCTATTAAGGCATATGATACGTTGTTGGAAAGCTTATTCAGAGGCCCTTAATTTGGTGTAGGGTTACGTCATGATTAATAAGCCTAAATAGCAGTTTACAGCAGCACAATCCATAGAGAGACGGATATTAGACAACTTTTACAATCATTGTTTTTGCTTTTACATTATTGGGCTTAATTGCTAAACATTGTTAATTTTTGGATTTTTCGCTGATCCTGACCTTGTTGCCTTTCGTAGAGCATAACTAGAGCTACAGATATCGGATTTTGGTGATGTTGCTATCCCTAGAAAGATAAGGAAGATACCTACAATTTCAGGTTTCACAAGAATTGTCAAATTAGGCCAAAATGATGGCTAAATTGGGTCCCGAGTTCTCTGCCGCGGAACACTGCGCAGTCCATGATGTTTCTTCACTTAAATGGGCCTAACTTACTCATCTTAAGCCCAATTAAGGCATATGATACCTTGTTGGAAAGCTTATTCAAAGACCCTTAATTTGGTCTGTGGTTAGGTCGGGATTAATAAGCATAAATAGCAGTTTACAGCCGGACAAGCCAGAGAGAGACGGAAATTAGATAACTTTTACAATCATTGTTTTTGCTTTTACATTATTGGGCTTAATTGGGCTTAATTGTTAAACATTGTTAATTTTCAGATTTTCAATCATCCTGACCTTGTTGCCTTGCGCATAGCATAACTAGAGCTACAGATATCGTAATTTGGTGATCTTGCTATCCCTAGAAAGATAAGGAAGATACCTATAATTTCAGGTTTCATAAGAATTGTCAAATTAGGCAAAAATCAAGGCTAAATTGGGTCCCGAGTGATGCAGTGCGGATCGGTCATGCGATCCATGATGTTCCTTCACTTAAATAGGTCTAACTTACTCATCTTAAGCCCAATTAAGGCATATGATACCTTGTTGGGAAGCTTATTTAGAGGCCCTTAAATTGGTCTAGGGTAAGTTCGGGATTAATAACCACAAATAGCATTTTACAGCCGCACAAGATAGAGAGAGACGAAAATTAGACAACTTTAACAATCATTGTCTTTGCTTTTTCATTATTGGGCTTAATTGGGCTTAATTGCTAAACATTGTTAATTTTAGGATTTTTCACTCATCCTGACCTTTTTACTTTGCACGGAGCATAACTAGAGCTACAAGTATCTGATTTTGGTGATCTTGCTGTCGCTAGAAAGATAAGGAAGAGGCCTACAATTTCAGGTTTCACAGGAATTGTCAGATTAGGCCAAAATCAAGGCTAAATTGGGTCCCTAGTCCTCTAGCGCGGATCAGTGCGCAGTCCATGATGTTCCTTCACTTAAATGGGCCTAACTTACTCATCTTAAGCCCAATTAAGGCATATGATACCTTGTTTGAAAGCGTATTCATAGGCCCTTAATTTGGTCTAGGGTTATTTCAGGATTAATAAGCATAAATAGTAGTTTACAGCCGCACAAGCCGGAGGGAGACGGAAATTATACAACTTTTACAATCATTGTTTTTGCTTTTTCATTTTTGGGCTTAATTGGGCTTAATTGCTAAACATTGTTAATTTTCGGATTTTTCACTCATGCTGACCTTGTTGCCTTGTACAAAGCATAACTAGAGCTACATATATCGGATTTTAGTGATCTTGCTGTCCCTAGAAAGATAAGGAAGAAATATACAATTTCATGTGTCACAAGAACTGTCAAATTAGGCTAAAATCAAGGATAAATTGGGTCCCGTGTTCTCTGGCGCGGATCAGTGCACAGCCCATGATGTTCCTTCACTTAAATGGGCCTAACTTACTCATCTTAAGCCCAATTAAGGCATATGATACCTTGTTGGAAAGCTTATTCAGAGGCCCTTAATTTGATCTAGGGTTAGGTCAGGATTAATAAACATAAATAGCAGTTTATAGCCGCACAACCCAGAGAGAGACGGAAATTGGACAACTTTTACAATCATTGTTTTTGCTTTTACATTATTGGGCTTAATTGCTAAACATTGTTAATTTTCGGATTTTTCTCTCATCCTGACCTTCTTGCCTTGCGTAGCGCTTAACTAGAGCTACAGATATCGGATTTTTGTGATCTTGCTGTCACTAGAAAGATAAAGAAGAGACCTACAATTTCAGGTTTGACAAGAGTTGTCAAATTCGACGAAAATCAAGGCTAAATTGGGTCCCGAGTTCTCTGGTGCGGATCAGTGCGCAGTCCATCTTGTTCCTTCACTTAAATGGGCCTAACTTACTCATCTCAAGCCCAATTAAGGAATATGATACCTTGTTGGAAAGCTTATTCAGAGCCCCTTAATTTGGTCTAGGGTTAGGTCAGGATTAATAAGCATAAATAGCAGTTTACAGCCACACAACCCAGAGAGAGACAAAAATTAGGCGACTTTTACAATCATTGTTTTTGCTTTTACATTATTGGGCTTAATTGCTAAACATTGTTAATTTTTAGATTTTTCATTCATCCTGACCTTGTAGCCTTGCGCAAAGCATATCTAGAGCTACAAATATCGTATTTTGGTGATCTTGCTGTCGTTAGAAAGATAAGGAAGAGACCTACAATTTCAGGTTTCACAAGAATTATCAAATTAGACCAAAATCCAGGCTAAATTGGGTCCCGAGTTCTCTGTCGTGGATTAGTGCACAGTCCATGATGTTCCTTCACTTAAATGGGCCTAACTTACTCATCTTAAGCCCTATTAAGGCATATGATACGTTGTTGGAAAGCTTATTCAGAGGCCCTTAATTTGGTGTAGGGTTAGGTCATGATTAATAAGCCTAAATAGCAGTTTACAGCAGCACAATCCATAGAGAGACGGATATTAGACAACTTTTACAATCATTGTTTTTGCTTTTACATTATTGGGCTTAATTGCTAAACATTGTAGATTTTCGGATTTTTCGCTGATCCTGACCTTGTTGCCTTTCGTAGAGCATAACTATAGCTACAAATATCGGATTTTGGTGATGTTGCTATCCCTAGAAAGATAAGGAAGATACCTACAATTCCGGGTTTCACAAGAATTGTCAAATTAGGCCAAAATGAAGGCTAAATTGGGTCCCGAGTTCTCTGCCGCGGAACACTGCGCAGTCCATGATGTTTCTTCACTTAAATGGGCCTAACTCACTCATCTTAAGCCCAATTAAGGCATATGATACCTTGTTGGAAAGCTTATTCAAAGGCCCTTAATTTGGTCAGTGGTTAGGTCGGGATTAATAAGCATAAATAGCAGTTTACAGCCGGACAAGCCAGAGAGACGGAAATTAGATAACTTTTACAATCATTGTTTTTCCATTTACATTATTGGGCTTAATTGGGCTTAATTGTTAAACATTGTTAATTTTCAGATTTTTCAATCATCCTGACCTTGTTGCCTTGCGCGTAGCATAACTAGAGCTACAAATATCGTATTTTGGTGATCTTGCTGTCCCTAGAAAGATAAGGAAGATACCTATAATTTCAGGTTTCACAAGAATTGTCAAATTAGGAAAAATCAAGGCTAAATTGGGTCCAGAGTGATCTGGTGCGGATCAGTGCGCGGTCCATGATGTTCCTTCACTTAAATGGGCCTAACTTACTCATCTTAAGCCCAATTAAGGGATATGATACCTTATTGGAAGGCTTATTTAGAGGCTCTTAAATTGGTCTAGGGTTAGGTCGGGATTAATAACCATAAATAGCAGTTTACAACAGCACAAGCCAGAGAGAGATGGAAATTTGACAACTTTTACAATCATTGTTTTTGCTTTTACATTATTGGGCATAATTACTAAAAATTGTTATTTTTAGGATTTTTCACTCATGCTGACCTTGTTGCCTTGCGCAGAGCGTAACTAGAGCTGCATATATCGGATTTTGGTGATCTTGCTGTCCCTAGAAAGATAAGGAAGAAACATACAATTTCATGTGTCACAAGAATTGTCAAATTAGGCCAAAATCAAGGCTAAATTGGGTCCCGAGTTCTCTGGCACGGATCAGTGTACAGTCCATGATGTTCCTTCACTTAAATGCGCCTAACTTACTCATCTTAAGCCCAATTAAGGCATATGATACCTTGTTGGAAACTTATTCAGAGGCCCTTAATTTGGTCTAGGGATAGATCAGGATTAATAAGCATAAATAGCAGTTTACAGCCGCACAACCCAGAGAGATGGAAATTGGACAACTTTTACAATCATTGTTTTTGCTTTTATATTATTGGGCTTAATTGTTAAACATTGTTAATTTTCGGATTTTTCACTCATCCTGACCTTGCTGCCTTACGCATAGCATAACTAGAGCTACATATATCGGATTTTGGTGATCTTGATGTCCCTAGAAAGATAAGGAAGATACCTATAATTTCAGGATTCACAAGAATTGTCAAATTAGGCAAAAATCAAGGCTAAATTGGATCCCGAGTGATGCAGGGGCGGATCGGTCTGCGATCCATGATGTTCCTTCACTTAAATGGGCCTAACTTACTCATCTTAAGCCCAATTAAGGGATATGATACCTTGTTGGAAAGCTTAATTAGAGGCTCTTAAATTGGTCTAGGGTTAGGTCGTGATTAATAACCATAAATAGCAGTTTACAGCAGCACAAGCCAGAGAGAGACGAAAATTAGACAACTTTTACAATCATTGTTTTTGTTTTTACATTATTGGGCTTAATTTCAAAACATTGTTAATTTTAGGATTTTTCACTCATGCTGACCATGTTGCCTTGCGCAGAGCGTAACTAGAGCTGCATATATCGGATTTTGGTGATCTTGCTGTCCCTAGAAAGATAAGGAAGAAACATACAATTTCATGTGTCAAAAGAATTGTCAAATTAGGCCAAAATCAAGGCTAAATTGGTTCCCGAGTTCTATGGCACGGATCAGTGTACAGTCCATGATGTTCCTTCACTTAAATGGGCCTAACTTACTCATCTTCTGCCCAATTAAGGCATATGATACCTTGTTGGAAAGCTTATTCAGAGGCCCTTAATTTGTTCTAGGGATAGGTCAGGATTAATAAGCATAAATAGCAGTTTACAGCCGCACAACCCAGAGAGAGATGGAAATTGGACAACTTTTACAATCATTGTTTTTGCTTTTACATTATTGGGCTTAATTGGTCTTAATTGTTAAACATTGTTAATTTTCGGATTTTTCACTCATCCTGACCTTGTTGCCTTGCACATAGCATAACTTGAGCTACAGATATCGGATTTTGGTGATCTTGCTGTCCCTAGAAAGATAAGGAAGAGACCCATCATTTTAGGTTTCAAAAGAATTGTCAAATTAGGCAAAAATTAAGGCTAAATTGGGTCCCGAGTGATCTGGTGCGGATCAGTGTGAAGTCAATGATGTTCCTTCACTTAAATGGGCCTAACTTACTCATCTTAAGCCCAATTAAGGCATAGGATACCTTGCTGGAAAGCTTATTTAGAGGCCCTTAAATTGGTCTAGGGTTAGGTCGGGATTAATAACCATAAATATCAATTTACAGCCGCACAAGCCAGAGAGAGACGGAAATTAGACAACTTTAAAAATCATTGTTTTTGCTTTTTCATTATTGGGCTTAATTGCTAAACAATGTTAATTTTAGGATTTTTCACTCATCCTGAACTTTTTGCCTTGCGCAGAGCATAACTAGAGCTACAGATATCGGATTTTGGTTATCTTGCTGTCCCTAGAAAGATAAGAAAGAGACCTACAATTTCAGGTGTCACATGAATCGTCAAATTAGGACAAAATAAAGCTAAATTGGGTCCCGAGTTCTCTGGTACGAATCAGTGCACAGTGCATGATGTTCCTTCACTTAAATGGGCCTAGCTTACTCATCTTAATCCCAATTAAGGCTTATGATACCTTGATCGAAAGCTTATTTAGAGGCCCTTAATTTGGTCTAGGGTTAGGTCAGGATTAATAAGCATAAATAGCAGTTTACAGCCGCACAAGCCAGAGAGAGACGGAAATTAGACAACTTTTACAATCATTGTTTTTTATTTTACATTATTGGGCTTAATTGCTAAACATTGTAAATTTTCAGATTTTTCACTCATCCTGACCTTGTTGCCTTGCACTGAGCATAACTAGAGCTACAGTTATCGGATTTTGGGGATCTTGCTGTCCCTAGAAAGATAAGGAAGAGACCTACAATTTCATGGTTCACAAAAATTGTCAAATTGGGCCAAAATCAAGGCTAAATTGGGTCCCGAGTTCTCTGGCGCGGATCAGTGTGCAGTCCATGATGTTCCTTCACTTAAATGGGCCTAACTTACTCATCTTAATCCCAATTAAGGCAAATGATACCTTGTTGGAAAGCTTATTCAGAGGCACTTATTTTGGTCTAGGGTAAGGTCATGATTAATAAGCATAAATAGCAGTTTACAGCCGTACAACCCAGAGAAAGACGGAAATTAGACAACTTTTACAATCGTTGTTTTTGCTTTTACATTACTGGGCTTAATTGCTAAACATTGTTAATTTTCGGATTTTTCACTCATCCTGACCTTGTTGCCTTGCGCAGAGCATAACTAGAGCTACAGATATCGGATTTTGGTGGTCTTATTGTCCCTAGAAAGATAAGGAAGAGACCTACAATTTCAGGTTTCACAAGAATTGTCAAATTAGGCCAAAATAAAGCTAAATTGGGTCCCGAATTCTCTGGCGTGGATCAGTGTGCAGTCCATGATGTTCCTTCACTTAAATGGGCCTAACTAACTCATCTTAAGCAAATTAAGTCGTATGATACCTTGTTGGAAAGCTTATCCAGAGGCCCTTAATTTGGTCTACGGTTAGGTCAGGATTAGTAAGCATAAATAGCAGTTTACTGCCGCACAAGCCAGAGAGAGACGGAAATTAGACAACTTTTACAATCATTGTTTTTGCTTTTACATTATTGGGCTTAATTGGGCTTAATTGCTAAACATTGTTAATTTTCGGATTTTTCACTCATCCTGACCTTGTTGCCTTGCGCAAAGCATAACCAGAGCTACAGATATCGGATTTTGGTGATCTTGCTATCCCTAGAAAGATAAGAAAGAGACATACAATTTCAGGTGTCACCAGAATTGTCAAATTAGGCCAAAATAAAGCTAAATTGGGTCCCGAATTCTCTGGCACGGATCAGTGCGCAGTCCATGATGTTCCTTCACTTAAATGGGCCTAACTAACTCATCTTAAGCCAAATTAAGGCGTATGATACCTTGTTGGAAAGCTTATCCAGAGGTCCTTAATTTGGTCTAGGGTTAGGTCAGGATTAGTAAGCATAAATAGCAGTTTACTGCCGCACAAGTCTGAGAGAGACGGAAATTAGACAACTTTTACGATCATCATTTTTTCGTTTACATTATTGAGCTTAATTGGGCTTAATTTCTAAACATTGTTAATTTTCGGATTTTTCACTCATCCTGACGTTGTTGCCATGCGCAGAGCATAACTAAAGCTACAGATATCGGATTTTGGTGATCTTGCTGTCCCTAGAAAGATAAGGAAGAGACCTACAATTTCATGTTTCACAAGAATTGTCAAATTAGGCCAAAGTAAAGGCTAAATTGGGTCCCGAGTTCTTTTACGCGGATCAGTGCGCAGTCCATGATGTTCCTTCACTTAAAAGGGCCTCACTTACTCATCTTAAGCCCAATTAAGGCATATGATACCTTATTGGAAAGCTTATTGAGAGGCCCTTAACTTGGTCTAGGGTTAGGTCAGGATTAATAAGCATAAATAGAAGTTTACATCCGCACAACCCAGAGGGAGACGGAAATTAGACAACTTTTACAATCATTGTTTTTGCTTTTACATTATTGGGCTTAATTGCTAAACATTGTAAATTTTCGGATTTTTCACTCATCCCGACCTTGTTGCCTTGCGCAGAGCATAACTCTGGCTTCAGCTATCGGATTTTGGTGATCTTGCTGTCACTAGAAAGATAAGGAAGACCTACTATTTCAGGTTTCACAAGAATTGTCAAATTAGACCAAAATCCAAGCTAAATTGGGTCCCGAGTTCTCTGGCGCGGATCAGCGCGCAGTCCATGATGTTCCTTCACTTAAATGGGCCTAGCTTACTCATCTTAAGCCCAATTAAGGCATATGATACCTTGTTGGAATGCTTATTCAGATGCCCTTAATTTGGTATTGGGTTAGGTCATGATTAATAAGCATGAATAGCAGTTTACAGCCGTACAATCCAGAGAGACGGAAATTAGACAACTTTTACAATCATTGTTTTTGCTTTTACATTATTGGGCTTAATTGCTAAACATTGTTAATTTTAGGATTTTTCACTCATCCTGACCTTGTTGCCTTGCGCAGAGCATAACTAGAGCTACAAATATCGGATTTTCGTGATCTTGTTGTCCCTAGAAAGATAAGGAAGAGACCTACAATTTCAGTTGTCACAAGAATTGTTAAATTAGGCAAAAATCAAGGCTAAATTGTGTCCCGAGTTATGTGGTGATCAGTGCGCAGTCCATGATGTTCCTTCACTTAAAAGGGCCTCACTTACTCGTCTTAAGCCCAATTAAGGCATATGATACCTTGTTGGAAAGCTTATTTAGAGGCCGTTAATTTGGTCTAGGGATAAGTCGGGATTAACAAGCATAAATATCAGTTTACAGCCGCAAAAGCCAGAGAGAGACGAAAATTAGACAACTTTTACGATCATTGTTTTTGCTTTTACATTATTGGGCTTAATTGTGCTTAATTGGTGAACATTGTTAATTTTCGGATTTTTCACTCATCCTGACCTTGTTGCCTTACGCAGAGCATAACTAGAGCTACCAAAATATGATTTTGGTGATCTTGCTGTCCCTAGAAAGATTAGGAAGAGACCTACAATTTCAGGTTTCACAAGAATTGTCAAATTAGGCCAAAGCCAAGGCTAAATTGGGTCCCGAGTTCTCTGGCGTGGATCAGTGCACAGTCCATAATGTTCCTTCACTAAAATGGGCCTAACTTACTCATCTTAAGCCCAATTAAGGCATATGATACCTTGTTGGAAAGCTTATTTAGAGTCCCTTAATTTGGTCTAGGGTTAGGTCATGATTAAAAAACATAAATAGCAGTTTACAACAGCACAAGCCCGAGAGAGACGGAAATTAGACAACTTTTACAATCATTGTTTTTGCTTTTGCATTATTGGGCTTAATTTCTAAACATTGTTAATTTTAGGATTTTTCACTCATCCCGACCTTGTTGCCCTGCGCAGAGCATAACTAGAGCTACAGATATCGGATTTTGGTGATCTTCCTGTCCCTAGAAAGATAAGGAAGAGACCCCCAATTTCAGGTTTCACAAGAATTGTCAAAATAGGCCAAAATCAAGGCTAAATTGGGAGCAGAGTTCTCTGGCACGGTTCAGTATGCAGTCCAAGATGTTCCTTCACTAAAATGGGCCTAAATTACTCATCTTAAGCCCAATTAAGGCATATGATACCTTGTTGGAAAGCTTATCCAAAGGCCCTTAATTTCGTCTATATTTAGGTTAGGAATAATAAGCATAAATAGTAGTTTACAGCCTGACAAGCCATAGAGAGACAGAAATTAGATAACTTTTACAATCATTGTTTTTGCTTTTACATTATTGGGCTTAATTGTTAAACATTGTTAATTTTCGGATTTTTCACTCATCCTGACCTTGTTGGCTTGCGAATAGCATAACTTGAGCTACAGATATTGGATTTTGGTGATCTTGATGTCCCTAGAAAGATAAGGAAGAGACCTACAATTTCAGGTTTCACAAGAATTGTCAAGTTAGGCCAAAATAAAGGCTAAATTGGGTCCCGAGTTCTCTGGCGCGTATCAGTGTGCAGTCCATCTGGTTCCTTCACTTAAATAGACCTAACTTACTCATCTTAAGCCCAATTAAGGAATATGATACATTGTTGGAAAGCCTATTCAGAGGCCCTTAATTTTGTCTAGGGTTAGGTGAGGATTAATAAGGATAAATTGCAATTTTCAGCCGCACAACCCAGAGAGAGACGGAAATTAGGCAACTTTTACAATCATTGTTTTTGCTTTTACATTATTGGGCTTAATTGCTAAACATTGTTAATTTTCGGATTTTTCACTCATCCCGTCCTCGTTGCCTTGCGCAGAGCATAACTCTAGCTTCAGATATCGGATTTTGGTGATCTTGCTGTCGATAGAAAGATAAGGAAGACCTACTATTTCAAGTTTCACAAGAATTGTCAAATTAGACCAAAATCCAAGCTAAATTGGGTCACGAGTTCTCTGGCGCGGATCAGTGCGCAGTCCATGATGTTCCCTCACTTAAATAGGCCTAGCTTACTCATCTTAATCCCAATTAAGGCATATGATACCTTGTTGGAAAGCTTATTCAGAGGCCCTAAATTTGGTATTTGGTTAGGTCATGATTAATAAGCATAAATAGCAGTTTACAGCCGTACAATCCAGAGAGACGGAAATTAGACAACTTTTACAATCATTGTTTTTGCTTTTACATTATTGGGTTTAATTACTAAACATTGTTAATTTTAGGATTTTTCACTCATCCTGACCTTGTTGCCTTGCGCAGAGCATAACTAGAGCTACAAATATCGGATTTTGGTGATCTTGTTGTCCCTAGAAAGATAAGGAAGAGACCTACAATTTCAGTATTCACAAGAATTGTCAAATTAGGCAAAAATCAAGGCTAAATTGGGTCCCGAGTTTTGTGGTGATCAGTGCGCAGTCCATGATGTTCCTTCACTTAAATGGGCCAAACTTACTCATCTTAAGCCCAATTAAGCATATGATACCTTGTTGGAAAGCTTATTTAGAGGCCCTTAATTTGGTCTAGGGTTAAGTCGGGATTAATAAGCATAAATATCAGTTTACAGCCGCAAAATCCAGAGAGAGACAAAAATTAGACAACTTTTACGATCATTGTTTTTGCTTTTACATTATTGGGCTTAATTGTGCTTAATTGCTAAACATTGTTAATTTTCAGATTTTTCACTCATCCTGACCTAGTTGCCTTACGCAGAGCATAACTTGAGCTACAGAAATCTGATTTTGGTGATCTTGTTGTCCCTAGAAAGATAAGGAAGAGACCTACAATTTCATGTTTCACAAGAATTGTCAAATTAGGCCAAAACCAAGACTATATTGGGTCCCGAGTTCTCTGGCGTGGATCAGTGCATAGTCCATAATGTTCCTTCACTTAAATGGGCCTAACTTACTCATCTTAAGCCCAATCAAGGCATATGATACCTTGTTGGAAAGCTTTTTTAGAGGCCCTTAATTTGGTCTAGGGTTATGTCATGATTAAAAAACATAAATGGCAGTTTACAGCAGCACAAGCCCGAGAGAGACGGAAATTAGACAACTTTTACAATCATTGTTTTTACTTTTACATTATTGGGCTTAATTGCTAAACATTGTTAATTTTAGGATTTTTCACTCATCCCGACCTTGTTGCCTTGCACAGAGCTTAACTAGAGCTACAGATATCGGATTTTGGT
>JAUPTC010000010.1:7030895-7076965 GCA_030762895.1 Sophora flavescens | reverse complement strand
ATTTAGGCCCATTTAAGTGAAGGAACATCATGGACTGCATACTGATCCGTGCCAGAGAACTCGGCTCCCAATTTAGCCTTGATTTTGGCATAATTTGACAATTCTTGTGAAACCTGAAATTGTGGGTCTCTTCCTTTTCTTTCTAGGGACAGGAAGATTACCAAAATCCGATATCTGTAGCTCTAGTTAAGCTCTGTGCAAGGCAACAAGGTCGGGATGAGTGAAAAATCCATAAATTAACAATGTTTAGCAATTAAGCCCAATAATGTAAAAGTAAAAACAATGATTGTAAAAGTTGTCTAATTTCCGTCTCTCTCGGGCTTGTGCTGCTGTAAACTGCCATTTATGTTTTTTAATCATGACATAACCCAAGACCAAATTAAGGGCCTCTAAAAAAGCTTTCCAACAAGGTATCATATGCCTTGATTGGGCTTAAGATGAGTAAGTTAGGCCCATTTAAGTGAAGGAACATTATGGACTATGCACTGATCCACGCCAGAGAACTCGGGACCCAATATAGTCTTGGTTTTGGCCTAATTTGACAATTCTTGTGAAACATGAAATTGTAGGTCTCTTCCTTATCTTTCTAGGGACAACAAGATCACCAAAATCAGATTTCTGTAGCTCTAGTTATGCTCTGCGTAAGGCAACTAGGTCAGGATGAGTGAAAAATCTGAAAATTAACAATGTTTAGCAATTAAGCACAATTAAGCCCAATAATGTAAAAGCAAAAACAATGATCGTAAAAGTTGTCTAATTTTTGTCTCTCTCTGGATTTTGCGGCTGTAAACTGATATTTATGCTTATTAATCCCGACTTAACCCTAGACCAAATTAAGGGCCTCTAAATAAGCTTTCCAACAAGGTATCATATGCTTAATTGGGCTTAAGATGAGTAAGTTTGGCCCATTTAAGTGAAGGAACATCATGGACTGCGCACTGATCACCACAAAACTCGGGACCCAATTTAGCCTTGATTTTTCCCTAGTTTGACAATTCTTGTGAATACTGAAATTGTAGGTCTCTTCCTTATCTTTCTAGGGACAACAAGATCACCAAAATCCGATATTTGTAGCTCTAGTTATGCTCTGCGCAAGGCAACAAGGTCAGGATGAGTGAAAAATCCTAAAATTAACAATGTTTAGTAATTAAACCCAATAATGTAAAAGCAAAAACAATGATTGTAAAAGTTGTCTAATTTCCGTCTCTCTGGATTGTACGGCTGTAAACTGCTATTTATGCTTATTAATCATGACCTAACCAAATACCAAATTTAGGGCCTCTGAATAAGCTTTCCAACAAGGTATCATATGCCTTAATTGGGATTAAGATGAGTAAGCTAGGCCCATTTAAGTGAGGGAACATCATGGACTGCGCACTGATCCGCGCCAGAGAACTCGTGACCCAATTTAGCTTGGATTTTGGTCTAATTTGACAATTCTTGTGAAACTTGAAATAGTAGGTCTTCCTTATCTTTCTATCGACAGCAAGATCACCAAAATCCGATATCTGAAGCTAGAGTTATGCTCTGCGCAAGGCAACGAGGACGGGATGAGTGAAAAATCCGAAAATTAACAATGTTTAGCAATTAAGCCCAATAATGTAAAAGCAAAAACAATGATTGTAAAAGTTACCTAATTTCCGTCTCTCTCTGGGTTGTGCGGCTGTAAATTGCAATTTATCCTTATTAATCCTCACCTAACCCTAGACAAAATTAAGGGCCTCTGAATAGGCTTTCCAACAATGTATCATATTCCTTAATTGGGATTAAGATGAGTAAGTTAGGTCTATTTAAGTAAAGGAACAAGATGGACTGCGCACTGATACGCGCCAGAGAACTCGGGACCCAATTTAGCCTTTATTTTGGCCTAACTTGACAATTCTTGTGAAACCTGAAATTGTAGGTCTCTTCCTTATCTTTCTAGGGACATCAAGATCACCAAAATCCAGTATTTGTAGCTCAAGTTATGCTATTCGTAAGGCAACAAGGTCAGGATGAGTGAAAAATCCGAAAATTAACAATGTTTAACAATTAAGCCCAATAATGTAAAAGCAAAAACAATGATTGTAAAAGTTATCTAATTTCCGTCTCTCTATGGCTTGTCAGGCTGTAAAGCACTATTTATGCTTATTATTCCTAACCTAGATAGAGACGAAATTAAGGGCCTTTGAATAAGCTTTCCAACAAGGTATCATATGCCTTAATTGGGCTTAAGATGAGTAATTTAGGCCCATTTTAGTGAAGGAACATCTTGGACTGCATACTGATCCGTGCCAGAGAACTCTGCTCCCAATTTAGCCTTGATTTTGGCCTATTTTGACAATTCTTGTGACACCTGAAATTGGGGGTCTCTTCCTTATCTTTCTAGGGACAGGAAGATCACCAAAATCCGATATCTGTAGCTCTAGTTATGCTCTGCGCAGGGCAACAAGGTCGGGATGAGTGAAAAATCCTAAAATTAACAATGTTTAGAAATTAAGCCCAATAATGCAAAAGCAAAAACAATGATTGTAAAAGTTGTCTAATTTCCGTCTCTCTCGGGCTTGTGCTGTTGTAAATTGCTATTTATTTTTTTTAATCATGACCTAACCCTAGACCAAATTAAGGGACTCTAAATAAGCTTTCCAACAAGGTATCATATGCCTTAATTGGGCTTAAGATGAGTAAGTTAGGCCCATTTTAGTGAAGGAACATTATGGACTGTGCACTTATCCACGCCAGAGAACTCGGGACCCAATTTAGCCTTGGCTTTGGCCTAATTTGACAATTCTTGTGAAACCTGAAATTGTAGGTCTCTTCCTAATCTTTCTAGGGACAGCAAGATCACCAAAATCATATTTCGGTAGCTCTAGTTATGCTCTGCGTAAGGCAACAAGGTCAGGATGAGTGAAAAATCCGAAAATTAACAATGTTCACCAATTAAGCACAATTAAGCCCAATAATGTAAAAGCAAAAACAATGATCGTAAAAGTTGTCTAATTTTCGTCTCTCTCTGGCTTTTGCGGCTGTAAACTGATATTTATGCTTGTTAATCCCGACTTAACCCTAGACCAAATTAACGGCCTCTAAATAAGCTTTCCAACAAGGTATCATATGCCTTAATTGGGCTTAAGACGAGTAAGTGAGGCCCTTTTAAGTGAAGGAACATCATGGACTGCGCACTGATCACCACATAACTCGGGACCCAATTTAGCCTTGATTTTTGCCTAATTTGACAATTCTTGTGACAACTGAAATTGTAGGTCTCTTCCTTATCTTTCTAGGGACAACAAGATCACGAAAATCCGATATTTGTAGCTCTAGTTATGCTCTGCGCAAGGCAACAAGGTCAGGATGAGTGAAAAATCCTAAAATTAACAATGTTTAGCAATTAAACCCAATAATGTAAAAGCAAAAACAATGATTGTAAAAGTTGTCTAATTTCCATCTCTCTGGATTGTACGGCTGTAAACTGCTATTCATGCTTATTAATCATGACCTAACCCAATACCAAATTAAGGGCATCTGAATAAGCATTCCAACAAGGTATCATATGCCTTAATTGGGCTTAAGATGAGTAAGCTAGGCCCATTTAAGTGAATGAACATCATGGACTGCGCGCTGATCCGCGCCAGAGAACTCGGGACCCAATTTAGCTTGGATTTTGGTCTAATTTGACAATTCTTGTGAAACCTGAAATAGTAGGTCTTCCTTATCTTTCTAGTGACAGCAAGATCACCAAAATCCGATAGCTGAAGCCAATGTTATGCTCTGCGCAAGGCAACAAGGTCGGGATGAGTGAAAAATCCGAAAATTAACAATGTTTAGCAATTAAGCCCAATAATGTAAAAGCAAAAACAATGATTGTAAAAGTTGTCTAATTTCCGTCTCCCTCTGGGTTGTGCGGATGTAAACTGCTATTTATGCTTATTAATCCTGACCTAACCCTAGACCAAGTTAAGGGCCTCTCAATAAGCTTTCCAATAAGGTATCATATGCCTTAATTGGGCTTAAGATGAGTAAGTGAGGCCCTTTTAAGTGAAGGAACATCATGGATCGCATGACTGATCCGCGTAAAAGAACTCGGGACCCAATTTAGCCTTTACTTTGGCCTAATTTGACAATTCTTGTGAAACATGAAATTGTAGGTCTCTTCCTTATCTTTCTAGGGACAACAAGATCACCAAAATCCGATATCTGTAGCTTTAGTTATGCTCTGCGCATGGCAACAACGTCAGGATGAGTGAAAAATCCGAAAATTAACAATGTTTAGCAATTAAGCCCAATTAAGCTCAATAATGTAAACGAAAAAATGATGATCGTAAAAGTTGTCTAATTTCCGTCTCTCTCAGACTTGTGCGGCAGTAAACTGCTATTTATGCTTACTAATCCTGACCTAACCCTAGACCAAATTAAGGACCTCTGGATAAGCTTTCCAACAAGGTATCATACGCCTTAATTTGGCTTAAGATGAGTTAGTTAGGCCCATTTAAGTGAAGGAACATCATGGACTGCGCACTGATCCGTGCCAGAGAATTCGGGACCCAATTTAGCTTTATTTTGGCCTAATTTGACAATTTTGGTGACACCTGAAATTGTATGTCTCTTTCTTATCTTTCTAGGGATAGCAAGATCACCAAAATCCGATATCTGTAGCTCTGGTTATGCTTTGCGCAAGGCAACAAGGTCAGGATGAGTGAAAAATCCGAAAATTAACAATGTTTAGCAATTAAGCCCAATTAAGCCCAATAATGTAAAAGCAAAAACAATGATTGTAAAAGTTGTCTAATTTCCGTCTCTCTCTAGGCTTGTGGCAAGAAACTGCTATTTATGCTTACTAATCCCTGACCTAACCGTAGACCAAATTAAGGGCCTCCTGGATAAGCTTTCCAACAAGGTATCATACGACTTAATTTGCTTAAGATGAGTTAGTTAGGCCCATTTAAGTGAAGGAACATCATGGATCGCACAATCGATCCACGCCAGAGAATTCGGGACCCAATTTAGCTTTATTTTGGCCTAATTTGACAATTCTTGTGAAACCTGAAATTGTAGGTCTCTTCCTTATCTTTCTAGTGACAATAAGACCACCAAAATCCGATATCTGTAGCTCTAGTTATGCTCTGCGCAAGGCAACAAGGTCAGGATGAGTGAAAAATCCGAAAATTAACAATGTTTAGCAATTAAGCCCAGTAATGTAAAAGCAAAAACAACGATTGTAAAAGTTGTCTAATTTCCGTCTTTCTCTGGGTTGTACGGCTGTAAACTGCTATTTATGCTTATTAATCATGACCTTACCCTAGACCAAAATAAGGGCCTCTGAATAAGCTTTCCAACAAGGTATCATTTGCCTTAATTGGGATTAAGATGAGTAAGTTAGGCCCATTTAAGTGAAGGAACATCATGGACTGCACACTGATCCGCGCCAGAGAACTCGGGACCCAATTTAGCCTTGATTTTGGCCCAATTTGACAATTTTTGTGAACCATGAAATTGTAGGTCTCTTCCTTATCTTTCTAGGGACAGCAAGATCCCCAAAATCCGATAACTGTAGCTCTAGTTATGCTCAGTGCAAGGCAACAAGGTCAGGATGAGTGAAAAATCTGAAAATTTACAATGTTTAGCAATTAAGCCCAATAATGTAAAATAAAAAACAATGATTGTAAAAGTTGTCTAATTTCCGTCTCTCTCTGGCTTGTGCGGCTGTAAACTGCTATTTATGCTTATTAATCCTGACCTAACCCTAGACCAAATTAAGGGCCTCTAAATAAGCTTTCGATCAAGGTATCATAAGCCTTAATTGGGATTAAGATGAGTAAGCTAGGCCCATTTAAGTGAAGGAACATCATGCACTGTGCACTGATTCGCACCAGAGAACTCGGGACCCAATTTAGCTTTATTTTGTCCTAATTTGACGATTCATGTGACACCTGAAATTGTAGGTCTCTTTCTTATCTTTCTAGGGACAGCAAGATAACCAAAATCCGATATCTGTAGCTCTAGTTATGCTCTGCGCAAGGCAAAAAGTTCAGGATGAGTGAAAAATCCTAAAATTAACAATGTTTAGCAATTAAGCCCAATAATGAAAAAGCAAAAACAATGATTTTTAAAGTTGTCTAATTTCCGTCTCTCTCTGGCTTGTGCGGCTGTAAATTGATATTTATGGTTATTAATCCCGACCTAACCCTGGACCAATTTAAGGGCCTCTAAATAAGCTTTCCAGCAAGGTATCATATGCCTTAATTGGGCTTAAGATGAGTAAGTTAGGCCCATTTAAGTGAAGGAACATCATTGACTTCACACTGATCCGCACCAGATCACTCGGGACCCAATTTAGCCTTAATTTTTGCCTAATTTGACAATTCTTTTGAAACCTAAAATGATGGGTCTCTTCCTTATCTTTCTAGGGACAGCAAGATCACCAAAATCCGATATCTGTAGCTCAAGTTATGCTATGTGCAAGGCAACAAGGTCAGGATGAGTGAAAAATCCGAAAATTAACAATGTTTAACAATTAAGACCAATTAAGCCCAATAATGTAAAAGCAAAAACAATGATTGTAAAAGTTGTCCAATTTCCATCTCTCTCGGGTTGTGCGGCTGTAAACTGCTATTTATGCTATTAATCCTGACCTATCCCTAGAACAAATTAAGGGCCTCTGAATAAGCTTTCCAACAAGGTATCATATGCCTTAATTGGGCAGAAGATGAGTAAGTTAGGCCCATTTAAGTGAAGGAACATCATGGATCGTACACGATCCGTGCCATAGAACTCGGGAACCAATTTAGCCTTGATTTTGGCCTAATTTGACAATTCTTTTGACACATGAAATTGTATGTTTCTTCCTTATCTTTCTAGGGACAGCAAGATCACCAAAATCCGATATATGCAGCTCTAGTTACGCTCTGCGCAAGGCAACATGGTCAGCATGAGTGAAAAATCCTAAAATTAACAATGTTTTGAAATTAAGCCCAATAATGTAAAAACAAAAACAATGATTGTAAAAGTTGTCTAATTTTCGTCTCTCTCTGGCTTGTGCTGCTGTAAACTGCTATTTATGGTTATTAATCACGACCTAACCCTAGACCAATTTAAGAGCCTCTAATTAAGCTTTCCAACAAGGTATCATATCCCTTAATTGGGCTTAAGATGAGTAAGTTAGGCCCATTTAAGTGAAGGAACATCATGGACTGCGCACTGATCCGCCCCAGATCACTCGGGATCCAATTTAGCCTTGATTTTTGCCTAATTTGACAATTCTTGTGAATCCTGAAATTATAGGTATCTTCCTTATCTTTCTAGGGACATCAAGATCACCAAAATCCGATATATGTAGCTCTAGTTATGCTATGCGTAAGGCAGCAAGGTCAGGATGAGTGAAAAATCCGAAAATTAACAATGTTTAACAATTAAGCCCAATAATATAAAAGCAAAAACAATGATTGTAAAAGTTGTCCAATTTCCATCTCTCTGGGTTGTGCGGCTGTAAACTGCTATTTATGCTTATTAATCCTGATCTATCCCTAGACCAAATTAAGGGCCTCTGAATAAGTTTCCAACAAGGTATCATATGCCTTAATTGGGCTTAAGATGAGTAAGTTAGGCGCATTTAAGTGAAGGAACATCATGGATCGTACATCGATCCGTGCCGTAGAACTCGGGACCCAATTTAGCCTTGATTTTGGCCTAATTTGACAATTCTTGTGACACATGAAATTGTATGTTTCTTCCTTATCTTTCTAGGGACAGCAAGATCACCAAAATCCGATATATGCAGCTCTAGTTACGCTCTGCGCAAGGCAACAAGGTCAGCATGAGTGAAAAATCCTAAAAATAACAATTTTTAGTAATTATGCCCAATAATGTAAAAGCAAAAACAATGATTGTAAAAGTTGTCAAATTTCCATCTCTCTCTGGCTTGTGCTGTTGTAAACTGCTATTTATGGTTATTAATCCCGACCTAACCCTAGACCAATTTAAGAGCCTCTAAATAAGCCTTCCAATAAGGTATCATATCCCTTAATTGGGCTTAAGATGAGTAAGTTAGGCCCATTTAAGTGAAGGAACATCATGGACCGCGCACTGATCCGCACCAGATCACTCTGGACCCAATTTAGCCTTGATTTTTGCCTAATTTGACAATTCTAGTGAAACATGAAATTGTAGGTCTCTTCCTTATCTTTCTAGGGACAGCAAGATCACCAAAATCGATATTGTACTCTAGTTTTGTGGGATGATTGAAAAATAAATTAACAATGTTTAACAATTAACCTTTAAACAAAAAATGATTGAAAAGTTATCAATTTCTCTCGTTTTTTTTATTTCCCCCTTGCCAATTAGGGCTAATTTTCCAAAGTATTATCCTTAATTGGGTTAAGATGAGTGTTAGTTTAAGTGAATCATTTCGGCTGGGACTTTATATTTTCCTAATTTGAATTTTTTTTAGTTCTTCCTTATCTTTCTAGGGACAAGATCACCAAAATCCGATATTTGTAGCTCTAGTTATGCTCTACGAAAGGCAACAAGGTCAGGATGAGTAAAAATCCTAAAATTAACAATGTTTAGTAATTAAGCCCAATAATGTAAAAGCAAAAACAATGATTGTAAAAGTTGTCTAATTTCCGTCTCTCTATGGATTGTGCTGCTGTAAACTGCTATTTTTGCTAATTAATCCTGACCTAATCATAGACCAAATTAAGGGCCTCTGAATAAGCTTTCCAACAAGCTATCATATGCCTTTATTAGGCTTAAGATGAGTAAGTTATGCCCATTTAAGTGAATGAACATCATGGACTGCACACTGCGCGACTTCTGTTTTTCTTTTGACATTCTTGTGAATAGGTCTCTTCCTTATCTTTTAGACAAGATCACCGATTTTGCTCTAGTTATGCTCGCAGACAAGGTGGGATGATAAAAATCAAAATTAACAATGTTTAGAATTAACAATAATGTAAAAGCAAAAAAATGATTGTAAAAGTGTAATTTTCGTATTATGGATTGTGTGGTGTAAACTACTATTTATTATTAATCCTAACCTAGAAAATTAAGGGCTTGAATAACTAAAAGGAATATATGTTAATTGGGTTAAGATGATAATTACCATTTAATGAAGAACATCATGACCGATCCGTCCCAGAGAACTCGGGACCCAATTTAGCCTTGATTTTCGTCGAATTTGACAACTCTTGTAAAACCTGAAATTGTAGGTCTCTTCTTTATCTTTCTAGTGACAGCAAGATCACAAAAATCCGATATCTGTAGCTCTAGTTAAGCGCTACGCAAGGCAAGAAGGTCAGGATGAGAGAAAAATCCGAAAATTAACAATGTTTAGCAATTAAGCCCAATAATGTAAAAGCAAAAACAATGATTGTAAAAGTTGTCCAATTTCCGTCTCTCTCTGGGTTGTGCGGCTATAAACTACTATTTATGTTTATTAATCCTGACCTAACCCTAGATCAAATTAAGGGCCTCTGAATAAGCTTTCCAACAAGGTATCATATGCCTTAATTGGGCTTAAGATGAGTAAGTTAGGCCCATTTAAGTGAAGGAACATCATGGGCTGTGCACTGATCCGCGCCAGAGAACACGGGACCCAATTTATCCTTGATTTTGGCCTAATTTGACAGTTCTTGTGACACATGAAATTGTATATTTCTTCCTTATCTTTCTAGGGACAGCAAGATCACTAAAATCCGATATATGTAGCTCTAGTTATGCTTTGTACAAGGCAACAAGGTCAGCATGAGTGAAAAATCCGAAAATTAACAATGTTTAGCAATTAAGCCCAATTAAGCCCAAAAATGAAAAAGCAAAAACAATGATTGTAAAAGTTGTATAATTTCCGTCTCCCTCCGGCTTGTGCGGCTGTAAACTACTATTTATGCTTATTAATCCTGAAATAACCCTAGACCAAATTAAGGGCCTATGAATACGCTTTCAAACAAGGTATCATATGCCTTAATTGGGCTTAAGATGAGTAAGTTAGGCCCATTTAAGTGAAGGAACATCATGGACTGCGCACTGATCCGCGCTAGAGGACTAGGGACCCAATTTAGCCTTGATTTTGGCCTAATCTGACAATTCCTGTGAAACCTGAAATTGTAGGCCTCTTCCTTATCTTTCTAGCGACAGCAAGATCACCAAAATCAGATACTTGTAGCTCTAGTTATGCTCCGTGCAAAGTAAAAAGGTCAGGATGAGTGAAAAATCCTAAAATTAACAATGTTTAGCAATTAAGCTCAATTAAGCCCAATAATGAAAAAGCAAAGACAATGATTGTTAAAGTTGTCTAATTTTCGTCTCTCTCTATCTTGTGCGGCTGTAAAATGCTAATTGTGGTTATTAATCCCGAACTTACCCTAGACCAATTTAAGGGCCTCTAAATAAGCTTCCCAACAAGGTATCATATGCCTTAATTGGGCTTAAGATGAGTAAGTTAGACCTATTTAAGTGAAGGAACATCATGGACTGCGCACTGATCCGCACCAGATCACTCGGGACCCAATTTAGCCTTGATTTTTGCCTAATTTGACAATTCTTATGAAACCTGAAATTATAGGTATCTTCCTTATCTTTCTAGGGACAGCAAGATCACCAAATTACGATATCTGTAGCTCTAGTTATGCTATGCGCAAGGCAACAAGGTCAGGATGATTGAAAATCTGAAAATTAACAATGTTTAACAATTAAGCCCAATTAAGCCCAATAATGTAAAAGCAAAAACAATGATTGTAAAAGTTATCTAATTTCCGTCTCTCTCTGGCTTGTCCGGCTGTAAACTGCTATTTATGCTTATTAATCCCGACCTAACCACAGACCAAATTAAGGGCCTTTGAATAAGCTTTCCAACAAGGTATCATATGCCTTAATTGGGCTTAAGATGAGTAAGTTAGGCCCATTTAAGTGAAGAAACATCATGGACTGCGCAGTGTTCCGCGGCAGAGAACTCGGGACCCAATTTAGCCATCATTTTGGCCTAATTTGACAATTCTTGTGAAACCTGAAATTGTAGGTATCTTCCTTATCTTTCTAGGGATAGCAACATCACCAAAATCCGATATCTGTAGCTCTAGTTATGCTCTACGAAAGGCAACAAGGTCAGGATCAGCGAAAAATCCAAAAATTAACAATGTTTAGCAATTAAGCCCAATAATGTAAAAGCAAAAACAATGATTGTAAAAGTTGTCTAATATCCGTCTCTCTATGGATTGTGCTGCTGTAAACTGCTATTTAGGCTTATTAATCATGACGTAACCCTACACCAAATTAAGGGCCTCTGAATAAGCTTTCCAACAACGTATCATATGCCTTAATAGGGCTTAAGATGAGTAAGTTAGGCCCATTTAAGTGAAGGAACATCATGGACTGTGCACTAATCCACGGCAGAGAACTCGGGACCCAATTTAGCCTGGATTTTGGTCTAATTTGACAATTCTTGTGAAACCTGAAATTGTAGGTCTCTTCCTTATCTTTCTAACGACAGCAAGATCACCAAAATACGATATCTGTAGCTCTAGATATGCTTTGTGCAAGGCTACAAGGTCAGGATGAATGAAAAATCCAAAAATTAACAATGTTTAGCAATTAAGCCCAATAATGTAAAAGCAAAAACAATGATTGTAAAAGTTGTCTAATTTCCGTCTATCTATGGATTGTGCGGCTGTAAACTACTATTTATGCTTATTAATCCTAACCTAAAGATAGACCAAATTAAGGGCCTTTGAATAAGCTTTCCAACAAGGAATCATATGCCTTAATTGGGCTTAAGATGAATAAGTTAGGCCCATTTAAGTGAAGGAACATCATGGACTGCGCAATGATCCGTGCCAGAGAACTCGGGACCCAATTTAGCCTTGATTTTCGTCTAATTTGACAACTCTTGTGAAAACTGAAATTGTAGGTCTCTTCTTTATCTTTCTAGTGACAGCAAGATCACTAAAATCCGATATCTGTAGCTCTAGTTAAGCTCTACGTAAGGCAACAAGGTCAGGATGAGAGAAAAATCCGAAAATTAACAATGTTTAGCAATTAAGCCCAATAATGTAAAAGCAAAAACAATGATTGTAAAAGTTGTCCAATTTCCGTCTCTCTCTGGGTTGTGCGGCTATAAACTGCTATTTATGTTTATTAATCCTGACCTAACCCTAGATCAAATTAACGGCCTCTGAATAAGCTTTCCAACAAGGTATCATATGCCTTAATTGGGCTTAAGATGAGTAAGTTAGGCCCATTTAAGTGAAGGAACATCATGGGCCGTGCACTGATCCGCGCCAGAGAACACGGGACCCAATTTAGCCTTGATTTTGGCCTAATTTGACAGTTCTTGTGACACATGAAATTGTATGTTTCTTCCTTATCTTCCTAGGGACAGCAAGATCACTAAAATCCGATATATGTAGCTCTTGTTATGCTCTGTGCAAGGCAACAAGGTCAGCATGAGTGAAAAATCTGAAAATTAACAATGTTTAGCAATTAAGCCCAATTAAGCCCAAAAATGAAAAAGCAAAAACAATGATTGTAAAAGTTGTATAATTTCCGTCTCTCTCCGGCTTGTGCGGCTGTAAACTACTATTTATGCTTATTAATCCTGAAATAACCCTAGACCAAATTAAGGGCCTCTGAATACGCTTTCAAACAAGGTATCATATGCCTTAATTGGGCTTAAGATGAGTAAGTTAGGCCCATTTAAGTGAAGGAACATCATGGACTGCGCACTGATCCGCGCTAGAGGACTAGGGACCCAATTTAGCCTTGATTTTGGCCTAATCTGACAATTCTTGTGAAACCTGAAATTGTAGGCCTCTTCCTTATCTTTCTAGCGACAGCAAGATCACCAAAATCTGATACTTGTAGCTCTAGTTATGCTCCGCGCAAAGTAAAAAGGTCAGGATGAGTGAAAAATCCTAAAATTAACAATGTTTAGCAATTAAGCCCAATTAAGCCCAATAATGAAAAAGCAAAGACAATGATTGTTAAAGTTGTCTAATTTTCGTCTCTCTCTATCTTGTGCGGCTGTAAAATGCTATTTGTGGTTATTAATCCCGAACTTACCCTAGACCAATTTAAGGGCCTCTAAATAAGCTTTCCAACAAGGTATCATATGCCTTAATTGGGCTTAAGATGAGTAAGTTAGACCCATTTAAGTGAAGGAACATCATGGACTGCGCACTGATCCGCACCAGATCACTCGGGACCCAATTTAGCCTTGATTTTTGCCTAATTTGACAATTCTTGTGAAACATGAAATTATAGGTCTCTTCCTTATCTTTCTAGGGACAGCAAGATCGTCAAAATCCGATATCTGTATCTCTAGTTATGCTATGCGCAAGGCAACAAGGTTGGGATGAGTGAAAAATCCGAAAATTAAAAATGTTTAACAATTAAGCACAATTAAGCCCAATAATGTAAAAGCAAAAACAATGATTGTAAAAGTTATCTAATTTCCGTCTCTCTCTGGCTTGTCCGGCTGTAAACTAGTATTTATACTTATTAATCCTGACCTAACCATAGACCAAATTAAGGGCCTTTGAATAAGCTTTCCAACAAGGTATGATATGCCTTAATTGGGCTTAAGATGAGTAAGTTAAGCCCATTTAAGTGAAGGAACATCAAGGACTGCGCAGTGTTCCGTGGCAGAGAACTCGGGACCCAATTTAGCCTTGATTTTGGCCTAATTTTACAATTCTTGTGACACCTGAAATTGTCGGTCTCTTCCTTATCTTTCTAGGGATAGCAACATCACCAAAATGTGATATCTGTATCTCTAGTTATGGTCTGTGCAAGGCAACAAGGTCAGGATGACTGAAAAATCCGAAAATTAACAATGTTTAGCAGTTAAGCCCAATAATGTAAAAGCAAAAACAATGATTGTAAAAGTTGTCTAATTTTTGTCTCTCTCTGGATTGTGCAGCTGTAAACTACTATTTCTGCTTATTAATCCTAACCTAACCATACACCAAATTAAGGGCCTTAGAATTAACTTTCCAACAAGGTATCATATGCCTTAATTAGGCTTAAGATGAGTAAGTTAGGCCCATTTAAGTGAAGGAACAACATGGACAACGCACTGATCTGCGCCAGAGAACTCGTGACCCAATTTAGCCTTGATTTTGGCCTAATTTGACAATTCCTGTGAAACCTGAAATTGTATATCTCTTCCTTATCTTTCTAGGGACAACCAGATCACCAAAATCCGATATCTGTAGCTCTAGTTATGCTATGCGCAAGGCAACTAGGTAAGGATGAGTGAAAAATCCGAAAATTAACAATGTTTAAAAATTAAGCCCAATTAAGCCCTATAATCTAAAAGCAAAACAATGATTGTAAAAGTTATCTAATTTCCGTCTATCTCTGGCTTGTCCGGCTGTAAACTACTATTTATGCTTATTAATCCTAACCTAACCATAGCCCCAATTAAGGGCCTTTGAATAAGCTTTCCAACAAGGTATCATATGCCTTAATTGGGCTTAAGATGAATAAGTTAGTCCCATTTAAGTGAAGGAACATCAAGGACTGCCCACTGATCTGCGCCAGAGAACTCGAGACCCAATTTATCCTTGATTTTGGCCTAATTTGACAATTCTTGTGAAACCCGAAATTGTTGGTCTCTCCCTTATCTTTCTAGGGACAGCAAGATCACCAAAATCCGATATCTGTAACTCTAGTTATCCTCTGCGCAAGGCAACAAGGTCAGGATGAGTGAAAAATCTTAAAATTAACAATGTTTAGCAATTAAGCCCAATAATGTAAAAGCAAAAACAATGATTGTAAAAGTTGTCTAATTTCCGTCTCTCTCTGGCTTGTATGCTGTAAACTGCTATTTATGCTTATTAATCATGGCCTAACCCTAGACCAAAGTAAGGGCCTCTGAATAAGCTTTCCAACAAGGTGTCATATTCCTTAATTGGGCTGAAGATGAGTAAGTTAGGCCCATTTAAGTGAAGGGACAAGATGGACTGCGCACTGATCTGTGCCAGATAACTCGGTACCCAATTTATCCTTTATTTTGGCCTAATTTGACTATTCTTGTGATACCTGAAATTGTAGGTCTCTTCCTTATCTTTCTAGGGACAGCAAGATCACCAAAATCTGATATTTGTAGCTCTAGTTATGCTCTGCGCAAGGCAAAAAGATCATGATGAGTGGAAAATCCTAAAATTAACAATGTTTAGCAATTAAGCCCAATTAAGCCCAATAATGAAAAAGCAAAAACAATGATTTTTTAAGTTGTCTAATTTTCGTCTCTCTCTGGCTTGTGCGGCTGTAAAATGCTATTTATGGTTATTAATCCCGACCTAACCCTAGACCAATTTAGGGCCTCTAAATAAGCTTTCCCACAAGGTATCATATGCCTTAATTGGGCTTAAGATGAGTAAGTCAGGCACATTTAAGTGAAGGAACATCATGTATTGCGCATTGATCCCCACAGATCACTCGGGACGCAATTTAGCCTTGATTTTTGCCTAATTTAACAATTCTTTTAAAACCTGAAATTATAGGTCTCTTCCTTATCTTTCTAGGGACAGCAAGATCACCAAAATCCGATATTTGTAGCTCAAGTTATGCTATGCGCAAGGGAACAAGGTCAGGATGAGTGAAAAATACGAAAATTAACAATGTTTAACAATTAAGCCCAATTGAGCCCAATAATGTAAAAGCAAAAACAATGATTGTAAAAATTATCTAATTTTCGTCTCTCTCTGGCTTGTCCTGCTGTAAACTGCTATTTATGCATATTAATCCTGACCTAACCATAGACCAAATTAAGGGCCATTGAATAAGCTTTCCAACAAGGTATCATATGCCTTAATTGGGCTTAAGATGAGTAAGTTCGGCCCATTTAAGTGAAAGAACATCATGGACTGCGCAGTGTTCCGCGGCAGAGAACTCGGGACCCAATTTAGCCTTGATTTTGGCCTAATTTGACAATTCATATGAAATTTGAAATTGTAGGTCTCTTCCTTATCTTTATAGGGATAGAAACATCACCAAAATCCGATATCGGTAGCTCTAGTTATGCTCTGCGCAAGGCAACAATGTCAGGATCAGTGAAAAATCCGAAAATTAACTATGTTTAGCAATTAAGCCCAATAATGTAAAAGCAAAAACAATGATTGTAAAAGTAGTCTAATTTCTGTCTCTCTATGGATTGTGTGGCTATAAACTGCTATTTATGCTTGTTAATCATGACCTAACCCTACACCAAATTAAGGGCCTCTGAATAAGTTTTCCAACATGGTAACAAATGCCTTAATTGGGCTTAAGATGACTAAGTTAGGACCATTTAAGTGCAGGAACACCATGGACTGCGCACTAATCCACGCCAGAGAACCCGGGACCCAATTTAGCTTGGATTTTGGTCTAAGTTGGCAATTCTTGCGAAACCTGAAATTGTAGGTCTCTTCCTTATCTTTCTAGCGACAGCAAGATCACCAAAATCCGATATCTGTAGCTCTAGATATGCTCTGCACAAGGCTACAAGGTCAGGATGAGTGAAAAATCCGAAAATTAACAATATTTAGCAATTAAGCCCAATAATGTAAAAGCAAAAACAACGATTGTAAAAGTTACCTAATTTTCATCTCTCTCGGGGGTGTGCGGCTGTAAACTGCTATTTATGCTTATTAATCCAAACCTAACCGTAGACCAAATTAAGGGGCTCTGAATAAGCTTTCGAACAAGGTATCATATTCCTTAATTGAGCTTAAGATGAGTAAGTTAGGCAGATTTAAGTGAAGGAACAAGATGGACTGCGCACTGATCCGCGCCAGAGAACTCGGGACCCAATTTAGCTTGGATTTTGGTCGAATTTGACAATTCTTGTGAAACCTGAAATTGTAGGTCTCTTCCTTATCTTTCTAGCGACAGCAAGATCACAAAAATCCGATTTCTGAAGCTCTAGATATGCTCTGTCCAAGGCTACAAGGTCAGGATGAGTGAAAAATCCGAAAATTAACAATGTTTAGCAATTAAGCCCAATAATGTAAAAGCAAAAACAATGATTGTAAAAATTGTCTAATTTCCGTATCACTATGGATTGTACGGCTGTAAACTGCTATTTATGCTTACTAATCATGACCTAACCCTACACCAAATTAAGGGCCTCTGATTAAGCTTTCCAACAACGTATCATATGCCTTAATTGGGATTAAGATCAGTAAGTTAGGCCCATTTAAGTGAAGGAACATGATGGACTGCGCACTGATCCATGCCAGAGATCTCGAGACCCAATTTATCTTGGATTTTGGTCTAATTTGACAATTCTTGTGACACCTGAAATTGTAGGTCTCTTCCTTATCTTTCTAGCGACAGCAAGATCACCAAAATCCGATATCTAAAGCTCTAGATATGCTCTGCGCAAGACTACAAGGTCAGGATGAGTGAAAAATCCAAAAATTAACAATGTTGAGCAATTAAGCCCAATAATGTAAAAGCAAAAACAATGATTGTAAAAGTTGCCTAATTTTCGTCTCTCTCTGGGTTGTTCGGCTGTAAACTACTATTTATGCTTATTAATCCTGACCTAACCCTAGACCAAATTAAGGGGCTCTGAATAAGCTTTCCAACAAGGTATCATATTCCTTAATTGGACTTAAGATGAGTTAATTAGGCCCATTTAAGTGAAGGAACAAGATGGACTGCGCACTGATCCGCGCCTGAGAACTCGGAACCCAATTTAGCCTTTATTTTTACCTAATTTGACAATTCTTGTGAAACCTGAAATTTTAGGTATCTTCCATATCTTTCTAGGGACATCAAGATCACCAAAATCCGATATCTGTAGCTCTATTTATGCTCTGCGCAAAGCAACAAGGTCAGGATGAGTGAAAAATCCGAATATTAACAATGTTTAGCAATTAAGCCCAATAATGTAAAAGCAAAAACAATGATTGTAAAAGTTGTCTAATTTCCGTCTCTCTATGGATTGTTCGGATGTAAACTACTATTTATGCTTATTAATCCTAACCTAACCATAGACCAAATTAAGGGCCTTTGAATAAGCTTTCCAACAAGGAATCATATGCCTTAATTGGGCTTAAGATGAATAAGTTAGGCCCATTTAAGTGAAGGAACATCACGGACTGCCCACTGATCCGCGCCAGAGAACTCGGGACCCAATTTATCCTTGATTTTTTCCTAATTTGACAATCCTTGTGAAACCTGAAATTGTAGGTCTCTTCATTATCTTTCTAGGGACAGCAAGATCACCAAAATTCGATATCTGTAGCTCTAGTTATGCTCTGTGCAAGGCAATAAGGTCAGGATGAGTGAAAAATCGTAAAATTAACAATGTTTAGCAATTAAGCCCAATAATGTAAAAGCAAAAACAATGATTGTAAAAGTTGTCCAATTCTCCGAGAGAAGACATGGAGTCGCCACCAACTTTATTTAATTCCGAGAAAGTTGGAAAACCCTTCAAGAAGAAGCTGCGGGTTCGGGAGTCGATTATGTCTAGGGAAGGCATGGAGACTTAACCCCAAGGCACCTTAGAACATCCATAAATGGTTACCCAAAATTAGTTGTGTAAATTATTAGTAACTTTGAAATATTTGTTTTACCCGTTGGGAGTCTCTTTATTAAAACTACATGAGGTTGAACATGGCACGTAAGTCCACAGAGCAACCTCTAAATCTGAAGGGTTAAACATGACACTTGTCATAGGACAACCCAAAAAAGTTTGTTTTAATCAAGTGATCATCCTCTATTTTTTTTCTATGTAAAATATATAATTTTTATCTCTTGAAGACGGGACAGAAACGTAGAAATGAAACTTTTTACCAACTTACTCAGAGAACAAAAGCATAGAGAAGTAAGAGTGTCAAGAGAAATTTATTAACAAGATCAACGAAAAGAACAAACTTTACTGAACGGGAGTAGAATAAGAAACACTTTGTTCACTCCCAGTGGTAAGATTTTAAGCTCGAAGTCTTTACATTCAATCTCCCTGGCTCCTTCAGTACTTCCTTCTTAACCACTTCTAATAATAGGGAAGAGAAAAGGAAGCCCAGATTTCTGATCTCTCTTCCTCCCAACAAAAATCTCTCCTTCTTTTCTCTTTTCTTTGTATCTTTCCTCTCTATCTCCTCTCTGATCTTTCGTTTTCTCTCAAGAACAGTGTTCTCCCCTCCTTTCTCTTTCCTCACTAAGAAAATATCAGATCATCAGTCCTTCCCTCCAAAAATCTCTCTCTATCCCCCTCTCCTCTCTTTTTCCTATCCTTTTATAGACGGAGGAGAGGGCTTCTTGCTTCTTCCCCGTTGAATTCAAGGTCGGCTTGCACGAATACCCAAGGCTTGGGCCATTTTGAACAGCGGAAAGGAGGGGACTTGATGTGAAGGTTGCACGCTTGAAAAGGGAAGGAGATGGGGTTTTTTGCCTGATGGGTATGAAGGCTTTTTAGGGTTAGGAGTGAGGCTGCCAGGGTAAGGCGAGGGAGGAGATGGAAGAAAAAAGAAAGGACCAATGGGTAGAGGAGGTGCAAAAAAGGGGGTTCTGAGCAGAGATAGCATGTGTCCAGATGGGGGGTATGAGTAGCAGAAAGGTGGTGATTTGATGTGAGGGTTGCACGCTTGAAAAGAGAAAAGAGATGGGGGGTTTTGAACAGAAATAGCGTGTGCCCAGACGGGGTGGCATGAGTAGCAGAAAGGTGGTGATTTGATGTGAGGGTTGCACGCTCGAAAAGAGAAAAGAGATGGGGGTTTTTGTCTGCTGTGCATGATGGCTTTTTAGGGTTAGGAGTAGGGTTACCAGGTTAAAACAAGGGAGGAGGTAAGGAAGAAGGAGGACCAATGGGTAGAGGAGGAAAAGAGGTCCTGCCTGGTATGTAAAGTAGGTATGAGGCGTAACTCAGCTTCCTTTCCTTTTTGTTGATTGTCTTTTCTCCTTGTTTTCTTCGTCCTTTCTTCCTTATCTTCTCATTCTTCTTTTTTTATTCTTTAGCCTTCAGCCTGAAAATAAAGTTGCAGTGGACGGAATCTCTTCGTCCCAACAGAAAATTAGATATGCAAAAGTGGATATACACTGGACGGACCTCCTCGTCCAACAAGAAAAGATAATTGCAGTGGACGGAACCTCCTCGTTCAACAGAAATTAAAATAATTGAAGTGGACGGAACCCCCTTGTCCAACAGAAATAAAAAGGAACAGGACTGGACGGGATCAACAGTAGGTGCAAAGCAATGTACGGGACTACCTTGTCCATCAGCAAGCACTACAACAGAAAAGGCTTTAGATAGCATTTCCGGATGCCTTTTAATAGCATTTTTAAGCGCTATCTATGCCACCGCTATTAAAAGTAGTTAGTAAAGATAGCATTTAAGAAGTGCTATTAAAAGATGACCTTAGATAGCGTTTCCATGTATTTACAAAACGCTATCTTTAGTGTGTGTTTTCTGCAGTCATGTGTGACTTTAGATAGCGTTTGTTTTAACAAATGCTATCTAAAGCCAGACTTTAGATAGCGTTTGTTTAAGTAAACGCTATCTAAAGTCTGGCTTTAGGTAGCATTTGTTAACACAAACGCTATCTAAAGGCATGCCTTTAGATAGCGTTTACTAAAACAAATGCTATCTAAAGTCTGCCTTTAGATAGCATTTGTTAAAACAAACGCTATCTATTCCCTTTTTTTTTTAGTTTACCTATTTCTTAACTTTACCTCCATCCTGCATGTTCATAAAAAACAGAAGGTTTACACAAATAATTGAAGCACAATCCAAATTATGGCCATATATAACACAAGATATAAACTGCAACTAAGATTCAATGTGAAATTAGAACAAGATAAACTGCATCTGTATAAAACCTATGCAGCTATGTTAATTACATCAAGGACATGAATAAATTTTAACGTATACAAACAACCATCAGATCATAAGGATACTTTTATTAAAAAAAAGAGTTTTAGCCAGAAATAAATTATGCATAACTAATGAATATCATGAAATCCGAATACTAAAAAGTAGAGACGTGCTTTCAAAATTCATAAATAATTACTCGCAGATTATGAATAGAGGAAGTTATCATAACAAACAAATCTTCCAAAGTAAATCATAATCTTCCAACGGAATTCCAAACAAAAAACTGTTTCTCATAAGTCAAAAAGCTCAATTAATTCCGTACGCATACAATAGCCAAATTTTTATAGACCACAGATGTGTGTAACATTTACCATTATTGATTGCCATATAATATCTTCTTTGTAGCAGAAGAAACATACATGAACTTAGTGAAAGGAAAAAGCCAGTGGACAAGTCAAGCAATGATGCATGACAAAGGAATCATTAAAATGCATAAAAATACATATCTACAAAAATTCCAATGTTGACTTGAAAGATGAATTCGAAAAAGGGAAAGGAGAAATACACACTTAAAAAACAACATCAATAAAGTCAGTCTTACCTCATATATTGCTTGGATACATAAATACTCTTACCCTTGCTCCCTGCATAACATGAAAACTCAACATCACACAATACTGTTAAAAAAGTAACATTATAAAACTAATGCTACCAAATTATTACCATTGATCTAGGTGGAAGATTTGACTTGAACTTTGCACGAACAATACCACTGTTACCGTGAGGCCTGGTAACCTTGCCCCAAATGCAGCGGTAATGGCTTCCATTCTTCTTCACCTTGGCCTTGTAGATATATGCCATTCGCTTTCCAGCATACCATGCTACCTCCTCCTTGGTGTTTACTCCTTCAACTTGAATCAGAGACGTGTTTGGGTACTAGTTTGATTTGGATCTGAAAAAAATAGCATCACCTTATCATAAACCAAATGACCTGACAAGGCCCATGTGACTGTGGCTTATAAAAAAATAAGACAAAAAGTATAATCCCAAATGTTTCTCTCCATCAAACTCAACTTCTCATTTCCCAGTAAAAAAACACTAGATGAGATAAAGTAAACACAAATTAGTGAGTAGTGCAAGAAGCTTTTACCTTTTGATTCCAAGGATTGTGCCTTTGACGTAGAGTCTAAAATCAAAGCATAAAAAGTACAGTATTATCTTATTTAAGACCAAAAGATCATGAAAAAAAATGAGTGGCTAAGAGCTATGACTAATAAGTAAGGAATGAACAAGAAAACAAAAACATAGCCATCAGCCCATCATACAAATTCAGTCAAAAAATACATCTCGGGAAAAGAATTAATCCAAAAAAGTTGCAAAAACCAGTACTGCAAATGAGTTTTCACAGTAAGGACTCCAACTTTCACAACTGAAAAAGTAGTCATTGATCAGTGAAGTACTTCACCCAAAACAAATATCTTTCACTGAAAGCATACATGAAATCATTACAATGGCTGCAACAGTGACCATATTCAAATTTAAACAACAATACCCCCAAAAAGTAATCACATGAGAAATTAGCAGAACCAAAATGATTAAAACAGGACACACCCAATTTTGATTACAAACAAACGAGTCAACTCTCAGTATTAGAAAAAAGTAAGATGTTTTCATATCAACATTGAAGATGGGGTTTTGGAGGGGGAAATAGTAAAATTGAAAAGTGTTAATAGCCCAGAAAAATTAACATTAGGACAGAACCAATATAGTGAAGATTGAACATAAAATGGCAGAGAAATCGAAATGAGAGAGTTTATGGTGAGGAATTAGGAATTGGAAGAAAACCTAACACGCTCGCCTTTGCGCCCCTTCATCTTCATTGCTGGTTGAAGCAGACACACGAGCAGAAGATAGGACCTTAGATTCCGCGTAACCCTAAAACTATAAAAATCGGATTTTTAGGAAGAAAAAAAAAGCTAAATTAGGGAGATGCGAGCAATGAGGGAGATGCGAGCAGTGAGGGAGATGGCGCGGTTGTGGCGGCGGTAGTGAGGGAGATGCGATCAGTGAGGGAGATGCGAGCAGTGAGGGAGATGGTGCTCTGTCCGCGTTATACAGAAACTGAGAATGTTAGGGTATACGCGCGCGCAGGTAGTTCTAAAATTCACCTAAGATAGCATTTCATACTTTAAACGCTATCTAAAATTCACCTAAGATAGCGTTTCTAACATTAAATGCTATCTAAATTTTATCTTTTAATAGCATTTCCTAAAACAAATGCTATTAAAAGTTGATTTTATTTATTTATTTATTTCAAATTAGAAAAGATAGTGGTTCCCCTTATAAACCCTATCTTAGGTGCACTCTTTAATAGCACTTATTTTCGGAAACGCTATTAAAAGGGCACTACAATTTTTAATAGCAGTTCCGTGTAACAAACGCTATTAAATAAATGCTATTATAAGTCATTTCTGTTATAGTGAAGTGTAAAGCAATGGGACGGAACACCCCGTCCATCGGCAAGTGTAAAGCAATGGGCCAGGACCAACCCGCCCATCGCAAAGTGAAGCGATGGGCGGACGGGACCACCCCGTCCATTAGCAAGCATAAAGCACTTGACGGGACCACCCCGTCCATCGGCAAGTGGAAGCAGTGGACGAGTCCACCCCGTCCATCAGCGAGTTCAAGGCACTGGACGGGACCACCCCGTCCAACAGCAAGTGTAAAGCAATGGACGGGACTACCCCATCCAACAGCAAGTGGAAAGCGTTGGACGGGACCACCCCGTTCATCAGCAAGTGCAATGGACTGGTTTGAACCGCGTCCAACAGCAAATTAAAGGGGCTGGCCTGGACCGTGTCCAACAGCAAATTAATATTGTGATGGACGGGACCTCCCCGTCCAACAGCAAATGTGATGGACTGGAAGGGATCACCCCCTCCTTTCTTCATATTATTAGTCTCCTTGAAACATGATATCATAAAAGTTAGAATAAGATGAAGACGGACAAAAATGGGTGTTCACAGTTGCCCCTCTTTACTTGTTGCATGCTAGAAGACATGATTAGTCGTGACTTTTCATGTATTGTAGTAATGAACAAGTAAAGAAGAATGATCACATATTTTGTCCGAAAAAACATGAGGAGCTCAGAAGAAAACCTTATAGTTTGGAAATGAAATTGTAGTGAGCCTCAGAGCTCGAGAGTAAAGATGCAGTGAGCCTCAGAGCTCGAAAATAAAAATGCAGTGGATGGAACCTCCTCGTCTAATAGGAAAGTAAATATGCAGCGAGCCTCAGAGCTCGAAAACAAACTTGCAATGAGCCTCAGAGCTCAAAAATAAAATTACAGTGAGCCTCAGAGCTCGGAAATAAAAAATGCAATGAGCCTCAGAGCTCGAAAATAAACATGCAATGGACGGAGCCTCCTCGTCCGACAGGAAAGTAAATATGCAGCGAGCCTCGAGCTCGAAAATAAACTTGCAATGAGCCTCGAGCTCGAGAATAAAAGGGTTCAGTGAGCCTCAAAGCTCGAAAATAACTTGCAATGAGCCTCAGAGCTCGAAAATAAATTTGCAGCGAGCCTCAGAGCTCAAAAATAAAATTGCAGTGAACCTCAGAGCTCGAAAATAAAGTTGCAGTGAGCCTCGGAGCTCGAGAATAAAGAAATGCAGTGAGCCTCAGAGCTCGAAAATACACTTACAGTGAGCCTCAGAGCTCGAAAATAGAATTGCAGTGAGCCTCAGAGCTCGAAAATAAACTTGCAGTGAGCCTCAGCTCGAGAATGAAGAAATGCAGTGAGCCTCAGAGCTCGAAAATAAACTTGCAGTGGACGGAACCTCTTCGTCCAACAGAAAATTAAATGCAATGGACGGAACCTCCTCGTCCAACAGAAAGTAAATATGCAATGAGCCTTAGAGCTCGAAAATAAAGGTGTGGTGAGCCTCAGCTCGAAAATAAACTATTAGTGATCTGAAACAAATGAGAATTCCTTCCTTTTGAGGACAACAAAACCAATTGCTCCCTGGAAAAACTTCGACCAACCAAACCCTTGTTCACCGGCCACTCTGGGATGAGGCGTTGGTCAACCAAGAATCTGACAAACTCCGGATGTTATGTAAGCTTATCTGCATCATTTTTTTGTCGTCCAGTGTACGGTACTTCTTCCACCGAATCTGAAGTATTGAGCCCTCTTGGTTTAAACCATTCATTGGTGCTACCATTAGAGTTATCAAATCATACTATTAAACTTATATTTGCTTTTATTGAGACATAAGAGTGAACGCAATAGGGGAGTGTGGAAGAAAACCTCTTGCCTTAATATGAGAATTTAGGTTGTTAAGAGACAATAACAATGAAAACAAAGTTACAAAAGGGATCATGAAGATTAAAAACAAAGATAAGCAAAGAAAATTACGAAAATCACATAAAACTTGCCCCAGTGTTGGTCCCTTGATTTTCATTTAATTGATTCCCCTCAGTCTTTTGATGACACAGATCTTGGTTCCTGTTTTTGATTCCTCAAACACACCTTCTTTGATCACTCCTTAATAGTTTTGCCCTAGTATACTCAGCCGGATAAAATTGCCCCAATATGGTGGGTGCTTGCAGAAGTATTGGACCCTATCCTCCTCCTAGGCTGCCCTTGCAGGTTTTCAGCCTAAGGTTTCTTTGCCCTAACTTTTGCCTAGGTCGCCCTCTCGGGTTTTCAACCTAGCGGGCCTTTACTTTTCTATTGTTCTTTTGCCCTAATTTTTGCCTAGGCTGCCCTTTCGGGTTTCCAACCTAGCGGGCCGGCCTTTGTTTTCCTTTTGTTTTCATTGTTCTTTTGCCCTAACTTTTGCCTAGGCTGCCTTTTCAGGTTTTCAACCTAGCGGGCCTTCAAGCGTAGAACTTTTTCACAAAGATCGAGTTTCATGGCCTTGGTAGCTCTTCCCCATCCATGTTTTGCAGAATCAAAGCACCTCCCGAGAACGCTTGTTTGACAATATAAGGACCTTCATAATTTGGTGCCCATTTTCCTCGGGGATCCTTTTGACCAGTGAGGACTTTCTTTAAAACCCGGTCTCCCGCATGAAATTCTCTAGGATGAACCTTTTTATTGAAAGCTCTTGCCATTCTGTTTTGATACAATTGCCCGTGACAGATAGCTGCCAGCCTTTTCTCTTCTATCATGTTCAAATGCTCATATCGAGTTTTCACCCACTCAGATTCTTCTAAGTCTGCTTCCATCAAGACTCTTAGCGAAGGGAGTTCTACTTCGATAGGTGAGACAGCCTCCATCTCGTACACCAAAGAGAAAGGGGTTGCCCCAGTGCTTGATCGTATGTTAGTCCGATAAGCATGTAGAGCATATGGCAGCATTTCGTGCCAGTCCTTATAGTTTACAACCATCTTGGCAACGATCTTCTTGACATTTTTGTTTGCTGCCTCAACTGCACTATTCATTTGAGGCCTATAAGGAGCCGAATTGTGGTGTTTGATTTTTAGACCATCGCAATGCTTTTGAATCTCGGTACCATTAAGATTGGCAGCATTATCTGTGATTATCCTCTCTGGGATCCCGTATCTACAGACAATGTCTTTTCTGAGGAATTTGAGAAACACCCTTTGAGTTATGCTGGCATATGAAGCAGCTTCTACCCATTTAGTGAAATAGTCTATTGCCACCAAAATGAAACAATGACCATTGGAAGCCTTGGGATTAATGGGGCCGATGACATCTATTCCCCACATTGAAAAAGGCCATGGGGATGCTAAACTGTGCAGTGGAAACGCAGGTGCATTAACTCGGTCTGCATGTATCTAGCATTTTTGGCATTTACGAACATGTTCCATGCAATCTGACTCCATAGTAGACCAGTAATAGCCACTTCTCAAGATCTTCCAAGCCATCATGTGACCATTGGCATGAGTCCCACAGATTCCTTCATGAACTTCAATCATGATCCATTTAGCTTCGCGAGCATCCACACATCTAAGTAGGGTACCATCATATCCTCTTTTGTACAAGACTTCCTTGTTTAAGAAAAAGGCCATGGCCAATCTTCGGATGGTCTTTTTATTTACTTCGCTCGCCTCTACCGGGTATTCCTTGGTCTGAATATATCGCTTGATATCATGATACCAAGGCTTACCATCAGGTTCTCCTTCCACATGGCACAGTATGCTGGTTCATCCTGCACTCTAACTTAGATGGGTTGGACATTGATATGGATATCCAACTTGGTCATGGCAGCTAGTGTGGCTAACGCATCAGCAAATTGATTCTTGTCTCGACTTAAATACGAGAAAGTAATCTCATCGAATCTTGAAATCAACTGAGTCAGGTATTTCTGATATGTAATCAACTTGGAGTCCTTAGTCTGCCACTCACCATTGACTTGATAAATGATTAAAGCTGAATCCCTGAAGACTTTCAACTGCTTTATACCCAGTTCAAGTGCCATTTGCAATCCACCAGCACATGCTTCGTATTCTGCAATATTATTTGTACTTTCGAATTTCAGTTTTACGGCCATCGGGTATTGCTTGCCACTTGGTGAGATAACCATTGCTCCTATACCACTACCATGCATATTGACTGCTCCATCAAAGTACATTTTCCACACATCTTCCTGTTCTTCGTTTTCCTCAAGGGACATTACCTCTCCATCCGGAAACTCAGAATTGACAGGCCATCCATCCTCAAGAGGATTCTCTGCTAAATGGTCACAATTACACTTCCTTAGATGGACCTTCTGGGTCACATATTTGATGTCAAATTCTGACAATATCACTTGCCACTTCGAAACCCTTAAGGAGATATAAGTACTTTCGAAGATATACTTCAAAGGATCCATTCGAGAAATTAGCCAAGTGGTGTGATATAACATGTACTGTCTGAGTTTTCTGGAAGCCCATACTAGTGCACAACAAGTCTTCTCGATTGCCATATAACGAGCCTCACAGGCGTTAAACTTCTTGCTCAGATAATAAATTGCCTGCTCCTTCCTGCCAGATTCATCATGTTGTCCTAGCATTGTCCCCATTGAGGTTGGCAATATGGTGAGGTAGAGTAATAATGGACGACCTTGGGTAGGTGGTACCAACACTGGGGGATTCAGTAGATATGCCTTTATCTTATCAAAGGCTTCTTGACAGTCATCATCCCATCTTCCTGGATTATTCTTCCTGAGGAGTTTGAAGATTGGTTCACATGTGATAGTCATATTTGCAATGAAGCGTGCAATGTAGTTCAATCTTCCAAGAAAACCCCTTACTTCTCGCTCGTTCTTAGGTGCTGGCATATCGCGTATTGCTTCCACCTTGTTAGGGTCCATCTTTATTCCTTCTCTACTGACAACAAAGCCAAGTAAGTTCCCTGCGGATGCACCAAAAGTACATTTTGCAGGGTTGAGGCGTAACTTGTACTTTCTTAGCCGCTCGAACAACTTTATCAAAACTGCCACATGGCTTTCTCCTTCCTTGGACTTGGCCACTATATCATCAACATATACCTCTACCTCCTTATGCATCATATCATGGAACAACGCCACCATATCACGTTGGTAAGTAGCCCCAGCATTCTTTAATCCGAAAGGCATCACTTTGTAACAAAAAGTTCCCCAAGGAGTGATAAAAGTTGTCTTTTCTTTATCTTCATTGTCCATGAGGATCTGATTGTACCCAGAATACCCGTCCATGAAAGAAAACCTGTGACTTCTGGCTGTACTGTCTACAAGGACATCAATATGAGGTAGGGGAAATCATCCTTTGGACTGGCTTTATTCAGGTCTCGGTAGTCCACGCACATTCTGACCCTTCCATCCTTCTTTGGTACCGGAACAATATTAGCTACCCATTCCGGGTGTCTAGCTACTTCCAGAAAGCCAGCCTCCAACTGCTTGGTCACTTCTTCCTTGATCTTCAGCGACATCTCAGGATGCATTCTCCTTAATTTTTGCTTCTTTGGAGCCACATCTAGGTATAAGGGAATTTTATGCGTTGCTATCTCAGGATCTAAACCTGGCATATCTCTGTAGGACCATGCAAAAACATCCAGATATTCTTTGAATAGTGCAACCATTTCTTCTCGCTCTGGGTTATCCACTATTTTCAACTCCTTCTTATCTTCCTCGGTTCCCAAATTGATCACTTCTGCAACCTCATCATTCGAGCTAATCCCTTCCTCTGACCGTTTCACCACTTTTATGAACTCTTCACTGTCTTCTTCCTCCTCATCGGATTCAAGATTGTATTCATCAGCGGCCGCGAGGGAATCAATAAATGCGTTTTCAAAGTTCCTCTCCTGAGGTAACTCTTTAGTGGAAGAAGTATTCCTGGAAGAAAAAGTCGGGAAATGAAAGAAATGGAAGAAAAGAAATGATGGAATGATGGAAATGAAAGAGAAAAGAAATGATGGAATCAAAAGGAAAACACCAGACAAAGTGCTACATTCTCATTCATGTCTCAAAGAAAGTAAACATCAGTTCATAATTAGTACAATAAGATAATTACTTCATGGAAATAACATCAACAAACGGTTCAGATTGCCAATTATTGAGAACTTCATCTACTTCAGAGTTTAAGTTTCTTCCTTCCTCAAGCATACGGGCAGCCATCCTGGTCCGAGATTTGGTATTGTAAACTCGGGTTTGATTGGTGTTACCTTTCCTAGGTCGCACAATGGTTCCCGAATCCTCAGAAGGATGTGACTCTGTAAAGCATCCTAGAATCTCATTACTAAACCCCAAATTTTTGTGTATGTGTATGTATGCATGGGCAAGTTAACATCCTTTGTTTGATCGCGAAAGTACTCTTAGGAAGGCTGTCGTATACACCAATAGCAAGAAAACTCATCCTGCAATCAAATCTAGTGGTATGGTTCCCTCTAGCTTGAATGCAGTTGGTGTCAAGTCCAAGGGAGAATTTACTCCTCGATAGACCACACCCGTACTAGCAACGTCCTTATTTTTACACAAAACACGTCATTTTTAGGGTAAAAATATAGTTGATGACGTATCTAAGGGAGAATACACTCCTCGATAGATATCATCTAAAAACACTCGTGAGTCATGGATGAAGACTTCCTTTTCATTATAAATATTCGGATACAAATCGTGAGTCATTGATCAAAATAAAAGAAACACATTGATGGTTTCCATCCTTCTCCAAGGTCCACAAAGTTCTTATGTTAAGAGCCTCATCTTCTTTTTCTGAACCCTCTGGCAAGTCTCCCAAAATGATTGAAGAACTCGGTCACCTTTGGTGGTAGCTGAAGGAAATGGTTCATACGCATGTGGACGGATGCCTCTTCAAACCGCTCCACCAGCTGGGAAGTGTGATATTGGAGCTTATCCATCACGTCCTTGTATTTTTTCTTCCATGCTTCCTTTTCATTCATTATATCTTTCACCACCAATTTCCATCCTTTTACCCATTCTGCGTGACGTTGAGCTTCAACCCTTCCAGAGTCTTTTACCTTGTTTCTGAGCCAACTTTCTCTCATGTTGGCTTCTGCCAGTAACTCACGATACCTGGCTGCTTCATTCCATCCTCGATCAGAGTACACTTCTGTTTGGGCCAAGGATTCCTGCGAGGATTCAACCCTCTCTTCTAGTATATGTATCGTTTCAGCGTGATCCCCTACACTTGTCTCGAGCTCTTTTTTCTTCTTTTGAAGTTTGACAAGCATCTTCTCTTGACATCCTATTTTTGCCAGTAGCTCTTGAATTTCTGCTTCTTTGTCTTTTCGGCCCTTTTTGCACGACTCGGGGCTTCGTGGGCATCGGCGCATTCATCCTTCAAATGCTCAATCAGTAAACTCAGCTTCTGCACTTGTCTTTGGAGCGTGATAATAGTTACTTGGCAGCCTGGTCTTTCTTATCAAAAATCCTCATCCGAGCTTTTAAAACTTCTTGATTTCTTTCAACATTCGATCTTTGGTCAAAGAATCATTTTCCTTATGGAGAGGAGCTGCACGGTCTTGAAGGGAAACCTCTTCTTGCTTCTCTCCATACCTCATATCTTTTTGTGTGAGCTATGACTCGCCTTCCTAATTCCTCCGATCCTTTTATACGAATGTCATTCCATGCTGACCTTACTGCTATCGTTTGGCTCTTGATGCCTTCACCTTCTTGGTATAGGAAGAATATTCCCTCGAGCAGTTCTTTGGGGGTTCATCCTGCGTCCACTTGAGTTGACGCATTACAAAAGCTGGTGATTACGATAAACAACCTCCCGGGACCCATCAACGACACGTTTGACAAACTTCCGCAGCTGAATACAACTGAATCTCCGTTATACCATGCGCACATCCAACTAAATGATCGCAGTCGATCTGATCAAACTCTTGCTTCCACTCATATAACTTACGTGACTTTAGTTGCATGCGAGTGAATCCTTTCAGCGGGTCATCTTCTCTATCAATTTTATCACGAGCGTACAAGTGAGTCATGATCCAGTCATACAATATGGATGCACAACATCGCAGTTTGCCTTGTTGATTCTGATGACAAACCTGTAGGGAGAGGAAAGTTTCAGCTAAGATAGCAGGGACCGGGTTCACACCATATTCTTCGACCCTATAGAAAACATCAATGGCTGACTGATCAATCAGATCTGGTACAAAAGGAAAGAGCACTAACCCATATATCATGAGGGCTAGTACTTTGTTGAAAGTAACCCATTGTTGTTGCAGGCGCAGCTTGTTGAGATACACCTCCAAAAACCGCCTCTTCAACCCTTTGGTGGTTCCCTTTTATGTTTTCTCTATCTGTTCCGGTTGAAGCTCCAACAGACTTGCTATCTTCCAATCTGTTACATATTGGCCATAATACATGTCGAAGCGAGTCTTCTTTTGAATGGGAAGTCTTAGCATATAAGCATACTCTTCCATGGTTGGAGTGATGTCCAAGTTAGGCAATTCAAAACACCTCAAAGTTGAGTTCCAATATTGGGCCAATGCACTCAGAGCGGGAGCTTCCACTGGAACACGCAACAGGTCTAATATTCTACCATACCTGCTGGCAAAGTTTGAGCGTGTTTTTCTGGCATTTGCTGGCCGAGCTCACATAGTCTCTTCACGTCGTTAAGTGTCGCATCGATCTTGATATTTTTCTTGGGACAACTCGCGTTGCTAGTACTCTTTTCCGAACCAAACTTTTCCATGGTTCTTGCTATAAGGTGAATACCAAAATCTTCCAACAAAGGGACACAACGAAAAAAAATGAGTATAGTGAAACAAATATATCTTGCATGATTCATGTTTCATGGACCCAATGGGGTTGAAAACCCTGATGGGTATGCATTACCTTCATTATGACATAACGCCTATTAGGTGTGCAAAAATATTCGAATATGTCATTCAGGTTTGGGGCAGCAATGTGATGCCCCTAGTTTTATGAATATTCACGATGAGCATGCATGACAATTTATACTTATGATGATAGAGGAGGGAAAGAAAGTACGCCCCCTTTTGCCCTAAGTCGGGTAAAACCTAAGGATGGACACGCCTTAAGGTTAGGACCCTAAACAGGTTGGCCACTAGGTCTGTTATATTAGTGAGAGTTGGGACGGGTCTAGACCTCTAAAAGTCATGGTCCCCATATTGCCCTCATAAGAGTATGATTCATGAATCTAGCCACAAGTAGGGATAAACCCTCTCAATATGACTATTCCACAACCTCATGTACAATCTGAGTGGTGAACTGACCAGTATTAGGGAGGTACAAGACCTCTTCAATAACAACGTCAGGGCACCGCCTAATCCTTGGGTTTTTGAGCAAGCTCGGGTATAGAGCTAAGTGTGTGTGCAATATGTGATAGTGATGTGTGTGAAAGGGGGCATACAAACCTGTAACACTTAAAAGTAAAAATAAAAAGAGAAGACAAGAAAAACCTACAAAACACAAACATAGATACATATAAAAAAGGTTATAAGTCCTCTATCCTATTGTTAAAACATGGGAAAAGAAAAGAAAGGAGGAGGAAAAAAAATCATTGTTAGTGCAACATATATAATAATAACGTGAGTTAAAACGCATGCACCACTATCTCTTCTTATTAAATAGGAGGAAAAATCCCACCAAAAGGACAATCCAAACAAACAGCACTGCAAATAAAAACACTTTCGGTTTTGTCATTTAATTGTTGCAAGGAGAAAACAAGGTAGGATACAGCCATAAAAGGTAAAACAAATAAGCTACAAGTTACTAAAAATTTGCGAAACCAAATTTTATGGGCTTGACTCTCTTAAAAGAAATCCCCAGTGGAGTCGCCATCTGTAGCGACCAAGAAAAAAAGACTTGTTTTTCCTCTTCGAGAGAAGACATGGGGTCGCCACCAACTTTATTTAATTCTGGGAAAGTTGGAAAACCCTTCAAGAAGAAGCTTCGGTTTCGGGAGTCGATTATGTCTGGGGAAGGCATGGAGACTTAACCCCAAGGCACCTTAGAACATCCATAAATGGTTACCCAAAATTAGTTGTGTAAATTATTAGTAACTTTGAAATATTTGTTTTACCCGTTGGGAGTCTCTTTATTAAAACTACATGAGGTTGAACATGGCACGTAAGTCCACAGAGCAACCTCTAAATCTGAAGGGTTAAACATGACACTTGTCATAGGACAACCCAAAAAAGTTTGTTTTAATCAAGTGATCATCCTCTATTTTTTTTCTATGTAAAATATATAATTTTTATCTCTTGAAGACGGGACAGAAACGTAGAAATGAAACTTTTTACCAACTTACTCAGAGAACAAAAGCATAGAGAAGTAAGAGTGTCAAGAGAAATTTATTAACAAGATCAACGAAAAGAACAAACTTTACCGAACGGGAGTAGAATAAGAAACACTTTGTTCACTCCCAGTGGTAAGATTTTAAGCTCGAAGTCTTTACATTCAATCTCCCTGGCTCCTTCAGTACTTCCTTCTTAACCACTTCTAATAATAGGGAAGAGAAAAGGAAGCCCAGATTTCTGATCTCTCTTCCTCCCAACAAAAATCTCTCCTTCTTTTCTCTTTTCTTTGTATCTTTCCTCTCTATCTCCTCTCTGATCTTTCGTTTTCTCTCAAGAACAGTGTTCTCCCCTCCTTTCTCTTTCCTCACTAAGAAAATATCAGATCATCAGTCCTTCCCTCCAAAAATCTCTCTCTATCCCCCTCTCCTCTCTTTTTCCTATCCTTTTATAGACGGAGGAGAGGGCTTCTTGCTTCTTCCCCGTTGAATTCAAGGTCGGCTTGCACGAATACCCAAGGCTTGGGCCATTTTGAACAGCGGAAAGGAGGGGACTTGATGTGAAGGTTGCACGCTTGAAAAGGGAAGGAGATGGGGTTTTTTGCCTGATGGGTATGAAGGCTTTTTAGGGTTAGGAGTGAGGCTGCCAGGGTAAGGCGAGGGAGGAGATGGAAGAAAAAAGAAAGGACCAAGGGGTAGAGGAGGTGCAAAAAAGGGGGTTCTGAGCAGAGATAGCATGTGTCCAGATGGGGGGTATGAGTAGCAGAAAGGTGGTGATTTGATGTGAGGGTTGCACGCTTGAAAAGAGAAAAGAGATGGGGGGTTTTGAACAGAAATAGTGTGTGCCCAGACGGGGTGGCATGAGTAGCAGAAAGGTGGTGATTTGATGTGAGGGTTGCACGCTCGAAAAGAGAAAAGAGATGGGGGTTTTTGTCTCTTTGTGCATGATGGCTTTTTAGGGTTAGGAGTAGGGTTACCAGGTTAAAACAAGGGAGGAGGTAAGGAAGAAGGAGGACCAATGGGTAGAGGAGGAAAAGAGGTCCTGCCTGGTATGTAAAGTAGGTATGAGGCGTAACTCAGCTTCCTTTCCTTTTTGTTGATTGTCTTTTCTCCTTGTTTTCTTCATCCTTTCTTCCTTATCTTCTCATTCTTCTTTCTTTATTCTTTAGCCTTCAGCCTGAAAATAAAGTTGCAGTGGACGGAATCTCTTCGTCCCAACAGAAAATTAGATATGCAAAAGTGGATATACACTGGACGGACCTCCTCGTCCAACAAGAAAAGATAATTGCAGTGGACGGAACCTCCTCGTTCAACAGAAATTAAAATAATTGAAGTGGACGGAACCCCCTTGTCCAACAGAAATAAAAAGGAACAGGACTGGACGGGATCAACAGTAGGTGCAAAGCAATGTACGGGACTACCTTGTCCATCAGCAAGCACTACAACAGAAAAGGCTTTAGATAGCATTTCCGGATGCCTTTTAATAGCATTTTTAAGCGCTATCTATGCCACCGCTATTAAAAGTAGTTAGTAAAGATAGCATTTAAGAAGTGCTATTAAAAGATGACCTTAGATAGCGTTTCCATGTATTTACAAAACGCTATCTTTAGTGTGTGTTTTCTGCAGTCATGTGTGACTTTAGATAGCGTTTGTTTTAACAAATGCTATCTAAAGCCAGACTTTAGATAGCGTTTGTTTAAGTAAACGCTATCTAAAGTCTGGCTTTAGGTAGCATTTGTTAACACAAACGCTATCTAAAGGCATGCCTTTAGATAGCGTTTACTAAAACAAATGCTATCTAAAGTCTGCCTTTAGATAGCATTTGTTAAAACAAACGCTATCTATTCCCTTTTTTTTTTAGTTTACCTATTTCTTAACTTTACCTCCATCCTGCATGTTCATAAAAAACAGAAGGTTTACACAAATAATTGAAGCACAATCCAAATTATGGCCATATATAACACAAGATATAAACTGCAACTAAGATTCAATGTGAAATTAGAACAAGATAAACTCGCATCTGTATAAAACCTATGCAGCTATGTTAATTACATCAAGGACATGAATAAATTTTAACGTATACAAACAACCATCAGATCATAAGGATACTTTTATTAAAAAAAAGAGTTTTAGCCAGAAATAAATTATGCATAACTAATGAATATCATGAAATCCGAATACTAAAAAGTAGAGACGTGCTTTCAAAATTCATAAATAATTACTCGCAGATTATGAATAGAGGAAGTTATCATAACAAACAAATCTTCCAAAGTAAATCATAATCTTCCAACGGAATTCCAAACAAAAAACTGTTTCTCATAAGTCAAAAAGCTCAATTAATTCCGTAAGCATACAATAGCCAAATTTTTATAGACCACAGATGTGTGTAACATTTACCATTATTGATTGCCATATAATATCTTCTTTGTAGCAGAAGAAACATACATGAACTTAGTCAAAGGAAAAAGCCAGTGGACAAGTCAAGCAATGATGCATGACAAAGGAATCATTAAAATGCATAAAAATACATATCTACAAAAATTCCAATGTTGACTTGAAAGATGAATTCGAAAAAGGGAAAGGAGAAATACACACTTAAAAAACAACATCAATAAAGTCAGTCTTACCTCATATATTGCTTGGATACATAAATACTCTTACCCTTGCTCCCTGCATAACATGAAAACTCAACATCACACAATACTGTTAAAAAAGTAACATTATAAAACTAATGCTACCAAATTATTACCATTGATCTAGGTGGAAGATTTGACTTGAACTTTGCACGAACAATACCACTGGTACCGTGAGGCCTGGTAACCTTGCCCCAAATGCAGCGGTAATGGCTTCCATTCTTCTTCACCTTGGCCTTGTAGATATATGCCATTCGCTTTCCAGCATACCATGCTACCTCCTCCTTGGTGTTTACTCCTTCAACTTGAATCAGAGACGTGTTTGGGTACTAGTTTGATTTGGATCTGAAAAAAATAGCATCACCTTATCATAAACCAAATGACCTGACAAGGCCCATGTGACTGTGGCTTATAAAAAAATAAGACAAAAAGTATAATCCCAAATGTTTCTCTCCATCAAACTCAACTTCTCATTTCCCAGTAAAAAAACACTAGATGAGATAAAGTAAACACAAATTAGTGAGTAGTGCAAGAAGCTTTTACCTTTTGATTCCAAGGATTGTGCCTTTGACGTAGAGTCTAAAATCAAAGCATAAAAAGTACAGTATTATCTTATTTAAGACCAAAAGATCATGAAAAAAAATGAGTGGCTAAGAGCTATGACTAATAAGTAAGGAATGAACAAGAAAACAAAAACATAGCCATCAGCCCATCATACAAATTCAGTCAAAAAATACATCTCGGGAAAAGAATTAATCCAAAAAAGTTGCAAAAACCAGTACTGCAAATGAGTTTTCACAGTAAGGACTCCAACTTTCACAACTGAAAAAGTAGTCATTGATCAGTGAAGTACTTCACCCAAAACAAATATCTTTCACTGAAAGCATACATGAAATCATTACAATGGCTGCAACAGTGACCATATTCAAATTTAAACAACAATACCCCCAAAAAGTAATCACATGAGAAATTAGCAGAACCAAAATGATTAAAACAGGACACACCCAATTTTGATTACAAACAAACGAGTCAACTCTCAGTATTAGAAAAAAGTAAGATGTTTTCATATCAACATTGAAGATGGGGTTTTGGAGGGGGAAATAGTAAAATTGAAAAGTGTTAATAGCCCAGAAAAATTAACATTAGGACAGAACCAATATAGTGAAGATTGAACATAAAATGGCAGAGAAATCGAAATGAGAGAGTTTATGGTGAGGAATTAGGAATTGGAAGAAAACCTAACACGCTCGCCTTTGCGCCCCTTCATCTTCATTGCTGGTTGAAGCAGACACACGAGCAGAAGATAGGACCTTAGATTCCGCGTAACCCTAAAACTATAAAAATCGGATTTTTAGGAAGAAAAAAAAAGCTAAATTAGGGAGATGCGAGCAATGAGGGAGATGCGAGCAGTGAGGGAGATGGCGCGGTTGTGGCGGCGGTAGTGAGGGAGATGCGATCAGTGAGGGAGATGCGAGCAGTGAGGGAGATGGTGCTCTGTCCGCGTTATACAGAAACTGAGAATGTTAGGGTATACGCGCGCGCAGGTAGTTCTAAAATTCACCTAAGATAGCATTTCATACTTTAAACGCTATCTAAAATTCACCTAAGATAGCGTTTCTAACATTAAATGCTATCTAAATTTTATCTTTTAATAGCATTTCCTAAAACAAATGCTATTAAAAGTTGATTTTATTTATTTATTTATTTCAAATTAGAAAAGATAGTGGTTCCCCTTATAAACCCTATCTTAGGTGCACTCTTTAATAGCACTTATTTTCGGAAACGCTATTAAAAGGGCACTACAATTTTTAATAGCAGTTCCGTGTAACAAACGCTATTAAATAAATGCTATTATAAGTCATTTCTGTTATAGTGAAGTGTAAAGCAATGGACGGGAACACCCCGTCCATCAGCAAGTGTAAAGCAATGGACGGGACCAACCCGTCCATCAGCAAGTGGAAAGCAGTGGACGGGACCACCCCGTCCATTAGCAAGCGCAAAGCACTTGACGGGACCACCCCGTCCATCAGCGAGTTCAAGGCACTGGACGGGACCACCCCGTCCAACAGCAAGTGTAAAGCAATGGACGGGACTACCCCATCCAACAGCAAGTGGAAAGCGTTGGACGGGACCACCCCGTTCATCAGCAAGTGCAAAGCAGTGGACGGGACCACCCCATCCATCAGCAAGTGCAAGGCACTGGACGGGACCACCCCATCCAACAGCAAGTGTTAAGCAGTGGACGGGACCACCCCGTCCATCAGCAAGTGCAAGACAATGGACGGGACCACCTCGTCCAACGAGTGAGTCCAATGCAATGGACTGGACTGTGTCCAACACAATGGACGAGACCACCCCGTCCACAGCAAGTTCAAGGTAGTGGACTGGACCGCGTCCAACAGCAAATTAAAGGGGCTGGCCTGGACCGCGTCCAACAGCAAGTCCAACGCAATGGACGAGACCATCCTGTCCACAGCAAGTGCAATGGACTGGTTTGAACCGCGTCCAACAGCAAATTAAAGGGGCTGGCCTGGACCGTGTCCAACAGCAAATTAATATTGTGATGGACGGGACCTCCCCGTCCAACAGCAAATGTGATGGACTGGAAGGGATCACCCCCTCCTTTCTTCATATTATTAGTCTCCTTGAAACATGATATCATAAAAGTTAGAATAAGATGAAGACGGACAAAAATGGGTGTTCACAGTTGCCCCTCTTTACTTGTTGCATGCTAGAAGACATGATTAGTCGTGACTTTTCATGTATTGTAGTAATGAACAAGTAAAGAAGAATGATCACATATTTTGTCCGAAAAAACATGAGGAGCTCAGAAGAAAACCTTATAGTTTGGAAATGAAATTGTAGTGAGCCTCAGAGCTCGAGAGTAAAGATGCAGTGAGCCTCAGAGCTCGAAAATAAAAATGCAGTGGATGGAACCTCCTCGTCTAATAGGAAAGTAAATATGCAGCGAGCCTCAGAGCTCGAAAACAAACTTGCAATGAGCCTCAGAGCTCAAAAATAAAATTACAGTGAGCCTCAGAGCTCGGAAATAAAAAATGCAATGAGCCTCAGAGCTCGAAAATAAACATGCAATGGACGGAGCCTCCTCGTCCGACAGGAAAGTAAATATGCAGCGAGCCTCAGAGCTCGAAAATAAACTTGCAATGAGCCTCAGAGCTCGAGAATAAAAGGGTTCAGTGAGCCTCAAAGCTCGAAAATAACTTGCAATGAGCCTCAGAGCTCGAAAATAAATTTGCAGCGAGCCTCAGAGCTCAAAAATAAAATTGCAGTGAACCTCAGAGCTCGAAAATAAAGTTGCAGTGAGCCTCGGAGCTCGAGAATAAAGAAATGCAGTGAGCCTCAGAGCTCGAAAATACACTTACAGTGAGCCTCAGAGCTCGAAAATAGAATTGCAGTGAGCCTCAGAGCTCGAAAATAAACTTGCAGTGAGCCTCAGCTCGAGAATGAAGAAATGCAGTGAGCCTCAGAGCTCGAAAATAAACTTGCAGTGGACGGAACCTCTTCGTCCAACAGAAAATTAAATGCAATGGACGGAACCTCCTCGTCCAACAGAAAGTAAATATGCAATGAGCCTTAGAGCTCGAAAATAAAGGTGTGGTGAGCCTCAGCTCGAAAATAAACTATTAGTGATCTGAAACAAATGAGAATTCCTTCCTTTTGAGGACAACGAAACCAATTGCTCCCTGGAAAAACTTCGACCAACCAAACCCTTGTTCACCGGCCACTCTGGGATGAGGCGTTGGTCAACCAAGAATCTGACAAACTCCGGATGTTATGTAAGCTTATCTGCATCATTTTTTTGTCATCCAGTGTACGGTACTTCTTCCACCGAATCTGAAGTATTGAGCCCTCTTGGTTTAAACCATTCATTGGTGCTACCATTAGAGTTATCAAATCATACTATTAAACTTATATTTGCTTTTATTGAGACATAAGAGTGAACGCAATAGGGGAGTGTGGAAGAAAACCTCTTGCCTTAATATGAGAATTTAGGTTGTTAAGAGACAATAACAATGAAAACAAAGTTACAAAAGGGATCATGAAGATTAAAAACAAAGATAAGCAAAGAAAATTACGAAAATCACATAAAACTTGCCCCAGTGTTGGTCCCTTGATTTTCATTTAATTGATTCCCCTCAGTCTTTTGATGACACAGATCTTGGTTCCTGTTTTTGATTCCTCAAACACACCTTCTTTGATCACTCCTTAATAGTTTTGCCCTAGTATACTCAGCCGGATAAAATTGCCCCAATATGGTGGGTGCTTGCAGAAGTATTGGACCCTATCCTCCTCCTAGGCTGCCCTTGCAGGTTTTCAGCCTAAGGTTTCTTTGCCCTAACTTTTGCCTAGGTCGCCCTCTCGGGTTTTCAACCTAGCGGGCCTTTACTTTTCTATTGTTCTTTTGCCCTAATTTTTGCCTAGGCTGCCCTTTCGGGTTTCCAACCTAGCGGGCCGGCCTTTGTTTTCCTTTTGTTTTCATTGTTCTTTTGCCCTAACTTTTGCCTAGGCTGCCTTTTCAGGTTTTCAACCTAGCGGGCCTTCAAGCGTAGAACTTTTTCACAGCATCAGAGTTTACTGGCCTTGGTAGCTCTTCCCCATCCATGTTTTACAGAATCAAAGCACCTCCCGAGAACGCTTGTTTGACAATATAAGGACCTTCATAATTTGGTGCCCATTTTCCTCGGGGATCCTTTTGACCAGTGAGGACTTTCTTTAAAACCCGGTCTCCCGCATGAAATTCTCTAGGATGAACCTTTTTATTGAAAGCTCTTGCCATTCTGTTTTGATACAATTGCCCGTGACAGATAGCTGCCAGCCTTTTCTCTTCTATCATGTTCAAATGCTCATATCGAGTTTTCACCCACTCAGATTCTTCTAAGTCTGCTTCCATCAAGACTCTTAGCGAAGGGAGTTCTACTTCGATAGGTGAGACAGCCTCCATCTCGTACACCAAAGAGAAAGGGGTTGCCCCAGTGCTTGATCGTATGTTAGTCCGATAAGCATGTAGAGCATATGGCAGCATTTCGTGCCAGTCCTTATAGTTTACAACCATCTTGGCAACGATCTTCTTGACATTTTTGTTTTCAGCCTCAACTGCACTATTCATTTGAGGCCTATAAGGAGCCGAATTGTGGTGTTTGATTTTTAGACCATCGCAATGCTTTTGAATCTCGGTACCATTAAGATTGGCAGCATTATCTGTGATTATCCTCTCTGGGATCCCGTATCTACAAACAATGTCTTTTCTGAGGAATTTGAGAAACACCCTTTGAGTTATGCTGGCATATGAAGCAGCTTCTACCCATTTAGTGAAATAGTCTATTGCCACCAAAATGAAACAATGACCATTGGAAGCCTTGGGATTAATGGGGCCGATGACATCTATTCCCCACATTGAAAAAGGCCATGGGGATGCTAAACTGTGCAGTGGAAACGCAGGTGCATTAACTCGGTCTGCATGTATCTAGCATTTTTGGCATTTACGAACATGTTCCATGCAATCTGACTCCATAGTAGACCAGTAATAGCCACTTCTCAAGATCTTCCAAGCCATCATGTGACCATTGGCATGAGTCCCACAGATTCCTTCATGAACTTCAATCATGATCCATTTAGCTTCGCGAGCATCCACACATCTGAGTAGGGTACCATCATATCCTCTTTTGTACAAGACTTCCTTGTTTAAGAAAAAGGCCATGGCCAATCTTCGGATGGTCTTTTTATTTACTTCGCTCGCCTCTACCGGGTATTCCTTGGTCTGAATATATCGCTTGATATCATGATACCAAGGCTTACCATCAGGTTCTCCTTCCACATGGCACAGTATGCTGGTTCATCCTGCACTCTAACTTAGATGGGTTGGACATTGATATGGATATCCAACTTGGTCATGGCAGCTAGTGTGGCTAACGCATCAGCAAATTGATTCTTGTCTCGACTTAAATACGAGAAAGTAATCTCATCGAATCTTGAAATCAACTGAGTCAGGTATTTCTGATATGTAATCAACTTGGAGTCCTTAGTCTGCCACTCACCATTGACTTGATAAATGATTAAAGCTGAATCCCTGAAGACTTTCAACTGCTTTATACCCAGTTCAAGTGCCATTTGCAATCCACCAGCACATGCTTCGTATTCTGCAATATTATTTGTACTTTCGAATTTCAGTTTTACGGCCATCGGGTATTGCTTGCCACTTGGTGAGATAACCATTGCTCCTATACCACTACCATGCATATTGACTGCTCCATCAAAGTACATTTTCCACACATCTTCCTGTTCTTCGTCTTCCTCAAGGGACATTACCTCTCCATCCGGAAACTCAGAATTGACAGGCCATCCATCCTCAAGAGGATTCTCTGCTAAATGGTCAGCAATTACACTTCCTTAGATGGACCTTCTGGGTCACATATTTGATGTCAAATTCTGACAATATCACTTGCCACTTCGAAACCCTTAAGGAGATATAAGTACTTTCGAAGATATACTTCAAAGGATCCATTCGAGAAATTAGCCAAGTGGTGTGATATAACATGTACTGTCTGAGTTTTCTGGAAGCCCATACTAGTGCACAACAAGTCTTCTCGATTGCCATATAACGAGCCTCACAGGCGTTAAACTTCTTGCTCAGATAATAAATTGACTGCTCCTTCCTGCCAGATTCATCATGTTGTCCTAGCATTGTCCCCATTGAGGTTGGCAATATGGTGAGGTAGAGTAATAATGGACGACCTTGGGTAGGTGGTACCAACACTGGGGGATTCAGTAGATATGCCTTTATCTTATCAAAGGCTTCTTGACAGTCATCATCCCATCTTCCTGGATTATTCTTCCTGAGGAGTTTGAAGATTGGTTCACATGTGATAGTCATATTTGCAATGAAGCGTGCAATGTAGTTCAATCTTCCAAGAAAACCCCTTACTTCTCGCTCGTTCTTAGGTGCTTTGGCATATCGCGTATTGCTTCCACCTTGTTAGGGTCCATCTTTATTCCTTCTCTCTCGACAACAAAGCCAAGTAAGTTCCCTGCGGATGCACCAAAAGTACATTTTGCAGGGTTGAGGCGTAACTTGTACTTTCTTAGCCGCTCGAACAACTTTATCAAAACTGCCACATGGCTTTCTCCTTCCTTGGACTTGGCCACTATATCATCAACATATACCTCTACCTCCTTATGCATCATATCATGGAACAACGCCACCATATCACGTTGGTAAGTAGCCCCAGCATTCTTTAATCCGAAAGGCATCACTTTGTAACAAAAAGTTCCCCAAGGAGTGATAAAAGTTGTCTTTTCTTTATCTTCATTGTCCATGAGGATCTGATTGTACCCAGAATACCCGTCCATGAAAGAAAACCTGTGACTTCTGGCTGTACTGTCTACAAGGACATCAACAGCAAGTGTTAAGCAGTGGACGGGACCACCCCGTCCATCAGCAAGTGCAAGACAATGGACGGGACCACCTCGTCCAACGAGTGAGTCCAATGCAATGGACTGGACTGTGTCCAACACAATGGACGAGACCACCCCGTCCACAGCAAGTTTAAGGTAGTGGACTGGACCGCGTCCAACAGCAAATTAAAGGGGCTGGCCTGGACCGCGTCCAACAGCAAGTCCAACGCAATGGACGAGACCATCCTGTCCACAGCAAGTGCAATGGACTGGCCTGAACCGCGTCCAACAGCAAATTAAAGGGGCTGGCCTGGACCGTGTCCAACAGCAAATTAATATTGTGATGGACGGGACCTCCCCGTCCAACAGCAAATGTGATGGACTGGAAGGGATCACCCCCTCCTTTCTTCGTATTATTAGTCTCCTTGAAACATGATATCATAAAAGTTAGAATAAGATGAAGACGGACAAAAATGGGTGTTCACAGTTGCCCCTCTTTACTTGTTGCATGCTAGAAGACATGATTAGTCGTGACTTTTCATGTATTGTAGTAATGAACAAGTAAAGAAGAATGATCACATATTTTGTCCGAAAAAACATGAGGAGCTCAGAAGAAAACCTTATAGTTTGGAAATGAAATTGTAGTGAGCCTCAGAGCTCGAGAGTAAAGATGCAGTGAGCCTCAGAGCTCGAAAATAAAAATGCAGTGGATGGAACCTCCTCGTCTAATAGGAAAGTAAATATGCAGCGAGCCTCAGAGCTCGAAAACAAACTTGCAATGAGCCTCAGAGCTCAAAAATAAAATTACAGTGAGCCTCAGAGCTCGGAAATAAAAAATGCAATGAGCCTCAGAGCTCGAAAATAAACATGCAATGGACGGAGCCTCCTCGTCCGACAGGAAAGTAAATATGCAGCGAGCCTCACAGCTCGAAAATAAACTTGCAATGAGCCTCAGAGCTCGAGAATAAAAGGGTTCAGTGAGCCTCAAAGCTCGAAAATAACTTGCAATGAGCCTCAGAGCTCGAAAATAAATTTGCAGCGAGCCTCAGAGCTCAAAAATAAAATTGCAGTGAACCTCAGAGCTCGAAAATAAAGTTGCAGTGAGCCTCGGAGCTCGAGAATAAAGAAATGCAGTGAGCCTCAGAGCTCGAAAATACACTTACAGTGAGCCTCAGAGCTCGAAAATAGAATTGCAGTGAGCCTCAGAGCTCGAAAATAAACTTGCAGTGAGCCTCAGCTCGAGAATGAAGAAATGCAGTGAGCCTCAGAGCTCGAAAATAAACTTGCAGTGGACGGAACCTCTTCGTCCAACAGAAAATTAAATGCAATGGACGGAACCTCCTCGTCCAACAGAAAGTAAATATGCAATGAGCCTTAGAGCTCGAAAATAAAGGTGTGGTGAGCCTCAGCTCGAAAATAAACTATTAGTGATCTGAAACAAATGAGAATTCCTTCCTTTTGAGGACAACGAAACCAATTGCTCCCTGGAAAAACTTCGACCAACCAAACCCTTGTTCACCGGTCACTCTGGGACGAGGCGTTGGTCAACCAAGAATCTGACAATGGAAAGCAATGGACGGGACCACCCCGTCCATCAACAAGTGGAAAGCAGTGGACGGGACCACCCCGTCCATTAGCAAGCGCAAAGCACTGGACGGGACCACCCCGTCCATCAACAAGTGGAAAGCAGTGGACGGGTCCACCCCGTCCATCAGCGAGTGCAAGGCACTGGACGGGACCACCCCGTCCAACAGCAAGTGTAAAGCAATGGACGGGACTACCCCGTCCAACATCAAGTGGAAAGCGTTGGACGTGACCACCACGTCCATCAGCAAGTGCAAAGCAGTGGACGGGACCACCCCGTCCATCAGCAAGTGCAAGGCACTGGACGGGACCACCCCGTCCAACAGCAAGTGTAAAGCGATGGGCCGGGACCACCCCGTCCATCGCAAGTGCAAGACAATGGGCCGGGACCACCTCGTCCAACGAGTGAGTCAATGCAATGGATGGATCTGCGTCCAACACAATGGGACGAGACCACCCCGTCCACAAAGCAAGTTCAAGGTAGTGGGTGGACCGCGTCCAACAAAGCAAATTAAAGGGGTTGGCCGGGACCGCGTCCACAACAAGCAAGTCCAACGCAATGGACGAGACCATCTTGCCCACAAGCAAGTGCAATGGATGGCACGAACCGCGTCCAATAGCAAATTAAAGGAGCTGGCCTGGACCACGTCAAACTGCAAGTCCAACGCAATGGACGAGACCATCCCGTCCACAGCAAGTGCAATGGACTGGCCTGAACCGCGTCCAACAGCAAATTAATAATGTGATGGACGGGACCTCCCCGTCCAACAGCAAATGTGATGGACTGGAAGGGATCACCCCCTCCTTTCTTCATATTATTAGTCTCCTTAAAACATGACATCATAAAAGTTAGAATAGAATGAAGACGGACAAAAATGGGTGTTCACACGTGCCAGAGAACTCGGGACCCAATTTAGCTTTATTTTGGCCTAATTTGACAATTCTTGTGAAAC
>JAUPTC010000010.1:6999456-7030395 GCA_030762895.1 Sophora flavescens | reverse complement strand
GGTTTCACAAGAATTGTCAAGTTAGGCCAAAATAAAGGCTAAATTGGGTCCCGAGTTCTCTGGCGCGTATCAGTGTGCAGTCCATCTGGTTCCTTCACTTAAATAGACCTAACTTACTCATCTTAAGCCCAATTAAGGAATATGATACATTGTTGGAAAGCTTATTCAGAGGCCCTTAATTTTGTCTAGGGTTAGGTGAGTATTAATAAGTATAAATAGCAATTTACAGCCGCACAACCCAGAGAGAGACGGAAATTAGGAAACTTTTACAATCATTGTTTTTGCTATTACATTATTGGGCTTAATTGCTAAACATTGTTAATTTTTGGATTTTTCACTCATCCAGTCCTTGTTGCCTTGCGCAGAGCATAACTCTAGCTTCAGATATCGGATTTTGGTGATCTTGTTGTCGCTAGAAAGATAAGGACGACCTACTATTTCAGGTTTCACAAGAATTGTCAAATGAGACCAAAATCCAAGCTAAATTGGGTCCCGAGTTCTCTGGCGCGGATCAGTGCGCAGTCCATGATGTTCCTTCACTTAAATGGGCCTAGCTTACTCATCTTAATCCCAATTAAGGCATATGATACCTTGTTGGAAAGCTTATTCAGAGTCCCTAAATTTGGTATTGGGTTAGGTCATGATTAATAAGCATAAATAGCAGTTTACAGCCGTACAATCCAGAGAGACATAAATTAGACAACTTTTACAGTCATTGTTTTTGCTTTTACATTATTGGGCTTAATTGCTAAACATTGTCAATTTTAGGATTTTTCACTCATCCTGACCTTGTTGCCTTGCGCAGAGCATAACTAGAGCTACAAATATCGGATTTTGGTGATGTTGCTATCCCTAGAAAGATAAGGAAGATACCTACAATTTCAGGTGTCACAGAATTGTCAAATTAGGCCGAAATCAAGGCTAAATTGGTTCCCGATTTCTCTGGCGTGGATCAGCTCGCAGTCCATGATGTTCCTTCACTTTAATGGACCTAACTTACTCATCTTAAGCCCAATTAAGGCATATGATACCTTGTTGGAAAGCTTATTCAGAGGCCCTTAATTTTGTCTAGGGTTAGGTCAGGATTAATAAGCATAATTAGCAATATACAGCCGCACAACCAAGAGGGAGACGAAAATTAGGCAACTTTTACAATCATTGTTTTTGATATTACATTATTGGGCTTAATTGCTAAACATTGTTAATTTTCGGATTTTTCACTCATTCAGTCCTTGTTGCCTTGCGCAGAGCATAACTCTAGCTTCAGATACCGGATTTTGGTGATCTTGCTGTCGCTAAAAAGATAAGGAAGACCTACTATTTCAGGTTTCACAAGAATTGTCAAATTAGACCAAAATCAAGCTAAATTGGGTCCCGAGTTCTCTGGCGCGGATCAGTGCGCAGTCCATGATGTTCCTTCACTTAAATGGGCCTAGCATACTCATCTTAATCCCAATTAAGGCATATGATACCTTGTTGGAAAGCTTATTCAGAGGCCCTTAATTTGGTATTGGGTTAGTTCATGATTAATAAGCATAAATAACAGTTTACAGCCGTACAATCCAGAGAAACGGAAATTAGACAACTTTTACAGTCATTGTTTTTGATTTCACATTATTGGGCTTAATTGCAAAACATTGTTAATTTTAGGATTTTTCACTCATCCTGACCTTGTTGCCTTGTGCAAATCATAACTAGAGCTACAAATATCGGATTTTGGGGATGTTGCTATCCCTAGAAAGATAAGGAAGATACCTACAATTTCAGGTTTCACAGAATTGTCAAATTAGGCCAAAATCAAGGCTAAATTGTGTCCCGATTTCTCTGGCATGGATCAGCGCGCAGTCCATGATGTTCCTTCACTTTAATGGGCCTAACTTACTCATCTTAAGCCCAATTAATTCATATGATACCTTGTTGGAAATCTTATTTAGAGGCCATTAATTTGTTTTATGTTCAGATCATGATTAATAAGCATAAATAGCACTTTTTATCCGCACAAGCGAGAGAGAGACGGAAATTAGAAAACTTTTACAGTCATTGTTATTGCTTTTACATTATTGGGCTTAATTGCTAATCATTGTTAATTTTCGGATTTTTCACTCATCCTGACATTGTTTCCATCTGCAGAGCATAACTAGAGTTACAGATTTCGGATTTTGGTGATCTTGCTGTCGCTAGAAAGATAAGGAAGAGACGCACAATTTCAGGTTTCACAAGAATTGTCAAATTAGGCCAAAATCAAGGCTAAATTGGGTACCGAGTTCTCTAGTGCGGATCAATGCATAGTCCATGATGTTCCTTCACTTAAATAAGCTTAACTTACTCATCTTAAGTCCAATTAAGGCATATGATACCTTGTTGGAAAACTTATTCAGAGGCCCTTAATTTGGTTTAGGGTTAGGTCATGATTAATAATCATAAATAGCAGTTTACAGCAGCACAAGCCAGAGAGAGACGGAAATAAGACAACTTTTACAATCATTGTTTTTGCTTTTACATTATTGGGCTTAATTGCTAAACATTGTTAATTTTAGGATTATTCACTCATCTTGACCTTGTTACATTGTGCAGAGCATAACTAGAGCTACAGATATCGGATTTTGGTGATCTTGCTGTCCCTAGAAAGATAAGGAAGAGAACTACAATTTCTGTTTTCACAAGAATTGTCAAATTAGGCAAAAATCTAGGCTAAATTGGGTCCCAAGTTATGTGGTGATCAGTGCACAGTCCTCGATGTTCCTTCACTTAAATGGGCCAAACTTACTCATCTTAAGCCCAATTAAGGCATATGATACCATGTTGGAAACCTTATTTAGAGGCCCTTAATTTGGTCTAGGGTTAAGTCGGGATTAATAAGCATAAATAGCAGTTTACAACCGCACAAGCCAGTGAGATTAGGGTTAAGTCGGGATTCATTGTTTTTGCCTTTACATTATTGGGATTAATTGTGCTTAATAGCTAAACATTGTTAATTTTCGGATTTTTCACTCATCCTGACCTTGTTGCCTTACGCAGAGCATAACTAGAGCAACAGAAATCGGATTTTGGTGATCTTGCTGTCCCTAGAAAGTTAAGGAAGAGACCTACACTTTCAGGTTCCACAAGAATTGTCAAATTAGGCTAAAATAATGGCTAAATTGGGTCCCGTGTTCTCTGCCGTGGATCAGTGCACAGTCCATGATGTTCCTTCACTTAAATGGGCCTAACTTACTCATCTTAAGCCAAATTAAGGCATATGATACCTTGTTGGAAAGCTTATTCAGAGGCCCTTAATTTGGTCTAGGGTTAGGTCATGATTAATAAGCATAAATAGCAGTTTACAACAGCACAAGCCAAAGAGAAACGGAAATTAGACAACTTTTACAATCATTGTTTTTGCTTTTACATTATTGGGCTTAATTGCTAAACATTGTTAATTTTAGGATTTCTCACTCATCCAGACCTTGTTGCCTTGCACAGAGCATAACTAGAGCTACAGATATCGGATTTTGGTGATCTTGCTGTCCCTAGAAAGATAAGGAAGAGACCTACAATTTCAGGTTTCACAAGAATTGTCAAATTAGGCCAAAATCAAGGATGATCAGTGGGCAGTCCATGATGTTCCTTCACTTAAATGGGCCTAACTTATTCATCTTAAGTCCAATTAAGGCGTATGATACCTTATTGGAAAGCTTATTCAGAGGCCCTTAATTTGTTCTAGGGTTAGGTCAGGATTAATAAGCATAAATAGAAGTTTACAGCCGGACAAGTCAGAGAGAGACGGAAATTAGATAACTTTTAAAATCATTGTTTTTGCTTTTACATTATTGGGCTTAATTGCTAAACATTGTTAATTTTAGGATTTTTCACTCATCCTGATCTTGTTGCCTTGCGCAGAGCATAACTAGAGCTATAGATATCGGATTTTGGTGATCTTCCTGTCCCTAGAAAGATAAGGAAGAGACCTACAATTTCAGGTTTCACAAGAATTGTCAAATTAGGCCAAATTCAAGGATAAATTGGGTCCTGAGTTCTCTGGTACGGATCAGTGCGCGGTCCATGATGTTCCTTCACTTAAATGGGCCTAACTTACTCATCTTAAGCCCAATGAAGGCATATGATACCTTGTTGGAAAGCTTATTCAGAGGCTCTTAATTTGTTCTAGGGTTAGGTCATGATTAATTAGCATAAAAGCATTTTATAGCCGCACAATCCAGAGAGATGTGGAAATTAGACAACTTTTACAATCATTGTTTTTGCTTTTACATTATTGGGCTTAATTGCTAAAGATTGTTAATTTTCAGATTTTGGTGATGTTGCTGACCCAAGAAAGATAAGGAAGAGACCTACAATTTTAGGTTTCACAAGAATTGTCAAATTAGGCCAAATTCAAGGCTAAGTTGGGTCCCGAGTTCTCTGGCACGGATCAGTGCGCGGTCCATGATGTTCCTTCACTTAAATGGGCCTAACTTACTCATCTTAAGCTCAATTAAGGCATATGATACCTTGTTGGAAAGCTTATTCAGAGGTCCTTAATTTGGTCTAGGGTTAGGTCAGGATTAATAAGTATAAATAGCAGTTTACAGCCGCACAAGCCAGAGAGAGACAAAAATTAGATAACTTTTACAATCATTGTTTTTGCTTTTACATTATTGGGCTTAATTGTGCTTAATTGCTAAACATTGTTAATTTTCGGATTTTTGACTCATCCTGACCTTGTTGCCTTATGCAGAGCATAACTAGAGCTATAGATATCGGATTTTGGTGATCTTGCTGTACCTAGAAAGATAAGGAAGAGACCTACAATTTCAGGTTTCACAAGAATTGCCAAATTAGGCCAAAATCTAGGCTAAATTGTGTCCCGAGGTCTCTGGCATGGATCAGTGCGCAGTCCATGATGTTCCTTCACTTAAATGGGCCTAACTTACTCATCTTAATCCCAATTAAGGCATATGATACCTTGTTGGAAAGCTTATACAGAGGCCCTTAATTTGGTCTAGGGTTAGGTCAGGATTAATATGCATAAATAGCTGTTTACAGCAGCACAAGTCAGAGAGAGACGGAAATTAGACAACTTTTACAATCATTGTTTTTACTTTTACATTATTGGGCTTAATTGTGCTTAATTGCTAAACATTGTTAATTTTCGGATTTTCCACCCATCCCGCTGTTGCCTGGGGAGCATAACTAGAGCTACAAATGGTGATCTCAGTTGAAAGATAAGTAAGAGACCTACAATTTCAGGTTTTACAAGAATTGTCAAATTAGGCCAAAATCAAGGAAAAAATTGGGTCCCGAGTTCTCTGGTGCGGATCAGTACGCAGTCCATGATGTTCCTTCACATAAATGGGCCTAACTTACTCATCTTAAGCCCAATTAAGGCATATGAAACCTTGTTGGAAAGCTTTTTCAGAGGCCCTTAATTTGGTCTAGGGTTAGGTCAGGATTAATAAGCATAAATAGAAGTTTACAGCCGCCCAAGTCAGAGAGAGACGGAAATTAGACAACTTTTACAATCATTGTTTTTACTTTTACATTATTGGGCTTAATTGTGCTTAATTGCTAAACATTGTTAATTTTCGGATTTTCCACCCATCCTGACCTTGTTGCCTTGTGCAGAGCATAACTAGAGCTACAAATATCGGATTTTGGTGATCTTGCAGTCCCTAGAAAGATAAGTAAGAGACCTACATTTTCAGGTTTTACAAGAATTGTCAAATTAGGCCAAAATCAAGGCAAAATTGGGTCCCGAGTTCTCTAGTGCGGATCAGTGCGCAGTCCATGATGTTCCTTCACATAAATGGGCCAAACTTACTCGTCTTAAGCCCAATTAAGGCATATGAAACCTTGTTGGAAAGCTTATTCAGAGGTCCTTAATTTGGTCTAGGGTTAGGTCAGGATTAATAAGCATAAATAGAAGTTTACTGCCGCCCAAGTCAGAGAGAGACGAAAATTAGACAACTTTTACAATCACTGTTTTTGCTTTAACATTATTGGGCTTAATTCCTAACATTGTTAATTTTCGGATTTTTCACTCATCCTGACCTTGTTGCCTTGTGCAGAGCATAACTAGAGCTACAGATTTCGGATTTTGGTGATCTTGATGTCCCTAGAAAGATAAGGAAGAGACCTACAATTTCAGGTTTCACAAGAATTGTCAAATTAGGCCAAAATCGAGACTAAATTGTGTCCCGAGTTCTCAGGCGTGGATCAGTGCGCAGTCCATGATGTTCCTTCACTTAAATGGGCCTAACATACCCATCTTAAGCCCAATTAAGGCATATGATACCTTGTTAGAAAGGTTATTCAGAGGCACTTAATTTGGTGTAGGGTTAGGTCAGGATTAATAAGCATAAATAGCAGTTTACAGCCGTACAAGCCTGGGAGAGACGAAAATTAGACAACTTTTACAATCATTGTTTTTGCTTTTACATTATTCGGCTTAAATGGTCTTAATTGCTGAACATTGTTAATTTTCGGATTTTTCACTCATCCTGACCTTGTTGTCTTACGCAGAGCATAACTAGAGCTACAGATGTCGGATTTTGGTGATCTTGTTGTCCCTAGAAAGATAAGGAAGAGACCTACAATTTCATGTTTCACAAGAAGTATCAAATTAGGCCAAAATCGAGGCAAAATTGGGTCCCGAGTTCTCTGGCACGGACCAGTGTGCATTCCATGAAGTTCCTTCACTTAAATGGGCCTAACTTACTCATCTAAATCCCAATTAAGGCATATGATACCTTGTTGGAAAGCTTATACATAGGCCCTTAATTTGGTCTAGGGTTAGGTCAGGATTAATAAGCATAAATAGTTGTTTACGGTAGCACAAGTCAGAGAGAGACAAAAATTAGATAACTTTTACATTGTTTTTGCTTTTACATTATTGGGCTTAATTGTTCTTAATTGCTTAACATTGTTAATTTTCGGATTTTTCACTTATCCTGAACTTGTTGCCTTGTGCATAGCATAACTAGAGCTACAGATATCGGATTTTGGTGATCTTGCTGTCCCTAGAAAGATAAGGAAGAGACCTACAATTTCAGGTTTCACTAGAATTGTCAAATTAGGCCAAAATCTAGGCTATATTGTGTCCCGAGTTCTTTGGCGTGGATCAGTGCGCAGTCCATGATGTTCCTTCACTTAAATGGGCCTAACTTACTCATCTTAAGCCCAATTAAGGCATATGATACCTTGTTGGAAAGGTTATTCAGAGGCCCTTAATTTGTCTAGTGATAGGTCAGGATTAATAAACATAAATAGCAGTTTACAGCCGTACAAGCCAGGGAGAGACGGAAATTAGACAACTTTTACAATCATTGTTTTTGCTTTTACATTATTCGGCTTAAATGGTCTTAATTGCTAAACATTGTTAATTTTCGGATTTTTCACTCATCTTGACCTTGTTGTCTTACGCAGAGTATAACTAGAGCTACAGATATCGGATTTTGGTGATCTTGCTGTCCCTAGAAAGATAAGGAAGAGACCTACAATTTCAGGTTTCACAAGAATTGTCAAATTAGGTCAAAATCAAGGTAAAATTGGGTCCCGAGTTCTCTGGCACGGATCAGTGCGCAGTCCATGATGTTCCTTCACTTAAATGGGCCTCAATTACTCATCTAAATCCCAATTAAGGCATATGATACCTTGTTGGAAAGCTTATACAGAGGCCCTTAATTTGGTCTAGGGTTAGGTCAGGATTAATAAGCATAAATAGCTGTTTATGGTAGCACAAGTCAGAGAGAGACGGAAATTAGACAACTTTTACAATCATTGTTTTTGCTTTTACATTATTGGGCTTAATTGGGCTTAATTGCTAAACATTGTTAATTTTCAGATTTTTCACTCATCCTGACCTTGTTGCCTTGCGCAGAGCATAACTAGAGCTACTGATATAGGATTTTGGTGATCTTGATGTCCCTAGAGAGATAAGGAAGAGACCTACAATTTCAGGTTTCACAAGAATTGTCAAATTAGGCCAAAATCAAGGCTAAATTTGATCCTGAGTTCTCTGGCTCGGATCTGTGCGCAGTACATGATGTTCCATCACTTAAATGGGCCTAACTTACTCATCTTAAGCCCAATTAAGGCATATGATACCTTGTTGGAAATCTTATTCAAAGGCCCTTAATTTTGTCTAGGGTTAGTTCAGGATTAATAAGCATAAATAGAAGTTTACAGCCGCACAAGCCAGAGAGAGACGGAAATTAGACAACTTTTACAATCATTGTTTTTGCTTTTACATTATTGGGCTTAACTGCTAATCATTGTTAATTTTCGGATTTTTCACTCATCCTAACCTTGTTGCCATGCGCAGAGCATAACTAGAGCTACATATATCGGATTTTGATGATCTTGCTGTCCCTAGAAAGATAAGGAAGAGACCTACATTTTCAGGTGGCATAAGAATTGTCAAATTAGGCCAAAATCAAGGCTAACTTGGATCCCGAGTTCTCTGGCGCGGATCAGTGCGCAGTCCATGATGATCCTTCACTTAAATGGGCCTAACTAACTCATCTTAAGCCCAATTAAGGCATATGATACCTTGTTGGAAAGCTTATTCAGAGGCCCTTAATTTGGTCTAGGGTTTGGTCAGGATTAATAAGCATAAATAGGAGTTTACAGCCGCACAATCCAGAGAGAGACGAAAATTAGACAACTTTTATAATCATTTTTTTGCTTTTACATTATTGGGCTTAATTGCTAAACATTGTTAATTTTCGGATTTTTCACTCATCCTGACCTTGTTGCCTTTCGCAGAGCATAACTTGAGCTACAGATATCGGATTTTGGTGATCTTGTTGTCGCTAGAAAGATAAGGAAGAGACCTACAATTTCAGGTTTCACAAGAATTGTCAAATTAGGCCAAAATAAAGGCTCATTTGGGACCCGAGTTCTCTGGCACAGATTAGTGCGCAGTCCATGATGTTCCTTCACTTAAATGGGCCTAACTTACTCATCTTAACCCCAATTAAGGCATATGATACCTTGTTGGAAAGCTTATTTAGAGGCCCTTAATTTGGTCTTGGGTTAGGTCAGGATTAATAAGCATAAATAGCAGTTTACAGTGGCACAAGCCAGAGAGAGAGGGAAATTAGACAAATTTTACAATCATTTTTTTTGCTTTTACATTATTGGGCTTAATTGGGCTTAATTGCTAAACATTGTTAATTTTCAGATTTTTCACTCATCCTGACCTTGTTGCCTTGTGCAGAGCATAACTAGAGCTACTGATATCGGATTTTGGTGATCTTGCTGTCCCTAGAGAGATAAGGAAGAGACCTACAATTTCAGGTGTCACAAGAATTGTCAAATTGGGCCAAAATCAAGGCTAAATTTGGTCCTGAGTTCTCTGGCTCGGATCTGTGCGCAGTACATGATGTTCCATCACTTAAATGGGCCTAACTTACTCATCTTAAGCCCAATTAAGGCATATGATACCTTGTTGGAAAGCTTATTCAGAGGCCCTTAATTTGGTCTAGGGTTAGGTCAGGATTAATAAGCATAAATAGAAGTTTATAGCCGCACAAGCCAGAGAGAGTCGGAAATTAGACAACTTTTACAATCATTGTTTTTGCTTTTACATTATTGCGCTTAATTGGGCTTAATTGCTAAACATTGTTAATTTTCGTATTTTTCACTCATCCTGACCTTGTTGCCTTGTGCGGAGCACAACTAGAGCTACAGATATCGGAAGTTGTTGATCTTGCTATCCCTAGAAAGATAAGGAAGAGACCTACAATTTCAGGTGTCAAAATAGTTGACAAATTAGGCCAAAATCAATGCTAAATTGTGTCCCGAGTTCTCTGGCGCGGATCAGTGCGCAGTCCATGATGTTCCTTTACTTAAATGGGCTAAACTTAGTCATCTTAAGCCCAATTAAGGCTTATGATACATTGTTGGAAGGCTTATTCAGATGATCTTAATTCGGTCTAGGGTTAGGTCATGAATAATAAGCATAAATAACAGTTTACAGCCGCACAAGCCAGAGAGAGATGGAAATTAGACAACTTTTACAATCAATGTTTTTGCTTTTACATTATTGGGCTTAATTGATAAACATTGTTAATTTTTGGATTTTTCGCTCATCCTGACCTTGTTGCCTTACGCAGAGCATAACTAGAGCTACAGATATCGGATTTTGGGGATCTTGCTGTCCCTAGAAAGATAAGGAAGAGACCTACAATTTCATGTTTCACAAGAATTGTCAAATTAGGCCAAAACCAAGGCTAAATTTGGTCCCGATTTCTCTGGCGTTGATCAGCGCGCAGTCCATGATGTTCCTTCACCTAAATGGGCCTAAGTTACTCATCTTAAGCCCAATTAAGGCATATGATACCTTGTTGGAAAGCTTATTCAAAGTCCTTTAATTTAGTCTGGGTTATGTCAGGATTAATAAGCATAAATAGCAATTTACAGTCGTACATTCCAGAGAGAGACGGAAATTAGACAACTTTTACAATCATTGTTTTTGCTTTTACATTATTGGGCTTAATTGCTAAACATTGTTAATTTTCGGATTTTTCACTCATCCTGTCCTTGTTGCCTTGCGCAGAGCATAACTAGAGCTACAAATATCGGATTTTGGTGATTTTGCTGTCCCTAGAAAGATAAGGAAGAGACCTACAATTTCAGGTATCAAAAGAATTGTCAAATTAGGCCAAAATCAAGGCTAAATTGGGTCCCAAGTTCTCTGGCGCGGATCAGTCTGCAGTCTATGATGTTCCTTCACTTAAATGGGACTAACTTACTCATCTTGAGCCCAATTAAGGCATATGATACCTTGTTGGAAAGTTTATTCAGAGGCCCTTAATTTGTTCTAGGGTTAGGTAAGGATTAATAAGCATAAATAGCAGTTTACAGCGGCACAAGCCAGAGAGAGACGGAAATTAGACAACTTTTCCAATCATTGTTTTTGCTTTTACATTATTGGGCTTAATTGCTAAACATTGTTAATTTTTGAATTTTTCACTCATCCTGACCTTGTTGCCTTGCGCAGAGCATAACTAGAGCTACAGATATCGTATTTTGGTGATCTTGATGTCCCAAGAGAGATAAGGAAGAGACCTACAATTTCAGGTTTCACAAGAATTGTCAAATTAGGCCAAAATAAAGGCTCATTTGGGACCCGAGTTCTCTGGCACAGATTAGTGCGCAGTCCATGATGTTCCTTCACTTAAATGGGCCTAACTTACTAATCTTAAGCCCAATTAAGGCATATGGTACCTTGTTGGAAAGTTCACTCAGAGGCCCTTAATTTGTTCTAGGGTTAGGTAAGGATTAATAAGCATAAATAGCAGTTTACAGCGGCACAAGCCAGAGAGAGACGGAAATTAGACAACTTTTACAATCATTGTTTTTGCTTTTACATTATTGGGCTTAATTGGGCTTAATTGCTAAACATTGTTAATTTTCAGATTTTTCACTCATCCTGACCTTGTTGCCTTGCGCAGAGCATAACTAGAGCTACTGATATAGGATTTTGGTGATCTTGATGTCCCTAGAGAGATAAGGAAGAGACCTACAATTTCAGGTTTCACAAGAATTGTCAAATTAGGCCAAAATCAAGGCTAAATTTGATCCTGAGTTCTCTGGCTCGGATCTGTGCGCAGTACATGATGTTCCATCACTTAAATGGGCCTAACTTACTCATCTTAAGCCCAATTAAGGCATATGATACCTTGTTGGAAATCTTATTCAAAGGCCCTTAATTTTGTCTAGGGTTAGTTCAGGATTAATAAGCATAAATAGAAGTTTACAGCCGCACAAGCCAGAGAGAGACGGAAATTAGACAACTTTTACAATCATTGTTTTTGCTTTTACATTATTGGGCTTAACTGCTAATCATTGTTAATTTTCGGATTTTTCACTCATCCTAACCTTGTTGCCATGCGCAGAGCATAACTAGAGCTACATATATCGGATTTTGATGATCTTGCTGTCCCTAGAAAGATAAGGAAGAGACCTACATTTTCAGGTGGCATAAGAATTGTCAAATTAGGCCAAAATCAAGGCTAACTTGGATCCCGAGTTCTCTGGCGCGGATCAGTGCAGTCCATGATGATCCTTCACTTAAATGGGCCTAACTAACTCATCTTAAGCCCAATTAAGGCATATGATACCTTGTTGGAAAGCTTATTCAGAGGCCCTTAATTTGGTCTAGGGTTTGGTCAGGATTAATAAGCATAAATAGGAGTTTACAGCCGCACAATCCAGAGAGAGACGAAAATTAGACAACTTTTATAATCATTTTTTTGCTTTTACATTATTGGGCTTAATTGCTAAACATTGTTAATTTTCGGATTTTTCACTCATCCTGACCTTGTTGCCTTTCGCAGAGCATAACTTGAGCTACAGATATCGGATTTTGGTGATCTTGTTGTCGCTAGAAAGATAAGGAAGAGACCTACAATTTCAGGTTTCACAAGAATTGTCAAATTAGGCCAAAATAAAGGCTCATTTGGGACCCGAGTTCTCTGGCACAGATTAGTGCGCAGTCCATGATGTTCCTTCACTTAAATGGGCCTAACTTACTCATCTTAACCCCAATTAAGGCATATGATACCTTGTTGGAAAGCTTATTTAGAGGCCCTTAATTTGGTCTTGGGTTAGGTCAGGATTAATAAGCATAAATAGCAGTTTACAGTGGCACAAGCCAGAGAGAGAGGGAAATTAGACAAATTTTACAATCATTTTTTTTGCTTTTACATTATTGGGCTTAATTGGGCTTAATTGCTAAACATTGTTAATTTTCAGATTTTTCACTCATCCTGACCTTGTTGCCTTGTGCAGAGCATAACTAGAGCTACTGATATCGGATTTTGGTGATCTTGCTGTCCCTAGAGAGATAAGGAAGAGACCTACAATTTCAGGTGTCACAAGAATTGTCAAATTGGGCCAAAATCAAGGCTAAATTTGGTCCTGAGTTCTCTGGCTCGGATCTGTGCAGAGTACATGATGTTCCATCACTTAAATGGGCCTAACTTACTCATCTTAAGCCCAATTAAGGCATATGATACCTTGTTGGAAAGCTTATTCAGAGGCCCTTAATTTGGTCTAGGGTTAGGTCAGGATTAATAAGCATAAATAGCAGTTTATAGCCGCACAAGCCAGAGAGAGTCGGAAATCAGACAACTTTTACAATCATTGTTTTTGCTTTTACATTATTGCGCTTAATTGGGCTTAATTGCTAAACATTGTTAATTTTCGTATTTTTCACTCATCCTAACCTTGTTGCCTTGTGCGGAGCACAACTAGAGCTACAGATATCGGAAGTTGTTGATCTTGCTATCCCTAGAAAGATAAGGAAGAGACCTACAATTTCTGGTGTCAAAATAGTTGACAAATTAGGCCAAAATCAATGCTAAATTGTGTCCCGAGTTCTCTGGCACGGATCAGTGCGCAGTCCATGATGTTCCTTTACTTAAATGGGCTAAACTTAGTCATCTTAAGCCCAATTAAGGCTTATGATACATTGTTGGAAGGCTTATTCAGATGATCTTAATTCGGTCTAGGGTTAGGTCATGAATAATAAGCATAAATAACGATTCTGACCGCACAAGCCAGAGAGAGATGGAAATTAGACAACTTTTACAATCAATGTTTTTGCTTTTACATTATTGGGCTTAATTGATAAACATTGTTAATTTTTGGATTTTTCGCTCATCCTGACCTTGTTGCCTTACGCAGAGCATAACTAGAGCTACAGATATCGGATTTTGGGGATCTTGCTGTCCCTAGAAAGATAAGGAAGAGACCTACAATTTCATGTTTCACAAGAATTGTCAAATTAGGCCAAAACCAAGCCTAAATTTGGTCCCGAGTTCTCTGGCGTTGATCAGCGCGCAGTCCATGATGTTCCTTCACCTAAATGGGCCTAAGTTACTCATCTTAAGCCCAATTAAGGCATATGATACCTTGTTGGAAAGCTTATTCAAAGTCCTTTAATTTAGTCTGGGTTATGTCAGGATTAATAAGCATAAATAGCAATTTACAGTTGTACATTCCAGAGAGAGACGGAAATTAGACAACTTTTACAATCATTGTTTTTGCTTTTACATTATTGGGCTTAATTGCTAAACATTGTTAATTTTCGGATTTTTCACTCATCCTGTCCTTGTTGCCTTGCGCAGAGCATAACTAGAGCTACAAATATCGGATTTTGGTGATTTTGCTGTCCCTAGAAAGATAAGGAAGAGACCTACAATTTCAGGTATCAAAAGAATTGTCAAATTAGGCCAAAATCAAGGCTAAATTGGGTCCCAAGTTCTCTGGCGCGGATCAGTCTGCAGTCTATGATGTTCCTTCACTTAAATGGGACTAACTTACTCATCTTGAGCCCAATTAAGGCATATGATACCTTGTTCGAAAGTTTATTCAGAGGCCCTTAATTTGTTCTAGGGTTAGGTAAGGATTAATAAGCATAAATAACAGTTTACAGCGGCACAAGCCAGAGAGAGACGGAAATTAGACAACTTTTCCAATCATTGTTTTTGCTTTTACATTATTGGGCTTAATTGCTAAACATTGTTAATTTTTGAATTTTTCACTCATCCTGACCTTGTTGCCTTGCGCAGAGCATAACTAGAGCTACAGATATCGTATTTTGGTGATCTTGATGTCCCAAGAGAGATAAGGAAGAGACCTACAATTTCAGGTTTCACAAGAATTGTCAAATTAGGCCAAAATAAAGGCTCATTTGGGACCCGAGTTCTCTGGCACAGATTAGTGCGCAGTCCATGATGTTCCTTCACTTAAATGGGCCTAACTTACTAATCTTAAGCCCAATTAAGGCATATGATACCTTGTTGGAAAGTTCACTCGAGGGCCCTTAATTTGTTCTAGGGTTAGGTAAGGATTAATAAGCATAAATAGCAGTTTACAGCGGCACAAGCCAGAGAGACACGGAAATTAGACAACTTTTACAATCATTGTTTTTGCTTTTACATTATTGGGCTTAATTGCTAAACATTGTTAATTTTTGTGTTTTTCACTCATCCTGACCTTGTTTCCATGCGCAGAGCATAACTAGAGCCACAAATATCAGATTTTGGGGATCTTGCTGTCCCTAGAAAGATAAGGAAGAGACCTACAATTTCATGTTTCACAAGAATTGTCAAATTAGGCCAAAACCAAGGCTAAATTGGGTCCCGAGTTCTCTGGCGCGGATCGATCTGCGATCCATGATGTTCCTTCACTTAAATGGGCAAAACTTACTCATCTTTAGCCCTATTAAGGCATATGATACCTTGTTGGAAAGCTTATTCATAGGACCTTAATTTGATTTAGGGTTAGGTCAAGATTATAAGCATAAATAGAAGTTTACAGCTGCATAAGCCCGAGAGAGACGAAAATTAGACAACTTTTACAATCATTGTTTTTACTTTTACATTATTGGGCTTAATTGCTAAACATTGTTAATTTTCGGATTTTTCACTCATCCTGACCTTGTTGCCTTGCCAGAGCATAACTAGAGCTAAAATTATTGGATTTTGGTGATATTGCCGTCCCTAGAAAGATAAGGAAGAGACCTACAATTTCAAGTTTACTGGAATTGTCAAGTTAGCCCAAAATAATGGCTAAATTGGGTCCCGAGTTCTCTGGTGCGGATCAGTGTGCAGTCCATGATGTTTCTTCACTTTAATTGGCCTAACTTACTCCTCTTAAGCCAAATTAAGGCATATGACACCTTGTTGGAAAGCTTATTCAGAGGCCCTTAATTTGTTCTAGGGTTAGGTAAGGATTAATAAGCAAAAATAGCAGTTTACAACGGCACAAGCCAGAGAGAGACGGAAATTAGACAACTTTTACAATCATTGTTTTTGCTTTTACATTATTGGGCTTAATTGGGCTTAATTGCTAAACATTGTTAATTTTCAGATTTTTCACTCATCCTGACCTTGTTGCCTTGCGCAGAGCATAACTAGAGCTACTGATATAGGATTTTGGTGATCTTGATGTCCCTAGAGAGATAAGGAAGAGACCTACAATTTCAGGTTTCACAAGAATTGTCAAATTAGGCCAAAATCAAGGCTAAATTTGATCCTGAGTTCTCTGGCTCGGATCGTGCGCGATCCATGATGTTCCATCACTTAAATGGGCCTAACTTACTCATCTTAAGCCCAATTAAGGCATATGATACCTTGTTGGAAATCTTATTCAAAGGCCCTTAATTTTGTCTAGGGTTAGTTCAGGATTAATAAGCATAAATAGAAGTTTACAGCCGCACAAGCCAGAGAGAGACGGAAATTAGACAACTTTTACAATCATTGTTTTTGCTTTTACATTATCGGGCTTAACTGCTAATCATTGTTAATTTTCGGATTTTTCACTCATCCTAACCTTGTTGCCATGCGCAGAGCATAACTAGAGCTACATATATCGGATTTTGATGATCTTGCTGTCCCTAGAAAGATAAGGAAGAGACCTACATTTTCAGGTTGCATAAGAATTGTCAAATTAGGCCAAAATCAAGGCTAACTTGGATCCCGAGTTCTCTGGCGCGGATCAGTGCGCAGTCCATGATGATCCTTCACTTAAATGGGCCTAACTAACTCATCTTAAGCCCAATTAAGGCATATGATACCTTGTTGGAAAGCTTATTCAGAGGCCCTTAATTTGGTCTAGAGTTTGGTCAGGATTAATAAGCATAAATAGGAGTTTACAGCCGCACAATCCAGAGAGAGACGAAAATTAGACAACTTTTATAATCATTTTTTTGCTTTTACATTATTGGGCTTAATTGCTAAACATTGTTAATTTTCGGATTTTTCACTCATCCTGACCTTGTTGCCTTTCGCAGAGCATAACTTGAGCTACAGATATCGGATTTTGGTGATCTTGTTGTCGCTAGAAAGATAAGGAAGAGACCTACAATTTCAGGTTTCACAAGAATTGTCAAATTAGGCCAAAATAAAGGCTATATTGGGTCCCGGGTTCTCTGGCACGGATCAGTACGAATTCCATGAAGTTCCTTCACTTAAATGGGCCTAACTTACTCATCTTAACCCCAATTAAGGCATATGATACCTTGTTGGAAAGCTTATTTAGAGGCCCTTAATTTGGTCTTGGGTTAGGTCAGGATTAATAAGCATAAATAGCAGTTTACAGTGGCACAAGCCAGAGAGAGAGGGAAATTAGACAAATTTTACAATCATTTTTTTTGCTTTTACATTATTGGGCTTAATTGGGCTTAATTGCTAAACATTGTTAATTTTCAGATTTTTCACTCATCCTGACCTTGTTGCCTTGTGCAGAGCATAACTAGAGCTACTGATATCGGATTTTGGTGATCTTGCTGTCCCTAGAGAGATAAGGAAGAGACCTACAATTTCAGGTTTCACAAGAATTGTCAAATTAGGCCAAAATCAAGGCTAAATTTGGTCCCGAGTTCTCTGGCGCGGATCAGTGCGCAGTCCATGATGTTCCATCACTTAAATGGGCCTAACTTACTCATCTTAAGCCCAATTAAGGCATATGATACCTTGTTGGAAAGCTTATTCAGAGGCCCTTAATTTGGTCTAGGGTTAGGTCAGGATTAATAAGCATAAATAGCAGTTTATAGCCGCACAAGCCAGAGAGAGTCGGAAATTAGACAACTTTTACAATCATTGTTTTTGCTTTTACATTATTGCGCTTAATTGGGCTTAATTGCTAAACATTGTTAATTTTCGTATTTTTCACTCATCCTGACCTTGTTGCCTTGTGCGGAGCACAACTAGAGCTACAGATATCGGAAGTTGTTGATCTTGCTATCCCTAGAAAGATAAGGAAGAGACCTACAATTTCAGGTGTCAAAATAGTTGACAAATTAGGCCAAAATCAATGCTAAATTGTGTCCCGAGTTCTCTGGCGCGGATCGATCATGCAGATCCATGATGTTCCTTTACTTAAATGGGCTAAACTTAGTCATCTTAAGCCCAATTAAGGCTTATGATACATTGTTGGAAGGCTTATTCAGATGATCTTAATTCGGTCTAGGGTTAGGTCATGAATAATAAGCATAAATAACAGTTTACAGCCGCACAAGCCAGAGAGAGATGGAAATTAGACAACTTTTACAATCAATGTTTTTGCTTTTACATTATTGGGCTTAATTGATAAACATTGTTAATTTTTGGATTTTTCGCTCATCCTGACCTTGTTGCCTTACGCAGAGCATAACTAGAGCTACAGATATCGGATTTTGGGGATCTTGCTGTCCCTAGAAAGATAAGGAAGAGACCTACAATTTCATGTTTCACAAGAATTGTCAAATTAGGCCAAAACCGAGGCTAAATTTGGTCCCGAGTTCTCTGGCGTTGATCAGCGCGCAGTCCATGATGTTCCTTCACCTAAATGGGCCTAAGTTACTCATCTTAAGCCCAATTAAGGCATATGATACCTTGTTGGAAAGCTTATTCAAAGTCCTTTAATTTAGTCTGGGTTATGTCAAGATTAATAAGCATAAATAGCAATTTACAGTCGTACATTCCAGAGAGAGACGGAAATTAGACAACTTTTACAATCATTGTTTTTGCTTTTACATTATTGGGCTTAATTGCTAAACATTGTTAATTTTCGGATTTTTCAGTCATCCTGTCCTTGTTGCCTTGCGCAGAGCATAACTAGAGCTACAAATATCGGATTTTGGTGATTTTGCTGTCCCTAGAAAGATAAGGAAGAGACCTACAATTTCAGGTATCAAAAGAATTGTCAAATTAGGCCAAAATCAAGGCTAAATTGGGTCCCAAGTTCTCTCAGCGCGGATCAGTCTGCAGTCTATGATGTTCCTTCACTTAAATGGGACTAACTTACTCATCTTGAGCCCAATTAAGGCATATGATACCTTGTTCGAAAGTTTATTCAGAGGCCCTTAATTTGTTCTAGGGTTAGGTAAGGATTAATAAGCATAAATAACAGTTTACAGCGGCACAAGCCAGAGAGAGACGGAAATTAGACAACTTTTCCAATCATTGTTTTTGCTTTTACATTATTGGGCTTAATTGCTAAACATTGTTAATTTTTGAATTTTTCACTCATCCTGACCTTGTTGCCTTGCGCAGAGCATAACTAGAGCTACAGATATCGTATTTTGGTGATCTTGATGTCCCAAGAGAGATAAGGAAGAGACCTACAATTTCAGGTTTCACAAGAATTGTCAAATTAGGCCAAAATAAAGGCTCATTTGGGACCCGAGTTCTCTGGCACAGATTAGTGCGCAGTCCATGATGTTCCTTCACTTAAATGGGCCTAACTTACTAATCTTAAGCCCAATTAAGGCATATGATACCTTGTTGGAAAGTTCACTCAGAGGCCCTTAATTTGTTCTAGGGTTAGGTAAGGATTAATAAGCATAAATAGCAGTTTACAGCGGCACAAGCCAGAGAGACACGGAAATTAGACAACTTTTACAATCATTGTTTTTGCTTTTACATTATTGGGCTTAATTGCTAAACATTGTTAATTTTTGTATTTTTCACTCATCCTGACCTTGTTTCCATGCGCAGAGCATAACTAGAGCCACAAATATCAGATTTTGGGGATCTTGCTGTCCCTAGAAAGATAAGGAAGAGACCTACAATTTCATGTTTCACAAGAATTGTCAAATTAGGCCAAAACCAAGGCTAAATTGGGTCCCGAGTTCTCTGGCGCGGATCAGTACGCAGTCCATGATGTTCCTTCACTTAAATGGGCAAAACTTACTCATCTTTAGCCCTATTAAGGCATATGATACCTTGTTGGAAAGCTTATTCATAGGACCTTAATTTGATTTAGGGTTAGGTCAAGATTATAAGCATAAATAGAAGTTTACAGCTGCATAAGCCCGAGAGAGACGAAAATTAGACAACTTTTACAATCATTGTTTTTACTTTTACATTATTGGGCTTAATTGCTAAACATTGTTAATTTTCGGATTTTTCACTCATCCTGACCTTGTTGCCTTGCCAGAGCATAACTAGAGCTACAATTATTGGATTTTGGTGATATTGCCGTCCCTAGAAAGATAAGGAAGAGACCTACAATTTCAAGTTTACTGGAATTGTCAAGTTAGCCCAAAATAATGGCTAAATTGGGTCCCGAGTTCTCTGGTGCGGATCGATCATGCGATCCATGATGTTTCTTCACTTTAATTGGCCTAACTTACTCCTCTTAAGCCAAATTAAGGCATATGACACCTTGTTGGAAAGCTTATTCAGAGGCCCTTAATTTGTTCTAGGGTTAGGTAAGGATTAATAAGCAAAAATAGCAGTTTACAACGGCACAAGCCAGAGAGAGACGGAAATTTGACAACTTTTACAATCATTGTTTTTGCTTTTACATTATTGGGCTTAATTGCTAAACATTGTTAATTTTCGGATTTTTCACTCATCCTGACCTTGTTGCCTTGCGTACAGCATAACTGGAGCTACAAATATCGGATTTTGGTGATCTTGCTGTCCTTAGAGAGATAAGGAAGAGACCTACAATTTCAGGTTTCACAAGAATTGTCAAATTAGGCCGAAATCAAGGTTAAATTTGGTCCCGAGTTCTCTGGCGTGGATCAGTGTGCAGTCCATGATTTTCCTTCACTTAAATAGGCAAAACTTACTCATCTTAAGCCCAATTAAGACATATGATACCTTGTTGGAAAGCTTATTCAGAGGCCCTTAATTTGGTCAAGGGTTAGGTCAGGATTAATAAGCATAAATAGAAGTTTACAGCCGCACAAGCCAGAGATAGACGGAAATTAGACAACTTTTACAATCATTGTTTTTGCTTTTACATTATTGGGCTTAATTGTTAAACATTGTTAATTTTCGGATTTTTCACTCATCCTGACCTTGTTGCCTTGTGCAGAGCATAACTAGAGCTACAGATATCGGATTTTGGTGATCTTGCTGTCCCTAGAAAGATAAGGAAGAGACCTACAATTTCAGGTTTCACAAGAATTGACAAATTAGGCCAAAATCAAGGATAAATTGGGTCCCGAGTTCTTTGGCACGGATCAGTACGCAATCCATGATGTTCCTTTACTTAGATGGGCTAAACTTACTCATCTTAAGCCCAATTAAGGCATATGATACCTTGTTCGAAAGCTTATTCATAGGACCTTAATTTGGTTTAGGGTGAGGTCATGGTTAATAAGCATAAATAGCAGTTTAAAGTCGTACAAGCCAGAGATAGACGGAAATTAGACAACTCTTACAGTCATTGTTTTTGCTTTTACATTATTCGGCTTAATTGCTAAACATTGTTAATTTTAGGATTTTTCACTCATCCTGACCTTGTTGCCTTATGCAGAGCATAACTAGAGCTACAGGTATCGGATTTTGGTGATCTTGCTGTCCCTAGAAAGATAAGGAAGAGACCTACAATTTCAGGTTTCACAAGAATTGTCAAATTAGGCCAAAATCAAGGCTAAATTTGGTCCCGAGTTCTCTTGCGCGGATCAGTGTGCAGTCCATGATGTTCCTTCACTTAAATGGGCCTAATTTACTCATCTTAAGCCCAATTAAGGCATATGATACCATGTTGGAAAGCTTATTCAAGGGCCTTTAATTTGTTCTAGGGTCAGGTAAGGATTAATAAGCATAAATAGCAGTTTACAGCGGCACAAGCCAGAGAGAGATGGAAATTAGACAACTTTTACAATAATTGTTTTTGCTTTTAAATTATTGGGATTAATTGGGCTTAATTGCTAAACATTGTTAATTTTCGGATTTTTCACTCATCCTGGCCTTGTTGCCTTACGCAGGGCATAACTAGAGCTACAGATATCGGATTTTGGTGATCTTGCTGTCCCTAGAAAGATAAGGAAGAGACCTACAATTTCACGTTTCACCAGAATTGTCAAATTAATCCAAAATCAAGGCTAAATTTGGTCCCGAGTTCTCTGGCACGGATCAGTGTGCAGTCCATGATGTTCCTTCACTTAAATGGGCCTAACTTACTCATCTTAAGCCCAATTAAGGCATATGATACCTTGTTGGAAAGCTTATTCAAAGGCCCTTAATCTGGTTTAGGATAGGTCAGGATTAATAAGCATAAATAGCTATTTACGGCCGTACATGCCAGAGAGAGACGGAAATTAGACAACTTTTACAATCGTTGTTTTTGCTTTTACATTATTGGGCTTAATTGCTAAACATTGTTAATTTTCGGATTTTTCACCCATCCTGACCTTGTTGCCTTGCGCAGAGCATAACTAGAGCTATAGATATCGGATTTTGGTGATCTTGCTGTCCTTAGAAAGATAAGGAAGAGACCTACAATTTCAGGTATTACAAGAATTGTCAAATTAGGCCAAAATCAAGGCTAAATTGGGTCCCGAGTTCTCTGGCGCGGATCAGTGCACAGTCCATGATGTTCCTTCACTTAAATGAGCCTAACTTACTCATCTTAAGCCCAATTAAACCATATGATACCTTGTTGGAAAGCTTATTCAGAGGCCCTTAATTTGTTCTAGGGATTGGTAAGGATTAATAAGTATAAATAGAAGTTTACAGCGGCACAAACCAGAGAGAGACGGAAATTAGACAAATTTTACAATCAAAGTTTTTGCTTTTACATTATTGGGCTTAATTGCTAATCATTGTTAATTTTCGGATTTTTCACTCAACCTGACCTTGTTGCCTTGCACAGAGCATAACTAGAGCTACAGATATCGGATTTTTGTGATCTTGCTGTCCCTAGAGAGATAAGGAAGAGACCTACAATTTCAGGTTTCACAAGAATTGTCAAATTAGGCCAAAATCATGGCTAAATTTGGTCCTGAGTTCTCCAGCACGGATCAGTGCGCAGTCCATGATGTTCCTTCACTTAAATGGGTCTAACTTACTCATTTTAAGCCCAATTAAGGCATATGATACCTTGTTGGAAAGCTTATTCCGAGGCCCTTAATTTGGTCTAGGGTTAGGTATGGATTAATAAGCATAAATAGCAGTTTACAGCCGCACAAGCCAGAGAGAGACGGAAATTAGACAACTCTTACAATCATTGTTTTTTCTTTTACATTATTGGGCTTAATTGCTAAACATTGTTAATTTTAGGATTTTTCACTCAACCTGACCTTGTTGCCTTGCACAGAGCATAACTGGAGCTACAATTATCGGATTTTGGTAATCTTGCTGTCCCTAGAAAGATAAGGAAGAGACCTACAATTTCAGGTTTCACAAGAATTGTTAAATTAGGCCAAAATCAAGGCTAAATTTGGTCCCGAGTTCTCTGGCGCGGATCATTGTGCAGTCCATGATGTTCCTTCACTTAAATGGGCCTAACTTACTCATCTTAACCCCAACTAAGGCATATGATACCTTGTTGGAAAGCTTATTCAAAGGCCTTTAATTTGTTCTAGGGTTAGGTAAGGATTAATAAGCATAAATAGCAGTTTACAGCGGCACAAGCCAGAGAGAGACGGAAATTAGATAACTTTTACAATCATTGTTTTTGCTTTTACATTATTGGGCTTAATTGCTAATCATTGTTAATTTTCGGATTTTTAACTCATCCTGACCTTGTTGCCTTGCGCAGAGCATAACTAGAGCTACAGATATCGGATGTTGGTTATCTAGCTGTCCCTAGAGAGATAAGGAAGAGACCTACAATTTCAGGTTTCACAAGAATTGTCAAATTAGGCCAAAATCAAGGCTAAATTGGGTCCCGAGTTCTCTGGCACGGATCAGTGCGCAGTCCATGATGTTCCTTCACTTAAATGGGTCTAACTTACTCATTTTAAGCCCAATTAAGGCATATGATACCTTGTTGGAAAGATTATTCAGAGGCCCTTAATTTGAACTAGGGTTATGTCAGGATTAATAAGCATAAATAGCAGTTTACAGCAACACAAGCCAGAGAGAGACGAAAATTAGACAACTTTTACAATCATTGTTTTTGCTTTTACATTATTGGGCTTAATTGCTAAACATTGTTAATTTTCGGATTTTTCACTTATCATGACCTTGTTGCCTTGCGCAGAGCATAACTAGAGCTACAGATATCGGATTTTGGTGATCTTGCTGTCCCTAGAAAGATAAGGAAGAGACCTACAATTTCAGGTTTCACAAGAATTGACAAATTAGGGCAAAATCAAGGCTAAATAGGGTCCCGAGTTCTCTGGCGTGCATCAGTGCGCAATCCATGAAGTTCCTTTACTTAAATGGGCTAAACTTAGTCATCTTAAGCCCAATTAAGGCATATCATACCTTGTTGGAAAGCTTATTCAGAGGATTGTTATTTGGTCTAGGGTTAGGTCATGATTAATAAGCATAAATAGCAGTTTACAGCCGCACAAGCCAGAGAGAGACGGAAATTAGACAACTTTTTACAATCATTGTTTTTGCTTTTACATTATCATGCTTAATTGCTAAACATTTTTAATTTTAGGATTTTTCACTCATCCTGACCTTTTTCCTTACGCGGAGCGTAACTAGAGCTACAGATATCGGATTTTGGTGATCTTGTTGTCCCTAGAAAGATAAGGAAGAGACCTAAAATTTCAGGTTTCACAAGAATTGTCAAATTAGGCCAAAATCAAGGCTAAATTTGGTCTTAATTGGGCTTAAGATGAGTAAGTTAGGCCCATTTAAGTGAAGGAACATCATGGACTGCGCACTGATCCGTGCCAGAGAACTCGGGACCAAATTTAGCCTTGATTTTGGCCTAATTTGACAATTCTTGTGAAACGTGAAATTGTAGGTCTCTTCCTTATCTTTCTAGGGACAGCAAGATCACCAAAATCCGATATCTGTAGCTCCAGTTATGTTGTACGCAAGGCAACAAGGTCAGGATGAGTGAAAAATCCGAAAATTAACAATGTTTAGCAATTAAGACCAATTAAGCCCAATAATGTAAAAGTAAAAACAATGATTGTAAAATTTGTCTAATTTCCATCTCTCTCTGCCTTGTGCGGCAGTAAACTGCTATTTATGCTTATTAATCCTTACCTAACCCTAGAACTAATTAAGGGCCTCTGAATAAGCTTTACAACAAGGTATCATAAGCCTTAATTGGGCTTACGATGTGTAAGTTAGGCCCATTTAAGTGAAGGAACATCATGGACTACGCACTGATCCGCGCCAGAGAACTCGGGACCCAATTTAGCCTTGATTTTGGCCTAATTTGACAATTCTACTGAAACCTGAAATTGTAGGTCTCTTCCTTATCTCTTTAGGGACAGCAAGATCACCAAAATCCGATATCTGTAGCTCTAGTTATGCTCTGCGCAAGGCAACAAGGTCAGGATGAGTGAAAAATCCGAAAATTAACAATGATTAGCAGTTAAGCCCAATAATGTAAAAGCAAAAACAATGATTGTAAAAGTTGTCTAATTTCCGTCTCTCTCTGGCTTGTGCGGCTGTAAACTGATGTTTATGCTTATTAATCATGACCTAACCCTAGACCAAATTAAGATCCTCTGAATAAGCTTTCCAACAAGGTATCATATGCCTTAATTGGGCTTAAGATGAGTAAGTTTAGCCCATTTAAGTAAAGGAACATCATGGACTGCGCACTGATCCGCGCCAGAGAACTTGGGACCCAATTTAGCCTTGATTTTGCTCTAATTTGTCAAATCTTGTGAAACCTGAAATTGTAGGTCTCTTCCTTATCTTTCTAGGGACTGCAGGATCACCAAAATCCGATATCTGTAGCTCGAGTTATGCTCTGCGCAAGGCAACAAGGTCAGGATGAGTGAAAAGCTCAAACCATATTTGGTCGCGAGTTCTCTGGCGAGGATCAGTGCGCAGTCCATGATGTTCCTTCACTTAAATGGTCCCAACTTACTCATCTTAAGTCCAATTAAGGCATATGATACCATGCTGGAAAGCTTATTCAAAGGCCCTTAATTTGGTTTTTGTTAGGTCAAGATTAACAAGCATAAATAGCAGTTTACGGCCGTACATGCCAGAGAGAGACGGAAATTAGATAACTTTTACAATCGTTGTTTTTGCTTTTACATTATTGGGCTTAATTGCTAAACATTGTTAATTTTCGGATTTTTCACTCATCCTGACCTTGTTGCCTTGCGCAGACCATAACTGAGCTACAGATATCGGATTTTGGTGATCTTGCTGTCCCTAGAAAGATAAGGAGGAGACCTACAATTTCAGGTTTCACAAGAATTGTCAAATTAGGCCAAAATCAAGCCTAAATTGGGTCCCAAGTTCTCTGGCACGGATCAGTGCGCAGTCCATGATGTTCCATCACTTAAATGGGCCTAACTTACTCATCTTAAGCCCAATTAAGGCATGTGACACCTTGATGGAAAGCTTATTCAGAGGCCCTTAATTTGTTCTAGGGATAGGTTTGGATTAATAAGGATAATTAGCAGTTTACAGCCGCACAAGCCAGAGAGAGACGGAAATTGGACAACTTTTATAATCATTGTTTTTGCTTTTAAATTATTGGGCTTAATTTCTAAACATTGTTAATTTTCGGATTTTACACTCATCCTGACCTTGTTGCCTTGCAGAGAGCATAACTTGAGCAACAAATATCGGATTTTGGTGATCTTGCCGTCCCTAGAAAGATAAGGTAGAGACCTACAATTTCAGGTTTCACAAGAATTGTCAAATTAAGCCAAAATCACCGCAAACTTGGGTTCCGAGTTCTCTGGCGCGGATCAGTGCGCAGTCCACGATGTTCCTTCATTTAAATGGGCCTAACTTACTCATCTTAAGCCCAATTAAGGCATATGATACCTTGTTGGAAAGCATATTCAGAGGCCCTTAATTTGGTTTAGGGTTATGTCAAGATTAATAATCATAAATAACAGTTTACAGCCGCACAAGCCTGAGCGAGACGGAAATTAGACAACTTTTACAATCATTGTTTTTGCTTTTACATTATTGGGTTTAATTGCTAAACATTGTTAATTTTTGGATTTTTCACTCATCCTGACCATGTTGCCTTGTGCAGAGCATAACTAAAGCTACAGATATCTGATTTTGGTGATCTTGCTGTCCCTAGAAAGATAAGGAAGAGACCTACAATTTCAGGTTTCACAAGAATTGCCAAATTAAGCCAAAATCAAGGCAAAATTGGGTCCCGAGTTCTCTGGCATGGATCAGTACGCAGTCCATGATGTTCCTTCACTAAAATGGCCGTAACTTACTCATCTTAAGCCCAATTAAGGCATATGATACCTTGTTGGAAAGCATATTCAGAGGCCCTTAATTTGGTCTATGGTTAGGTCGGGATTAATAAGCATAAATAGCAGTTTACAGCCGCACAAGCCAGAGAGAGACGGAGATTAGACAACTTTTACAATCATTGGTTTTGCTTTTACATTATTGGGCTGAATTGCCAAACATTGTTAATTTTCGGATTTTTCACTCATCCTGACCATGTTGCATTGCGCAGAGCATAACTAGAGCTATAGATATCGGATTTTGGTGATCTTGATGTCCCTAGAAAGATAAGGAAGACACCAACAATTTCCGGTTTCCCTAGCATTGTCAAATTAGGCCAAAATCAAGGCTAAATTAGCTCCCGAATTCTCTGGCACGGATCAGTGCGCAGTCCATGATGTTCCTTCAATTAACTGGGCCTAACCTACTCATCTTAAGCCCAATTAAGGCATATGATACCTTGTTGGAAAGCTTATTCAGAGACCCTTAATTTGGTCTTGGGTTAGGTCAGGATTAATAAGCATAAATAGTAGTTTACAGTCGCACAAGCCAGAGAGACGGAAATTTGATAACTTTTACAATCATTGGTTTTGCTTTTACATTATAGGGCTTAATTGGTCTTAATTGCCAAACATTGTTAATTTTCGGATTTTTCACTCATCCTGACGTTGTTTCCTAGCATTGAGGATAACTAGAGCTACATATATCGTATTTTGGTGATCTTGCTGTCCCTAGAGAGATAAGGAAGAGACCTACAATTTCTGGTTTCACTCGGATTGTCAAATTAGGCCAAAATAAAGGCTAAATTGGATCCCGAGTTCTCTGGCGTAGATCAGTGTGCAGTCCATGATGTTCCTTCACTTAAATGGGCATAACTTACTCTTCTTAAGCCCAATTAAGGCATATGATACCTTGTAGGAAAGCTTATTCAGAGGCCCTTAATTTGGTCTAGGGTTAGGTAAGGATTAATAGGCATAAATAGCTGTTTACAGCCGCACAAGCCAGAGAGACGGATATAAGACAACTTTTACAGTCATTATTTTTGCTTTTACATTATTGGGCATAATTTCTAAACATTGTGAATTTTCGGATTTTTCACTCATCCTGACTTTGTTGCCTTGCACAGAGCATAACTAGAGCTACAAATATCGGATTTTGGTGATCTTGCCGTCCCTAGAAAGATAAGGTAGAGGCCTACAATTTCATGTTTCACAAGAATTGTCAAATTTAGCCAAAATCAAGGGAAACTTGGGTCCCGAGTTCTCTAGCGCGGATCAGTGCGCAGACCATGATGTTCCTTCACTTAAATGGGCCTAACTTACTCATCTTAAGCCCAATTAAGGCATATGATACCTTGTCGAAAAACATATTCAGAGGCCCTTAATTTGGTTTAGGGTTAGGTCAATATTAATAAGCATAAATAATAGTTTACAGCCGCACAAGCCTGAGCGAGACGAAAATTAGACAACTTTTACAATCATTGTTTTTGCTTTTACATTATTGGGTTTAATTGCTAAACATTGTTAATTTTTGGATTTTTCAATCATCCTGACCTTGTTGCCTTGTGCAGAGCATAACTAAAGCTACAAATATCTGATTTTGGTGATCTTGCTGTCCCTAGAAAGATAAGGAAGAGACCTACAATTTCAGGTTTGACAAGAATTATCAAATTAAGCCAAAATCAAGGCAAAATTGGGTCCCGAGTTCTCTGGCATGGATCAGTGCGTAGTCCATGTTGTTCCTTCACTTAAATGGGCATAACTTACTCATCTTAAGCCCAATTAAGGCATATGATACCTTGTTGGAAAGCTTATTCATAGGCCCTTAATTTGTCCTAGGGTTAGGTTTGGATTAATAAGGATAAATAGTAGTTTACAACTGCACAAGCCAGAGAGAGACGGAAATTAGACAACTTTTACAATCATTGTTTATGCTTTTACATTATTGGGCTTAATCTCTAAACATTGTCAATTTTCGGATTTTACACTCATCCTGACCATGTTGCCTTGCAGAGAGCATAACTTGAGCTACAAATATCAGATTTTGGTGATCTTGCTGTCCCTAGAAAGATAAGGAAGAGACCTAAAATTTCAGGTGTTCCAAGAATTGTCAAATTTGGCCAAAATCAAGGCTAAATTGGGTCCCGAGTTCTCTGGCGCGGATCAGTGCGCAGTCAATGATTTTCCTTCACTTAAATGGGCCTAACTTACTCATCTTAAGCCCAATTAAGGCATATGATACCTTGTTACAAAGCTTGTCCAGAGGCCCTTAATTTGGTCTAGCATTAGGTTAGGATTAATAAGCATAAATAGTAGTTTACAGCCGTACAAGACAGAGAGAGATAGAAATTAGACAACTGTAACAATCATTGTTTTTGCTTTTACATTATTGGGCTTAATTGGGCTTAATTGGGCTTAATTGCTAAACATTGTTAATTTTCGGATTTTTCACTCATCCTGACCTTGTTTCCTTGCGCAGAGTATAACTAGAGCTACAGATATCTGATTTTGGTGATCTTGCTGTCCCCAGAAAGATAAGGAAGAGACCTACAATTTCAGGTTTCGCAAGAATTGTCAAATTAGGCCAAAAGCAAAGCTAAATTGGGTCCCGAGTTCTCTGGCGCGGATCAGTACGCAGTCCATGATGTTCCTTCACTAAAATGGCCGTAACTTACTCATCTTAAGCCCAATTAAGGCATATGATACCTTGTTGGAAGGCTTATTCAGAGGATCTTAATTTGGTCTAGGGTTAGGTCATGATTAATAAGCATAAATAGCAGTTTACAGCCGTACAAGCCAGAGGGAGACGAAAATTAGACAACTTTTACAATCATTGTTTTTGCTTTTACATTATTGGGCTTAATTGCTAAATATTGTTAATTTTCGGATTTTTCACTCATCCTAACCTTGTTGCCTTACGCACAGCATAACTAGAGCTACAAATATTGGATTTGGGTGATCTTGCTGTCCCTAGAAAGATAAGGAACAGCCTTAAAATTTCAGGTTTCACAAGAATTGTCAAATTAGCCCAAAATCAAGGCTAAATTTGGTCCTGAGTTCTCTGGCGCGGATCAGTGTGCAGTCCATGATGTTCCTTCACTTAAATGGGCCTAACATACTCATCTTAAGCCCAATTAAGGCATATGTTACCTTGTTGGAAAGCTTATTCAAAAGCCCTTAATTTGGTCTGGGTTAGGTCAGGATTATGAGCATAGATAGCAGTTTACAACCGTACAAGCCTGAGAGAGATGGAAATTTGACAACTTTTACAATCGTTGTTTTTGCTTTAACATTATTGGGCTTAATTGCTAAACATTGTTAATTTTTGGATTTTTCACTCATCCTGACCTTGTTGCCTTGTGCAGAGCATAACTAAAGCTACAGATATCTGATTTTGGTGATCTTGCTGTCCCTAGAAAGATAAGGAAGAGACCTACAATTTCAGGTTTCACAAGAATTGTCAAATTAAGCCAAAATCAAGGCAAAATTGGGTCCCGAGTTCTCTGGCATGGATTAGTGCGTAGTCCATGTTGTTCCTTCACTTAAATGGGCCTAACTTACTCATCTTAAGCCCAATTAAAGCATATGATACCTTGTTGGAAAGCTTATTCATAGGCCCTTAATTTGGTCTAGGGTTAGGTTTGGATTAATAAGGATAATTAGCAGTTTACAGCCGCACAAGCCAGAGAGAGACGAAAATTGGACAACTTTTACAATCATTGTTTTTGCTTTTACATTATTGGGCTTAATTTCTAAACATTGTTAATTTTCGGATTTTACACTCATCCAGACCTTGTTGCCTTGCAGAGAGCATAACTTGAGCAACAGATATCAGATTTTGGTGATCTTGCTGTCCCTAGAAAAATAAGGAA
>JAUPTC010000010.1:6982716-6998956 GCA_030762895.1 Sophora flavescens | reverse complement strand
TGAAACCTGAAATTGTAGGTCTCTTCCTTATCTTTCTAGGGACAGCAAGATCACCAAAGTCCGATATTTGTAGCTCTAGTTTTTCTCTGCGTAAGACAATAAGGTCACGATGAATGAAAAATCCGAAAATTAACAATGTTTAGCAATTAAGCCCAATTAAGCCCAATAATGTAAAAGCAACAACAATGATTGTAAAAGTTGTCTAATTTCCAGCTCTCTCTGGCTTGTGAGGCTGTAAACTGCAATTTATGCTTATTAATCCTGACCTAACCCTAGACCAAATTAAGGGCCTCTGAATAATCTTTCCAACAAGGTATCATATGCCTTAATTAGGCTTAAGATGAGTAAGTTAGGCCCATTTAAGAGAAGGAACATCATGGATCGCAGACCGATCCGCGCCAAAGAACACGGGACCCAATTTAGTCTTGATTTTGGCCTAATTTAACAGTTCTTGTGAAACCTGAAATTGTAGGTCTCTTCCTTATCTTTCTAGGGACAGCAAGATCACCTAAATCCGATATCTGTAGCTCTAGTTATGCTCTGCGCAAGGCAACAAGGTCAGGATGAGTGAAAAATCCAAAAATTAACAATGGTTAGCAATTAAGCCAAATTAAGCCCAATAATGTGAAAGCAAAAACAATGATTGTAAAAATTGTCTAATTTTCGTCTCTCTCTGGCTTGTGCGGCTGTAAACTTCTTTTTATGCTTATTAATCTTGACCTAACCCTAGACGAAATTAAGGGCCTCTGAATAAACTTTGCAACAAGGTATCATGTGCCTTAATTAGGCTTAAAATGAGTAAGTTTAGCCTATTTAAGTGAGGGAACATCAAGGACTGTGCACTGATCCGCGCCAGAGAACTCGGGACCAAATTTATCCTTGATTTTGGTCTAATTTGACAATTCTTGTGACACCTGAAATTGTAGGTCTCTTCCTTATCTTTCTAGGGATAGCAAGATCACCAAAATCCGATATCTGTAGCTCTAGTTATGCTCTGCGCAAGGCAACAAGGTTAGGATGAGTGAAAAATCTGAAAATTAACAATGTTTAGCAATGAAGCCCAATTAAACCCAATAATGTAAAAGCAAAAACAATGATTGTGAAAGTTGAATAATTTTCGTCTCTCTCTGGTTTGTGCGGCTGTAAACTGCTATTTATGGTTATTAATCCTGATCTAAACCTAGACCAAATTAAGGGCCTCTGAATAAGCTTTCCAACAAGGTATCATATGCCTTAATTGGGCTTAAGATGAGTAAGTTAGGCCCATTTAAGTGAAGGAACATCGTGGACTGCGCACTAATCCGCGCTAGAGAACTCGAGACTTAATTTAGCCTTGATTTTGTCCTAATTTGACAATTCTTGTGAAACCTGAAACTGTAGGTCTCTTCGTTATCTGTCTAGGGATAGCAAGATCACCAAAATCCGATATCTGTAACTCCAGTTATGCTCTCTGCAAGGCAACAAGGTCACGATGAGTGAAAAATCCAAAAATTAACAATGTTTAGCAATTAAGCGCAATTAAACCCAACAATGTAAAAGCAAAAACAATGTTTGTAAAAGTTGTGTAATTTCTGTCTCTCTCTGGCTTGTGCGGCGGTAAAGTGCTATTAATGCTTATTCATCCTGACCTAACCCTAAACCAAATTAAGGGACTCTGAATAAGCTTTCTAACAAGGTATCATATGCCTTATTTGGGCTTAAGATGAGTAAGTTAGGCCCATTTATGTGAAGGAACATCATGGACTGCACACTGATCCGTTCCAGATAACTCGGGACCCAATGTAGCCTTGATTTTGACCTAATTTGACAATTCTTGTGACACTTGAAATTGTAGGTCTCTTCCTTATCTTTCTAGGGACTGCAAAATCACCAAAATCTGATATCTGTAGCTCTGGTTATGCTCTGTGCAAGGCAACAAGGTCAGGATGAGTGAAAAATCCGAAAATTAACAATGTTTAACAATTAAGCCCAATAATGTAAAAGTAAAAACAATGATTGTAAAAGTTGTCTAATTTCCATCTCTCTCTGGCTTGGGCGGCTGTAAACTGATATTTATGCTTATTAATCCTGACCTAACCCTGGACCAAATTAAGGGCCTCTAAATAAGCTTTCCAACAAGGTATCATATGCCTTAATTCGGCTTAAGATGAGTAAGTTAGGCTCATTTAAGAGAAGGAACAACATGGACTGCACACTGATCCTCGCCAGAGAACACGGGACCCAATTTTGCCTTGATTTTGGCCTAATTTGACAATTCTTGTGAAACCGGAAATTGTAGATCTCTTCCTTAGCATTCTAGGGACAACAAGATCACCTAAATCCGATATCTGCAGCTCTAGTTATGCTCTGCGTTAGGCAACATGGTCAGGATTAGTGAAAAATCCGAAAATTAACAATGTTTAGCAATTAAGCTCAATAATGTAGAAGCAAAAATAATGATTGTAAAAGTTGTCTAATTTCCATCTCTCTCCGGCTTGTGTGGCTGTAAACTGTTATTTATGCTTATTAATCCTGACCTAACCCTAGACCAAATTAAGGGCCTCTGAATAAGCTTTCCAACAAGGTATCATATGCCTTAATTAGGCTTAAGATGAGTAAGTTAGGCCCATTTAAGAGAAGGACCATCATGGACTGTGCACTGATCCGCACCAGAGAACACGGGACCCAATTTAGTCTTGATTTTGGCCTAATTTAACAGTTCTTGTCAAACCTGATATTGTAGGTCTCTTCCTTATCTTTCTAGGGACAGCAAGATCACGTAAATCCCATATCTGTAGCTCTAGTTATGCTCTGCGCAAGCTAACAAGGTCAGGATGAGTGAAAAATCCGAAAATTAACAATGTTTAACAAGTAAGCCCAATAAAGTAAAAGCAAAATCAATGATTGTAAAAGTTGTATAATTTTCGTCTCTCTGGCTTGTGCGGCAGTAAACTACTATTTATGCTTATTAGTCCTGACCTAACCCTAGACCAAATTAAGGGCCTCTGATTAAACTTTCCAACAAGGTATCATATGCCTTAATTGGGCTTAAGATGAGTAAGTTATGCCCATTTAAGTGAAGGAACATCATGGACTGCGCACTGATCCGCGCCAGAGAACTCGGGACCGAATTTAGCCTTGATTTTGGCCTAATTTGACAATTCTTGTGAAACCTGAAATTGTAGGTCTTTTCCTTATCTTTCTAGGGACTGCAAGATCACCAAAATCCTATATCTGTAGCTCTAGTTATGCTCTGTGCAAGGCAACAAGGTCAGGATGAGTGAAAAAGCCGAAAATTAACAATGTTTAGCAATTAAGCGCAATTAAGCCCAATAATGTAAAAGCAAAAACAATAATTATAAAAGTAGTCTAATTTCTGTCTCTCTCTGCTTGTGTGGCTGTAAACTGCTATTTATGCTTATGAATCCAAACCTAACCCTAGACCAATTTAAGGGTGTCTGAATAAGCTTTCCAACAAGGTATCATATGCCTTAATTAGGCTTAAGATGAGTAAGTTAGGCCCATTTAAGAGAAGGAACAACATGGACTGCACACTGATCCGCGCCAGAGAACACGGGGCCCAGTTTAGCCTTGATTTTGGACTAATTTGACAATTCTTGTGAAACCTGAAATTGTAGGTCTCTACCTTAACTTTCTAGGGACAGCAAGATCACCTAAATCCGATATCAGTAGCGCTAGTTATGCTCTGCGCAAGGCAACAAGGTCTGGATGATTGAATAATCCAAAAATTAACAATGTTTAGAAATTAAGCCCAATAATATAAAAGCAAAAATAATGATTGTAAAAGTTGTCTAATTTCCGTCTCTCTCTGTCTTGTACGGCTGTAAACAGTTATTTATGCTTATTAATCCTGACCTATTCCTAGACCAAATTAGGGGCCTCTGGATAAGCCTTCCAGCAAGGTATCATATGCCTTAATTGGGCTTAAGATGAGTAAGTTAGGCCCTTTTATGTGAAGGAACATCATGGACTGCGCACTGATCCGTGCCAGAGATCTCGGGACCCAATTTAGCCTTAATTTTGGCCTAATTTGACAATTCTTGTGAAACCTGAAATTGTAGGTCTCTTCCTTATCTTTCTAGGGACAGCAAGATCACCTAAATTCGATATATGTAGCTCTAGTTATGCTCTGCGCAAGGCAACAAGGTCAGGATGAGTGAAAAATCCGAAAATTAACAATGTTTAGCAATTAAGCCCAATAATGTAAAAGCAAAAACAATAATTGTAAAAGTTGTCTAATTACCGTCTCTCAATGGCTTGTGCGGCTATAAACTTCTATTTTTGCTTATTAATCCTGACCTAACAATAGACCAAATTAAGGGCCTGTGAATAAGCTTTCCAACAAAGTATCATATGCCTTAATGGGGCTTAAGATGAGTAAGTTAGGCCCATTTAAGTGAAAGAACACCCTGAACTATGCACTGATCCGCGCCATAGAAATTGGGACCCAATTTAGCCTTGATTTTGGCCTAATTTGACAATTCTTGTGAAACCTGAAATTGTAGGTCTCTTCATTATCTTTCTAGCGATAGCAAGATCACCAAAATCCGATATCTGTAGCTCTAGTTGTGCTCTACGCAAGGCAACAAGGTCAGGATGAGTAAAAAATCTGAAAATTAACAATGTTTAGCAATAAAGCCCAATAATGTAAAAGGAAAAACAATGATTGTAAAAGTTGTCTAATTTCCGTCTCTCTCTGGCTTGTTCATCTGTAAACTGCTATTATGCTTATTAATCCTGACCTAACCCTAGTCCAAATTAAGGGCCTCTGAATAAGCTTTCCAACAAGGTATCATATGCCTTAATTGGGCTTAAGATAAGTAAGTTAGGCCCTTTTATGTGAAGGAACATTAGGGACTGCGCACTAATCCGTGCCAGAGAACTCGAGACCCAATTTAACCATGATTTTGCCCTAATTTGACAATTCTTTTGAAACCTGAAATTGTAGGTCTAGTCCTTATCTTTCTAGGGACAGCAAGATCACCAAAGTCCGATATATGTAGCTCTAGTTATGCTCTGCGAAGGGCAACAAGGTCTGGATGAGTGAAAAATCCGAAAATTAACAATGTTTAGCAATTAAGCCTAATAATGTAAAAGCAAAACAATAATGGTAAAAGTTGTCTAATTTACGTCTCTCAATGGCTTGTGCGGCTATAAACTTCTATTTAGGCTTATTAATCCTGACCTAACCCTAGACCAAATTAAAGGCCCCTGAATAAGCTTTCCAACAAAGTATCATACTTAATTGGGCTTAAGATGAGTAAGTTATGCCCATTTAAGTGAAAGAACACCATGAACTACGCACTGATCCGTGCCATAGAACTTGGGACCCAAATTAGCCTTGATTTTGGCCAAATTTGACAATTCTTGTGAAACCTGAAATTGTAGGTCTCTTCCTTATCTTTCTAGCGACAGCAAGATCATCCAAATTAGATATCTATAGCTCTAGTTACGCTGTGTGCAAGGCAACAAGGTCAGGATGAGTAAAAAATCTGAAAATTAACAATGTTTAGCAATTAAGCCCAATTAAGCCCAATAATGTAAAAGCAAAAACAATGATTTTAAAAGTTGTCTAATTTCCGCCTCTTTCTGGCTTGTGCGGCTGTAAACTGCTATTTATGGTTATTAATCTTGACCTTACCCTAGACCAAATTAAGGGCCTCTGAAAAAGCCTTCCAACAAGGAGTCATATGCCTTAATTGGGCTTAATATGAGTAAGTTAGGCCCATTTAAGTGAAGGAACATCATGGACTGCGCACTGATCCGCGCCAGAGAACTCGGGACCCAATTTATCCTTGATTTTGGACTGATTTGACAATTCTTGTGAAACCTGAAATTGTAGGTCTCTTCCTTATATTTCTAGGGACAGCAAGATCACCAAAATCCGACATTTGTAGCTCTAGTTATGCTCTGGGCAAGGCAACAAGGTCAGGATGTGTGAAAAATCTTAAAATTAACAATATTTAGCAATTAAGCCCAATTAAACCCAATAATGTAAAAGCAAAAACAATGATAGTTGAATTAAGGGCCTCTGAATAAGCTTTCCAACAAGGTATCATATGCCATAATTAGGCTTAAGATGAGTAAGTTTGGCCCATTTAAGAGAAGGAACATCATGGACTGCAAACTGATCCGTGCCATAGGACACGGGACCCAATTTAGCCTTGATTTTGGCCTAATTTGACAATTCTTGTGAAACATGAAATTGTAGATCTCTTCCTTAGCTTTCTAGGGACAACAAGATCACCTAAATCCGATATATGTGGCTCCAGTTATGCTCTGCGCAAGGCAACATGGTCAGGATGAGCGAAAAATCCGAAAATTAACAATGTTTAGCAATTAAGCCCAATAATGCAGAAGCAAAAATAATGATTGTAAAAGTTGTCTAATTTCCATCTCTCTCAAGCTTGTGCGGCTGTAAACTGTTATTTATGCTTATTAATCCTGACCTAACCCTAGACCAAATTAAGGGCCTCTGAATAAGCTTTCCTACAAGGTATCATATGCCTTAATTAGGCTTAAGATGAGTAAGTTAGGCCCATTTAAGAGAAGGAACATCATGGACTGCGCACTGATCCGCGCCAGAGAACACGGGACCCAATTTAGCCTTTATTTTGGCCTAATCTGACAATTCTTGTGAAACCAGAAATTGTAGGTCTCTTCCTTATCTTTCTAGGGACAGCAAGATCACCAAAGTCAGATATTTGTAGCTCTAGTTTTTCTCTGCGCAAGACAACAAGGTCAAGATGACTGAAAAATCCGAAAATTAATAATGTTTAGCAATTAATCCCAATTAAGCTCAATAATGTAAAAGCAAAAACAATGATTGTAAAAGTTATCTAATTTATGTCTCTCTCTGACTTGTGTGGCTGTAAACTGCTATTTATGCTTATTAATCCTGACCTAACCCTAGACCAAATTAAGGGCTCTGAATAAGCAATCCAACAGGGTATCATATGCCTTAAATAGCCTTAAGACGAGTAAGTTAGGTCCAATTAAGTGAAGGAATATCATGGACTGCGCACTGATCCGTGCCAGAGAAATCGGGACCCAATTTATCCTTGATTTTGGCCTGATTTGACAATTCTTGTGAAACCTGAAATTGTAGGTCTCTTCCTTATCTTTCTAGGGACAGCTAGATCATCAAAATCCGATATCTGTAGCTCTAGTTATGCTTTGCGCAAGGCAACAAGGTCAGGATGAGTGAAAAATCCAAAAATTAACAATGTTTATCAATTAAGCCCAATAATGTAAAAGCAAAAACAATGATTGTAAAAGCTTACTAATTTATGTCTCCCTCTGGCTTGTGCGGCTGTAAACTGCTATTTATGCTTATTAATCCTGACCTAACCCTAGACCAAATTAAGGGCCTCTGAATAAGCTTTCCAACAAGGTATCATATGCCTTAATTGGGCTTAAGATGAGTAAGATAGGCCCAATTAAGTGAAGGAACATCATGGACTGGGGCGATCCGCGCCAGAGAAATCAGGACCTAATTTATCCTTGATTTTGGCCTGATTTGACAATTCTTGTGAAACCTGAAATTGTAGGTCTCTTCCTTATCTTTCTAGGGACAGCAAGATCATCAAAATCCGATATCTGTAGCTCTAGTTATGCTTTGCGCAAGGCAACAAGGTCAGGATGAGTGAAAAATCCGAAAATTAACAATGTTTATCAATTAAGCCCAATAATGTAAAAGCAAAAACAATGATAGTAAAAGTTATCTAATTTATGTCTCTCTCTGGCTTGTGCGGCTGTAAACTGCTATTTATGCTTATTAATCCTGACCCAACCCTAGACCAAATTAAGGGCTCTGAATTATCATTCCAATAAGGTATCATATGCCTCAAATGGCCTTAAGATGAGTAAGTTAGGCCCTTTTAAGTGAAGGAACATCATGGACTGCGCACTGATCCGCGGCAGAGAACTCGGGACCCTATTTAGCCTTGATTTTGGCCTAATTTGACAATTCTTGTGAAACCTGAATTTGTAGGTCTCTTCCTTATCTTTCTAGGGACAGCAAGATCACCTTAATTCGATATATGTAGCTCTAGTTATGCTCTGCGCAAGGCAACAAGGTCAGGATGAGTGAAAAATCCAAAAATTAACAATGTTTAGCAATTAAGCCCGATAATGTAAAAGCAAAAACAATAATTGTAAAAGTTGTCTAATTTTCGCCTCTCAATGGCTTGTGCGGCTATAAACTTCTATTTATGGTTATTAATCCTGACCTAACAATAGACCAAATTAAGGGCCTCTGAATAAGCTTTCCAACAAAGTATCATATGCCTTAATTGGGCTTAAGATGAGTAAGTAAGGCCCATTTAAGTGAAAGACCACCATGAACTGCGCACTGATCCGTGCCATAGAACTTGGGACCCAATGTAGCCTTGATTTTGGCCTCATTTGACAATTCTTGTGACACCTGAAATTGTAGGTCTCTTCCTTATCTTTCTAGCGATAGCAAGATCACCAAAATCCAATATTTGTAGCTCTAGTTATGCTCTACGCAAGGCAACAAGGTAAGGATGAGTAAAAAATTTGAAAATTAACAATGTTTAGCAATTAATCCCAATTAAGCCCAATAATGTAAAAGCAAAAACAATGATTGTAAAAGTTGTCTAATTTCCGTCTCTCTCTTTTTTGTGCGTCTGAAAACTGGTATTACACTTATTAATCCTGACCTAACCCTAGACCAAATTAAGGGCCTCTGAATAAGCTTTCCAACAAGGTATCATATGCCTTAATTTGGCTTAAGATAAGTAAGTTAGGCCCTTTTATGTGAAGGAACATCATGGACTGCGCACCGATCCGTGCCAGAGAACTCGGGGCCCAATTTAACATTGATTTTCTCTTAATTTGACAATTCTTTTGAAACCTGAAATTGTAGGTCTCTTCCTTATCTTTCTAGGGACAGCAAGATCACCAAAATCCGATATATGTAGCTCTAGTTATGCTCTGGGCAAGGCAACAAGGTCTGGATGAGTGAAAAATCCGAAAATTAACAATGTTTAGCAATTAAGCCTAATAATGTAAAAGCAAAACAATAATGGTAAAAGTTGTCTAATTCCTGTCTCTCAATGGCTTGTGCGGCTATAAACTTCTATTTATGCTTATTAATCCTGACCTAACCCAAGACCAAACTAAAGGCCTCTGAATAAGCTTTCCAACAAAGTATCATACTTAATTGGGCTTAAGATGAGTAAGTTAGGCCCTTTTAAGTGAAAGAACACCATGAACTACGCACTGATCCGCGCCATAGAACTTGGGACCCAATTTAGCCTTGATTTTGGCCTAATTTGACAATTCTTGTGAAACTTGAAATTGTAGGTCTCTTCCTTATCTTTCTAGCGACAGCAAGATCACCAAAATCCGATATCTGTAGCTCTAGTTACGCTCTGTGCAAGGCAACAAGGTCAGGATGAGTAAAAAATCTGAAAATTAACAATGTTAGCAATTAAGCCCAATTAAGCCCAATAATGTAAAAGCAAAAACAATGATTTTAAAAGTTGTCTAATTTCCGTCTCTTTCTGGCTTGTGCGGCTGTAAACTGCTATATATGCTTATTAATCCTGACCTTACCCTAGACCAAATTAAGGGCCTCTGAACAAGCTTTCCAACAAGGTGTCATATGCCTTAATTGGGCTTAAGATGAGTAAGTTTGGCCCATTTAAGTGAAGGAACATCATGGACTGTGCACTGATCCGTGCCAGAGAAATCGGGACCCAATTTATCCTTGATTTTGGACTGATTTGACAATTCTTGTGAAACCAGAAATTGTAGGTCTCTTCCTTATCTTTCTAGGGACTTCAAGATCATCAAAATCCGATATCTGTAGCTCTAGTTATGCTCTGCGCAAGGCAACATGGTCAGGATGAGTGAAAAATCCGAAAATTAACAATGTTTAGCAATTAAGCCCAATAATGTGGAAGCAAAAATAATGATTGTAAAAGTTGTATAATTTCCATCTCTCTCAAGCTTGTGTGGCTGTAAACTGTTATTTATGCTTATTAATCATGAACTAACCCTAGACCAAATTAAGGGCCTCTGAAGCAAGCTTTCCAACAAGGTATCATATGAATCAAATGGCCTTAAGATGAGTAAGTTAGGCCCTTTTAAGTGAAGGAAAATCATGGACTGTGCACTAATCCATGTCAGAGAACTCGGGACCCAATTTAGCCTTGATTTTGGCCTAATTTGACAATTCTTGAGAAACCTGAAATTGTAGGTCTCTTCCTTATCTTTCTTGGGACAGCAAGATCAGCAAAATCTGATACTGTAGCTCTAGTTGTGGTCTGCGCAAGGCAACAAAGTCAGGATGAGTGAAAAATCCGAAAATTAACAATGTTTAGCAAAGAAGCCCAATTAAGCCCAATAATGTAAAAGCAAAAACAATGATTGTAAAAGTTGTATAATTTTCGTCTCTCTCTGGTTTGTGAGGCTGCAAACTACTATTTATGATTATTAATCCTGACTTAACTCTAGACCAAATTAAGGGCCTCTGAATAAGCTTTCCAACAAGGTATCATATGCCTTAATTGGGCTTCAGATTAGTAAGTTAGGCACATTTAAGTGAAGGAACATCATGGACTGCGCACTGATCCGCGCCAGAAAACTCGTGACCCAATTTAGCCTTGATTTTGGCCTAATTTGACAATTCTTATGAAACCTGAAATTGTAGGTCTCTTCCTTATCTTTCTAGGGACTGCAAGATCACCGAAATCCGATATCTGTAGCTCTAGTTATGCTCTACGCAAGGCAACAAGGTCAGGATGAGTGAAAAATCTGAAAATTAACAATGCTTAGCAATTAAGCCCAATTAAGCCCAATAATGTAAAAGGAAAAATAATGATTGTAAAAGTTGTTTAATACTCGTCTCTCTCTGGCATGTGCGGCTGTAAACTGCTATTTATGCTTATTAATCCTGATCTAACCCTAGACCAAATTAAGGGCCTCTGAATAAGCTTTCCAACAGGGTATCATATGCATTAATTGGGTTTAAGATGAGTAATTTAGGCCCAATTAAGTGAAGGAACATCATGGACTGCGCACTGATCCGTGCCAGAGAAATCGGGACCCAATTTATCCTTGATTTTGGCCTGATTTGACAATTCTTGTGAAACCTGAAATTGTAGGTCTCTTCCTTATATTTCTAGAGACAGCAAGATCATCAAAATCCGATATATGTAGCTCTAGTTATACTTTGCGCAAGGCAACAAGGTTAGGATGAGTGAAAAATCCGAAAATTAACAATGTTTATGAATTAAGCCTAATAATGTAAAAGCAAAAACAATGATTGTAAAAGTTATCTTATTTAAGTCTCTCTCTGGCTTGTGCGGCTGTAAACTGCTATTTATGCTTATTAATCCTGACCTAACCCTAGACCAAATTAAGGGCTCTGAATAAGCATTCCAACAAGGTATCATATGCCTTAAATGGCCTTAAGATGAGTAAGTTGGGCCCCTTTAAGTGAAGGAACATCATGGATCGCATGACCGATCCGCGCCAGAGAACTCGGGACCCAATTTAGCCTTGATTTTTGCCTAATTTGACAATTCTTGTGAAACCTGAAATTGTAGGTCTCTTCCTTATCTTTCTAGGGACTGCAAGATCACCAAAATCCGATATCTGTAGCTCTAGTTATGCTCTGCGCAAGGCAACAAGATCAGGATGAGTGAAAAATCTGAAAATTAACAATGCTTAGCAATTAAGCCAAATTAAGCCCAATAATTTAAAAGCAAAAATAATGATTGTAAAAGTTGTCTAATATCCGTCTCTCTCTGTCATGTGCGGCTGTAAACTACTATTTATGCTTATTAATCATGATCTAACCCTAGACCAAATTAGGGCCTCTGAATAAGCTTTCCAGCAAGGTATCATATGCCTTAATTGGGCTTAAGATGAGTAAGTTAGGCCCAATTAAGTGAAGGAACATCATGGACTGCGCACTGATCCGTGCCAGAGAAATCGGGACCCAATTTATCCTTGATTTTGGTCTGATTTGACAATTCTTGTGAAACCTGAAATTGTAGGTCTCTTCCTTATCTTTCTAGGGACAGTAAGATCATCAAAAACCGATATATGTAGCTCTAGTTATGCTTTGCGCAAGGCAACAAGGTTAGGATGAGTGAAAAATCTGAAAATTAACAATGTTTTTCAATTAAGCCCAATAATGTAAAAGCAAAAACAATGATTGAAAAAGTTATCTAATTTATGTCTCTCTCTGGCTTGTGCGACTGTAAACTGCTATTTATGCTTATTAATCCTGAACTAACCCTAGACCAAATTAAGGGCTCTGAATAAGCATTCCAACAAGGTATCATATGCCTTAAATGGCCTTAAGATGAGTAAGTTAGGCCCTTTTAAGTGAAGGAACATCATGGACTGCGCACTGATCCACGCCAGAGAACTCGGGACCCAATTTAGCCTAGATTTTGGCCTAATTTGACAATTCTTGTGAAACCTGAATTTGTAGGTCTCTTCCTTGTCTTTCTAGGGACAACAAGATCCCCAAAATCCGATATCTGTAGCTCTAGTTATGCTCTGCGCAAGGCAACAAGGTCAGGATGAGTGAAAAATCTGAAAATTAACAATGCTTAGCAATAAAGGCCAATTAAGCCCAATAATGTAAAAGCAAAAATAATGATTGTAAAAGTTGTCTAATATCCGTCTCTCTCTGGCATGTGAGGCTGTAAACAGCTATTTATGCTTATTAATCCTGATCTAACCCTAGTCCAAATTAAGGGCCTCTGAATAAGTTTTCCAACAAGGTATCATATGCCTTAATTGGGCTTAAGATGAGTAAGTTAGGCCCAATTAAGTGAAGGAACATCATGGACCGTGCACTGATCCGTGCCAGAGAAATCGGGACCCAATTTATCCTTGATTTTGGCCTGATTTGACAATTCTTGTGAAACATTAAATTTTAGGTCTCTTCCTTATCTTTCTAGGGACAGCAAGATCATCAAAATCTGATATCTGTAGCTCTAGTTTTGCTTTGCGCAAGGCAACAAGGTTAGGATGAGTGAAAAATCCGAAAATTAACAATGTTTATCAATTAAGCCAATAATGTAAAAGCAAAAACAATGATTGTAAAAGTTATCTAACTTATGTCTCTCTCTGGCTTGTGCAGCTGTAAAATGCTATTTATGCTTATTAATCCTGACCTAACCCTAAACCAAATTAAGGGCTCTGAATAAGCATTCCAACAAGGTATCGTATGCCTTAAATGGCCTTAAGATGAGTAAGTTAGGCCCTTTTAAGTGAAGGAACATCTTGGACTGCGCACTGATGCGCGGTAGAGAACTCGGGACCCTATTTAGCCTTGATTTTGGCCTAATTTGACAATTCTTGTGATACCTGAATTTCTAGGTCTCTTCCTTATCTTTCTAGGGACAACAAGATCCCCAAAATCCGATATCTGTAGCTCAAGTTATGCTCTGCGCAAGGCAACAAGGTCAGGATCAGTGAAAAATCCGAAAATTAACAATGTTTAGCAATGAAGCCCAATTAAGCCCAATAATGTAAAAGCAAAAACAATGATTGTAAAAGTTGTATAATTTTCGTCTCTCTCTGACTTGTGAGGCTGTAAACTGCTATTTATGCTTATTAATCCTGACCTAACCCTAGACCAAATTAAGGGCATCTGAATAAGCTTTCCAACAAGGTATCATATGACTTAAATGGCCTTAAGATGAGTAAGTTAGGTCCTTTTAAGTAAAGGAAAATCATGGACTGCTCAGTAATCCGTGCCAGAGAACTCGGGACCCAATTTAGCCTTGATTTTGGCCTAATTTGACAATTCTTAAGACACCTGAAATTGTAGGTCTCTTCCTTATCTTTCTAGGGACAGCAAGATCACCAAAATCCGATATCTGTAGCTCTAGTTGTGGTCTGTGCAAGGCAACAAGGTCAGGATGAGTGAAAAATCCGAAAATTAACAATGTTTAGCAATGAAGCCCAATTAAGCACAATAATGTTCAAGCAAAAATAATGATTGTAAAAGTTGTATAATTTTCGTCTCTTTCTGGTTTGTATGGATGTAAACTACTATTTATGCTTATTAATCCTGACCTAACCCTAGACCAAATTAAGGGCCTCGAATAAGCTTTCCAACAAGGTATCATATGCCTTAATTGGGCTTAAGATGAGTAAGTTAGGCCCATTTAAGTGAAGGAACATCATGGACTGCGCACTGATCCGCGTCAGAGAACTCGGGACTCAATTTAGCCTTGATTTTGGACTAATTTGACAATTCTTGTGAAACCTGAAATTGTAGGTCGCTTTCTTGTCTTTCTAGGGACAACAAGATCACCAAAATCAGATATTTATAGCTCTAGTTATGCTCTGCGCAAGGCAACAAGGTCAGGATGAGTGAAAAATCCGAAAATTAACAATGTTTAGCAATTAATCCCGATTAAGCCCAATAAAGAAAAAGCAAAAACAATGATTGTAAAAGTTGTCTGATTTCCATCTCTCTCTGAATTGTGCGGTTGTAAACTGCTATTTATGCTTATTAATCCTGACTTAACCCTTGACAAAATTAAGGGTCTCTGAATAAGCTTTCCAACAAGGTATCATATGCCTTAATTAGGCTTAAGATGAGTAAGTTAGGCCCATTTAAGAGAAGGAACATCATGGACTGCGCACTAATCCACGCCAGACAACACGGGACCCAATTTAGCCTTTATTTTGGCCTAATTTGACAATTCTTGTGAAACCTGAAATTGTAGGTCTCTTCCTTATCTTTCTAGGGACAGCAAGATCACCTAAATCCGATATCTGTAACTCTAGTTATGCTCTGCGCAAGGCAACAAGGTCAAGATGAGTGAAAAATCCGAAAATTAACAAAGTTTAGCAATTAAGCCCAATAATGTGAATGCAAAAACAATGATTGTAAAAGTTTTCTAATTTCCGTCTCTCTCTGGCTTGTGCGGTTATAAACTGCTATTTATGCTTATTAATCCTGAACGAACCCTAGACCAAATTAAGGGCCACTGAATAAGATTTTCAACAAGGTATTATATGCCTTAATTGGGCTTAAGATTAGTAAGTTAGGCCCATTTAAGTGAAGGAACATCATTGACTGCGCACTCATCCACGCCTGACAACTCGCGACCAAATTTAGCCTTGATTTTGGCCTAATTTGACAATTCTTGCGACACCTGAAATTGTAGGTCTCTTCCTTATCTTTCTAGGGACATCAAGATCACCTAAATCCGATATCTGTAGCTCTAGTTATGCTCTGCACAAGGCAACAAGTCAGGATGAGTGAAAAATCCAAAAATTAACAATGGTTAGCAATTAAGCCCAATTAAGCCCAATAATGTGAAAGCAAAAACAATGATTGTAAAAATTGTCTAATTTCCGTCTCTCTCTGGCTTATGCGGCTGTAAACTGCTATTTATGCTTATTAATCCTGACCTAACCCTAGACCATATTAAGGTCCTCTGAATAAGATGTGCAACAAGGTATCATGTGCCTTAATTGGCCTTAAAATGAGTATGTTTGGCCCATTTAAGTGAAGGAACATCAAGGACTGTACACTGATCCGCGCCAGAGAACTCGGGACCAAATTAAGCCTTGATTTTGGCCTAATTTGACAATTCTTGTGAAACCTGAAATTGTAGGTCTCTTCCTTATCTTTCTAGGGACAGCAAGATCACCAAAATCCCATATCTGTAGCTCTATTTATGCTCTGCGCAAGGTAACAAGGTTAGGATGAGTGAAAAATCCGAAAATTAACAATGTTTAGCAATTAAGCCCAATAAAGTAAAAGCAAAACAATGATTGTAAAAGTTGTATAATTTTCGTCTCTCTCTGGTTTGTGCGGTCGTAAATTGCTATTTATGCTTTTTCATCCTGACCTAACCCTAGGCTAAATTAAGGGCCTCTGGTTAAGCTTTCCAACAAGGTATCATATGCCTTAATTGAGCTTAAGATGAGTAAGTTAGGCCCATTTAAGTGAAGGAACATGATGGACTGCGCACTGATCCGCGCCAGAGAACTCGGGACCGAATTTTGCCTTAATTTTGGCCAAATTTGACAATTCTTGTGAAACCTGAAATTGTTGGTCTTTTCCTTACCAAAATCCGATATCTGTAGCTCTAGTTATGCTCTGTGCAAGGCAACAAGGTCAAGATGAGTGATAAAGCCGAAAATTAACAATGTTTAGCAATTAAGCGCAATTAAGCGCAATAATGTAAAAGCAAAAACAATAATTGTAAAAGTAGTCTAATTT
>JAUPTC010000010.1:6944368-6982216 GCA_030762895.1 Sophora flavescens | reverse complement strand
CATGATGTTCCTTCTCTTAAATGGGCCTAACTTACTCATCTTAAGCCTAATTAAGGCATATGATACCTTGTTGGAAAGCTTATTCAGAGACCCTTAATTTGGTCTAGGGTTAAGTCAGGATTAATAAGCATAAATAGCAGTTTACAGCCGCACAATTCAGAGAGAGACAGAAATTAGACTACTTTTACAATTATTGTTTTTGCTTTTACATTATTGCGCTTAATTGCGCTTAATTGCTAAACATTGTTAATTTTCGGCTTTATCACTCATCTTGACCTTGTTGCCTTGCACAGAGCATAACTAGAGCTACAGATATCGGATTTTGGTAAGGAAAAGACCAACAATTTCAGGTTTCACAAGAATTGTCAAATTAGGCCAAAATTAAGGCTAAATTCGGTCCCGAGTTCTCTGGCGCGGATCAGTGCGCAGTCCATCATGTTCCTTCACTTAAATGGGCCTAACTTACTCATCTTAAGCTCAATTAAGGCATATGATACCTTGTTGGAAAGCTTATTCAGAGGCCCTTAATTTGTTCTAGGGAAAGGTAAGGATTAATAAGAATAAATAGCAGTTTACAGCGGCACAAGCCAGAGAGAGACGAAAATTATACAACTTTTACAATCATTGTTTTGCTTTTACTTTATTGGGCTTAATTGCGAAACATTGTTAATTTTCGGATTTTTCACTCATCCTAACCTTGTTACCTTGCGCAGAGCATAAATAGAGCTACAGATATGGGATTTTGGTGATCTTGCTGTCCCTAGAAAGATAAGGAAGAGACCTACAATTTCAGGTTTCACAAGAATTGTCAAATTAGGCCAAAATCAAGGCTTAATTTGGTCCCGAGTTCTCTGGCGCGGATCAGTGTACAGTCCTTGATGTTCCTTCACTTAAATGGGCCAAACATACTCATTTTAAGGCCAATTAAGGCACATGATACCTTGTTGCACATCTTATTCAGAGGACCTTAATATGGTCTAGGGTTAGGTCAGGATTAATAAGCATAAATAGCAGTTTACAGCCGCATAAGCCAGAGAGAGACGGAAATTAGACAATTTTTACAATCATTGTTTTTGCTTTCACATTATTGGGCTTAATTGGGCTTAATTGCTAACCATTGTTAATTTTTGGATTTTTCACTCATCCTGACTTGTTGCCTTGTGCAGAGCATAACTAGAGCTACAGATATCGGATTTAGGTGATCTTGATGTCCCTAGAAAGATAAGGAAGAGACCTACAATTTCAGGTGTCGCAAGAATTGTCAAATTAGGCCAAAATCAAGGCTAAATTTGGTCGCGAGTTGTCAGGCGTGGATGAGTGCGCAGTCAATGATGTTCCTTCACTTAAATGGGCCTAACTTACTAATCTTAAGCCCAATTAAGGCATATAATACCTTGTTGAAAATCTTATTCAGTGGCCCTTAATTTGGTCTAGGGTTCGTTCAGGATTAATAAGCATAAATAGCAGTTTATAACCGCACAAGCCAGAGAGAGACGGAAATTAGAAAACTTTTACAATCATTGTTTTTGCATTCACATTATTGGGCTTAATTGCTAAACTTTGTTAATTTTCGGATTTTTCACTCATCTTGACCTTGTTGCCTTGCGCAGAGCATAACTAGAGTTACAGATATCGGATTTAGGTGATCTTGCTGTCCCTAGAAAGATAAGGAAGAGACCTACAATTTCAGGTTTCACAAGAATTGTCAAATTAGGCCAAAATAAAGGCTAAATTGGGTCCCGTGTTGTCTGGCGCGGATTAGTGCGCAGTCCATGATGTTCCTTCTCTTAAATGGGCCTAACTTACTCATCTTAAGCCTAATTAAGGCATATGATACCTTGTTGGAAAACTTATTCAGAGACCCTTAATTTTGTCAAGGGTTAAGTCAGGATTAATAAGCATAAATAGCAGTTTACAACCGCACAATTCAGAGAGAGATGGAAATCAGACAACTTTTACAATCATTGTTTTTGCTTTTTCTTTATTGGGCTTAATCGGGATTAATTGCTAAACATTGTTAATTTTCGGATTTTTCACTCATCCTGACCTTGTTGCCTTGCGCAGAGCATAACTAGAGCTATAAATATCTGATTTTGGTGATCTTGTTGTCCCTAGAAAGACAAGAAAGCGACCTACAATTTCAGGTTTCACAAGAATTGTCAAGTTAGTCCAAAATCAAGGCTAAATTGAGTCCCGAGTTCTCTGACGCGGATCAGTGCGCAGTCCATGATGTTCCTTCACTTAAATGGGCCTAACTTACTCATCTTAAGCCCAATTAAGGCATATGATACCTTGTTGGAAAGCTTATTCGAGGCCCTTAATTTGGTCTAGGGTTAGGTCAGGATTAATAAGCATAAATAGTAGTTTACATCCATACAAACCAGAAAGAGACGAAAATTATACAACTTTTACAATCATTATTTTTGCTTGAACATTATTGTGCTTAATTGGGCTTCATTGCTAAACATTGTTAATTTTCGGATTTTTCACTCATCCTGACCTTGTTGCCTTGCACAGACCACAACTAGAGCTACAGATATCGGATTTTGGTGATCTTGCTGTCCCTAGAAAGATAAGGAAGAGACCTACAATTTCAGGTGTCTTAAGAATTGTCAAATTAGGCCAAAATCAAGGCTAAATTGGGTCCCGAGTTCTCTGGCACGGATTACTGAGCAGTCCATGATTTTCCTTTACTTAAAAGGACCTAACTTACTCATCTTAAGGCCATTTAAGTCATATGATACCTTGTTGGAAAGCTTATTCAGATGCCCTTAATTTGGTCTAGGGTTAGGTCGGGATTAATAAGCATAAATAGCAGTTTACAGCCTCACAAGTCAGAGAGAGACGAAAATTATACAACTTTTACAATCATTGTTTTTGCTTTTACATTATTGGGCTTAATTGGGCTTCATTGCTAAACATTGTTAATTTTCGGATTTTTCACTGATCCTGACCTTGTTGCCTTGCGCAGAGCATAACTTGAGCTACAGATATCGGATTTTGGGGATCTTGTTGTCCCTAGAAAGATAAGGAAGAGACCTACAAATTCAGGTATCACAAGAATTGTCAAATTAGGCCAAAATCAAGGCTAAATAGGGTCCCGAGTTCTCTACCGCGCATCAGTGCGCAGTCCAAGATGTTCCTTCACTTAAAAGGGCCTAACTTACTCATCTTAAGGCCATTTAAGGCATACAATACCTTGTTGGAATGCTTATTCAGAGCCCTTAATTTGGTTTAGGGTTAGGTCAGGATTAATAAGCATAAATAGCATTTTACAGCCGCACAAGCCAGAGAGAGACATAAGTTAGATAACTTTTACAATCATTGTTTTTGCTTTTACATTATTGGCTTAATTGATAAACATTGTTAATTTTCGGATTTTTCACTCATCCTAACCTTGTTGCCTTGCGCAAAGCAAAACTAGAGCTACAGATATCAGATTTTGATGATCTTGCTGTCCCTAGAAAGATAAGGAAGAGACCTAAAATTTAATGTTTCACAAGAATTGTCAAATCAGGCCAAAATCAAGGATAAATTGGGTCCCGATTTCTCTGGCACGGATCAGTGCACGGTCCATGATGTTCCTTCACTTAATTGGGCCTAACTTACTCATCTTAAGCCCAATTAAGGCATATGATACCTTGTTGGAAAACTTATTCAGAGGCCCTTAATTTGGACTAGGGTTAGATCAGGATTAATAAGCATAAATAGCTGTTTACAGCCTCACATGCCAGAGAGAGACGGATATTAGACAACTTTTACAATCATTATTTTTGCTTTTACATTATTGGGCTTAATTGGCCTTTATTGCTAAGCATTGTTAATTTTCATATTTTTCACTCATCCTGACCTTGTTGCCTTGCGCAGAGCATAACTAGAGCTACAGATATCGGATTTTGGGGATCTTGTTGTCCCTAGAAAGACAAGGAAGAGACCTACAAATTCAAGTTTCACAAGAATTGTCAAATTAGGCCAAAATCTAGGCTAAATTGGGTCCCGAGTTCTCTGGCGTGGATCAGTGCGCAGTCCATGATGTTCCTTCACTTAAAAGGGCCTAACTTACTCATCTTAAGGCCATTTAAGGCATATGATACCTTGTTGGAATGCTTATTCAGAGCCCTTAATTTTGTCTAGGGTTAGGTCAGGATTAATAAGCATAAATAGCAGTTTACAGTCGCACAAGCCAGAGAGAGACATAAATTAGATAACTTTTTCAATCATTGTTTTTGCTTTTACATTACTGGGCTTAATTGAAAAACATTGTTAATTTTCAGATTTTTCACTCATCCTAACCTTGTTGCCTTGCGCAAAGCATAACTAGAGCTACATATATCGGTTTTTGATGATCTTACTGTCCCTAGAAAGATAAGGAAGAGACCTACAATTTCAGGTTTCACAAGAATTGTCAAATCAGACCAAAATCAAGGATAAATTGGGTCCCGATTTCTCTGGCACGGATCGATCTTGCGATCCATGATGTTCCTTCACTTAATTGGGCCTAACTTACTCATCTTAAGCCCAATTAAGGCATATGATACCTTGTTAGAAAGCTTATTCAGAGGCCCTAATTTGGTCTAGGGTTAGATCATGATTAATAAGCATAAATAGTAGTTTACAGCCGCACATGACAGAGAGAGACGGATATTAGACAACTTTTACAATCATTATTTTTGCTTTTAAATTATTGGGCTTAATTTGGCTTAATTGCTAAGCATTGTTAATTTTCAGATTTTTCACTCATCCTGACCTTGTTGCCTTGCGCAGAGCATAACTAGAGCTACAGATATCGGATTTTGGTGATCTTGCAGTCCCTAGAAAGATAAGGAAGAGACCTACAATTTCAGGTTTCACAAGAATTGTCAAATTAGGCAAAAATCAAGGCTAAATTGGGTCCCGAGTTCTCTGGCGCGGATCAGTGCGCAGTCCATGATGTTCCTTCACTTAAAGGGGCCCAACTTACTCATCTTAAGGCCATTTAAGGCATATGATACCTTGTTGGAATGCTTATTCAGAGCCCTTAATTTGGTCTAGGGTTAGGTCAGGATTAATAAGCATAAATAGCAGTTTACAGCCGCACAAGCCAGAGAGAGACTTAAATAAGATAACTTTTACAATCATTGTTTTTGCTTTTACATTATTAGGCTTAATTCATAAACATTGTTAATTTTCGGATTTTTCACTCATCCTAACCTTGTTGCCTTGCGCAAAGCATAACTAAAGCTACATATATCGGATTTTGATGATCTTGCTGTCTCTAGAAATATAAGGAAGAGACCTACAATTTCAGGTTTCACAAGAATTGTCAAATCAGGCCAAAATCAAGGATAAATTGGGTCCCGATTTCTCTGGCACGGATCAGTGCGCAGTCCATGATGTTCCTTCACTTAATTGGGCCTAAATTACTCATCTTAAGCCCAATTAATGCATATGATACCCTGTTGGAAAGCTTATTCAGAGGCCCTTAATTTGGTCTAGGGTTAGATCAGGATTAATAAGCATAAATAGCAGTTTACAGCCGCACATGCCAGAGAGAGACGAGTATTAAACAACTTTTACAATCATTATTTTTCCTTTTACATTATTGGGCTTAATTGGGCTTAATTGCTAAGCATTGTTAATTTTCAGATTTTTCACTCATCCTGACCTTGTTGCCTTGCGTAGAGCATAACTAGAGCTACAGATATCGGATTTCGGTGATCTTGCAGTCCCTAGAAAGATAAGGAAGAGACCTACAATTTCAGGTTTCATAAGAATTGTCAAATTAGGCCAAAATCAAGGCTAAATTGGGTCACGAGTTTTCTGGCGCGGATCAGTGCGCAGTCCATGATGTTCCTTCACTTAAATGTGCCTAACTTACTAATCTGAAGCCCAATTAAGGCATATGATACCTTGTTGGAAAGCTTATTCAGAGGCCCTTAATTTGGTCTAGAGTTAAGTCAGGATTAATAATCATAAATAGTAGTTTGCAGCCTCACAAACCAGAGAGAGACGAAAATTATACAACTTTTACAATCATTGTTTTTGCTTTTACATTATTGGGCTTAATTGGGCTTCTTTGCTAAACATTGTTAATTTTCGGATTTTTCACTCATCCTGACTTTGTTGCCTTGCGCAGACCACAACTAGAGCTACAGTATCAGATTTTGCTGATCTTGCTGTCCCAAGAAAGATAAGGAAGAGACCTACAATTTCAGGTTTCTCAAGAATTGTCAAATTAGGACAAAATCAAGGCTAAATTGGGTCCCGAGTTCTCTGACATGGATTAGTGCACAGTCCATGATTTTCCTTCACTTAAAAGGGCCTAACTTACTCATCTTAAGGCCATTTGATTCATATGATACCTTGTTGGAAAGCTTGCTTCAGAGGCCCTTAATTTGGTCTAGGGTTAGTTCATGATTAATAAGCATAAATAACAGTTTACAGCCACACAAGCTTGAGAGAGATGGAAATTATACAACTTTTACAATCATTATTTTTGCTTCCACATTATTGGGCTTAATTGCTAAACATTGTTAATTTTCGGATTTTTCACTCATCCTGACCATGTTGCCTTGCGCAGAGCATAACTAGAGCTACAGATATCGGATTTTGATGATCTTGCTGTCCCTAGAAAGATAAGGAAGAGACCTACAATTTCTGGTTTCACAAGAATTGTCAAATCAGTCCAAAATCAAGGATAAATTGGGTCCCGATTTCTCTGGCACGGATCAGTGCACAGTCCATGATGTTCCTTCACTTAAATGGGCCAAACTTACTCATCTTAAGCCCAATTAAGGCATATGACACCTTGTTGGAAAGCTTGTTCAGAGGCCCTTAATTTGGTCTAGGGTAAGGTCAGGATTAATAAGCATATATAGCAGTTTACAGCCGCACAAGCCAGAAAGAGACGGAAATTAGACAACTTTTAAAATCATTGTTTTTGCTTTTACATTATTGGGCTTAATTGGGCTTAATTGCTAACATTGTTAATTTTCAGATTTTTTACTCATCCTGACCTTGTTGCCTTGCACAGAGCGTAACTAGGGCTACAGATATCGGATTTTGGTGATCTTGCTGTCGCTAGAAAGATAAGGAAGAGACCTACAATTTCAAGTTTCACAAGAATTGTCAAATTAGGCCAAAATCAAGGCTAAATTGGGTCCCAAGTTCTATGGCGCGGATCAGTGCGTAGTTCATGGTGTTCTTTCACTTAAAAGGGCCTAACTTACTCATCTTAAGCCCAATTAAGTATGATACTTTGTTGGAAAGCTTATTCAGAGGCCTTTAGTTTGGTCTTGGGTTAGGTCAGGATTAATAAGCATAAATAGAAGTTTATAGCCGCACAAGCCATTGAGAGACAGGAATTAGACAACTTTTACCATTATTGTTTTGCTTTTACATTATTAGGCTTAATTGCTAAACATTGTTAATTTTCGGATTTTTCACTCATCCAGACCTTGTTGCCTTGCCCAGAGCATAACTAGAGCTACATATATCGGATTTTGGTGATCTTGCTGTCCCTAGAAAGATAAGGAAGAGACCTACAATTTCAGGTTTCAAAAGAATTGTCAAATTAAGCGAAAATCAATGTTAAATTGGGCCCCGAGTTCTCTGGCACGGATCGGTGCGCAGTCCATGATGTTCCTTCACATAAAAGGGCCTAACTTACTTATCTTAAGCCCAATTAAGGCATATGATACCTTGTTGGAAAGCTTATTCAGAGGCCCTTAATTTGGTCTAGGGTTAGGTCAGGATTAATAAGTGTAATAGCAGTTTTCAGATGCACAAAAAAGAGAGAGACGGAAATTAGACAACTTTTACAATCATTGTTTTTGCTTTTACATTATTGGGCTTTATTGGGATTAATTGCTAAACATTGTTAATTTTCAAATTTTTTACTCATCCTGACCTTGTTGCCTTGCGTAGAGCATAACTAGAGCTACAAATATTGGATTTTGGTGATCTTGCTATCGCTAGAAAGATAAGGAAGAGACCTACAATTTTAGGTTTCACAAGAATTGTCAAATGAGGCCAAAATCAAGGCTACATTGGGTCCCAAGTTCTATGGCACGGATCAGTGCGCAGTTCATGGTGGTCTTTCACTTAAATGGGCCTTACTTACTCATCTTAAGCCCAATTAAGGCATATGATACTTTGTTGGAAAGCTTATTCAGAGGCCCTTAATTTGGTCTATTGTTAGGTCAGGATTAATAACCATAAATAGAAGTTTATAGCCGCACAAGCCATTGAGAGGCGAAAATTAGACAACTTTTACAATTATTGTTTTTGCTTTTACATTATCGGGCTTAATTTCTAAACATTGTTAATTTTTGGATTTTTCACTCATCCTGACCTTGTTGCCTTCTTGCAGAGCATTACTAGAGCTACATATATCGAATTAAGGTGATCTTGCTGTCCCTAGAAAGATAAGGAAGAGACCTACAAATTCAGGTTTCACAAGAATTGTCAAATTAGGCCAAAATCAAGGCTAAATAGGGTCCCGAGTTCTCTGCCGCGGATCAGTGCATGATCCATGATGTTCCTTCACTTAAAAGGGCCTAACTTACTCATCTTAAGGCCATTTGAGGCATATGATACCTTATTGGAATGATAATTCAGAGCCCTTAATTTGGTCTAGGGTTGGGTCAGGATTAATAAGCATAAATAGCAGTTTACAGCCGCACAAGCCAGAGAGAGACATAAATTAGATAACTTTTACTATCATTGTTTTTGCTTTTACATTATTGGGCTTAATTGATAAACATTGTTAATTTTCGGATTTTTCACTCATCCTGACCTTGTTGCCTTGCGCAAAGCATAACTAGAGCTACAGATATCGGATTTTTGATGATCTTGCTGTCCCTAGAAAGATAAGGAAGAGACCTACAATTTCAGGTTTCACAAGAATTGTCAAATCAGGCCAAAATCAAGGATAAATTAGGTCCCGATTTCTCTGGCGTGGATCAGTGCCCAGTCCATGATGTTCCTTCACTTAATTGGGCCTATCTTACTCATCTTAAGCCCAATTAAGGCATATGATACCTTGTTGGAAAGCTTATTCAGAGGCCCTTAATTTGGTCTAGGGTTAGGTCAGGATAAATAAGCATAAATAGCAGTTTACAGCCGCACAAGCCAGAGGGAGACATAAATTAGTAAGCTTTTACAATCATTGTTTTTGCTTTTACATTATTGGGCTTAATTGATAAACATTGTTAATTTTTGGATTTTTCACTCATCCTGACCTTGTTGCCTTGCGCAAAGCATAACTAGAGCTACAGATATCGGATTTTGATGATCTTGCTGTCCCTAGAAAGATAAGGAAGAGACCTACAATTTCAGGTTTCACAAGAATTGTCAAATCAGGCCAAAATCAAGGATAAATTGGGTCCCGATTTCTCTGGCACGGATCAGTGCGCAGTCCATGATATTCCTTCACTTAATTGGGCCCAACTTACTCATCTTAAGGCTATTTAAGGCATATGATACCCTGTTGGATTGCTTATTCAGAGCCCTTAATTTGGTCTAGGGTTAGGTCAGGATTAATAAGCATAAATAGCAGTTTACAGCCACACAAGTCAGAGAGAGACATAAATTAGATAACTTTTACAATCATTGTTTTTGCTTTTACATTATTGAGCTTAATTGGGATTAATTGCTAAACATTATTAATTTTCGGATTTTTCAGTCATCTTGACCTTGTTGTCTTGCGCAGAGAAAAACTAGAGCTACAAATATCGGACTTTGGTGATCTTGCTGTCCCTAGAAAGATAAGGAAGAGACCTACAATTTCAGGTTTCACAAGAATTGTCACATTAGGCCAATATAAAGGCTAAATTGGGTCCCGTGTTCTCTGGTGCGGATCAGTGCGCAGTCCATGATGTTCCTTCACTTAAATGGGCCTAACTTACTCATCTTAAGCCCAATTAAGGCATATGACACCTTGTTGGAAAGCTTGTTCAGAGGCCCTTAATTTGGTCTAGGGTAAGGTCAGGATTAATAAGCATATATAGCAGTTTACAGCCGCACAAGCCAGAAAGAGACGGAAATTAGACAACTTTTAAAATCATTGTTTTTGCTTTTACATTATTGGGCTTAATTGGGCTTAATTGCTAACATTGTTAATTTTCAGATTTTTTACTCATCCTGACCTTGTTGCCTTGCACAGAGCGTAACTAGGGCTACAGATATCGGATTTTGGTGATCTTGCTGTCGCTAGAAAGATAAGGAAGAGACCTACAATTTCAAGTTTCACAAGAATTGTCAAATTAGGCCAAAATCAAGGCTAAATTGGGTCCCAAGTTCTATGGCGCGGATCAGTGCGTAGTTCATGGTGTTCTTTCACTTAAAAGGGCCTAACTTACTCATCTTAAGCCCAATTAAGTATGATACTTTGTTGGAAAGCTTATTCAGAGGCCTTTAGTTTGGTCTTGGGTTAGGTCAGGATTAATAAGCATAAATAGAAGTTTATAGCCGCACAAGCCATTGAGAGACAGGAATTAGACAACTTTTACCATTATTGTTTTGCTTTTACATTATTAGGCTTAATTGCTAAACATTGTTAATTTTCGGATTTTTCACTCATCCAGACCTTGTTGCCTTGCCCAGAGCATAACTAGAGCTACATATATCGGATTTTGGTGATCTTGCTGTCCCTAGAAAGATAAGGAAGAGACCTACAATTTCAGGTTTCAAAAGAATTGTCAAATTAAGCGAAAATCAATGTTAAATTGGTCCCCGAGTTCTCTGGCACGGATCGGTGCGCAGTCCATGATGTTCCTTCACATAAAAGGGCCTAACTTACTTATCTTAAGCCCAATTAAGGCATATGATACCTTGTTGGAAAGCTTATTCAGAGGCCCTTAATTTGGTCTAGGGTTAGGTCAGGATTAATATGTGTAATAGCAGTTTTCAGACGCACAAAAAAGAGAGAGACGGAAATTAGACAACTTTTACAATCATTGTTTTTGCTTTTACATTATTGGGCTTAATTGGGATTAATTGCTAAACATTGTTAATTTTCAAATTTTTTACTCATCCTTACCTTGTTGCCTTGCGTAGAGCATAACTAGAGCTACAAATATTGGATTTTGGTGATCTTGCTATCGCTAGAAAGATAAGGAAGAGACCTACAATTTCAGGTTTCACAAGAATTGTCAAATGAGGCCAAAATCAAGGCTACATTGGGTCCCAAGTTCTATGGCACGGATCAGTGCGCAGTTCATGGTGGTCTTTCACTTAAATGGGCCTTACTTACTCATCTTAAGCCCAATTAAGGCATATGATACTTTGTTGGAAAGCTTATTCAGAGGCCCTTAATTTGGTCTATTGTTAGGTCAGGATTAATAACCATAAATAGAAGTTTATAGCCGCACAAGCCATTGAGAGGCGAAAATTAGACAACTTTTACAATTATTGTTTTTGCTTTTACATTATCGGGCTTAATTGCTAAACATTGTTAATTTTTGGATTTTTCACTCATCCTGACCTTGTTGCCTTGCGCAGAGCATTACTAGAGCTACATATATCGAATTAAGGTGATCTTGCTGTCCCTAGAAAGATAAGGAAGAGACCTACAAATTCAGGTTTCACAAGAATTGTCAAATTAGGCCAAAATCAAGGCTAAATAGGGTCCCGAGTTCTCTGCCGCGGATCAGTGCGCAGTCCATGATGTTCCTTCACTTAAAAGGGCCTAACTTACTCATCTTAAGGCCATTTGAGGCATATGATACCTTATTGGAATGATAATTCAGAGCCCTTAATTTGGTCTAGGGTTGGGTCAGGATTAATAAGCATAAATAGCAGTTTACAGCCGCACAAGCCAGAGAGAGACATAAATTAGATAACTTTTACTATCATTGTTTTTGCTTTTACATTATTGGGCTTAATTGATAAACATTGTTAATTTTCGGATTTTTCACTCATCCTGACCTTGTTGCCTTGCGCAAAGCATAACTAGAGCTACAGATATCGGATTTTGATGATCTTGCTGTCCCTAGAAAGATAAGGAAGAGACCTACAATTTCAGGTTTCACAAGAATTGTCAAATCAGGCCAAAATCAAGGATAAATTAGGTCCCGATTTCTCTGGCGCGGATCAGTGCCCAGTCCATGATGTTCCTTCACTTAATTGGGCCTATCTTACTCATCTTAAGCCCAATTAAGGCATATGATACCTTGTTGGAAAGCTTATTCAGAGGCCCTTAATTTGGTCTAGGGTTAGGTCAGGATAAATAAGCATAAATAGCAGTTTACAGCCGCACAAGCCAGAGGGAGACATAAATTAGTAAGCTTTTACAATCATTGTTTTTGCTTTTACATTATTGGGCTTAATTGATAAACATTGTTAATTTTTGGATTTTTCACTCATCCTGACCTTGTTGCCTTGCGCAAAGCATAACTAGAGCTACAGATATCGGATTTTGATGATCTTGCTGTCCCTAGAAAGATAAGGAAGAGACCTACAATTTCAGGTTTCACAAGAATTGTCAAATCAGGCCAAAATCAAGGATAAATTGGGTCCCGATTTCTCTGGCACGGATCAGTGCGCAGTCCATGATATTCCTTCACTTAATTGGGCCTAACTTACTCATCTTAAGGCTATTTAAGGCATATGATACCCTGTTGGATTGCTTATTCAGAGCCCTTAATTTGGTCTAGGGTTAGGTCAGGATTAATAAGCATAAATAGCAGTTTACAGCCACACAAGTCAGAGAGAGACATAAATTAGATAACTTTTACAATCATTGTTTTTGCTTTTACATTATTGAGCTTAATTGGGATTAATTGCTAAACATTATTAATTTTCGGATTTTTCAGTCATCTTGACCTTGTTGTCTTGCGCAGAGAAAAACTAGAGCTACAAATATCTGACTTTGGTGATCTTGCTGTCCCTAGAAAGATAAGGAAGAGACCTACAATTTCTGGTTTCACAAGAATTGTCAGATTAGGCCAAAATAAAGGCTAAATTGGGTCCCGTGTTCTCTGGCGCGGATCAGTGCGCAGTCCATGATGTTCCTTCTCTTAAATGGGCCTAACTTACTCATCTTAAGCCTAATTAAGGCATATGATACCTTGTAGGAAAGCTTATTCGGAGGCCCTTAATTTGGTCTAGGGTTAGGTCAGGATTAATAAGCATAAATAACAGTTTACAGCCGCACAAGCTTGAGAGAGATGGAAATTAGACAACTTTTACAATCATTATTTTTGCTTCTGCATTATTGGGCTTAATTGCTAAACATTGTTAATTTTCGGATTTTTCGCTCATCCTGACCATGTTGCCTTGCGCAGAGCATAACTAGAGCCACATATATCGGATTTAGGTGATCTTGTTGTCCCTAGAAAGCTAAGGAAGAGATCTACAATTTCATGTTTCACAAGAATTGTCAAATTAGGCCAAAATCAAGGCTAAATTGGGTCCCGTGTCCTATGGCACGGATCAGTTTGCAGTCCATGATGTTCCTTCTCTTAAATGGGCCTAACTTACTCATCTTAAACCTAATTATGGCATATGATACCTTGTTGGAAAGCTTATTCAGAGGCCCTTAATTTAACTATCATTGTTTTTGCTTTTAGATTATTGGGTTTAATTGGGCTTAATTGCTAAATATTGTTAATTTTAAGATTTTTCACACATCCTGACCTTGTTGCCTTGCCCAGAGCATAACTAGAGCTACAAATGTCGGATTTTGGTGATCTTGCTGTCCCTAGAAATATAAGGAAGAGACCTACAATTTCAGGTTTCACAAGAATTGTCAAATCAGTCCAAAATCAAGGATAAATTGGGTCCCGAGTTCTCTGGCGCGGATCAGTGCGCAGTCCATGATGTTCCTTCACTTAAATGGGCCTAACTTACTCATCTTAAGCCCAATTAAGGCATATGACTCCTTGTTGGAAGGCTTTTTCAGAGGCCCTTAATTTGGTCTAGGGTAAGGTCAAGATTAATAAGCATAAATAGCAGTTTACAGCCGCACAAGCCAGAAAGAGGCGGAAATTAGACAACTTTTAAAATCATTGTTTTTGCTTAAACATTATTGGGCTTAATTGGGCTTAATTGCTAAACATTGTTAATTTTCAGATTTTTTACTCATCCTGACCTTGTTGCCTTGCACACAGCGTAACTAGAGCTATAGATATCTAATTTGGATGATCTTGCTGTCGCTAGAAAGATAAGGAAGAGACCTACAATTTCAGGTTTCACAAGAATTGTCAAATTTGGCCAAAATCAAGGCTAATTTGGGTCCCAAGTTCTATGGCACGGATCAGTGCGTAGTTCATGGTGTTCTTTCACTTAAATGGGCATAACTTACTCATCTTAAGCCCAATTAAGTATGATACTGTGTTGGAAAGCTTATTCAGGGGCCTTTAATTTGGTCTAGGGTTAGGTCAGGATTAATAAGCCTAAATAGAAGTTTATAGCCGCACAAGCCATTGAGAGACGTAAATTAGACAACTTTTACCATTATTGTTTTGCTTTTACATTATTAGGCTTAATTGCTAAACATTGTTAATTTTCGGATTTTTCACTCATCCAGACCTTGTTGCCCTTCGCAGAGCATAACTAGAGCTACATATATCGGACTTTGGTGATCTTGCTGTCCCTAGAAAGATAAGGACTAGATCTACAATTTCAGGTTTCAAAAGAATTGTCAAATTAGGGCAAAATCATGGTTAAATTGGGTCTCGAGTTCTCTGGCACGGATTAGTGCGCAGTCCCTAATGTTCCTTCACATAAAAGGGCCTAACTTACTTATCTTAAGCCCAATTAAGGCATATGATACCTTGTTGGAAAGCTTATTCAGAGGCCCTTAATTTGGACTAGGGTTAGGTCAGGATTAATAAGCATAATAGCAGTTTACAGATGAACAAGCCAGAGAGAGACGGAAATTAGACAACTTTTACAATCATTGTTTTTCCTTTTACATTATTGGGCTTTATTGCTAAACATTGTTAATTTTCAGATTTTTTACTCATCCTGACCTTGTTGCCTTGCGTAGAGCACAACTAGAGCTACAGATATCGGATTTTGGTGATCTTGCTATCGCTAGAAAGATAATGAAGAGACCTACAATTTCAGGTTTCACAAGAATTGTCAAATTAGGCCAAAATCAAGGCTAAATTGGGTCCCAATTTCTATGGCGCGGATCAGTGCATAGTTCATGGTGTTCTTTCACTTAAATGGGCCTAACTTACTCATCTTAAGCCCAATTAAGGCATATGATACTTTGTTGGAAAGCTTATTCAGAGGCCCTTAATTTGGTCTATTGTTAGGTCAGGATTAATAAGCAAAAATAGAAGTTTATAGCCGCACAAGCCATTGAGAGACGGTAATTAGACAACTTTTACAATTATTGTTTTTGCTTTTACATTATTGGGCTTAATTGCTAAACATTGTTAATTTTCGGATTTTTCACTCATCCTGACCTTGTTGCCTTGCGCAGAGCATAACTAGAGCTACATATATCGAATTTAGGTGATCTTGCTGTCCCTAGAAAGATAAGGAAGAGACCTACAATTTCAGGTTTCACAAGAATTGTCAAATTAGGCCAAAATTAAGGCTAAATTGGGTCCCGAGATCTCTGGCACGGATCAGTGCGCAGTCCATGATGTTCCTTCACATAAAAGGGCCTAACTTACTCATCTTAAGCCCAATTAAGGCATATGATACCTTGCTGGAAGGCTTATCCAGAGGCCCCTAATTTGGTCTAGGAATAGGTCAGGATTAATAAACATAAATAACTGTTTACAGCCGTACAAGACAGAGAGAGACGGAAATTAGACAACTTTTACAATCATTATTTTTGCTTTTATATTATTGGGCTTAATTTCTAAACATTGTTAATTTTTGGATTATTCAATCATCCAGACCTTGTTGCCTTGCGCAGAGCATAACTAGCGCTACTGATATCGGATTTAGGTGATCTTGCTGTCCCTAGAAAGTTAAGGTAGAGACCTACAATTTCAGGTTTCACAAGAATTGTCAAATTAGTCCAAAATCAAGGCTAAACTGGGCCCCGTGTTCTCTGGCGCGGATCAGTGTGCAGTCCATGTTGTTCCTTCTCTTAAATGGGCCTAACTTACTCATCTTAAGCCTAATTAAGGCATATGATACCTTGTTGGAAAGCTTATTCAGACACCCGTAAATTGGTCTAGGGTTAGGTTTGGATTCATAAGCATAAATAGCAGTTTACAGCCACACAAGCAGAGAGAGACAGAAATTAGACTACTTTTATAATTATTGTTTTTGCTTTTACATTATTGGGCTTAATTGCGCTTAATTGCTAAACATTGTTAATTTTCGGCTTTTACACTCATCCTGACCTTGTTGCCTTGCACAGAGCATAACTAGAGCTACAGATATAGGATTTTGGTGATCTTGCAGTCCCTAGAAAGATAAGGAAAAGACCTACAATTTCAGGTTTCACAAGAATTGTCAAATTAGGCCAAAATCAAGGCTAAATTCGGTCCCGAGTTCTCTGGCGCGGATCAGTGCGCAGTCCATGATGTTCCTTCACTTAAATGGGCCTAACTTACTCATCTTAAGCCCAATTAAGGCATATGATACCTTGTTGGAAAGCTTAATCAGAGGCCCTTAATTTGGTCTAGGGTTAGGTCAGGACTAATAAGCATAAATAGTAGTTTACTGCCGCACAAGCCAGAGAGACGAAAATTATACAACTTTTACAATCATTGATTTTGCTTTTACTTTATTGGGCTTAATTGTTAAACATTGTTAATTTTCGGATTTTTCACTCATCCTGACCTTGTTAGCTTGCGCAGAGCATAACTAGAGCTACAGATATGGGATTTACGTGATCTTGCTGTCCCTAGAAAGATAAGGAAGAGACCTACAATATCAGGTTTGACAAGAACTGTTAAATTAGGCCAAAATCAAGACTAAATTGGGTCCCGTATTCTCTGGTGCGGATCAGTGCACAGTCCATGATGGTCCTTCTCTTAAATGGGCCTAACTTACTCATCTTAAGCCTAATTAAGGCATATGATACCTTGTTGGAAAGCTTATTCAGAGGCCCTTAATTTGGTCTAGGGTTAGGTCAGGATTAATAAGCATAAATAACAGTTTACAGCCACACAAGCCGGAGAGAGATGGAAATTAGACAACTTTTACAATCATTATTTTTGCTTCTACATTATTGAGCTTAATTGCTAAACATTGTTAATTTTCGGATTTTTCACTAATCCTGACCATGTTGCCTAACGCAGAGCACAACTAGAGCTGCAGATATCGGATTTAGGTGATCTTGTTGTCCCTAGAATGCTAAGGAAGAGATCTACAATTTCCGGTTTCACAAGAATTGTCAAATTAGGCCAAAATCAAGGCAAAATTGGGTCCCGTGTTCTCTGGCGAGGATCAGTGTGCAGTCCATGTTGTTCCTTCTCTTAAATGAGCCTAACTTACTCATCTTAAGCCTAATTAAGGCATATGATACCTTGTTGGAAAGCTTATTTAGAGGCCCTTAATTTGGTCCAGGGTTAGGTCAGGATTAATAAGCATAAATATCAGTTTACAGCCGCCCAAGCCAGAGAGAGATGGAAATTAGACAACTTTTACAATCATTGTTTTTACTTTTACATTATTGGGCTTAATTGTTAAACATTGTTAATTTTCGGATTTTTCACTCATCCTCGACCTTGTTGCCTTGCACGAGCATAACCAGAGCTACAGATATCAGATTTTGGTGATTTTGCAGTCCCTAGAAAGATAAGGAAGAGACCTACAATTTCAGGTGTCACAAGAATTGTCAAATTAGGTCAAAATCAAGGCTACATTGGGTCCCGAGTTATCTGGAACGGATCAGTGTGCAGTCCATGATGTTCCTTCACATAAATGGGCCTAACTTACTCATCTTAAGCCCAAATAAGGCATATGATACCTTGTTAGAAAGCTTATTCAGAGTCCCTTAATTTGGTTTAGGGTTAGGTCAGGATGAATAAGCATTAATAGCAGTTTACCGCCGCACAAGCCAGAGACAGACAGAAATTAGACAACTTTTACAATCATTGTTTTTGCTTTTACATTGTTGGGTTTAATTGCGCTTAATTGCTAAACATTGTTAATTTTTGGATTTTTCACTCATCGTGACCTTGTTGCCTTGCAGAGAGCATAACTGGAGTTACAAATATCGGATTTTGGTGATCTTGCTATCCCTAGACAGATAACGAAGAGACCTACAGTTTCAGGTTTCACAAGAATTGTCAAATTAGGACAAAATCAAGGCTAAATTAAGTCTCGAGTTCCCTAGTGCGGATTAGTGCGCAGTCCACGATGTTCCTTCACTTAAATGGGCCTAACTTACTCATCTTAAGCCCAATTAAGGCATATGATACCTTGTTGGAAAGCTTATTCAGAGGCCCTTAATTTGGTCTAGGTTTAGATCAGGATTAATAACCATAAATAGCAGTTTACAGCCGCACAAACCAGAGAGAGACGAAAATTATTCAACTTTCACAATCATTGTTTTTGCTTTTACATTATTGGGTTTAATTGGGCTTCATTGCTAAACATTGTTAATTTTCAGATTTTTCACTCATCCTAACCTTGTTGCCTTGCGCAGAGCATAACTAGAGCTACAGATATCGGATTTTGGTGATCTTGCTATCCCTAGAAAGATAAGGAAGAGACCTACAATTTCAGGTGTCACAAGAATTGTCAAATTAGACCAAAATCAAGGATAAATTTGGTCCCGAGTTCTCTGGCGCGGATCAGTGCACAGTCCTTGATGTTCCCTCACTTAAATAGGCTAAACTTACTCATTTTAAGCCTAATTAAGGCACATGATACCTTGTTGCAAAGTTTATTCAGAGGCCCTTAATTTCGTCTAGGGTTAGGTCAAGATTAATAAGCATAAAAAGAAGTTTACAGCCGCACAAGCCAGAGAGAGACGAAAATTAGACAATTTTTACAATCATTGTTTTTGCTTTCACATTATTGGGCTTAATTTGGCTTAATTGCTAACCATTGTTAATTTTTGGATTTTTCACTCATCCTGACCTTGTTGCCTTGCGCAGAGCATAACTAGAGCTACAGATATCGGATTTAGGTGATCTTGCTGTCCCTAGAAAGATAAGGAAGAGACCTACAATTTCAGGTTTCACAAGAACTGTTAAATTAGGCCAAAATCAAGACTAAATTGGGTCCCGTGTTCTTTGGCGCGGATCGGTCTGCGATCCATGATGTTCCTTCTCTTAAATGGGCCTAACTTACTCATCTTAAGCCTAATTAAGGCATATGATACCTTGTTGGAAAGATTATACAGAGGCCCTTAATTTGGTCTAGGGTTAGGTCAGGATTAATAAGCATAAATTGCAGTTTACAGCCTCACAAGCCAGAGAGAGCTGGAAATTAGACAACTTTTCCAATCATTGTTGTTGCTTTTACATTATTGGGCTTAATTGGGCTTAATTGCTAAACATTGTTAATTTTCAGATTTTTCATTCATCGTGACCTTATTGTCTTACGCAGAGAAAAACTAGAGCTACAAATATCGGACTTTGGTGATCTTGCTGTCCCTAGAAAGATAGGGAAGAGACCTACAATTTCAGGTTTCACAAGAATTGTCACATTAAGCCAATATAAAGGCTAAATTGGGTCCCGTGTTCTCTGGCGCGGATCAGTGCGCAGTCCATGATGTTCCTTCTCTTAAATGGGCCTAACTTACTCATCTTAAGCCTAATTAAGGCATATGATACCTTGTTGGAAAGCTTATTCAGAGGCCCTTAATTTGGTCTAGGGTTAGGTCAGGACTAATAAGCATAAATAGCAGTTTACTGCCGCACAAGCCAGAGAGACGAAAATTATACAACTTTTACAATCATTGTTTTTGCTTTTACTTTATTGGGCTTAATTGGTAAACATTGTTAATTTTCGGATTTTTCACTCATCCTGACCTTGTTAGCTTGCGCAGAGCATAACTAGAGCTACAGATATGGGATTTACGTGATCTTGCTGTCCCTAGAAAGATAAGGAAGAGACCTACAATATCAGGTTTGACAAGAACTGTTAAATTAGGCCAACATCAAGACTAAATTGGGTCCCGTGTTCTCTGGTGCGGATCAGTGCACAGTCCATGATGGTCCTTCTCTTAAATGGGCCTAACTTACTCATCTTAAGCCTAACTAAGGCATATGATACCTTGTTGGAAAGCTTATTCAGAGGCCCTTAATTTGGTCTAGGGTTAGGTCAGGATTAATAAGCATAAATAACAGTTTACAGCCACACAAGCCGGAGAGAGATGGAAATTAGACAACTTTTACAATCATTATTTTTGCTTCTACATTATTGAGCTTAATTGCTAAACATTGTTAATTTTCGGATTTTTCACTAATCCTGTCCATGTTGCCTAACGCAGAGCACAACTAGAGCTGCAGATATCGGATTTAGGTGATCTTGTTGTCCCTAGAATGCTAAGGAAGAGATCTACAATTTCCGGTTTCACAAGAATTGTCAAATTAGGCCAAAATCAAGGCAAAATTGGGTCCCGTGTTCTCTGGCGAGGATCAGTGTGCAGTCCATGTTGTTCCTTCTCTTAAATGAGCCTAACTTACTCATCTTAAGCCTAATTAAGGCATATGATACCTTGTTGGAAAGCTTATTTAGAGGCCCTTAATTTGGTCCAGGGTTAGGTCAGGATTAATAAGCATAAATATCAGTTTACAGCCGCCCAAGCCAGAGAGAGATGGAAATTAGACAACTTTTACAATCATTGTTTTTACTTTTACATTATTGGGCTTAATTGTTAAACATTGTTAATTTTCGGATTTTTCACTCATCCTGACCTTGTTGCCTTGCACAGAGCATAACCAGAGCTACAGATATCAGATTTTGGTGATTTTCCAGTCCCTAGAAAGATAAGGAAGAGACCTACAATTTCAGGTTTCACAAGAATTGTCAAATTAGGTCAAAATCAAGGCTACATTGGGTCCCGAGTTATCTGGAACGGATCAGTGTGCAGTCCATGATGTTCCTTCACTTAAATGGGCCTAACTTACTCATCTTAAGCCCAAATAAGGCATATGATACCTTGTTAGAAAGCTTATTCAGAGTCCCTTAATTTGGTTTAGGGTTAGGTCAGGATGAATAAGCATTAATAGCAGTTTACCGCCGCACAAACCAGAGACAGACAGAAATTAGACAACTTTTACAATCATTGTTTTTGCTTTTACATTGTTGGGTTTAATTGCGCTTAATTGCTAAACATTGTTAATTTTTGGATTTTTCACTCATCGTGACCTTGTTGCCTTGCGAGAGAGCATAAGCTGGAGTTACAGATATCGGATTTTGGTGATCTTGCTATCCCTAGATAGATAACGAAGACACCTACAGTTTCGGAGTTTCACAAGAATTGTCAAATTAGGACAAAATCAAGGCTAAATTAAGTCTCGAGTTCTCTAGCTCGGATTAGTGCGCAGTCCACGATGTTCCTTCACTTAAATGGGCCTAACTTACTCATCTTAAGCCCAATTAAGGCATATGATACCTTGTTGGAAAGCTTATTCAGAGGCCCTTAATTTGGTCTAGGTTTAGATCAGGATTAATAACCATAAATAGCAGTTTACAGCCGCACAAACCAGAGAGAGACGAAAATTATTCAACTTTCACAATCATTGTTTTTGCTTTTACATTATTGGGTTTAATTGGGCTTCATTGCTAAACATTGTTAATTTTCAGATTTTTCACTCATCCTAACCTTGTTGCCTTGCGCAGAGCATAACTAGAGCTACAGATATCGGATTTTGGTGATCTTGCTATCCCTAGAAAGATAAGGAAGAGACCTACAATTTCAGGTGTCACAAGAATTGTCAAATTAGACCAAAATCAAGGATAAATTTGGTCCCGAGTTCTCTGGCGCGGATCAGTGCACAGTCCTTGATGTTCCCTCACTTAAATAGGCTAAACTTACTCATTTTAAGCCCAATTAAGGCACATGATACCTTGTTGCAAAGTTTATTCAGAGGCCCTTAATTTCGTCTAGGGTTAGGTCAGGATTAATAAGCAAAAAAAGCAGTTTACAGCCGCACAAGCCAGAGAGAGACGAAAATTAGACAATTTTTACAATCATTGTTTTTGCTTTCACATTATTGGGCTTAATTTGGCTTAATTGTTAACCATTGTTAATTTTTGGATTTTTCACTCATCCTGACCTTGTTGCCTTGCGCAGAGCATAACTAGAGCTACGAGATATCGGATTTAGGTGATCTTCTTGTCCCTAGAAAGATAAGGAAGAGACCTACAATTTCATGTTTCACAAGAACTGTTAAATTAGGCCAAAATCAAGACTAAATTGGGTCCCGTGTTCTTTGGCGCGGATCGGTCTGTGATCCATGATGTTCCTTCTCTTAAATGGGCCTAACTTACTCATCTTAAGCCTAATTAAGGCATATGATACCTTGTTGGAAAGATTATTCAGAGGCCCTTAATTTGGTCTAGGGTTAGGTCAGGATTAATAAGCATAAATTGCAGTTTACAGCCTCACAAGCCGAGAGAGCTGGAAATTAGACAACTTTTACAATCATTGTTGTTGCTTTTACATTATTGGGCTTAATTGGGCTTAATTGCTAAACATTGTTAATTTTCGGATTTTTCATTCATCGTGACCTTATTGTCTTACGCAGAGAAAAACAAGAGCTACAAATATCGGACTTTGGTGATCTTGCTGTCCCTAGAAAGATAAGGAAGAGACCTACAATTTCAGGTTTCACAAGAATTGTCACATTAAGCCAATATAAAGGCTAAATTGGGTCCCGTGTTCTCTGGCGCGCGGATCGGTGCATGATCCATGATGTTCCTTCTCTTAAATGGGCCTAACTTACTCATCTTAAGCCTAATTAAGGCATATGATACCTTGTTGGAAAGCTTATTCAGAGACCCTTAATTTGGTCTAGCGTTAGGTCTGGATTAATAAGCATAAATAACAGTTTACAGCCGCACAAGCCAGAGAGAGACGAGAACTAGACAACTTTTACAATCATTATTTTTGCTTCTACATTATTGGGTTTAATTGCTAAACATTGTTAATTTTCGGATTTTTCACTAATCCTGACCATGTTGCCTAACGCAGAGCACAACTAGAGCTGCAGATATCGGATTTAGGTGATCTTGTAGTCCCTAGAAAGCTAAGGAAGAGATCTACAATTTCAGGTTTCACAAGAATTGTCAAATTAGGCCAAAATCAAGGCTAAATTGGGTCCCGTGTTCTCTGGCGCGGATCAGTTTGCAGTCCATGATGTTCCTTCTCTTAAATGGGCCTAACTTACTCATCTGAAGCCTAATTAAGGCATATGATACCTTGTTGGAAAGCTTATTTAGAGGCCCTTAATTTGGTCCAGGGTTAGGTCAGGATTAATAAGCATAAATAGCAGTTTACAGCCGCCCAAGCCAGAGAGAGATGGAAATTAGACAACTTTTACAATCATTGTTTTTGCTTTTACATTATTGGGCTTAATTGCTAAACATTGTTAATTTTCGGATTTTTCACTCATCCTGACCTTGTTGCCTTGCGCAGAGCATAACTAGAGCTACAGATATCGGATTTAGGTGATCTTGCTGTCCCTAGAAAGATAAGGAAGAGACCTACAATTTCAGGTTTCACAAGTACTGTTAAATTAGGCCAAAATCAAGACTAAATTGGGTCCCGTGTTCTCTGGCGCGGATCAGTGCATTCCATGATGTTCCTTCTCTTAAATGGGCCTAACTTACTCATCTTAAGCCTAATTAAGGCATATGATAACTTGTTGGAAAGCTTATTCAGAGGCCCTTAATTTGGTCTAGGGTTAGGTCAGGATTGATTAGCATAAAATGCAGTTTACAGCTTCACAAGCCAGAGAGAGCTGGAAATTAGACAACTTTTACAATCATTGTTTTTGCTTTTACATTATTGGGCTTAATTGCTAAACATTGTTAATTTTCGGATTTTTCATTCATCGTGACCTTATTGTCTTGCGCAGAGAAAAACTAGAGCTACAAATATCGGACTTTGGTGATCTTGCTGTCCCTAGAAAGATAAGGAAGAGACCTACAATTTCAGGTTTCACAAGAATTGTCACATTAAGCCAAAATAAAGGCTAAATTGGTTCCCGTGTTCTCTGGCGCGGATCAGTGCGCAGTCCATGATGTTCCTTCCCTTAAATGGGCCTAACTTACTCATCTTAAGCCTAATTAAGGCATATGATACCTTGTTTGAAAGCTTACTCAGAGGCCCATAATTTGGTCTAGGGTTAGGTCAGGATTAATAAGCATAAATAACAGTTTACAGCCGCACAAGCCAGAGAGAGACGGGAATTAGACAACTTTTACAATCATTATTTTTGCTTCTACATTATTGGGCTTAATTGCAAAACATTGTTAATTTTCGGATTTTTCACTAATCCTGACCATGTTGCCTAACGCAGAGCACAACTAGAGCTGCAGATATCGGATTTAGGTGATCTTATTGTCCCTAGAAAGCAAAGGAAGAGATCTACAATTTCGGGTTTCACAAGAATTGTCAAATTAGGCCAAAATCAAGCTTAAATTGGGTCCCGTGTTCTCCGGCGCGGATCGGTGTGCGATCCATGATGTTCCTTCTCTTAAATGGGCCTAACTTACTCATCGAAAGCCTAATTAAGGCATATGATACCTTGTTGGAAAGCTTATTTAGAGGCCCTTAATTTGGTCCGGGGTTAGGTCGGGATTAATAAGAATAAATAGAAGTTCCCGTGTCCCAAGCCAGAGAGAGATGGAAATTAGACAACTTTTACTATCATTGTTTTTGCTTTTACATTATTGGGCTTAATTGCTAAACATTGTTAATTTTCGGATTTTTCACTCATCCTGACCTTGTTGCCTTGTGCAGAGCATAACTAGAGCTACAGATATCGGATTTAGGTGATCTTGCTGTCCCTAGAAAGATAAGGAAGAGACCTACAATTTCAGGTGTCACAAGAACTGTTAAATTAGGCCAAAATCAAGACTAAATTGGCTCCCGTGTTCTCTGGTGCGGATCAGAGCGCAGTCCATGATGTTCCTTCTCTTAAATGGGCCTAACTTACTCATCTTAAGCCTAATTAAGGCATATGATACCTTGTTGGAAAGCTTATTCAGAGTCCCTTAATTTGGTTTAGGGTTAGGTCAGGATGAATAAGCATTAATGGTATTTTACAAGAAGCCAGTTGAGAGAGGCGAGAAATTAGACAACTTTTACAATCATTGTTTTTGCTTTTACATTGTTGGGTTTAATTGCGCTTAATTGCTAAACATTGTTAATTTTCGGATTTTTCACTCATCCCGACCTCGTTGCCTTGCGAGAGAGCATAAGCCGGAGTTAAGGGATATCGGATTTTGGTGATCTTGCTATCCCTAGACAGATAACGAAGAGACCTACAGTTTCAGGTTTCACAAGAATTGTCAAATTAGGACAAAATCAAGGCTAAATTAAGTCTCGAGTTCTCTAGCGCGGATTAGTGCGCAGTCCACGATGTTCCTTCACTTAAATGGGCCTAACTTACTCATCTTAAGCCCAATTAAGGAATATGATACCTTGTTGGAAAGCTTATTCAGAGGCCCTTAATTTGGTCTAGGTTTAGATCAGGATTAATAACCATAAATAGCAGTTTACAGCCGCACAAACCAGAGAGAGACAAAAATTATTCAACTTTCACAATCATTGTTTTTGCTTTTACATTATTGGGTTTAATTGGGCTTCATTGCTAAACATTGTTAATTTTCAGATTTTTCACTCATCCTAACCTTGTTGCCTTTCGGACAGCATAACTAGAGCTACAGATATCTTTTTTTTGTGATCTTGCTATCCCTAGAAAGATAAGGAAGAGACCTACAATTTCAGGTGTCACAAGAATTGTCAAATTAGACCAAAATCAAGGATAAATTTGGTCCCGAGTTCTCTGGCGCGGATCCAGACCATCCTTGATGTTCCCTCACTTAAATAGGCTAAACTTACTCATTTTAAGCCTAATTAAGGCACATGATACCTTGTTGCAAAGTTTATTCGGCAGAGGCCCTTAATTTGGTCTAGGGTTAGGTCAAGATTAATAAGCATAAAAAGAAGTTTACAAGCAGAGAGGTAGACGAAAATTAGACAATTTTTACAATCATTGTTTTTGCTTTCACATTATTGGGCTTAATTTGGCTTAATTGCTAACCATTGTTAATTTTTGGATTTTTCACTCATCCTCGACCTTGTTGCCTTGCGCAGAGCATAACTAGAGCTACGGATATCGGATTTAGGTGATCTTGCTTGTCCCTAGAAAGATAAGGAAGAGACCTACAATTTCAGGTTTCACAAGAACCGTTAAATTAGGCCAAAATCAAGACTAAATTGGGTCCCGTGTTCTTTGGCGCGGATCGATGCGTGATCCATGATGTTCCTTCTCTTAAATGGGCCTAACTTACTCATCTTAAGCCTAATTAAGGCATATTATACCTTGTTGGAAAGATTATTCAGAGGCCCTTAATTTGGTCTAGGGTTAGGTCAGGATTAATAAGCATAAATTGCAGTTTACAGCCTCACAAGCCAGAGAGAGCTGGAAATTAGACAACTTTTACAATCATTGTTGTTGCTTTTACATTATTGGGCTTAATTGGGCTTAATTGCTAAACATTGTTAATTTTCGGATTTTTCATTCATCGTGACCTTATTGTCTTACTGAGAGAAAAACTAGAGCTACAAATATCGGACTTTGGTGATCTTCTTTGTCCCTAGAAAGATAAGGAAGAGACCTACAATTTCAGGTTTCACAAGAATTGTCACATTAAGCCAATATAAAGGCTAAATTGGGTCCCGTGTTCTCTGGCGCGGATCGGTCTGCGATCCATGATGTCCCTTCACTTAAATGGGCCTAACTTACTCATCTTAAGCTTAATTAAGGCATATGATACCTTGTTGGAAAGCTTATTCAGAGGCCCTTAATTTGGTCTAGGGTTAGGTCAGGACTAATAAGTATAAATACCAGTTTACGGCCGCACAAGCCAGAGAAGGACGAAAATTAGACAACTTTTACAATCATTGTTTTTGCTTTTACTTTATTGGGCTTAATTGGTAAACATTGTTAATTTTCGGATTTTTCACTCATCCCGACCTTGTTAGCTTGCGCAGAGCATAACTAGAGCTACGGATATGGGATTTACGTGATCTTGCTTTGTCCCTAGAAAGATAAGGAAGAGACCTACAATATCAGGTTTGACAAGAACTGTTAAATTAGGCCAACATCAAGACTAAATTGGGTCCCGTGTTCTCTGCAGTGCGGATCGGTGCCGATCCATGATGGTCCTTCTCTTAAATGGGCCTAACTTACTCATCTTAAGCCTAACTAAGGCATATGATACCTTGTTGGAAAGCTTATTCAGAGGCCCTTAATTTGGTCTAGGGTTAGGTCAGGATTAATAAGCATAAATAACAGTTTACAGCCACACAAGCCGGAGAGAGATGGAAATTAGACAACTTTTACAATCATTATTTTTGCTTCTACATTATTGAGCTTAATTGCTAAACATTGTTAATTTTCGGATTTTTCACTAATCCTGTCCATGTTGCCTAACGCAGAGCACAACTAGAGCTGCAGATATCGGATTTAGGTGATCTTGTTGTCCCTAGAATGCTAAGGAAGAGATCTACAATTTCCGGTTTCACAAGAATTGTCAAATTAGGCCAAAATCAAGGCAAAATTGGGTCCCGTGTTCTCTGGCGAGGATCAGTGTGCGATCCATGTTGTTCCTTCTCTTAAATGAGCCTAACTTACTCATCTTAAGCCTAATTAAGGCATATGATACCTTGTTGGAAAGCTTATTTAGAGGCCCTTAATTTGGTCCAGGGTTAGGTCAGGATTAATAAGCATAAATATCAGTTTACAGCCGCCCAAGCCAGAGAGAGATGGAAATTAGACAACTTTTACAATCATTGTTTTTACTTTTACATTATTGGGCTTAATTGTTAAACATTGTTAATTTTCGGATTTTTCACTCATCCTGACCTTGTTGCCTTGCACGAGCATAACACGAGCTACGAGATATCAGATTTTGGTGATTTTGCAGTCCCTAGAAAGATAAGGAAGAGACCTACAATTTCAGGTTTCACAAGAATTGTCAAATTAGGTCAAAATCAAGGCTACATTGGGTCCCGAGTTATCTGGAACGGATCAGTGTGCAGTCCATGATGTTCCTTCACTTAAAGGGGCCTAACTTACTCATCTTAAGCCCAAATAAGGCATATGATACCTTGTTAGAAAGCTTATTCAGAGTCCCTTAATTTGGTTTAGGGTTAGGTCAGGATGAATAAGCATTAATAGCAGTTTACCGCCGCACAAGCCAGAGAGCAGACGCAGAAATTAGACAACTTTTACAATCATTGTTTTTGCTTTTACATTGTTGGGTTTAATTGCGCTTAATTGCTAAACATTGTTAATTTTTGGATTTTTCACTCATCGTGACCTTGTTGCCTTGCAGAGAGCATAACTGGAGTTACAGATATCGGATTTTGGTGATCTTGCTATCCCTAGATAGATAACGAAGACACCTACAGTTTCAGGTTTCACAAGAATTGTCAAATTAGGACAAAATCAAGGCTAAATTAAGTCTCGAGTTCTCTAGCTCGGATTAGTGCGCGATCCACGATGTTCCTTCACTTAAATGGGCCTAACTTACTCATCTTAAGCCCAATTAAGGCATATGATACCTTGTTGGAAAGCTTATTCAGAGGCCCTTAATTTGGTCTAGGTTTAGATCAGGATTAATAACCATAAATAGCAGTTTACAGCCGCACAAACCAGAGAGAGACGAAAATTATTCAACTTTCACAATCATTGTTTTTGCTTTTACATTATTGGGTTTAATTGGGCTTCATTGCTAAACATTGTTAATTTTCAGATTTTTCACTCATCCTAATCTTGTTGCCTTGTGAGCATAACTAGAGCTCCGAGATATCGGATTTTGGTGATCTTGCTATCCCTAGAAAGATAAGGAAGAGACCTACAATTTCAGGTGTCACAAGAATTGTCAAATTAGACCAAAATCAAGGATAAATTTGGTCCCGAGTTCTCTGCGCGGATCGGTGCACAGATCCTTGATGTTCCCTCACTTAAATAGGCTAAACTTACTCATTTTAAGCCCAATTAAGGCACATGATACCTTGTTGCAAAGTTTATTCAGAGGCCCTTAATTTCGTCTAGGGTTAGGTCGGGATTAATAAGCATAAAAGCAGTTTACAGCCGCACTTAGAGAGAGAGGCGAAAATTAGACAATTTTTACAATCATTGTTTTTGCTTTCACATTATTGGGCTTAATTTGGCTTAATTGCTAACCATTGTTAATTTTTGGATTTTTCACTCATCCCGACCTTGTTGCCTTGTGAGCATAACTAGAGCTACGAGATATCGGATTTAGGTGATCTTGCTTTGTCCCTAGAAAGATAAGGAAGAGACCTACAATTTCAGGTTTCACAAGAACTGTTAAATTAGGCCAAAATCAAGACTAAATTGGGTCCCGTGTTCTTTGGCTCGGATCGGTGTGCGATCCATGATGTTCCTTCTCTTAAATGGGCCTAACTTACTCATCTTAAGCCTAATTAAGGCATATGATACCTTGTTGGAAAGATTATTCGAGAGGCCCTTAATTTGGTCTAGGGTTAGGTCGGGATTAATAAGCATAAATTACAGTTTACAGCCTCACAAGCCAGAGAGCTGGAAATTAGACAACTTTTACAATCATTGTTGTTGCTTTTACATTATTGGGCTTAATTGGGCTTAATTGCTAAACATTGTTAATTTTCGGATTTTTCATTCATCGTGACCTTATTGTCTTACGAGAGAAAAACTAGAGCTACAAATATCGGACTTTGGTGATCTTCTTTGTCCCTAGAAAGATAAGGAAGAGACCTACAATTTCAGGTTTCACAAGAATTGTCACATTAAGCCAATATAAAGGCTAAATTGGGTCCCGTGTTCTCCTGGCGCGGATCGGTCATGATCCATGATGTTCCTTCTCTTAAATGGGCCTAACTTACTCATCTTAAGCCTAATTAAGGCATATGATACCTTGTTGGAAAGCTTATTCAGAGACCCTTAATTTGGTCTAGCGTTAGGTCTGGATTAATAAGCATAAATAACAGTTTACAGCCGCACAAGCCGAGAGAGAGGCGGGAATTAGACAACTTTTACAATCATTATTTTTGCTTCTACATTATTGGGTTTAATTGCTAAACATTGTTAATTTTCGGATTTTTCACTAATCCCCGACCATGTTGCCTAACGCAGAGCACAACTAGAGCTGCAGATATCGGATTTAGGTGATCTTGTAGTCCCTAGAAAGCTAAGGAAGAGATCTACAATTTCAGGTTTCACAAGAATTGTCAAATTAGGCCAAAATCAAGGCTAAATTGGGTCCCGTGTTCTCAGGCGCGGATCAGTGTGCAGTCCATGATGTTCCTTCTCTTAAATGGGCCTAACTTACTCATCTGAAGCCTAATTAAGGCATATGATACCTTGTTGGAAAGCTTATTTAGAGGCCTTTAATTTGGTCCAGGGTTAGGTCAGGATTAATAAGCATAAATAGCAGTTTACAGCCGCCCAAGCCAGAGAGAGATGGAAATTAGACAACTTTTACAATCATTGTTTTTGCTTTTACATTATTGGGCTTAATTGCTAAACATTGTTAATTTTCGGATTTTTCACTCATACTGACCTTGTTGCCTTGCGCAGAGCATAACTAGAGCTACAGATATCGGATTTAGGTGATCTTGCTGTCCCTAGAAAGATAAGGAAGAGACCTACAATTTCAGGTTTCACAAAATCTTGTTAAATTAGGCCAAAATCAAGACTAAATTGGGTCCCGTGTTCTCTGGCGCGGATCAGTGCGCAGTCCATGATGTTCCTTCTCTTAAATGGGCCTAACTTACTCATCTTAAGCCTAATTAAGGCATATGATAACTTGTTGGAAAGCTTATTCAGAGGCCCTTAATTTGGTCTAGGGTTAGGTCAGGATTGATTAGCATAAAATGCAGTTTACAGCTTCACAAGCCAGAGAGAGCTGGAAATTAGACAACTTTTACAATCATTGTTTTTGCTTTTACATTATTGGGCTTAATTGCTAAACATTGTTAATTTTCGGATTTTTCATTCATCGTGACCTTATTGTCTTGCGCAGAGAAAAACTAGAGCTACAAATATCGGACTTTGGTGATCTTGCTGTCCCTAGAAAGATAAGGAAGAGACCTACAATTTCAGGTTTCACAAGAATTGTCACATTAAGCCAAAATAAAGGCTAAATTGGTTCCCGTGTTCTCTGGCGCGGATCAGTGCGCAGTCCATGATGTTCCTTCCCTTAAATGGGCCTAACTTACTCATCTTAAGCCTAATTAAGGCATATGATACCTTGTTTGAAAGCTTACTCAGAGGCCCATAATTTGGTCTAGGGTTAGGTCAGGATTAATAAGCATAAATAACAGTTTACAGCCGCACAAGCCAGAGAGAGACGGGAATTAGACAACTTTTACAATCATTATTTTTGCTTCTACATTATTGGGCTTAATTGCAAAACATTGTTAATTTTCGGATTTTTCACTAATCCTGACCATGTTGCCTAACGCAGAGCACAACTAGAGCTGCAGATATCGGATTTAGGTGATCTTATTGTCCCTAGAAAGCAAAGGAAGAGATCTACAATTTCAGGTTTCACAAGAATTGTCAAATTAGGCCAAAATCAAGCTTAAATTGGGTCCCGTGTTCTCTGGCGCGGATCAGTGTGCAGTCCATGATGTTCCTTCTCTTAAATGGGCCTAACTTACTCATCTGAAGCCTAATTAAGGCATATGATACCTTGTTGGAAAGCTTATTTAGAGGCCCTTAATTTGGTCCAGGGTTAGGTCAGGATTAATAAGAATAAATAGAAGTTTACAGCCTCCCAAGCCAGAGAGAGATGGAAATTAGACAACTTTTACTATCATTGTTTTTGCTTTTACATTATTGGGCTTAATTGCTAAACATTGTTAATTTTCGGATTTTTCACTCATGCTGACCTTGTTGCCTTGTGCAGAGCATAACTAGAGCTACATATATCGGATTTAGGTGATCTTGCTGTCCCTAGAAAGATAAGGAAGAGACCTACAATTTCAGGTTTCACAAGAACTGTTAAATTAGGCCAAAATCAAGACTAAATTGGGTCCCGTGTTCTCTGGCGCGGATCAGAGCGCAGTCCATGATGTTCCTTCTCTTAAATGGGCCTAACTTACTCATCTTAAGCCTAATTAAGGCATATGATACCTTGTTGGAAAGCTTATTCAGAGTCCCTTAATTTGGTTTAGGGTTAGGTCAGGATGAATAAGCATTAATAGTAGTTTACAGCCGCACAAGCCAGAGAGAGACAGAAATTAGACAACTTTTACAATCATTGTTTTTGCTTTTACATTGTTGGGTTTAATTGCGCTTAATTGCTAAACATTGTTAATTTTCGGATTTTTCACTCATCCTGACCTCGTTGCCTTGCAGAGAGCATAACTGGAGTTACAGATATCGGATTTTGGTGATCTTGCTATCCCTAGACAGGATAACGAAGAGACCTACGTTTCAGGTTTCACAAGAATTGTCAAATTAGGACAAAATCAAGGCTAAATTAAGTCTCGAGTTCTCTAGCGCGGATTAGTGCGCAGTCCACGATGTTCCTTCACTTAAATGGGCCTAACTTACTCATCTTAAGCCCAATTAAGGCATATGATACCTTGTTGGAAAGCTTATTCAGAGGCCCTTAATTTGGTCTAGGTTTAGATCAGGATTAATAACCATAAATAGCAGTTTACAGCCGCACAAACCAGAGAGAGACGAAAATTATTCAACTTTCACAATCATTGTTTTTGCTTTTACATTATTGGGTTTAATTGGGCTTCATTGCTAAACATTGTTAATTTTCAGATTTTTCACTCATCCTAACCTTGTTGCCTTGCGCAGAGCATAACTAGAGCTACAGATATCGGATTTTGGTGATCTTGCTATCCCTAGAAAGATAAGGAAGAGACCTACAATTTCAGGTGTCACAAGAATTGTCAAATTAGACCAAAATCAAGGATAAATTTGGTCCCGAGTTCTGCGGCGCGGATCGAGTGCACGATCCTTGATGTTCCCTCACTTAAATAGGCTAAACTTACTCATTTTAAGCCTAATTAAGGCACATGATACCTTGTTGCAAAGTTTATTCAGAGGCCCTTAATTTCGTCTAGGGTTAGGTCAAGATTAATAAGCATAAAAAGCAGTTTACAGCCGCACAAGCCAGAGAGAGACGGAAATTAGACAATTTTTCCATTAATTATTTTTGCTTTCACATTATTGGGCTTAATTTGGCTTAATTGCTAACCATTGTTAATTTTCGAATTTTTCACTCATCCAGACCTTGTTGCCTTGCGCAGAGCATAACTACAGCTACAGATATCGGATTTAGATGATCTTGCTGTCCCTAGAAAGATAAGGAAGAGACCTACAATTTCAGGTTTCACAAGAACTGTTAAATTAGGCCAAAATCAAGACTAAATTGGGTCCCGTGTTCTCTGGCGCGGATCAGTGCGTAGTCCATGATGTTCCTTCTCTTAAATGGGCCTAACTTACTCATCTTAAGCCTAATTAAGGCATATGATACCTTGTTGGAAAGCATATTCAGAGGCCCTTAATTTGGTCTAGGGTTAGGTTAGGATTGATTAGCATAAATTACAGTTTACAGCCTCACAAGCCAGAGAGAGCTGGAAATTAGACAACTTTTACAATCATTGTTTTTGCTTTTACATTATTGGGCTTAATTGCTAAACATTGTTAATTTTTCGGATTTTTCATTCATCGTGACCTTATTGTCTTACGAGAGAAAAACTAGAGCTACAAATATCGGACTTTGGTGATCTTCTTTGTCCCTAGAAAGATAAGGAAGAGACCTACAATTTCGGGTTTCACAAGAATTGTCACATTAAGCCAATATAAAGGCTAAATTGGGTCCCGTGTTCTCTGGCGCGGATCGGTCACCTGATCCATGATGTTCCTTCTCTTAAATGGGCCTAACTTACTCATCTTAAGCCTAATTAAGGCATATGATACCTTGTTGGAAAGCTTATTCAGAGGCCCTTAATTTGGTCTAGGGTTAGGTCGGGACTAATAAGCATAAATAGCAGTTTCTGCCGCACAAGCCGAGAGAGACGAAAATTATACAACTTTTACAATCATTGTTTTTGCTTTTACTTTATTGGGCTTAATTGGTAAACATTGTTAATTTTCGGATTTTTCACTCATCCCGACCTTGTTAGCTTGCAGAGAGCATAACTAGAGCTACGAGATATGGGATTTACGTGATCTTTTGTCCCTAGAAAGATAAGGAAGAGACCTACAATATCGGGTTTGACAAGAACTGTTAAATTAGGCCAACATCAAGACTAAATTGGGTCCCGTGTTCTCGGGTGCGGATCGATGCACGATCCATGATGGTCCTTCTCTTAAATGGGCCTAACTTACTCATCTTAAGCCTAATTAAGGCATATGATACCTTGTTGGAAAGCTTATTCAGAGGCCCTTAATTTGGTCTAGGGTTAGGTCGGGATTAATAAGCATAAATAACGGTTTACAGCCACACAATCCGGAGAGAGATGGAAATTAGACAACTTTTACAATCATTATTTTTGCTTCTACATTATTGAGCTTAATTGCTAAACATTGTTAATTTTCGGATTTTTCACTAATCCCGACCATGTTGCCTGAAAGCACAACTAGAGCTGCAGATATCGGATTTAGGTGATCTTGTTGTCCCTAGAATGCTAAGGAAGAGATCTACAATTTCCGGTTTCACAAGAATTGTCAAATTAGGCCAAAATCAAGGCAAAATTGGGTCCCGTGTTCTCTGGCGAGGATCAGTGTGCGATCCATGTTGTTCCTTCTCTTAAATGAGCCTAACTTACTCATCTTAAGCCTAATTAAGGCATATGATACCTTGTTGGAAAGCTTATTTAGAGGCCCTTAATTTGGTCCAGGGTTAGGTCAGGATTAATAAGCATAAATATCAGTTTACAGCCGCCCAAGCCAGAGAGAGATGGAAATTAGACAACTTTTACAATCATTGTTTTTACTTTTACATTATTGGGCTTAATTGTTAAACATTGTTAATTTTCGGATTTTTCACTCATCCTGACCTTGTTGCCTTGCACAGAGCATAACCAGAGCTACAGATATCAGATTTTGGTGATTTTGCAGTCCCTAGAAAGATAAGGAAGAGACCTACAATTTCAGGTTTCACAAGAATTGTCAAATTAGGTCAAAATCAAGGCTACATTGGGTCCCGAGTTATCTGGAACGGATCAGTGTGCAGTCCATGATGTTCCTTCACTTAAATGGGCCTAACTTACTCATCTTAAGCCCAAATAAGGCATATGATACCTTGTTAGAAAGCTTATTCAGAGTCCCTTAATTTGGTTTAGGGTTAGGTCAGGATGGATAAGCATTAATAGCAGTTTACCGCCGCACAAGCCAGAGACAGACAGAAATTAGACAACTTTTACAATCATTGTTTTTGCTTTTACATTGTTGGGTTTAATTGCGCTTAATTGCTAAACATTGTTAATTTTTGGATTTTTCACTCATCGTGACCTTGTTGCCTTGTAGAGAGCATAACTGGAGTTACAGATATCGGATTTTGGTGATCTTGCTATCCCTAGATAGATAACGAAGACTCCTACAGTTTCAGGTTTCACAAGAATTGTCAAAATAGGACAAAATCAAGGCTAAATTAAGTCTCGAGTTCTCTAACTCGGATTAGTGCGCAGTCCACGATGTTCCTTCACTTAAATGGGCCTAACTTACTCATCTTAAGCCCAATTAAGGCATATGATACCTTGTTGGAAAGCTTATTCAGAGGCCCTTAATTTGGTCTAGGTTTAGATCAGGATTAATAACCATAAATAGCAGTTTACAGCCGCACAAACCAGAGAGAGACGAAAATTATTCAACTTTCACAATCATTGTTTTTGCTTTTACATTATTGGGTTTAATTGGGCTTCATTGCTAAACATTGTTAATTTTCAGATTTTTCACTCATCCTAACCTTGTTGCCTTGCGCAGAGCATAACTAGAGCTACAGATATCGGATTTTGGTGATCTTGCTATCCCTAGAAAGATAAGGAAGAGACCTACAATTTCGGGTGTCACAAGAATTGTCAAATTAGACCAAAATCAAGGATAAATTTGGTCCCGAGTTCTCGGCGCGGATCGGTGCACGATCCTTGATGTTCCCTCACTTAAATAGGCTAAACTTACTCATTTTAAGCCCAATTAAGGCACATGATACCTTGTTGCAAAGTTTATTCGGAGGCCCTTAATTTCGTCTAGGGTTAGGTCGGGATTAATAAGCAAAAAGCGGTTTACAGCCGCACAAGCCAGAGAGACGAAAATTAGACAATTTTTACAATCATTGTTTTTGCTTTCACATTATTGGGCTTAATTTGGCTTAATTGTTAACCATTGTTAATTTTTGGATTTTTCACTCATCCCCGACCTTGTTGCCTTGCGCAGAGCATAACTAGAGCTACAGATATCGGATTTAGGTGATCTTTTTGTCCCTAGAAAGATAAGGAAGAGACCTACAATTTCAGGTTTCACAAGAACTGTTAAATTAGGCCAAAATCAAGACTAAATTGGGTCCCGTGTTCTTTGGCGCGGATCGGTCTGCGATCCATGATGTTCCTTCTCTTAAATAGGCCTAACTTACTCATCCTAAGCCTAATTAAGGCATATGATACCTTGTTGGAAAGATTATTCAGAGGCCCTTAATTTGGTCTAGGGTTAGGTCGAGATTAATAAGCATAAATTGCGGTTTCTGACCTCACAAGCCGAGAGAGGCTGGAAATTAGACAACTTTTACAATCATTGTTGTTGCTTTTACATTATTGGGCTTAATTGGGCTTAATTGCTAAACATTGTTAATTTTCCGATTTTTCATTCATCGTGACCTTATTTTCTTCCTGAGAGAAAAACTAGAGCTACAAATATCGGACTTTGGTGATCTTTTGTCCCTAGAAAGATAAGGAAGAGACCTCCAATTTCAGGTTTCACAAGAATTGTAACATTAAGCCAATATAAAGGCTAAATTGGGTCCCGTGTTCTGCGGCGCGGATCGGTGTGGCCAGGGTTTCTTCTTTTTAAGGGCCACTTATGGGGCATGATGTTTTTTCTTTTCTTTTTTTGGTTTTTTTTATCTTAAGCCTAATTAAGGCATATGATACCTTGTTGGAAAGCTTATTCGAGAGACCACTTAATTTGGTCTAGCGTTAGGTCCGGATTAATAAGCATAAATAACAGTTTACAGCCGCCTAAGCCAGAGAGAGGCGGGAATTAGAACAACTTTTACAATCATTATTTTTGCTTCTACATTATTGGGCTTAATTGCTAAACATTGTTAATTTTCGGATTTTTCACTAATCCGACCATGTTGCCTAACGCAGAGCACAACTAGAGCTGCAGATATCGGATTTAGGTGATCTTGTAGTCCCTAGAAAGCTAAGGAAGAGATCTACAATTTCAGGTTTCACAAGAATTGTCAAATTAGGCCAAAATCAAGGCTAAATTGGGTCCCGTGCTCTCGGCGCGGATCGGTGTGCGATCCATGATGTTCCTTCTCTTAAATGGGCCTAACTTACTCATCTGAAGCCTAATTAAGGCATATGATACCTTGTTGGAAAGCTTATTTAGAGGCCCTTAATTTGGTCCAGGGTTAGGTCGGGATTAATAAGCATAAATAGAGCTTTACAGCCGCCCAAGCCGGAGAGAGATGGAAATTAGACAACTTTTACAATCATTGTTTTTGCTTTTACATTATTGGGCTTAATTGCTAAACATTGTTAATTTTCGGATTTTC
>JAUPTC010000010.1:6925868-6943868 GCA_030762895.1 Sophora flavescens | reverse complement strand
CCCCAAATGGACTTGTTTGATCCTAATAGAGCCCAAATGGACATTTTAGGTCATATAGTACCTATCTGGGCCAATTAGTACTTCTTCGGTCCTATTGGAGCCCAAATGGACTTGTTTGATCATAATAGAGCCCAAATGGACTTTTTAGGTCATATAGGACCTAACTGTGCCAATTTGTACTTCTTTAGTCCTATTGGAGCCCAAATGGACTTGTTTCATCCTAATAGAGCCCAAATGCACTTTTTAGGTCATATAGGACCTAACTGGGCCAATTTGTACTTCTTTGGTCCTATTATAGCCCAAATGGACTTGTTTGATCCTAATAGAGCCCAAATGGACTTTTTTAGGTCATATTGGACCTAACTGGGCCAGTTTGCACTTCTTTGGTCCTAATGGAGCCCAAATGGACTTGTTTGACCCTAATAGAGCCAAAATGGACTTGTTTGATCCTAATAGAGCCCAAATGGACTTGTTAGGTCACAAAGGACCTAACTTTGCAAATTTGTACTTCTTTGGTCCTATTGGAGCCCAAATGGACTTGTTTGATCCTAATAGAGCCCAAATACACTTTTTAGGTCATATAGGACCTAACTGGGCCAATTTGTACTTCTTTGGTTCTATTGTTGCCCAAATGGACTTGTTTGATCCAAATAGAGCCCAAATGGAATTTTAGGTCATATAGGACCTAACTGGGCCAATTTGTACTTCTTTGGTCCTAATGGAGCCCAAATGGACTTGTTTGACCCTAATAGAGCCCAAATGGACTTGTTTGATCCAAATAGAGCCCAAATGGACTTGTCAGGTTATAAAGGACCTAACTGCCAATTTGTACTTCTTTGGTCCTATTAGAGCCCAAATGTACTTGTTTGATCCTAATAGAGCCCAAATGGACTTTTTAGGTCATATAGGACCTATCTGGGCCAATTAGCACTTCTTTGGTCCTATTGGAGACCAAATGGACTTGTTTGATCCTAATAGAGCCCAAATGGACTTTTTAGGTCATATAGGACCTAACTGGGTCAATTTGTACTTCTTTGGTCCAATTGGAGTCCAAATGGACTTGTTTGATCCGAATAGAGCCAAAATGCACTTTTTAGGTCATATAGGACCTAACTGGGGCAATTTGTACATCTTTGGTCCTAATGGAGCCCAAATGGACTTGATTGATCCTAATAGCGCCCAAATGGACTTTTTAGGTCATATAGGACCTAACTGGGCAAATTTGTACTTCTTTAGTCCTATTGGAGCCCAAATCGACTTGTTTGATCCTAATAGAGCCCAACTGGACATTTTAGGTCATATATGACCTAACTGGGCCAATTTGTACTTCTTTAGTCCTATTGGATCCCAAATGGACATGTTTGATCCTAATAGAGCCCAAATGGACTTTTTAGGTCATATAGGACCTAAATGTGCCAATTTGTACTTCTTTGGTCCTATTGGAGCCCAATGAACTTGTTTGATCCTAATAGAGCCAAAATGCACTTTTTAGGTCATATAGGACCTAACTGGGCCAATTTGTACTTCTTTGGTCCTATTGGAGCCCAAATGGGCTTGTTTGATCCTAATAGAGCCCAAATGGACTTTTTATGTCATATAGGACCTATCTGGGCCAATTAGTACTTCTTTGGTCCTATTGGAGCCCAAATGGACTTGTTGGATCCTATTACTTCTTTGGTCCTATTGGAGCCCAAATGGACTTTTTAGGTCACATAGGACCTAACTAGGCCAATTTGTACTTCTTTGGTCCTAACGGAGCCCAAATGGACTTGTTTGACCCTAATAGAGCCCAAATAGACTTGTTTGATCCTAATAGAGCCCAAATGTACTTGTTAGGTCATAAAGGACTTAACTGTGCCAATTTGTAATTCTTTGGTCCTAATGGAGCCCAAATGGACTTGTTTGATCCTAGTAGAGCCCAAATCGACTTGTTAGGACCTAGTTGGGCCTATCGCCCCGATCGGCCTAAATGGACTTGTTTGATCCTAATAGAGCCCAAATAGACTTTTTAGGTCATATAGGATCTATCTGGGCCAATTTGTACTTCTTTGGTCCTATTGGAGCCCAAATGGACTTGTGTGATCCTAATAGAGCCAAAACGCACTTTTTAGGTCATATAGGACCTAACTGGGTCAATTTGTACTTCTTTGGTCCTATTGGAGCCCAAATGGACTTGTTTGATCCTAATAGAGCCCAAATGGACTTTTTAGGTCACATAGGACCTAACTAGGCCAATTTGTACTTCTTTGGTCCTAATGGAGCCCAAATGGACTTGTTTGACCCTAATAGAGCCCAAATGGACTTGTTTTATCCTAATAGAGCCCAAATGGACTTGTTAGGTCATAAAGGACCTAACTGTGCCAATTTGTACCTCTTAGGTCCTATTGGAGCCCAAATGGACTTTTTGGATGCTAATAGGGTCCAAATGGACTTTTTAGGTCGTACAGGACCTAATTGGGCCAATTTGTACTTCTTTGGTCCTAATAGAGCCCAAATGGACTTGTTTGACCCTAATAGGGCCCAAATGGACTTGTTTGATCCTAATAGAGCCCAAATGGACTTGTTAGATCATAAAGGATCTAACCGGGCCAATTTGTACTTCTTTGGTCCTATTGGAGCCCAAATGGACTTGTTTGATCCTAATAGAGCCCAACTGGACATTTTAGGTCATATAGGACCTAACTGGGCCAATTTGTACTTCTTTGGTCCTATTGGAGCCCAAATGGACTTGTTTGATCCTAATAGAGCCCAAATGGACTTTTTAGGTCATATAGGACCTATCTGGGCCAAAATTTACTTCTTTGGTCCTATTGGAGCCCAAATGGACTTGTTTGATCATAATAGAGCCCAAATAGACTTTTTAGGCCATATAGCACCTAACTAGGCCAATTTGTACTTCTTTGGTCTTATTGGAGCCCAAATGGACTTGTTTGATCCTAATAGAGCCAAAATGCACTTTTTAGGTCATATAGGACCTAACTGGGCCAATTTGTACTTCTTTGGTCCTATTGGAGCCCAAATGGACTTGTTTGATCCTAATAGAGCCCAAATGGACTTTTTAGGTCATATAGGACCTAACTGGGCCAATTTGTACTTCTTTGGTCCTAATGGAGCCCAAATGGACTTGTTTGACCCTAATAGAGCCCAAATGGACTCGTTTGATCCTAATAGAGCCCAAATGGACTTGTTAGGTCATAAAGGACCTAACTGTCCCAATTTGTAATTCTTTGGTCCTAATGGAGCCCAAATGGACTTGTTTGATCCTAGTAGAGCCCAAATCGACTTGTTAGGACTCAGTTGGGCCAATCGCCCCGATCGGCCCAAATGGACTTGTTTGATCCTAATAGAGCCCAAATGGACTTTTTAGGTCATATAGGATCTATCGGGGCCAATTTGTACTTCTTTGGTCCTATTGGAGCCCAAATGGACTTGTTTGATCCTAATAGAGCCAAAACGCACTTTTTAGGTCATATAGGACCTAACTGGGCCAATTTGTACTTCTTGGGTCCTATTGGAGCCCAAATGGACTTGTTTGATCCTAATAGAGTCCAAATGGACTTTTTAGGTCACATAGGACCTAACTGGGCCAATTTGTACTTCTTTGGTCCTAATGGAGCCCAAATGGACTTGTTTGACCCTAATAGAGCCAAAATGGACTTGTTTGATCCTAATAGAGCCCAAATGGACTTGTTAGGTCATAAAGGACCTAACTGTGCCAATTTGTACTTCTTTGGTCCTATTGGAGTCCAAATGGACTTGTTTGATCATAATAGAGCCCAAATACACTTTTTAGGTCATATAGGACCTAACTGGGCCAATTTGTACTTCTTTGGTCCTATTGTATCCCCAATGGACTTGTTTGATCCAAATAGAGCCCAAATGGACTTTTTAGGTCATATAGGACCTAACTGGGCCAATTTGTACTTCTTTGGTCCTATTGAAGCCCAAATGGACTTGTTTGATCCTAATAGAGCCCAACTGGACATTTTAGGTCATATAGGACCTAACTGGGCCAATTTGTACTTCTTTGGTCCTATTGGAGCCCAAATGGACTTGTTTGATCCTAATAGAGCCCAAATGGACTTTTTAGGTCATATAAGACGTATCTGGGCCAATTTGTACTTCTTTGGTCCTATTGGAGCCCAAATGGACTTGTTTGATCCTAATAGAGCCAAAATGCACTTTTTAGGACATATAGGACCTAACTGGGCCAATTTGTACTTCTTTGGTCCTATTGGAGCACAAATGGACTTGTTTGATCCTAATAGAGCCCAACTGGAAATTTTAGGTCATATAGGACCTAAGTGGGCCAATTTGTACTTCTTTGGTCCTATTGGATCCCAAATGGACTTGTTTGATCCTAATAGAGCCCAAATGGACTTTTTAGGTCATATAGGACCTAACTGGGCCAATTTGTACTTCTTTGGTCCTATTGGAGCCCAAATGGACTAGTTTGATTCTAATAGAGCCCAAATGGACTTTTTAGGTCATATAGGACCAAACTGGGCCAATTTGTACTTCTTTGGTCCTATTGGAGCACAAATGGACTTGTTTGATCCTAATAGAGCCCAACTGGAAATTTTAGGTCATATAGGACCTAACTGGGCCAATTTGTACTTCTTTGGTCCTATTGGAGCCCAAATGGACTTGTTTGATCCTAATAGAGGTCAAATGGATTTTTTAGGTCATATAGGACCTAACTGGGCCAATTTGTACATCTTTGGTCCTAATGGAGCCCAAATTGACTTGTTTGATCCTAATAGAGACCAAATGGACTTTTTAGGTCATATAGGACCTAACTGGGCCAATTTGTACTTCTTTGGTCCTATTGGAGCCCAAACGGACTTGTTTGATCCTAATAGAGCCCAAATGGATTTTTTATGTCATATAGGACCTAACTGGGTCAATTTGTACTTCTTTGATCTTATTGGAGCCCAAATGGACTTGTTTGATCCTAATAGAGCCCAAATGGACTTTTTGGGTCATATAGGACCCATATATGACCTATCTGGACCAATTTGTACTTCTTTGGTCCTATTGGAGGCCAAATGGACTTGTTTGATCCTAATATAGCCAAAATGCACTTTTTAGGTCATATAGGACCTAACTGGGCCAATTTGTACTTCTTTGGTCCTATTGGAGCCCAAATTGACATGTTTGATCCTAATAGAGCCCAAATGGACTTTTTAGGTCATATAGGACCTATCTGGGCCAATTTGTACTTCTTTGGTCCTATTGGAGCCCAAATGGAATTGTTTGATCATAATAGAGCCAAAATGCACTTTTTAGGACATATAGGACCTAACTGGGCCAATTTGTACTTCTTTGGTCCTATTGGAGCACAAATGGACTTGTTTGATCCTAATAGAGCCCAACTGGAAATTTTAGGTCATATAGGACCTAAGTGGGCCAATTTGTACTTCTTTGGTCCTATTGGATCCCAAATGGACTTGTTTGATCCTAATAGTGCCCAAATGGACTTTTTAGGTCATATAGGACCTAACTGGGCCAATTTGTACTTCTTTGGTCCTATTGGAGCCCAAATGGACTTGTTTGATCCTAATAGAGCCAAAATGCACCTTTTAGGTCATATAGGACCTAACTAGGCCAATTTGTTCTTCTTTGGTCCTATTGGAGCCCAAATGGACTTGTTTGATCCTAATAGAGTCCAAATGGACTTTTCAGGTCATATAGGACCTATCTGGTCCAATTTGAACTTCTTTGGTCCTATTGGAGCCCAAATGGACTAGTTTGATTCTAATATAGCCCAAATGGACTTTTTAAGTCATATAGGACCAAACTGGGCCAATTTGTACTTCTTTGGTCCTATTGGAGCACAAATGGACTTGTTTGATCCTAATAGAGCCCAACTGGAAATTTTAGGTCATATAGGACCTAATCGGGTGGAATTTGTACTTCTTTGGTCCTATTGGAGCCCAAATGGACTTGTTTGATCCTAATAGAGCCCAAATGGACTTTTTAGTTCATATAGGACCTAACTGGGCCAATTTGTACTTCTTTGGTCCTATTGGAGCCCAAATGGACTTGTTTGATCCTAATAGAGGTCAAATGGATTTTTTAGGTCATATAGGACCTAACTGGGCCAATTTGTACATCTTTGGTCCTAATGGAGCCCAAATTGACTTGTTTGATCCTAATAGAGACCAAATGGACTTTTTAGGTCATATAGGACCTAACTGGGCCAATTTGTACTTCTTTGGTCCTATTGGAGCCCAAACGGACTTGTTTGATCCTAATAGAGCCCAAATGGACTTTTTATGTCATATAGGATCTAACTGGGTCAATTTGTACTTCTTTGATCTTATTGGAGCCCAAATGGACTTGTTTGATCCTAATAGAGCCCAAATGGACTTTTTGGGTCATATAGGACCCATATAGGACCTATCTGGACCAATTTGTACTTCTTTGGTCCTATTGGAGCCCAAATGGACTAGTTTGATCCTAATAGAGCCAAAATGCACTTTTTAGGTCATATAGGACCTAACTGGGCCAATTTGTACTTCTTTGGTCCTATTGGAGCCCAAATTGACATGTTTGATCCTAATAGAGCCCAAATGGACTTTTTAGGTCATATAGGACCTATCTGGGCCAATTTGTACTTCTTTGGTCCTATTGGAGCCCAAATGGACTTGTTTGATCCTAATAGAGCCAAAATGCACTTTTTAGGACATATAGGACCTAACTGGGCCTATTTGTACTTCTTTGGTCCTATTGGAGCCCAAATGGACTTGTTTGATCCTAATAGAGCCCAAATGGACTTTTTAGGTCATATAGGACCTATCTGGGCGAATTAGTACTTCTTTGGTCCTATTGGAGCCCAAATGGACTTGTTTGATCCTAATAGAGCCCAAATGGACTTTTTAGGTCATATTGGAACTAACTGGGCCAATTCGTACTTCTTTGGTCCTATTTGAGCCCAAATGGACTTGTTTGATCCTAATAGAGCCCAAATGGACTTTTTAGGTCATATAGGACCTAACTGGGCTAATTTGTACTTCTTTGGTCCTATTGGAGCCCAAATGGACTTGTTTAATCCTAATAGAGCCAAAATGCACCTTTTAGGTCATATATGACCTAACTGGGCCAATTTGTTCTTCTTTGGTCCTATTGGAGCCCAAATGGACTTGTTTGATCCTAATAGAGTCCAAATGGACTTTTCAGGTCATATAGGACCTATCTGGTCCAATTTGAACTTCTTTGGTCCTATTGGAGCCCAAATGGACTTGTTTGATTCTAATAGAGCCCAAATGGACTTTTTAGGTCATATAGGACCAAACTGGGCCAATTTGTACTTCTTTGGTCCTATTGGAGCACAAATGGACTTGTTTGATCCTAATAGAGCCCAACTGGAAATTTTAGGTCATATAGGACCTAACTGGGCCAATTTGTACTTCTTTGGTCCTATTGGAGCCCAAATGGACTTGTTTGATCCTAATAGAGCCCAAATGGACTTTTTAGGTCATATAGGACCTAACTCGGCCAATTTGTACTTCTTTGGTCCTATTGGAGCCCAAATGGACTTGTTTGATCCTAATAGAGGTTAAATGGACTTTTTAGGTCATATAGGACCTAACTGGGTCAATTTGTACATCTTTGGTCCTAATGGAGCCCAAATTGACTTGTTTGATCCTAATAGAGCCCAAATGGACTTTTTAGGTCATATAGGACCTAACTGGGCCAATTTGTACTTCTTTGGTCCTAATGGAGCCCAAATGGACTTGTTTGACCCTAATAGAGCCAAAATGGACTTGTTTGATCCTAATAGAGCCCAAATGGACTTGTTAGGTCACAAAGGACCTAACTTTGCAAATTTGTACTTCTTTGGTCCTATTGGAGCCCAAATGGACTTGTTTGATCCTAATAGAGCCCAAATACACTTTTTAGGTCATATAGGACCTAACTGGGCCAATTTGTACTTCTTTGGTTCTATTGTTGCCCAAATGGACTTGTTTGATCCAAATAGAGCCCAAATGGAATTTTAGGTCATATAGGACCTAACTGGGCCAATTTGTACTTCTTTGGTCCTAATGGAGCCCAAATGGACTTGTTTGACCCTAATAGAGCCCAAATGGACTTGTTTGATCCAAATAGAGCCCAAATGGACTTGTCAGGTTATAAAGGACCTAACTGCCAATTTGTACTTCTTTGGTCCTATTAGAGCCCAAATGTACTTGTTTGATCCTAATAGAGCCCAAATGGACTTTTTAGGTCATATAGGACCTATCTGGGCCAATTAGCACTTCTTTGGTCCTATTGGAGACCAAATGGACTTGTTTGATCCTAATAGAGCCCAAATGGACTTTTTAGGTCATATAGGACCTAACTGGGTCAATTTGTACTTCTTTGGTCCAATTGGAGTCCAAATGGACTTGTTTGATCCGAATAGAGCCAAAATGCACTTTTTAGGTCATATAGGACCTAACTGGGGCAATTTGTACATCTTTGGTCCTAATGGAGCCCAAATGGACTTGATTGATCCTAATAGCGCCCAAATGGACTTTTTAGGTCATATAGGACCTAACTGGGCAAATTTGTACTTCTTTAGTCCTATTGGAGCCCAAATCGACTTGTTTGATCCTAATAGAGCCCAACTGGACATTTTAGGTCATATATGACCTAACTGGGCCAATTTGTACTTCTTTAGTCCTATTGGATCCCAAATGGACATGTTTGATCCTAATAGAGCCCAAATGGACTTTTTAGGTCATATAGGACCTAACTGGGCCAATTTGTACTTCTTTGGTCCTATTGGAGCCCAATGAACTTGTTTGATCCTAATAGAGCCAAAATGCACTTTTTAGGTCATATAGGACCTAACTGGGCCAATTTGTACTTCTTTGGTCCTATTGGAGCCCAAATGGGCTTGTTTGATCCTAATAGAGCCCAAATGGACTTTTTATGTCATATAGGACCTATCTGGGCCAATTAGTACTTCTTTGGTCCTATTGGAGCCCAAATGGACTTGTTGGATCCTATTACTTCTTTGGTCCTATTGGAGCCCAAATGGACTTTTTAGGTCACATAGGACCTAACTAGGCCAATTTGTACTTCTTTGGTCCTAACGGAGCCCAAATGGACTTGTTTGACCCTAATAGAGCCCAAATAGACTTGTTTGATCCTAATAGAGCCCAAATGTACTTGTTAGGTCATAAAGGACTTAACTGTGCCAATTTGTAATTCTTTGGTCCTAATGGAGCCCAAATGGACTTGTTTGATCCTAGTAGAGCCCAAATCGACTTGTTAGGACCTAGTTGGGCCTATCGCCCCGATCGGCCTAAATGGACTTGTTTGATCCTAATAGAGCCCAAATAGACTTTTTAGGTCATATAGGATCTATCTGGGCCAATTTGTACTTCTTTGGTCCTATTGGAGCCCAAATGGACTTGTGTGATCCTAATAGAGCCAAAACGCACTTTTTAGGTCATATAGGACCTAACTGGGTCAATTTGTACTTCTTTGGTCCTATTGGAGCCCAAATGGACTTGTTTGATCCTAATAGAGCCCAAATGGACTTTTTAGGTCACATAGGACCTAACTAGGCCAATTTGTACTTCTTTGGTCCTAATGGAGCCCAAATGGACTTGTTTGACCCTAATAGAGCCCAAATGGACTTGTTTTATCCTAATAGAGCCCAAATGGACTTGTTAGGTCATAAAGGACCTAACTGTGCCAATTTGTACCTCTTAGGTCCTATTGGAGCCCAAATGGACTTTTTGGATGCTAATAGGGTCCAAATGGACTTTTTAGGTCGTACAGGACCTAATTGGGCCAATTTGTACTTCTTTGGTCCTAATAGAGCCCAAATGGACTTGTTTGACCCTAATAGGGCCCAAATGGACTTGTTTGATCCTAATAGAGCCCAAATGGACTTGTTAGGTCATAAAGGACCTAACTGGGCCAATTTGTACTTCTTTGGTCCTATTGGAGCCCAAATGGACTTGTTTGATCCTAATAGAGCCCAACTGGACATTTTAGGTCATATAGGACCTAACTGGGCCAATTTGTACTTCTTTGGTCCTATTGGAGCCCAAATGGACTTGTTTGATCCTAATAGAGCCCAAATGGACTTTTTAGGTCATATAGGACCTATCTGGGCCAAAATTTACTTCTTTGGTCCTATTGGAGCCCAAATGGACTTGTTTGATCATAATAGAGCCCAAATAGACTTTTTAGGCCATATAGCACCTAACTAGGCCAATTTGTACTTCTTTGGTCTTATTGGAGCCCAAATGGACTTGTTTGATCCTAATAGAGCCAAAATGCACTTTTTAGGTCATATAGGACCTAATCGGGTGCCAATTTGTACTTCTTTGGTCCTATTGGAGCCCAAATGGACTTGTTTGATCCTAATAGAGCCCAAATGGACTTTTTAGGTCATATAGGACCTAACTGGGCCAATTTGTACTTCTTTGGTCCTAATGGAGCCCAAATGGACTTGTTTGACCCTAATAGAGCCCAAATGGACTCGTTTGATCCTAATAGAGCCCAAATGGACTTGTTAGGTCATAAAGGACCTAACTGTCCCAATTTGTAATTCTTTGGTCCTAATGGAGCCCAAATGGACTTGTTTGATCCTAGTAGAGCCCAAATCGACTTGTTAGGACTCAGTTGGGCCAATCGCCCCGATCGGCCCAAATGGACTTGTTTGATCCTAATAGAGCCCAAATGGACTTTTTAGGTCATATAGGATCTATCGGGGCCAATTTGTACTTCTTTGGTCCTATTGGAGCCCAAATGGACTTGTTTGATCCTAATAGAGCCAAAACGCACTTTTTAGGTCATATAGGACCTAACTGGGCCAATTTGTACTTCTTGGGTCCTATTGGAGCCCAAATGGACTTGTTTGATCCTAATAGAGCCCCAATGGACTTGTTAGGTCATAAAGGTCCTAACTTGGTCAATTTGTACTTCTTTGGTCCTAATGGAGCCCAAAAGGACTTGTTTGACCCTAATAGAGAAAAAATGGACTTGTTTGATCCTAATAGAGCCCAAATGGACTTGTTAGGTCATAAAGGACCTAACTGTGCCAATTTGTACTTCTTTGGTCCTATTGGAGTCCAAATGGACTTGTTTGATCATAATAGAGCCCAAATACACTTTTTAGGTCATATAGGACCTAACTGGGCCAATTTGTACTTCTTTGGTCCTATTGTATCCCCAATGGACTTGTTTGATCCAAATAGAGCCCAAATGGACTTTTTAGGTCATATAGGACCTAACTGGGCCAATTTGTACTTCTTTGGTCCTATTGAAGCCCAAATGGACTTGTTTGATCCTAATAGAGCCCAACTGGACATTTTAGGTCATATAGGACCTAACTGGGCCAATTTGTACTTCTTTGGTCCTATTGGAGCCCAAATGGACTTGTTTGATCCTAATAGAGCCCAAATGGACTTTTTAGGTCATATAAGACGTATCTGGGCCAATTTGTACTTCTTTGGTCCTATTGGAGCCCAAATGGACTTGTTTGATCCTAATAGAGCCAAAATGCACTTTTTAGGACATATAGGACCTAACTGGGCCAATTTGTACTTCTTTGGTCCTATTGGAGCACAAATGGACTTGTTTGATCCTAATAGAGCCCAACTGGAAATTTTAGGTCATATAGGACCTAAGTGGGCCAATTTGTACTTCTTTGGTCCTATTGGATCCCAAATGGACTTGTTTGATCCTAATAGAGCCCAAATGGACTTTTTAGGTCATATAGGACCTAACTGGGCCAATTTGTACTTCTTTGGTCCTATTGGAGCCCAAATGGACTAGTTTGATTCTAATAGAGCCCAAATGGACTTTTTAGGTCATATAGGACCAAACTGGGCCAATTTGTACTTCTTTGGTCCTATTGGAGCACAAATGGACTTGTTTGATCCTAATAGAGCCCAACTGGAAATTTTAGGTCATATAGGACCTAACTGGGCCAATTTGTACTTCTTTGGTCCTATTGGAGCCCAAATGGACTTGTTTGATCCTAATAGAGGTCAAATGGATTTTTTAGGTCATATAGGACCTAACTGGGCCAATTTGTACATCTTTGGTCCTAATGGAGCCCAAATTGACTTGTTTGATCCTAATAGAGACCAAATGGACTTTTTAGGTCATATAGGACCTAACTGGGCCAATTTGTACTTCTTTGGTCCTATTGGAGCCCAAACGGACTTGTTTGATCCTAATAGAGCCCAAATGGATTTTTTATGTCATATAGGACCTAACTGGGTCAATTTGTACTTCTTTGATCTTATTGGAGCCCAAATGGACTTGTTTGATCCTAATAGAGCCCAAATGGACTTTTTGGGTCATATAGGACCCATATATGACCTATCTGGACCAATTTGTACTTCTTTGGTCCTATTGGAGGCCAAATGGACTTGTTTGATCCTAATATAGCCAAAATGCACTTTTTAGGTCATATAGGACCTAACTGGGCCAATTTGTACTTCTTTGGTCCTATTGGAGCCCAAATTGACATGTTTGATCCTAATAGAGCCCAAATGGACTTTTTAGGTCATATAGGACCTATCTGGGCCAATTTGTACTTCTTTGGTCCTATTGGAGCCCAAATGGAATTGTTTGATCATAATAGAGCCAAAATGCACTTTTTAGGACATATAGGACCTAACTGGGCCAATTTGTACTTCTTTGGTCCTATTGGAGCACAAATGGACTTGTTTGATCCTAATAGAGCCCAACTGGAAATTTTAGGTCATATAGGACCTAAGTGGGCCAATTTGTACTTCTTTGGTCCTATTGGATCCCAAATGGACTTGTTTGATCCTAATAGTGCCCAAATGGACTTTTTAGGTCATATAGGACCTAACTGGGCCAATTTGTACTTCTTTGGTCCTATTGGAGCCCAAATGGACTTGTTTGATCCTAATAGAGCCAAAATGCACCTTTTAGGTCATATAGGACCTAACTAGGCCAATTTGTTCTTCTTTGGTCCTATTGGAGCCCAAATGGACTTGTTTGATCCTAATAGAGTCCAAATGGACTTTTCAGGTCATATAGGACCTATCTGGTCCAATTTGAACTTCTTTGGTCCTATTGGAGCCCAAATGGACTAGTTTGATTCTAATAGAGCCCAAATGGACTTTTTAAGTCATATAGGACCAAACTGGGCCAATTTGTACTTCTTTGGTCCTATTGGAGCACAAATGGACTTGTTTGATCCTAATAGAGCCCAACTGGAAATTTTAGGTCATATAGGACCTAACTGGGCCAATTTGTACTTCTTTGGTCCTATTGGAGCCCAAATGGACTTGTTTGATCCTAATAGAGCCCAAATGGACTTTTTAGTTCATATAGGACCTAACTGGGCCAATTTGTACTTCTTTGGTCCTATTGGAGCCCAAATGGACTTGTTTGATCCTAATAGAGGTCAAATGGATTTTTTAGGTCATATAGGACCTAACTGGGCCAATTTGTACATCTTTGGTCCTAATGGAGCCCAAATTGACTTGTTTGATCCTAATAGAGACCAAATGGACTTTTTAGGTCATATAGGACCTAACTGGGCCAATTTGTACTTCTTTGGTCCTATTGGAGCCCAAACGGACTTGTTTGATCCTAATAGAGCCCAAATGGACTTTTTATGTCATATAGGATCTAACTGGGTCAATTTGTACTTCTTTGATCTTATTGGAGCCCAAATGGACTTGTTTGATCCTAATAGAGCCCAAATGGACTTTTTGGGTCATATAGGACCCATATAGGACCTATCTGGACCAATTTGTACTTCTTTGGTCCTATTGGAGCCCAAATGGACTAGTTTGATCCTAATAGAGCCAAAATGCACTTTTTAGGTCATATAGGACCTAACTGGGCCAATTTGTACTTCTTTGGTCCTATTGGAGCCCAAATTGACATGTTTGATCCTAATAGAGCCCAAATGGACTTTTTAGGTCATATAGGACCTATCTGGGCCAATTTGTACTTCTTTGGTCCTATTGGAGCCCAAATGGACTTGTTTGATCCTAATAGAGCCAAAATGCACTTTTTAGGACATATAGGACCTAACTGGGCCTATTTGTACTTCTTTGGTCCTATTGGAGCCCAAATGGACTTGTTTGATCCTAATAGAGCCCAAATGGACTTTTTAGGTCATATAGGACCTATCTGGGCGAATTAGTACTTCTTTGGTCCTATTGGAGCCCAAATGGACTTGTTTGATCCTAATAGAGCCCAAATGGACTTTTTAGGTCATATTGGAACTAACTGGGCCAATTCGTACTTCTTTGGTCCTATTTGAGCCCAAATGGACTTGTTTGATCCTAATAGAGCCCAAATGGACTTTTTAGGTCATATAGGACCTAACTGGGCTAATTTGTACTTCTTTGGTCCTATTGGAGCCCAAATGGACTTGTTTAATCCTAATAGAGCCAAAATGCACCTTTTAGGTCATATTTGTCCTATCTGGGCCAATTTGTTCTTCTTTGGTCCTATTGGAGCCCAAATGGACTTGTTTGATCCTAATAGAGTCCAAATGGACTTTTCAGGTCATATAGGACCTATCTGGTCCAATTTGAACTTCTTTGGTCCTATTGGAGCCCAAATGGACTTGTTTGATTCTAATAGAGCCCAAATGGACTTTTTAGGTCATATAGGACCAAACTGGGCCAATTTGTACTTCTTTGGTCCTATTGGAGCACAAATGGACTTGTTTGATCCTAATAGAGCCCAACTGGAAATTTTAGGTCATATAGGACCTAACTGGGCCAATTTGTACTTCTTTGGTCCTATTGGAGCCCAAATGGACTTGTTTGATCCTAATAGAGCCCAAATGGACTTTTTAGGTCATATAGGACCTAACTCGGCCAATTTGTACTTCTTTGGTCCTATTGGAGCCCAAATGGACTTGTTTGATCCTAATAGAGGTTAAATGGACTTTTTAGGTCATATAGGACCTAACTGGGTCAATTTGTACATCTTTGGTCCTAATGGAGCCCAAATTGACTTGTTTGATCCTAATAGAGCCCAAATGGACTTTTTAGGTCATATAGGACCTAACTGGGCCAATTTGTACTTCTTTGGTCCTATTAGAGCCCAAATGGACTTGTTTGATCCTAATAGAGCCCAAATGGACTTTTTATGTCATATAGGACCTAACTGGGTCAATTTGTACTTCTTTGATCCTATTGGAGCCCAAATGGACTTGTTTGATCCTAATAGAGCCCAAATGGACTTTTTGGGTCATATAGGACCCATATAGGACCTATCTGGACCAATTTGTACTTCTTTGGTCCTATTGGAGCCCAAATGGACTTGTTTGATCCTAATAGAGCCAAAATGCACTTTTTTAGGTCATATAGGACCTAACTGGTCCAATTTATACTTCTTTGGTCCTATTGGAGCCCAAATTGACATGTTTGATCCTAATAGAGCCCAAATGGACTTTTTAGGTCATATAGGACCTATCTGCGCCAATTTGTACTTCTTTGGTCCTATTGGAGCCCAAATGGACTTGTTTGATCCTAATAGAGCCAAAATGCACTTTTTAGGACATATAGGACCTAACTGGGCCAATTTGTACTTCTTTGGTCCTATTGGAGCCCAAATGGACTTGTTTGATCCTAATAGAGCCCAACTGGAAATTTTAGGTCATATAGGACCTAAGTGGGCCAATTTGTACTTCTTTGGTCCTATTGGATCCCAAATGGACTTGTTTGACCCTAACAGAGCCCAAATGGACTTTTTAGGTCATATAGGACCTAACTGGGACAATTTGTACTTCTTTGGTCCTATTGGAGCCCAAATGGACTTGTTTGATCCTAATAGAGCCAAAATGCACCTTTTAGGTCATATAGGACCTAACTGGGCCAATTTGTTCTTCTTTGGTCCTATTGGAGCCCAAATGGACTTGTTTGATCCTAATAGAGTCCAAATGGACTTTTCAGGTCATATAGGACCTATCTGGGCCAATTTGAACTTCTTTGGTCCTATTGGAGCCCAAATGGACTGGTTTGATCCTAATAGAGCCCAAATGGACTTTTTAGGTCATATAGGACCTCACTGGACCAATTTGTACTTCTTTGGTCCTATTGGAGCACAAATGGACTTGTTTGATCCTAATAGAGCCCAACTGGAAATTTTAGGTCATATAGGACCTAACTGGGTCAATTTGTACTTCTTTGGTCCTATTGGAGCCCAAATGGACTTGTTTGATCCTAATAGAGCCCAAATGGACGTTTTAGGTCATATAGGACCTAACTGGGCCAATTTGTACTTCTTTGGTCCTATTGGTGCCCAAATGGACTTGTTTGATCCTAATAGAGCCCAAATGGACTTTTTAGGTCATATAAGACGTATGTGGGCCAATTTGTACTTCTTTGGTCCTATTGGAGCCCAAATGGACTTGTTTGATCCTAATAGAGCCAAATGGACTTTTTAGGTCATATAGGACCTAACTGGTCCAACTTTTACTTCTTTGGTCCAATTGGAGCCCAAATGGACTTGTTTGATCCTAATAGAGCCAAAATACACATTTTAGGTCATATAGGACCTAACTGGGCCAATTTGTACATCTTTGGTCCTAATGGAGCCTAAATGGACTTGTTTGATCCGAATAGAGCCCAAATGGACTTGTTTGATCCTAATAGAGCCCAAATGGACTTGTTAGGTCATAAAGGACCTAACTGTGCCAATTTGTACTTCTTTGGTCCTATTGCAGCCCAAATGGACTTGTTTGATCCTAATAGAGCCCAAATGCGTTTTTTAGGTCATATAGGACCTAACTGGGCCAATTTGTACTTCTTTGGTCCTATTGTAGCCCAAATGGACTTGTTTGATCCTAATAGAGCCCAAATGGACTTTTTAGGTCATATAGGACCTAACTGGGCCAATTTGTACTTCTTTGGCCCTAATGGAGCCCAAATGGACTTGTTTGACCCTAATAGAGCCTAATTGGACTTGTTTGATCCTAATATAGCCCAAATGGACTTGTTAGGTCATAAAGGACCTAACTGTGCCAATTTGTACTTCTTTGGTTCTATTGGAGCCCAAATGGACTTGTTTGTTCCTAATAGAGCCCAAATGGACTTTTTAGATCATAAAGGACCTAACTGTGCCAATTTATACTTCTTTGGTCCTATTGGAGCCCAAATGGGCTTGTTTGATCCTAATAGAGCCCAAATGCACTTTTTAGGTCATATAGGACCTAACTGGGCCAATTTGTACTTCTTTGGTCCTATTGTAGCCCAAATGGACTTGTTTGATCCTAATAGAGCCCAAATGGACTTTTTAGGTCATATAGGACCTAACTGGGCCAATTTGAACTTCTTTGGTCCTAATGGAGCCCAAATGGACTTGTTTGACCCTAATAGAGCCCAAATGGACTTGTTTGATCCTAATAGAGCCCTGACCGCGCTGTCGCCACGTGCCAAAAAGAACGAGCGTTTACAAAATAATGCAGATAGGGAGCGACAACTCGGATATCGTCTCTCAAGGACTCTTAGGCGTTGTTATTATTAACAGAAAATCAAAAGTTAGTTTTGGGGGGGTTTTGGATTGAAATAAAATAAAGAAAACAAAACAATGAAAACAAAGCAGTTAAAGAGAATAGCAAATAAACTAAAGACGATTAACCTACTGTTCTTGGTTTCCCACTATCATTGGTTCATGTAAATCCAAGCCCTAAGCAGATTCTAATCCCCTCCCGGTTGTAGCAACAAATAACAAACGAAATTCACTACTACGGATGTATGTTCCTATTCCCGAAATAACAAACGGGGTTAAGCTCTCATGAACAAACGAACATGAATGAACACACGCGAAATAACAAACGCGATTAAGTATAGAAACATAACATCACCGAAATGAATCAATACAACACTATACATTCCTGAAATAACAAACAGAAACATATAGCATTGCATTGAAAAGAGAAAAGCAATAAAAACAGGAAATACAGAACCTCAAATGTAAATGGAAACCAATCCCAGTAGATTAATCAAGGAGACTAGTTCTCCATTACAGACTTAAACACAA
>JAUPTC010000010.1:6909663-6925368 GCA_030762895.1 Sophora flavescens | reverse complement strand
CTATTAGGGTAAAACAAGTCCATTTGGGCTCCATTAGGACCAAAGAAGTATAAATTGGCCCAGTTAGGTCCTATATGACCTAAAAAGTCCATTTGGGCTCTATTAGGATCAAACAAGTCCATTTGGGCTCCAATAGGACCAAAGAAGTACAAATTGACCCAGTTAGGTCCTATATGACCTAACAAGTCCATTTGGGCTCTATTAGCATAAAACAAGTCCATTTGGGCTCTATTAGAGCCAAACAAGTCCATTTGGGCTCAATTAGGACCAAAGAAGTACAAATTGGCCCAGTTAGGTCCTTTACGACCTAACAAGTCCATTTGGGCTCTACTAGGATCACACAAGTCCATTTGGGCTCTATTAGGATCAAACAAATCCATTTGGGCTCCATTAGGACCAAAGAAGTACAAATTGACCCAATTAGGTCCTATATGACCTAAAAAAGTCCATTTGGGCTGTATTAGGATCAAACAAGTCCATTTGGGCTCCAATAGGACCAAAGAAGTACAAATTGGCACAGTTAGGTCCTTTATGACCTAACTTGTCCATTTGGGCTCTATTACGATCAAACAAGTCCATTTGGGCTCCAATAGGACCAAAGAAGTACAAATTGGCACAGTTAGGTACTTTATGACCTAACAAGTCCATTTGGGCTCTATTAGGATCAAACAAGTCCATTTGGGATCTATTAGGGTCAAACAAGTCCATTTGGGCTCCATTAGGACCAAAGAAGTACAACTTGGCCAAGTTAGGTCCTATATGACCTAAAAAATCCACTTGGGCTCTATTAGGATCAAACAAGTCCATTTGGGCTCCAATAGGACCAAAGAAGTAAAAATTGGCCCAGTTAGGTCCTATATGACCTAAAAAGTGCATTTTGGCTCTATTAGGATCAAACAAGTCCATTTGGGCTCCAATAGGACCAAAGAAGTACAAATTGGCCCAGTTAGGTCCTATATGACCTAAAAAGTCCATTTGGGCTATATTAGGATCAAACAAGTCCATTTGGGCTCCATTAGGACAAAAGATGTACAAATCGGCCCAGTTAGTTCCTATATGACCTAAAAAGTCCATTTGGGCTCTATTAGGATCTAACAAGTCCATTTGGGCTCCAATAGGACCAAAGAAGTACAAATTGGCACAGTTAGGTCCTTTATGACCTAACAAGTCCATTTGGGCTCTATTAGGGTCAAACAAGTCCATTTGCGCTCCATTAGGACCAAAGAAGTACAAATTGGCCCAATTAGGTCCTATATAACCTAAAAAGTCCATTTGGGCTCTATTAGGATCAAACAAGTCCATTTGTGCTCCAATAGGACCAAAGAAGTACAAATTGGCACAGTTAGGTCCTTTATGACCTAACAAGTCCATTTGGGCTCTATTAGAATCAAACAAGTCCATTTGGGCTCTATTAGGGTCAAAAAAGTCCATTTGGGCTCCATTAGGACCAAAGAAGTACAAATTGTCCCAGTTATGTCCTATATGACATAAAAAGTCCATTTGGGCTCTATTAGGATCAAACAAGTACATTTGGGCTCCAATAGGACCAAAGAAGTACAAATTGGCCCAGTTAGGTCCTATATGACCTAAAAAGTGGATTTTGGCTCTATTAGGATCAAACAAGTCTATTTGGGCTCCAATAGGACCAAAGAAGTACAAATTTGCCCAGATAGGTCCTATATGGCCTAAAAAGTCCATTTAGGCTCTATTTGGATCAAACAAGTCCATTTGGGCACCAATAGGGCCAAATGGACTTGTTTGATCCTAGTAGAGCCAAACTGGACATTTTAGGTCATATAGGACCAAACTGTCCCAATTTGTACTTCTATGGTCCTATTGGAGCCCAAATGGACTTGTTTGATCCTTAAAGTGCCCAAATGGACTTGTTAGGTCATAAAGGACTTAACTGTGCCAATTTGTTATTCTTTGGTCCTAATGGAGCCCAAATGGACTGGTTTGATCCTAGTAGAGCCCAAATCGACTAGTTAGGACCTAGTTGGGCCAATTGCCCTGATCGGCCCAAATGGACTTGTTTGATCCTAATAGAGCCCAAATGGACTTTTTAGGTCATATAGGATCTATCTGGGCCAATTTTTACTTCTTTGGTCCTATTGGTGCCCAAATGGATTTGTTTGATCCTAATAGAGCCAAAACACACTTTTTAGGTCATATAGGACCTAACTGGGCCAATTTGTACTTCTTTGGTCCTATTGGAGCCCAAATGGACTTGTTTGATCCTAATAGAGCCCAAATGGAATTTTTAGGTCACATAGGACCTAACTGGGCCAATTTGTACTTCTTTGGTCCTAATGGAGCCCAAATGGACTTGTTTGACCCTAATAGAGCCCAAATGGACTTGTTTGATCCTAATAGAGCCCAAATGGTCTTGTTAGGTCATAAAGGAGCTAACTGTGCCAATTTGTACTTCTTTGGTCCTATTGGAGCCCAAATGGACTTGTTTGATCCTAATAGAGCCCTAATGGACTTTTTAGGTCATATAGGACCTAATTGGGCCAATTTGTACTTATTTGGTCCTAATGGAGCCCAAATGGACTTGTTTGATCCTAATAGAGCCCAAATGGACTTTTTAGGTCATATAGGACCTAACTGGGCCAATTTGTACTTCTTTGGTCCTAATGGAGCCCAAATGGACTTGTTTGATACTAATAGAGCCCAAATGGACTTTTTAGGTCATATAGGACCTAACTGGGCCAATTTGTACTTCTTTGGTCCTATTGGAGCCCAAATGGACTTGTTTGATCCTAATAGAGCCCAAATAGACTTTTTAGGTCATATAGGACCTATCTGGGTCAATTTGTACTTCTTTGGTCCTATTGGACCCCAAAATGGTCTTGTTTGATCCTAATAGAGCCAAAATGCACTTTTTAGGTCATGTAGGACCTAACTGGGCCAATTTGTAATTCTTTGGTCCTATTGGAGCCCAAATGGCACTAGTACAAAAAAGGGATTCCATGTCGGTTATTTTTGGCTTTCCACATCGGTTTTCAAACTGATGTGGAAATGACTGATGTGGTTTATTGCCACTTTACACATCGGTTTTAAAACCGATGTGTAAAGTATATTTTAAACAGCGGTTTTCTTTTAACCGATGTGGAAAATTAATTTATCAATTAATAAGTAGTTGGAAGTTTAACTTTCTACATCGGTTTTGCAATAAACCGATGTTGAAAGTTTACATTAAAAATCGCTTTTAAATATAACCGATGTTTAAAGTAAACTTTCCACATCGGTTTATTGCAAAACCGATGTAGAAAGTTAAATTTACACATCGGTTTTTTAAGAACCGATGTGTATAATGTCATTTTTTTTAAGTTATTATTTACAATTCAATCATTCCTTTCCCCTGTTTCAGTAATTCATAACCATCAATTCCAGGAACTTGTTTAAGATCAGTACCCTGATCAAACAAGAAACTAACAGAACACCAAACCGGCCAGTTTTGACACAATTGCAACAAAGTCTTAACCATATCAAAAGCAAAACATACTTCATTCAATTTTCTTGGCACAAACAATCAGCTCTTACACATATGGTTAAAAATGACTAGTGAGCACAGAATCTGAAAACAGAGAGCATCAGGCCTAATTAATTTCGAATGAATGAAAACAACACTTTATCAAGGCTACATCAAAACACGAGAGAAGAAGAATTGAACCAGACCTGAGCACTAATACATATCATCAGTCAAAGGTACACTATAGCTAGTACATGATAAGTTTTTAAACTAACTACAAATATACAAACTGTGGGTGGTACACTTCAAGAAAAAAAGTTGCCCAACGCCTCTTTATGTTGTTGATGTCAGAATCAGATAATGGAGTTGGATTGTTGAATATCTGCAAGTTTAATTGGACAAAAGATTATATCTTTTAAGTAATAAACTAACATAAAACATATAACGAAGCTATACTATTACTTCTAATTGTGTCAATTAACATTTACCTCGCTCCATCTTTCAGTGATCCCGGAGGAGATAATTTCCAACATCCACTGCATCACATAGTAGCCACATTCCCATGACCCACGTTGTATACGTGACTACGTAGAAATGAAACCCATTTAGAATATGAGGAATTAAATAAAATAGAAATCAATTATTATACCCACTGCATTTGATGCATTTGAACTAATAAATATCTTACGCTAGGAATAATCCATCTGATAGCCCGAGTACGCCTTTCACCACGCAACATGTGGGTTGCATTAAAAGACCTATATATCATGACAAAAACATTAATTAAAGTATATCTAATAGATTTCAGATAATTAAAACAACTGCATTACTGATTATAAAGTATTTTAATGCTTACGTTTCGATGATCGTCTTCAGTTGATTCTCCGGCTTATTTCCCAATGAGCAGAAGAAGACCACGACGTTCATTCTTGGGTACAAGAGCAACAGTTGCCAATGCCGGCTGTATTTGCGGAACAGTTAGTGACTAAGTCATATATAGTTATACTTAAATAACCGGTACTTACTTATTGAGATAAGGCGCAAGATAGAATTGATGATCGTCTCGGGCAAGTATATCACGTATGGTAGTGACCGGGTCTTCCGATGCTACGAGAACATCACCCTGAATGAACATGGGGTCAATGAACCCATAAAGGGCGAGGTTACCCTGATCGACTAACATACGATGCAGATACCTAATATATTGGAAAAACATGTTAATTATCATAGTATTTAAAAATTAATTACGTACTTAACTTATAAATAAAATGTACTTACGTGCACCAAAACGATATGTGTGCAGAACTGGCCATTTCTTTATTGAGTGCCATCTCCCTAAGTTCCTTCTTTGGTATATACAGTTCACCAGGGCTGGCATCATGTTCCAACCTTACCAAGGCTGCGTCATCCTCCATGGTGACAACCTGTATAGCCAGAACTTTAAAAACATCACCATGGCCAGGTGCCCCTTTGTCGATCCCCTAAACAACATAGATATATATTAGTAATCACGGATAATTAAGTTATTTAATTCGTTATTAACTAAATGGTCAAATGAATACCTTGGCAGGAGCAGACATCTCTGGTCTTCCTAGATCCGACCTTTTAGGCACAATATCATTTCCAACATCCTATAACGAATAAAAATAAAGCATTGTCTTTAAACAATAATAAATATATTTCAACTAAGAATATAGAAAAACACAACTAACCGAATACCTCAGATGCAACAAGAAAGTTGACCAGTCTTCTTGGCCAGAGGATGAAGTTACCGGGGGCCTGACCCACTGTTTGAACCTCCTCAGTGGGCACAGGGACTCGAGCATCAGCATCTCGAATAATCTCAACAGACACCCTCAGCTGATCATCCGGTAATAACCGATGGTGTATGATATTACCTAACTTATTATATGCCCTACCCAATGCCACTAAGCGGCGATGATGATGATCATCAACATACAGCTCACACCTATCAGGGTCGTCATCATCATCATCATCATCATCATCAGCAGCAGCAGCAGCAGCATCACCATCATCATCATTTTCAGGATGATGAGGAGGATCACATGAGCCCTTAGTGCTCACATGGACAGAGGGTTGGACACCGGCTGTCATCTGCTGGGACATAGAAGTCAATATTGCCATCTGCTGGGCAAACTGCTCGGCCATCTCCTGTCGAAGCTCAGCTGCAATCTCTGTTTTAGTCGTGCTCTCATCTCGCAATCAATCCCTACTTTGTGGCATTGGTGTGAAGATGAACCATGGTATTGGCGAATGCCGACTCCCAATCCAACACCAATGACACGGCCCGGTGGTCCGGTTTACCGATGGCGAGAGATAAGATATCATTGCGTCCTCTAGGAACAAAGGTTCCTTGGGTTAGCTGATCATCCAAGGCATCCTATCACATAAAAATATCAGGTCACATTACAATTCGGTAACAATCTTAAAATGACAATTACAACAAACTATACTTACAATCCTCTCAGCTACTTGGCGGGCCTCCTCGGATGTATATTGTCCCGTTTTTCTTTGTCGGCCCCTCTTCCATGAATGATGGCGTGGGGGTGGAGGTGGATCAACAACCTCTGGAAGAGTTTCAGCATTAGGATCCGCCTGAGATGCTGCTACCTGACGTGCTTTCTTTTCCTCTTCAACCATTTTCTTAACAAGCTTTTTATATCCCCCACGAGACATGACATGGGGGTAGACATTCTTGCTTTGGTTTTCCTGCCCCTTTTTCCTCTTCTCCTGTTATAAATAAAAGACAATTAAATTACATAAGTAAATGAAATTAATGCAATTACATAAATTTAGAGACAAATCAAATAAGTTAACCTGAAAGCTGGGATCACGTCGGCTCTGAACAAAGCGATCCCACGTCACCTTGTCAAGAAACGGATACACCTCAAGTGGGTTCTTTTTACTTTTTGGATCGAATATATAGTATCTGCCTGTGTCGGCCTTAAAACCCCTCCAACGCTCTCCAAAGATACTTCAAAGAAACGCTTCTTCATAGCGTATGTATCCGGTATGTCAAATGTCAACTACATTAAGACCAAAAGAATCAACGAATTACTGTATGATATTATTAAGATAAAAATAAAGTAGATACAGACAAACACAGGATGTAGAAGTATAGATACCAGAATACTCTCCCATATCTGCTCCTTCACGTCCGCCGGTACATCTCTCCACCTATCAATGAGTATACTGGGCCTGTTCCTAGCAAGGGTCGCCACAAAACTGGTAAACTGATCTTCCATTGGCCCAATAGGTTTGAGGTTATCATCAAAATCTACTCTTATCCTTTGATTTGACCCACGGTTGGCAGTCAAATTCCTCATCCGTGTGGCACGTCTACCCTTTCTACCGGTAGACGGGGTCTCTGACCCGCTGCATGAAGGAGGGATATCCTCATGATCAGCCATGTATACCTGTTTAAACACAAAACAAAAAAAAAACTTGTTAGTATGTCAGGATAAATATCAAACATAACTTATAAATATCGATCAACGTACATAAACATAACTTATAAATATCAACGTAACCATATAATATGCCAAACTTGATGGTAATATCAAACTAAACTTACTTTGTGGTCAATTAGTAAAGTTCTCCCATAACCCTTCTTGGTGATCATTACGAGTAGCATGTACATCATCCACTTCATTTTCCTCATTGAAATTAGGCACTCGTGTTGAGAAAGAAGGAGTATCAGAAATATCAAGAGTTGAATCGTGATTTCCCTTGTTGTTAAAGGTGTGAGTGTACTACTACTCGTTTGATTCTCTTGTTTCTTGTTTCAATTTCAGAAAGAGTTAAACACCAAAACCAGAAACACAAAAAACCAAAAGGTGCAGCACTCACCTTAATTCCAATCGGCCGTAATTACTAAAAACCCATTCCCCACTAACTTAGCAGGAACCCCATCAAAAACTCAAGACCAACAATAGCAAAGAATGAACGAAATGGGTCACAGAAGAAATCTGATTATCCACACAAGTCTTGCCCCTGGTTCATGTTTACTTAAAATGATCTATCACAAAACATGACAAAGATTAACCTCATGAAAACGATAAATCCAACCCCGGGCCTGATATCATTAATCGACACTCCATATGAATCAAAGGATATATCAACAAGAAACAACATTCATAGTATCCCTTATCCTTCTATAGCTTTATCAATGGTGCCACCAGATAGTAAATTATAATTATATTATAATAGTAAAACAAAGTAGAGTTATACCATGCTGTACATAAGTACCAAAATATGTCTAAATGTTAAAGAAACTGTAACAAGCTGCTCCATGTACAAAGAGAAAACCTAACAAATAAAAACAAACAAACAAACAAAAATATTTTTTGAAGCAAAATTTGAAAACATGTGAAAAGAGAATAAGAGGTTCTTAGAGGGTTTGGAGAGATTCTTGAACTCATGTCTAATCATAAAGTTCCTCAAGAGGATCACCAAAACTATGGCTTACAAAGTTTACACTAAAAATAGTAAGAACTCAGAACTCATGGTTAAACTCAAAATATAAAATAGTCAAAATTCCAGGAACCCCGTGCCAAAAGAAAAGGGTGTTGCAAAAAGTCTACTTTGCAGGCACCAAGAATCCAATCAGATCTCTGTAGCTTTTCATCAACACGGAATACATATTGAAATAGGAAAAGAAAAGCAATATTTCTTAGTAAAAAAAGGTATAAAATCATAAATTTAAAATAAAGGTGATGTGTGTGGAAGCAACTAGAAGATGTCCAACAGTTATAAGGAAAATGGGCATTAATAGAAGGCACTACAAAGCATCAAACAAGTTTTGGGCTATGATATGTATTCCATGTACTGAAGATGTAGCTAACCAAGACCAACCAAAAACTCAAGACCAACCAATGTAGCTAAATGCATCAGTTAAGCTCATCAATTCTAAATTAGAAGGCAAATGCAAAAGTCCATTGTTCGTCAAACTTAACATTCACGGGCAAAATGCAGAAAAAGAAAAATGGGTTATAAAAAAGAGTGTGTGTGGAGAGAACAACTCAAACTTTATTTCTCTTATAACCAAAGGAGCATGGAGCATGGAGCATGGAGCATGGGATTACGGTCTAACAGTGAAAGCATACCCAAAAAAAAAAAAAGGAATGGGTCACAGAGAACCAAAACCTTAAACTCAATGCTTCTTTTCCTCATCACTTACAACCAAAACCCTAAACAACCAACAAAAAAATAGGTCACAGAGAAGAATAAAGAAAGAAAAAAAAGATAAGAGAAGGGTTTTTTACCAAAACAGAGAGAAGGCAGAGGTTTTTGTTCACTCACGAGGGCGCCGGAGGAGAGGACGATGGTGGCTTCCTTGGTGGTTCTTGTGAAGAGGAGAGGGCTGAGTTTTAGAGAAAATGACAAACAATAAGAGAAGAATGAGAAGGGAAGTTTGGAAAGGAAGAGAGACAATGAGAGGAGCTTACCTTTGTTTGATGTTGAGAGGGTCAGCATGCAGAGCGACGGAGAGCTGTGGAGAGCAGTGGAGAGCGGTGGAGAACGTAGGTCAACACAAGGGAAAGGGAGAGTTGGAGACTGAGAGCAGCTATTTGTGTATTAGGGCAAGGGAAAAGAAGAATGAGACTTGGGAGGGAGAGAGCTCAGATGAATTCTCAGCGCCAAAATGAAAAGGGAGGAAGTAATAATACACATCGGTTAATTTAGAACCGATGTGGTAAACTTTCACACATCGGTTAATAACAAAACCGATGTTTAAAAATAAAATTTTAATTTCTAATTTTTTTTATAGTTTTATACATCGGTTATTAGAAACCGATGTGGTTAATGACTGTTTTACACATCGGTTCTAATACAACCGATGTTAAATGTTAAAAATTTCTGACTTTAAGTTTTTTTATTTTAATTTTAAACATCGGTTAGAAATAACCGATGTGGAAAGGTTTTACACATCGGTTATTCTTAAACCGATGTGTAATACTTTGATTTTAATTTCAAAAATGCCACCGCCTCCTTTTACACATCGGTTTAGTAGAAACCGATGTGTAAACTCCAATGTAGAATCCCTTTTCTGCACTAGTGTGGACTTGTTTGATCCTAATAGAGCCAAAATGGACTTTTTAGGTCATATAGGACCTAACTAGGCCAATTTGTACTTCTTTGGTCCTAATGGAGCCCAATTGGACTTGTTTGACCCTAATAGAGCCCAAATGGATTTGTTTGATCCTAATAGAGCCCAAATGGACTTGTTAGGTCATAAAGGACCTAACTGGGCCAATTTGTACTTCTTTGGTTCTAATGGAGGCCAAATGGACTTGTTTGACCCTAATAGAGCCCAAATGGACTTGTTTGATCCTAATAGAGCCCAATTGGACTTTTTAGGTCATATAGGACCTAACTGGGCCAATTTGTACTTCTTTGGTCCTATTGGAGCCCAAATGGACTTGTTTGATCCTAGTAGAGCCCAACTGGACATTTTAGGTCATATAGGACCAAACTGTGCCAATTTGTACTTCTTTGGTCCTATTGGAGCCCAAATGGACTTGTTTGATCCTTATAGAGCCCAAATGGACTTATTAGGTCATAAAGGACCTAACTGTACCAATTTGTAATTCTTTGGTCCTAATGGAGCCCAATGGACTTGTTTGATCCTAGTAGAGCCCAAATCGACTTGTTAGGACCTAGTTGGGCCAATCGTCCCGATCGGCCCAAATGGATTTGTTTGATCCTAATAGAGCCCAAATGGACTTTTTAGGTCATATAGGATCTATCTGGGCCAATTTGTACTTCTTTGGTCCTATTGGAGCCCAAATGGACTTGTTAGGTCATAAAGGACCTAACTGTGCCAATTTGTACTTCTTTGGTCCTATTGGAGGCCAAATGAACTTGTTTGATCCTAATAGAGCCCAAATGCACTTTTTAGTTCATATAGGACCTAATCGGGCCAATTTGTACTTCTTTGGCCCTATTGGAGCCCAAATGGACTTGTTTGATCCGAATAGAGCCCAAATGGACTTTTTAGGTCACATAGGACCTAACTGGGTCAATTTGTACTTCTTTGGTCCTATTGGAGCCCAAATGGACTTGTTTGATCCTAATAGAGCCCAACTGGACATTTTAGGTCATATAGGACCTAACTAGGCCAATTTGTACTTCTTTGGTCCTATTGGAACCCAAATGGACTTGTTTGATCCGAATAGAGCCCAAATGGACTTGTTTGATCCGAATAGTGCCCAAATGGACTTTTTAGTTCATATAGGACCTAACTGGGCCAATTTGTACTTCTTTGGTCCTATTGGAGCCCAAATAGACCTGTTTGATCCTAATATAGCCCAAATGGACTTTTTAGGTCATATAGGACCTAACTGGGCCAATTTGTACTTCTTTGGTTCTAATGGAGCCCAAATGGACTTGTTTGACCCTAATAGAGCCCAAATGGACTTGTTTGATCCTAATAGAGCCCAAATGGACTTGTTAGGTCATAAAGGATCTAACTGTGCCAATTTGTACTTCTTTGGTCCTATTGGAAGCCAAATGAACTTGTTTGATCCTAATAGAGCCCAAATGCACTTTTTAGTTCATATAGGACCTAACTGGGCCAATTTGTACTTCTTTGGCCCTATTGGAGCCCAAATGGACTTGTTTAATCCGAATAGAGCCCAAATGGACTTTTTAGGTCACATAGGACCTAACTGGGTCAATTTGTACTTCTTTGGTCCTATTGGAGCCCAAATGGACTTGTTTGATCCTAATAGAGCCCAACTGGACATTTTAGGTCATATAGGACCTAACTAGGCCAATTTGTACTTCTTTGGTCCTATTGGAACCCAAATGGACTTGTTTGATCCGAATAGAGCCCAAATGGACTTGTTTGATCCGAATAGTGCCCAAATGGACTTTTTAGTTCATATAGGACCTAACTGGGCCAATTTGTACTTCTTTGGTCCTATTGGAGCCCAAATAGACCTGTTTGATCCTAATATAGCCCAAATGGACTTTTTAGGACATATAGGACCTAATCTGGGACAATTTGTACTTCTTTGGTTCTAATGGAGCCCAAATGGACTTGTTTGACCCTAATAGAGCCCAAATGGACTTGTTTGATCCTAATAGAGCCCAAATGGACTTGTTAGGTCATAAAGGATCTAACTGTGCCAATTTGTACTTCTTTGGTCCTATTGGAAGCCAAATGAACTTGTTTGATCCTAATAGAGCCCAAATGCACTTTTTAGTTCATATAGGACCTAACTGGGCCAATTTGTACTTCTTTGGTCCTATTGGAGCCCAAATAGACCTGTTTGATCCTAATATAGCCCAAATGGACTTTTTAGGTCATATAGGACCTAACTGGGCCAATTTGTACTTCTTTGGTTCTAATGGAGCCCAAATGGACTTGTTTGACCCTAATAGAGCCCAAATGGACTTGTTTGATCCTAATAGAGCCCAAATGGACTTGTTAGGTCATAAAGGATCTAACTGTGCCAATTTGTACTTCTTTGGTCCTATTGGAAGCCAAATGAACTTGTTTGATCCTAATAGAGCCCAAATGCACTTTTTAGTTCATATAGGACCTAACTGGGTCAATTTGTACTTCTTTGGCCCTATTGGAGCCCAAATGGACTTGTTTGATCCGAATAGAGCCCAAATGGACTTTTTAGGTCACATAGGACCTAACTGGGTCAATTTGTACTTCTTTGGTCCTATTGGAGCCCAAATGGACTTGTTTGATCCTAATAGAGCCCAACTGGACATTTTAGATCATATAGGACCTAACTAGGCCAATTTGTACTTCTTTGGTCCTATTGGAACCCAAATGGACTTGTTTGATCCTTATAGAGCCCAAATGGACTTATTAGGTCATAAAGGACCTAACTGTACCAATTTGTAATTCTTTGGTCCTAATGGAGCCCAATGGACTTGTTTGATCCTAGTAGAGCCCAAATCGACTTGTTAGGACCTAGTTGGGCCAATCGTCCCGATCGGCCCAAATGGATTTGTTTGATCCTAATAGAGCCCAAATGGACTTTTTAGGTCATATAGGATCTATCTGGGCCAATTTGTACTTCTTTGGTCCTATTGGAGCCCTAATGGACTTGTTTGATCCTAATAGAGCCCAAATGCACTTTTTAGGTCATATAGGACCTAACTGGGCCAATTTGTACTTCTTTGGTCCTATTGGAGCCCAAATGGACTTGTTTGATCCTTATAGAGCCCAAATGGACTTATTAGGTCATAAAGGACCTAACTGTACCAATTTGTAATTCTTTGGTCCTAATGGAGCCCAATGGACTTGTTTGATCCTAGTAGAGCCCAAATCGACTTGTTAGGACCTAGTTGGGCCAATCGTCCCGATCGGCCCAAATGGATTTGTTTGATCCTAATAGAGCCCAAATGGACTTTTTAGGTCATATAGGATCTATCTGGGCCAATTTGTACTTCTTTGGTCCTATTGGAGCCCAAATGGACTTGTTAGGTCATAAAGGACCTAACTGTGCCAATTTGTACTTCTTTGGTCCTATTGGAGGCCAAATGAACTTGTTTGATCCTAATAGAGCCCAAATGCACTTTTTAGTTCATATAGGACCTAACTGGGCCAATTTGTACTTCTTTGGCCCTATTGGAGCCCAAATGGACTTGTTTGATCCGAATAGAGCCCAAATGGACTTTTTAGGTCACATAGGACCTAATCGGGTCAATTTGTACTTCTTTGGTCCTATTGGAGCCCAAATGGACTTGTTTGATCCTAATAGAGCCCAACTGGACATTTTAGGTCATATAGGACCTAACTAGGCCAATTTGTACTTCTTTGGTCCTATTGGAACCCAAATGGACTTGTTTGATCCGAATAGAGCCCAAATGGACTTGTTTGATCCGAATAGTGCCCAAATGGACTTTTTAGTTCATATAGGACCTAACTGGGCCAATTTGTACTTCTTTGGTCCTATTGGAGCCCAAATAGACCTGTTTGATCCTAATATAGCCCAAATGGACTTTTTAGGTCATATAGGACCTAACTGGGCCAATTTGTACTTCTTTGGTTCTAATGGAGCCCAAATGGACTTGTTTGACCCTAATAGAGCCCAAATGGACTTGTTTGATCCTAATAGAGCCCAAATGGACTTGTTAGGTCATAAAGGATCTAACTGTGCCAATTTGTACTTCTTTGGTCCTATTGGAAGCCAAATGAACTTGTTTGATCCTAATAGAGCCCAAATGCACTTTTTAGTTCATATAGGACCTAACTGGGCCAATTTGTACTTCTTTGGCCCTATTGGAGCCCAAATGGACTTGTTTGATCCGAATAGAGCCCAAATGGACTTTTTAGGTCACATAGGACCTAACTGGGTCAATTTGTACTTCTTTGGTCCTATTGGAGCCCAAATGGACTTGTTTGATCCTAATAGAGCCCAACTGGACATTTTAGGTCATATAGGACCTAACTAGGCCAATTTGTACTTCTTTGGTCCTATTGGAACCCAAATGGACTTGTTTGATCCGAATAGAGCCCAAATGGACTTGTTTGATCCGAATAGTGCCCAAATGGACTTTTTAGTTCATATAGGACCTAACTGGGCCAATTTGTACTTCTTTGGTCCTATTGGAGCCCAAATAGACCTGTTTGATCCTAATATAGCCCAAATGGACTTTTTAGGTCATATAGGACCTAACTGGGCCAATTTGTACTTCTTTGGTTCTAATGGAGCCCAAATGGACTTGTTTGACCCTAATAGAGCCCAAATGGACTTGTTTGATCCTAATAGAGCCCAAATGGACTTGTTAGGTCATAAAGGATCTAACTGTGCCAATTTGTACTTCTTTGGTCCTATTGGAAGCCAAATGAACTTGTTTGATCCTAATAGAGCCCAAATGCACTTTTTAGTTCATATAGGACCTAACTGGGCCAATTTGTACTTCTTTGGTCCTATTGGAGCCCAAATAGACCTGTTTGATCCTAATATAGCCCAAATGGACTTTTTAGGTCATATAGGACCTAACTGGGCCAATTTGTACTTCTTTGGTTCTAATGGAGCCCAAATGGACTTGTTTGACCCTAATAGAGCCCAAATGGACTTGTTTGATCCTAATAGAGCCCAAATGGACTTGTTAGGTCATAAAGGATCTAACTGTGCCAATTTGTACTTCTTTGGTCCTATTGGAAGCCAAATGAACTTGTTTGATCCTAATAGAGCCCAAATGCACTTTTTAGTTCATATAGGACCTAACTGGGCCAATTTGTACTTCTTTGGCCCTATTGGAGCCCAAATGGACTTGTTTGATCCGAATAGAGCCCAAATGGACTTTTTAGGTCACATAGGACCTAACTGGGTCAATTTGTACTTCTTTGGTCCTATTGGAGCCCAAATGGACTTGTTTGATCCTAATAGAGCCCAACTGGACATTTTAGGTCATATAGGACCTAACTAGGCCAATTTGTACTTCTTTGGTCCTATTGGAACCCAAATGGACTTGTTTGATCCGAATAGAGCCCAAATGGACTTGTTTGATCCGAATAGTGCCCAAATGGACTTTTTAGTTCATATAGGACCTAATCGGGCCAAATTGTACTTCTTTGGTCCTATTGGAGCCCAAATAGACCTGTTTGATCCTAATATAGCCCAAATGGACTTTTTAGGTCATATAGGACCTAACTGGGCCAATTTGTACTTCTTTGGTTCTAATGGAGCCCAAATGGACTTGTTTGACCCTAATAGAGCCCAAATGGACTTGTTTGATCCTAATAGAGCCCAAATGGACTTGTTAGGTCATAAAGGATCTAACTGTGCCAATTTGTACTTCTTTGGTCCTATTGGAAGCCAAATGAACTTGTTTGATCCTAATAGAGCCCAAATGCACTTTTTAGTTCATATAGGACCTAACTGGGCCAATTTGTACTTCTTTGGCCCTATTGGAGCCCAAATGGACTTGTTTGATCCGAATAGAGCCCAAATGGACTTTTTAGGTCACATAGGACCTAACTGGGTCAATTTGTACTTCTTTGGTCCTATTGGAGCCCAAATGGACTTGTTTGATCCGAATAGAGCCCAAATGGACTTTTTAGTTCATATAGGACCTAACTGGGCCAATTTGTACTTCTTTGGTCCTATTGGAGCCCAAATAGACCTGTTTGATCCTAATAAAGCCCAAATGGACTTTCTAGGTCATATAGGACCTAACTGGGCCAATTTGTATTTCTTTGGTCCTAATGGAGCCCAAATGGACTTGTTTGACCC
>JAUPTC010000010.1:6872065-6909163 GCA_030762895.1 Sophora flavescens | reverse complement strand
TTTGTACTTCTTTGGTCCTATTGGAGCCGAAATGGACTTGTTTGATCCTAATAGAGCCAGACTGGACTTTTTAGGTCATATAGGACCTAACTGAGCCAATTTGTACTTCTTTGGTCCTATTGGAGCCCAAATGGACTTGTTTGATCCTAATATAGCCCAAATGGACTTTTAGGTCATATAGGACCTAACTGGGCCAATTTGTACTTCTTTGGTCCTATTGGAGCCCAAATGGACTTGTTTGATCCTAATAGAGCCCAACTGGACATTTTAAGTAATATAGGAGCTAACTGGGCCAATTTGTACTTCTTTGGTCCTAATGGAGCCCAAATGGACTTCTTTGACCCTAATAGAGCCCAAATGGACTTTTTAGGTCATAAAGGACCTAACTGGGCCAATTTGTGCTTCTTTGGTCCTATTGGAGCCCAAATGGACTTGTTTGATCCTAATAGATTCCAAATGGACTATTTAGGTCATATAGGACCTAACTGGGTCAATTTGTACTTCTTTGGTCCTAATGGAGCCCAAATGGACTTGTTTGACCCTAATAGAGCCCAAATGGACTTGTTTGATCCTAATAGAGCCCAAATGGACTTTTTAGGTCATATAGGACCTAACTGCGGCAATTTGTACTTCTTTGGTCCTATTGGAGCCAAATGGACTTTTTTGATCCTAATAGAGCCAAAGTGCACTTTTTAGGTCATATAGGACCTAACTGGGCCAATTTGTACTTCTTTGGCCCTATTGGAGCCCAAATTGACTTGTTTGATCCTAATAGAGCCCAAATGGACTTTTTTGGTCAAAAAGGACCTAACTGGGCCAATTTGTACTTCTTTGGTCCTAATGTAGCCCAAATGGACTTGTTTGATCCTAATAGAGCCCAAATGGACTTTTTAGGTCATAAAGGACCTAACTGGGCCAATTTGTGCTTCTTTGGTCCTATTGGAGCCCAAATGAACTTGTTTGATTCTAATAGATTCCTAATGGACGATTTAGGTCATATAGGACCTAACTGGGTCAATTTGTACTTCTTTGGTCCTAATGGAGCCCAAATGGACTTGTTTGACCCTATTATAGACCAAATGGACTTGTTTGATCCTAATAGAGCCCAAATGGACTTGTTAGGTCATAAATGACCTAACGGGGCCATTTTATACTTCTTTGGTCCTGTTGGAGCCAAGATGGACTTGTTTGATCCTAATAGAGCCCAAATGGACTTTTATGGTTATAAAGGACCTAACTGGGTCAATTTTTACTTCTTTGGTCCTATTAGATCCAAAATGGACTTGTTTGATCATAATAGAGCCCAAATGGACTTTTTAGGTCATATAGAACTTAACTGGGCCAAATTGTACTTCTTTGGTCCAAATGGAGCCCAAATGGACTTGTTTGATCCTAATAGAGCCCAAATCGACTTGTTTGGACCTAATTGGGCCAATTGCCCCGAACGGCCCAATTGTAATTCTTTGGTCCTAATGGAGCCCAAATGGACTTGTTTGAACCTAATAGAGCCCAAATGGACTTTTTTGGTGATATAGGACCTAACAGGGCCAATTTGTACTTCTTTGGTCCAAATGGAGTCCAAATAGACTTGTTTGATCCTTATTGAGCCCCAATCGACTTGTTAGGACCTAGTTAGGCCAATTGCCCCGAACAGCCCAATTGTAATTCTTTGGTCCTAATGGAGCCCAAATGGACTTGTTTGATCCTAATAGAGCCCAAATGGACGTGTTAGGTCATAAAGGACCAAACTGGGCCAATTTGTACTTCTTTGGTCCTAATGGAGCCTAAATGGACCTGTTTGATCCTAATAGAGCCCAAATGGACTTTTTAGGTCATATTGGACCTAACTGGGCCAATTTGTACTTCTTTGGTCCTAATGGAGCAAAAATGCACTTGTTTGATCCTAATAAAGCCCAAATCGACTTGTTAGGACCTAATTGGGCCCAATGCCTCGATCGGCCCAATTGTACTTCTTTGGTCCTATTGGAGCCAAAATGGAAAAGTTTGAACCTAATATAGCCTAAATTGATTTTTTTGGTCATATAGGACCTAACTGGGCCAATTTGTACTCCTTTGGTCCTAATGGAGCCCAAATGGACTTGTTTGACCCTAATAGAGCCCAAATGGACTTGTTTGATCCTAATAGAGCCCAAATGGACTTGTTTGATCATAAAGGACCTAACTGGGCCAATTTATACTTCTTTGATCCCAATGGAGCCCAAATGGACTTGTTTGATCCTAATAGAGCACAAATGGACTTTTTAGGTCAAATAGGACCTAACTGGGCCAATTTGTACGTCTTTGAACCTATTGGAGCCAAATGGACTTGTTTGATCCTAATAGAGCCCAAATGGACTTTTTAGGTCATATAGGACCTAACTAGGCCAATTTGTACTTCTTTGGTCCTAATGGATCCCAAATGGACTTGTTTGACCCTAATAGAGCCCAAATGGACTTTTTAGATCATATAGGACCTAACTGGGCCAATTTGTACATCTTTGGTCCTAATGGAGCCCAAATGGACTTGTTTGATCCTAATAGCGCCCAAATGGACATATTAGGTCATAAAGGACCTAACTGGGCCAATTTGTACTTCTTTGGTCCTAATGGAGCCCAAATGGACTTGTTTGACCCAAATGGACTTGTTTGATCCTAATAGAGCCCAAATGGACTTGTTAGGTCATAAAGGACCAAACTGGGTCAATTTGTACTTCTTGGTCTCAATGGAGCCTAAATGGACCTGTTTGATCCTAATAGAGCCCAAATGGACTTTTTAGGTCATATTGGACCTAACTGGGCCAATTTGTACTTCTTTGGTCCTAATGGAGCAAAAATGCACTTGTTTGATCCTATTAAAGCCCAAATCGACTTGTTAGGACCTAATTGGGCCCATTGCCTCGATCGGCCCAATTGTATTTCTTTGGTCCTATTGGAGCCAAAATGGACAAGTTTGAACCTAATATAGCCTAAATGGACTTTTTTGGTCATAGAGGACCCAACTGGGCCAATTTGTACATCGTTGGTCCTATTAGAGCCCAAATGGACTTGTTTTATCCTAATAGAGCCAAAATGCACTTTTTAGGTCATATAGGACCTAACTGGGTCAATTTCTACTTCTTTGGTCCTATTGGAGCCCAAATGGACTTGTTTGATCCTAATAGAGCCCAAATGGACTTTTTAGGTCATATAGGACCTATCTGGGCCAATTTGTACTTCTTTGGTCCTATTGTAGCCCAAATGGACTTGTTTGATCCTAATAGAGCCAAAATGCACTTTTTAGGTCATATAGCACATAACTGGGCCAATTTGTACTTCTTTGATCCTAATGGAGCCCAAATGGACTTGTTTGACCCTAATAGATCCCAAATGGACTTGTTAGGTCATAAAGGACCTAACTGTGCCAATTTATACTTATTTGGTCCAAATGGAGCCCAAATGGACTTGTTTGATCCTAATAGAGCCCAAATGGACTTTTTAGGTCATATAGGACCTAACTGGGCCAATTTGTACTTCTTTGGTCCTATTGGAGCCCAAATGGACTTGTTTGATCCAAATAGAGCCAAAATGCACTTTTTAGGTCATATAGGACCTAACTAGGCCAATTTGTAGTTCTTTGGTCCTATTTGAGCCCAAATGGACTTGTTTGACCCTAATAGAGCCCAAATGGACTTGTTTGATCCTAATAGAGCCCAAATTGACTTGTTTGGTCATAAAGGACCTAACTGGGCCAATTTGTACTTCTTTGATCCCAATGGAGCCCAAATGGACTTTTTAGGTCAAATAGGACCTAACTGGGCCAATTTGTACTTCTTTGAACCTATTGGAGCCCAAATGGACTTGTTTGATCCTAATAGAGCCCAAATGGACTTTTTAGGTCATATAGTACCTAACTGGGTCAATTTGTACTTCTTTGGTCCTAATGGATCCCAAATGGACTTGTTTGACCCTAATAGAGCCCAAATGGACTTTTTAGATCATATAGGACCTAACTGGGCCAATTTCTACATCTTTGGTCCTAATGGAGCCCAAATGGACTTGTTTGATCCTAATAGAGCCCAAATGGACATATTAGGTCATAAAGGACCTAACTAGGCCAATTTGTACTTCTTTGGTCCTAATGGAGTCCAAATGGACTTGTTTGACCCAAATGGAGCCCAAATGGACATTTTAGGTCATATAGGACCTAACTGTGCCAATTTGTACTTCTTTGGTCCTAATGGAGCCCAAATGGACTTGCTTGATCCTAATAGAGCCCAAATGGACTTTCTAGGTCATATAGGACCTAACCGGGCCAATTTGTGCTTCTTTGGTCCTATTGGAGCCCAAATGGACTTGTTTGATCCTAATAGAGCCCAAATGGACTTTTTAGGTCATATAGGACCTAATTGTGCCAATTTGTACTTCTTTGGTTCTAATGGAGCCCAAATGGACTTGTTTGATCCTAATAGAGCCCAAATGGACTTGTGTGATCCTAGTAGTTCCCAAATGGGCTTGTTTGATCCTAATAGAGCCCAAATGGACTTTTTAGGTCAAAAAGGACCTAACTGGGCCAATTTGTACTTCTTTGGTCCTATTGGAGCCCAAATGGACTTGTTTGATCCTAATAGAGCCCAACTGGACATTTTAGGTCATATTGGACCTAACTGGGCCAACTTGTACTTCTTTGGTCCTAATGGGGCCAAAATGGACTTCTTTGATCCTAATAGAGCCCAAATGAACTATTTAGGACCTAATTGGGCCACTTGCCATGATCGGCCCAATTGTACTTCTTTGGTCCTAATAGAGCCCAAATGGACTTGTTTGATCCTAGTGGAGCCCAAATGGACTTTTTAGGTCATATAGGACCTAACTGGGCTAATTTGTACTTCTTTCGTCCTAATGGAGCCCAAATGGACTTGTTTGACCTAATATAGCCCAAATGAACTTGTTTGATCCTAATAGAGCCCAAGTGGACATGTTAGGTCATAAAGGACCTAACTGTGCCAATTTGTACTTCTTTGGTCCTTGTGGAGCCCAAATGGACTTGTTTGATCCTAATAGAGCCCAAATGGACTTTTTAGGTCATATAGGACCTAACTGGGCGAATTTGTACTTCTTTTGTCCTATTGGAGCCCAAACGGACTTGTTTCATCCTAATAGATCCAAAATGCACTTTTTAGGTCTTATAGGACCTAACTAGGCTAATTTGTACTTCTTTGGTCCTATTGGAGCCCAAATGGACTTGTTTGATCCTAATAGAGCCCAAATGGACTTTTTAGGTCATATATGACCTAATTGGGCCAATTTTTCTTTGGTCCTAATGGAGCCCAAATGGACTTGTTTTATCCTAATAGAGCCCAAATGAACTTTTTAGGTCATATATGACCTAACTGGGACAATTTGTACTTCTTTGGTCCTATTAGAGCCCAAATGGACTTGATTGATCCTAATAGAGCCCAACTGGACATTTTAGGTCATATAGGACCTAGCTGGGACAATTTGTACTTCTTTGGTCCTATTGGAGCCCAAATGGACTTGTTTAATCCTAATAGAGCCCAAATGGACTTGTTTGATCCTAATTGAGCCCAAATGGACTTGTTAGGTCATAAAGGACCTAACTGGGTCAATTTGTACTTCTTTGGTCCTAATGGAGCCCAAATGGACCTGTTTGATCCTAATACAGCCCAAATGGACTTTTTAGGTCATATAGGACCTAACTGGGCCAATTTATACTTCTTTGGTCCTATTGGAGCCCAAATGGACATGTTTGATCCTAATAGAGCCCAAATGGACTTTTTAGGTCATATAGGACCTATCTGGGCCAATTTGTACTTCTTTTGTCCTACTGGAGCCCAAATGGACTTGTTTGATCCTAATAGAGCCCAAATGGACTTTTTAGGTCATATAGGACCTAACTGGGCCAATTTGTATTTCTTTGGTCCTATTGGAGCCCAAATGGACTTGTTTGATCCTAATAGAGCCAAAATGCACTTTTTAGGTCATATAGGACCTAACTGGGCAAATTTGAACTTCTTTGGTCCTATTGGAGCCCAAATGGACTTGTTTGACCCTAATAGAGCCCAACTGGACATTTTAGGTCATATTGGACCTAACTAGGCCAATTTGTACTTCTTTGGTCCTATTGGAGCCCAAATGGACTTGTTTGATCCTAATAGAGCCAAAATGCACTTTTTAGGTCATATAGGACCTAACCGGGTCAATTTGTACTTCTTTGGTCCTAATGGAGCCCAAATGGACTTGTTTGATCCTAATAGAGCATAAATGGACGTTTTAGGTCAAAAAGGACCTAACTGGGCCAATTTGTACTTCTTTGGTCCTAATGGAGCTCAAATGGACTTGTTTGGCCCTAATAGAGCCCTAATGGACTTTTTAGGTCATATAGGACCTATCTGGGCCAATTTGTACTTCTTTGGTCCTATTGAAGCCCAAATCCTAATAGGCACAAATGGACTTTTTAGGTCAAATAGGACCTAACTGGGCCAATTTGTACTTCTTTGAACCTATTGGAGCCCAAATGGACTTGTTTGATCCTAATAGAGCCCAAATGGACTTTTTAGGTCATATAGGACCTATCTGGGCCAATTTGTACTTCTTTGGTCCTATTGTAGCCCAAATGGACTTGTTTGATCCTAATAGAGCCAAAATGCACTTTTTAGGTCATATAGGACATAACTGGGCCAATTTGTACTTCTTTGGTCCTAATGGAGCCCAAATGGACTTGTTTGACCCTAATAGATCCCAAATGGACTTGTTAGATCATAAAGGACCTAACTGTGCCAATTTATACTTATTTGGTCCAAATGGAGCCCAAATGGACTTGTTTGATCCTAATAGAATCCAAATGGACTTTTTAGGTCATATAGGACCTAACTGGGTCAATTTGTACTTCTTTGGTCCTGTTGGAGCCCAAATGGACTTGTTTGATCCTAAAAGAGCCAAAATGTACTTTTTAGGTCATATAGGACCTAACTGGGCCAATTTGTACTTCTTTGGTCCTATTTGAGCCCAAATGGACTTGTTTGACCCTAATAGAGCCCAAATGGACTTGTTTGATCCTAATAGAGCCCAAATGGACTTGTTAGGTCATAAAGGACCTAACTGGACCAATTTGTACTTCTTTGAACCTATTGGAGCCCAAATGGACTTGTTTGATCCTAATTGAGCCCAAATGGACTTTTTAGGTCATATAGGACCTAACTGGGCCAATTTGTACTTCTTTGGTCCTAATGGATCCCAAATGGACTTGTTTGACCCTAATAGAGCCCAAATGGACTTTTTAGATCATATAGGACCTAACTGGGCCAATTTGTACATCTTTGGTCCTAATGTAGCCCAAATGGACTTGTTTGATCCTAATAGAGCCCAAATGGACATATTAGGTCATAAAGGACCAAACTAGGCCAATTTGTACTTCTTTGGTCCTAATGGAGCCCAAATGGACTTGTGTGACCCAAATGGAGCCCAAATGGACATTTTAGGTCATATAGGACCTAACTGTGCCAATTTGTACTTCTTTGGTCCTATTGGAGCCCAAATGGACTTGTTTGATCCTAATAGAGCCCAAATGGACTTTTTAAGTCATATAGGACCTAATTGGGCCAATTTGTACTTCTTTGGTCCTAATGGAGCCCAAATGGACTTGTTTGATCCTAATAGAGCCCAAATGGACTTGTGTGATCCTAGCAGTTCCCAAATGGGCTTGTTTGATCCTAATAGAGCCCAAATGGACTTTTTAGGTCAAAAAGGACCTAACTGGGCCAATTTGCACTTCTTTGGTCCTATTGGAGCCCTAATGGACTTGTTGATCCTAATAGATCCCAAATGGACTTTTTAAGTCATATAGGGCCTAACTGGGCCAATTTGTACTTCTTTGGTCCTATTGGAGCCCAATGGACTTGTTTCATCCTAATAGAGCCAAAATGCACTTTTTAGGTCATATAGGACCTAACTGGGCCAATTTGTACTTCTTTGGTCCTATTGGAGCCCAATGGACTTGTTTGATCCTAATAGATCCAAAATGCACTTTTTAGGTCATATAGGACCGAACTGGGCCAATTTGTACTTCTTTTGTCCAATTGGAGCCCAAATGGACTAGTTTGATCCTAATAGAGCCCAAATGGACTTTTTAGGTCATATAGGACCTATCTGGGCCAATTAGTACTTCTTTGGTCCTATTGGAGCCCAAATGGACTTGTTTGATCCTAGTAGAGCCCAAATCGACTTGTTAGGACCTAGTTGGGCCAATCGCCCCGATCGGCCCAAATGGACTTATTTGATCCTATTAGAGCCCAAACGCACTTTTTAGGTCATATAGGACCTAACTGGGCCAATTTGTACTTCTTTGGTTCTATTGGAGCCCAAATGGACTTGTTTGATCCTAATAGAGCCCAACTGGACATTTTAGGTCATATTGGACCTAACTGGGCCAATTTGTACTTCTTTGGTCCTAATGGAGCCAAAATGGACTTCTTAGATCCTAATAGAGCCTAAATGAACTATTTAGGACCTAATTGGGCCACTTGCCATGATCGGCCCAATTGTACTTCTTTGGCCCTAATAGAGCCCAAATGGACTTGTTTGATCCTAGTGGAGCCCAAATTGACTATTTAGGTCATATAGGACCCAACTGGGCTAATTTGTACTTCTTTGGTCCTAATGGAGCCCAAATGGACTTGTTTGACCCTAATATAGCCCAAATGCACTTGTTTGATCCTAATAGAGCCCAAATGGACTTGTTAGGTCATAAAGGACCTAACTGTGCCAATTTGTACTTCTTTGGTCCTAGTGGAGCCCAAATGGACTTGTTTGATCCTAATAGAGCCCAAATGGACTTTTTAGGTCATATAGGACCTAACTGGGTGAATTTGTACTTCTTTTGTCCTATTGGAGCCCAAATGGACTTGTTTGATCCTAATAGAGCCCAAATGGACTTTTTAGGTCATATATGACCTAATTGGGTCAATTTGTACTTCTTTGGTCCGAATGGAGCCCAAATGGACTTGTTTTATCCTAATAGAGCCCAAATGAACTTTTTAGGTCATATAGGACCTAACTGGGACAATTTGTACTTCTTTGGTCCTATTAGAGCCCAAATGGACTTGATTGATCCTAATAGAGCCCAACTGGACATTTTAGGTCATATAGGACCTAATTGGGACAATTTGTACTTCTTTGGTCCTAATGGAGCCCAAATGAACCTGTTTGATCCTAATAGAGCCCAAATGGACTTTTTAGGTCATATAGGACCTAACTGGGCCAATTTGTACTTCTTTGGTCCTATTGGAGCCCAAATGGACATGTTTGATCCTAATAGAGCCCAAATGGACTTTTTAGGTCATATAGGACCTATCTGTGCCAATTTGTACTTCTTTTGTCCTACTGGAGCCCAAATGGACTTTTTAGGTCATATAGGACCTAACTGGGCCAATTTGTATTTCTTTGGTCCTATTGGAGCCCAAATGGACTTGTTTGATCCTAATAGAGCCAAAATGCACTTTTTAGGTAATATAGGACCTAACTGGGCCAATTTGAACTTCTTTGGTCCTATTGGAGCCCAAATGGACTTGTTTGATCCCAATAGAGCCCAACTGGACATTTTAGGTCATATTGGACCTAACTGGGCCAATTTGTACTTCTTTGGTCCTATTGGAGTCCAAATGGACTTGTTTGATCCTAATAGAGCCAAAATGCACTTTTTAGGTCATATAGGACCTAACCGGGCCAATTTGTACTTCTTTGGTCCTAATGGAGCCCAAATGGACTTGTTTGATCCTAATAGAGCATAAATGGACTTTTTAGGTCAAAAAGGACCTATCTGGGCCAATTTGTACTTCTTTGGTCCTATTGAAGCCCAAATGGACTTGTTTGATCCTAATAGAGCCCAAATGGACTTTTTAGGTCATATAGGACCTATCTAGGCCAATTTGTACTTCTTTGGTCCTATTGTAGCCCAAATGGACTTGTTTGATCCTAATAGAGCCAAAATGCACTTTTTAGGTCATATAGGACATAACTGGGCCAATTTGTACTTCTTTGGTCCTATTTGAGCCCAAATGGACTTGTTTGACCCTAATAGAGTCCAAATGGACTTGTTTGATCCTAATAGAGCCCAAATGGACGTGTTAGGTCATAAAGGACCTAACTGGGCCAATTTGTACTTCTTTGATCCCAATGGAGCCCAAATGGACTTGTTTGATCCTAATAGAGCACAAATGGACTTTTTAGGTCAAATAGGACCTAATTGGGCCAATTTGTACTTATTTGAACCTATTGGAGCCCAAATGGACTTGTTTGATCCTAATAGAGCCCAAATGGACTTTTTAGGTCATATAGGACCTAACAGGGCCAATTTGTACTTCTTTGGTCCTAATGGATCCCAAATGGACTTGTTTGACCCTAATAGAGCCCCAATGGACATTTTAGATCATATAGGACCTAACTGGGCCAATTTGTATGTCTTTGGTCCTAATGTAGCCCAAATGGACTTGTTTGATCCTAATAGAGCCCAAATGGACATATTAGGTCATAAAGGACCTAACTAGGCCAATTTGTACTTCTTTGGTCCTAATGGAGCCCAAATGGACTTGTGTGACCCAAATGGAGCCCAAATGGACATTTTAGGTCATATAGGACCTAACTGTGCCAATTTGTACTTCTTTGGTCCTATTGGAGCCCAAATGGACTTGTTTGATCCTAATAGAGCCCAACTGGACTTTTTAAGTCATATAGGACCTAATTGAGCCAATTTGTACTTCTTTGATCCTAATGGAGCCCAAATGGACTTGTTTGATCCTAATAGAGCCCAAATGGACTTGTGTGATCCTAATAGAGCCAAAATGGACTTGTGTGATCCTAGCAGTTCCCAAATGGGCTTGTTTGATCCTTCTAGAGCCCAAATGGACTTGTTAGGTCATAAAGGACCTAACTGGGCCAATTTGTACTTCTTTGAACCTATTGGAGCCCAAATGGACTTGTTTGATCCTAATTGAGCCCAAATGGACTTTTTAGGTCATATAGGACCTAACTGGGCCAATTTGTACTTCTTTGGTCCTAATGGATCCCAAATGGACTTGTTTGACCCTAAAAGAGCCCAAATGGACTTTTTAGATCATATAGGACCTAACTGGGCCAATTTGTACATCTTTGGTCCTAATGTAGCCCAAATGGAATTGTTTGATCCTAATAGAGCTCAAATGGACATATTAGGTCATAAAGGACCTAACTAGGCCAATTTGTACTTCTTTGGTCCTAATGGAGCCCAAATGGACTTGTGTGACCCAAATGGAGCCCAAATGGACATTTTAGGTCATATAGGACCTAACTGTGCCAATTTGTACTTCTTTGGTCCTATTGGAGCCCAAATGGACTTGTTTGATCCTAATAGAGCCCAAATGGACTTTTTAAGTCATATAGGACCTAATTGGGCCAATTTGTACTTCTTTGGTCCTAATGAAGCCCAAATGGACTTGTTTGATCCTAATAGAGCCCAAATGGACTTGTGTGATCCTAGCAGTTCCCAAATGGGCTTGTTTGATCCTAATAGAGCCCAAATGGACTTTTTAGGTCAAAAAGGACCTAACTGGGCCAATTTGTACTTCTTTGGTCCTATTGGAGCCCAAATGGACTTGTTTGATCCTAATAGAGCCCAACTGGACATTTTAGGTCATATAGGACCTAACTGGGCCAATTTGTACTTCTTTGGTCCTAATGGAGCCAAAATGGACTTCTTAGATCCTAATAGAGCGTAAATGAACTATTTAGGACCTAATTGGGCCACTTGCCATGATCGGCCCAATTGTACTTCTTTGGCCCTAATAGAGCCCAAATGGACTTGTTTGATCCTAGTGGAGCCCAAATGGACTATTTAGGTCATATAGGACCCAACTGGGCTAATTTGTACTTCTTTGGTCCTAATGGAGCCCAAATGGACTTGTTTGACCCTAATATAGCCCAAATGCACTTGTTTGATCCTAATACAGCCCAAATGGACTTGTTAGGTCATAAAGGACCTAACTGTGCCAATTTGTACTTCTTTGGTCCTAGTGGAGCCCAAATGGACTTGTTTGATCCTAATAGAGCCCAAATGGACTTTTTAGGTCATATAGGACCTAACTGGGCGAATTTGTACTTCTTTTGTCCTATTGGAGCCCAAATGGACTTGTTTGATCCTAATAGAGCCAAAATGCACTTTTTAGGTCTTATAGGACCTAACAGGGCCAATTTGTACTTCTTTGGTCCTATTGGAGCCCAAATGGACTTGTTTGATCCTAATAGAGCCCAAATGGACTTTTTAGGTCATATATGACCTAATTGGGCCAATTTCTACTTCTTTGGTCCTAATGGAGCCCAAATGGACTTGTTTTATCCTAATAGAGCCCAAATGAACTTTTTAGGTCATATAGGACCTAACTGGGACAATTTGTACTTCTTTGGTCCTATTAGAGCCCAAATGGACTTGATTGATCCTAATAGAGCCCAACTGGACATTTTAGGTCATATAGGACCTAATTGGGACAATTTGTACTTCTTCGGTCCTAATGGAGCCCAAATGAACCTGTTTGATCCTAATAGAGCCCAAATGGACTTTTTAGGTCATATAGGACCTAACTGGGCCAATTTGTACTTCTTTGGTCCTATTGGAGCCCAAATGGACATGTTTGATCCTAATAGAGCCCAAATGGACTTTTTAGGTCATATAGGACCTATCTGGGCCAATTTGTACTTCTTTTGTCCTACTGGAGCCCAAATGGACTTTTTAGGTCATATAGGACCTAACTGGGCCAATTTGTATTTCTTTGGTCCTATTGGAGCCCAAATGGACTTGTTTGATCCTAATAGAGCCAAAATGCACTTTTTAGGTCATATAGGACTTAACTGGGCCAATTTGAACTTCTTTGGTCCTATTGGAGCCCAAATGGACTTGTTTGATCCCAATAGAGCCCAACTGGACATTTTAGGTCATATTGGACCTAACTGGGCCAATTTGTACTTCTTTGGTCCTATTGGAGTCCAAATGGACTTGTTTGATCCTAATAGAGCCAAAATGCACTTTTTAGGTCATATAGGACCTAACCGGGCCAATTTGTACTTCTTTGGTCCTAATGGAGCCCAAATGGACTTGTTTGATCCTAATAGAGCATAAATGGACTTTTTAGGTCAAAAAGGACCTAACTGGGCCAATTTGTACTTCTTTGGTCGTATTGGAGCCCAATTGGACTTGTTTGACCCTAATATAGCCCAAATGGACTTGTTTGATCCTAATAGAGCCCAAATGGACTTGTTAGGTCATAAAGGACCTATGCCAATTTATACTTCTTTGGTCCTATTGGAGCCCAAATGGACTTGTTTGATCCTAATAGAGCCCAAATGGACTTTTTTGGGCATATAGGACCTAACTGGGCCAATTTGTACTTCTTTGGTCCTACTGGAGCCCAAATTGACTTGTTTGAACCTAATAGAGCACAAATGGACTTGTTTGATCCTAATAGAGCCCAAATGGACTTTTTAGGTCATATAGGACATAACTGGGCCAATTTGTACTTCTTTGGTCCTATTTGATCCCAAATGGACTTGATTGTACCTCATAGAGTCCAAATGGACTTGTTTGATCCTAATAGAACCCAAATGGACGTGTTAGGTCATAAAGGACCTAACTGGGCCAATTTGTACTTCTTTGATCCCAATGGAGCCCAAATGGACTTGTTTGATCCTAATAGAGCACAAATGGACTTTTTGGGTCAAATAGGACCTAACTGGGCCAATTTGTACTTATTTGAACCTATTGGAGCCCAAATGGACTTGTTTGATCCTAATAGAGCCCAAATGGACTTTTTAGGTCATATAGGACCTAACAGGGCCAATTTGTACTTCTTTGGTCCTAATGGATCCCAAATGGACTTGTTTGACCCTAATAGAGCCCCAATGGACATTTTAGATCATATAGGACCTAACTGGGCCAATTTGTATGTCTTTGGTCCTAATGTAGCCCAAATGGACTTGTTTGATCCTAATACAGCCCAAATGTACATATTAGGTCATAAAGGACCTAACTAGGCCAATTTGTACTTCTTTGGTCCTAATGGAGCCCAAATGGACTTGTGTGACCCAAATGGAGCCCAAATGGACATTTTAGGTCATATAGGACCTAACTGTGCCAATTTGTACTTCTTTGGTCCTATTGGAGCCCAAATGGACTTGTTTGATCCTAATAGAGCCCAACTGGACTTTTTAAGTCATATAGGACCTAATTGAGCCAATTTGTACTTCTTTGATCCTAATGGAGCCCAAATGGACTTGTTTGATCCTAATAGAGCCCAAATGGACTTGTGTGATCCTAATAGAGCCCAAATGGACTTGTGTGATCCTAGCAGTTCCCAAATGGGCTTGTTTGATCCTACTAGAGCCCAAATGGACTTGTTAGGTCATAAAGGACCTCAAGGGGCCAATTTGTACTTCTTTGAACCTATTGGAGCCCAAATGGACTTGTTTGATCCTAATTGAGCCCAAATGGACTTTTTAGGTCATATAGGACCTAACTGGGCCAATTTGTACTTCTTTGGTCCTAATGGATCCCAAATGGACTTGTTTGACCCTAAAAGAGCCCAAATGGACTTTTTAGATCATATAGGACCTAATCTGGGCCAATTTGTACATCTTTGGTCCTAATGTAGCCCAAATGGAATTGTTTGATCCTAATAGAGCCCAAATGGACATATTAGGTCATAAAGGACCTAACTAGGCCAATTTGTACTTCTTTGGTCCTAATGGAGCCCAAATGGACTTGTGTGACCCAAATGGAGCCCAAATGGACATTTTAGGTCATATAGGACCTAACTGTGCCAATTTGTACTTCTTTGGTCCTATTGGAGCCCAAATGGACTTGTTTGATCCTAATAGAGCCCAAATGGACTTTTTAAGTCATATAGGACCTAATTGGGCCAATTTGTACTTCTTTGGTCCTAATGGAGCCCAAATGGACTTGTTTGATCCTAATAGAGCCCAAATGGACTTGTGTGATCCTAGCAGTTCCCAAATGGGCTTGTTTGATCCTAATAGAGCCCAAATGGACTTTTTAGGTCAAAAAGGACCTAACTGGGCCAATTTGTACTTCTTTGGTCCTATTGGAGCCCAAATGGACTTGTTTGATCCTAATAGAGCCCAACTGGACATTTTAGGTCATATTGGACCTAACTGGGCCAATTTGTACTTCTTTGGTCCTAATGGAGCCAAAATGGACTTCTTAGATCCTAATAGAGCCTAAATGAACTATTTAGGACCTAATTGGGCCACTTGCCATGATCGGCCCAATTGTACTTCTTTGGCCCTAATAGAGCCCAAATGGACTTGTTTGATCCTAGTGGAGCCCAAATGGACTATTTAGGTCATATAGGACCCAACTGGGCTAATTTGTACTTCTTTGGTCCTAATGGAGCCCAAATGGACTTGTTTGACCCTAATATAGCCCAAATGCACTTGTTTGATCCTAATAGAGCCCAAATGGACTTGTTAGGTCATAAAGGACCTAACTGTGCCAATTTGTACTTCTTTGGTCCTAGTGGAGCCCAAATGGACTTGTTTGATCCTAATAGAGCCCAAATGGACTTTTTAGGTCATATAGGACCTAATGGGCGAATTTGTACTTCTTTTGTCCTATTGGAGCCCAAATGGACTTGTTTGATCCTAATAGAGCCAAAATGCACTTTTTAGGTCTTATAGGACCTAACAGGGCCAATTTGTACTTCTTTGGTCCTATTGGAGCCCAAATGGACTTGTTTGATCCTAATAGAGCCCAAATGGACTTTTTAGGTCATATATGACCTAATTGGGCCAATTTCTACTTCTTTGGTCCTAATGGAGCCCAAATGGACTTGTTTTATCCTAATAGAGCCCAAATGAACTTTTTAGGTCATATAGGACCTAACTGGGACAATTTGTACTTCTTTGGTCCTATTAGAGCCCAAATGGACTTGATTGATCCTAATAGAGCCCAACTGGACATTTTAGGTCATATAGGACCTAATTGGGACAATTTGTACTTCTTCGGTCCTAATGGAGCCCAAATGAACCTGTTTGATCCTAATAGAGCCCAAATGGACTTTTTAGGTCATATAGGACCTAACTGGGCCAATTTGTACTTCTTTGGTCCTATTGGAGCCCAAATGGACATGTTTGATCCTAATAGAGCCCAAATGGACTTTTTAGGTCATATAGGACCTATCTGGGCCAATTTGTACTTCTTTTGTCCTACTGGAGCCCAAATGGACTTTTTAGGTCATATAGGACCTAACTGGGCCAATTTGTATTTCTTTGGTCCTATTGGAGCCCAAATGGACTTGTTTGATCCTAATAGAGCCAAAATGCACTTTTTAGGTCATATAGGACTTAACTGGGCCAATTTGAACTTCTTTGGTCCTATTGGAGCCCAAATGGACTTGTTTGATCCCAATAGAGCCCAACTGGACATTTTAGGTCATATTGGACCTAACTGGGCCAATTTGTACTTCTTTGGTCCTATTGGAGTCCAAATGGACTTGTTTGATCCTAATAGAGCCAAAATGCACTTTTTAGGTCATATAGGACCTAACCGGGCCAATTTGTACTTCTTTGGTCCTAATGGAGCCCAAATGGACTTGTTTGATCCTAATAGAGCATAAATGGACTTTTTAGGTCAAAAAGGACCTAACTGGGCCAATTTGTACTTCTTTGGTCGTATTGGAGCCCAATTGGACTTGTTTGACCCTAATATAGCCCAAATGGACTTGTTTGATCCTAATAGAGCCCAAATGGACTTGTTAGGTCATAAAGGACCTAACTGTGCCAATTTATACTTCTTTGGTCCTATTGGAGCCCAAATGGACTTGTTTGATCCTAATAGAGCCCAAATGGACTTTTTTGGGCATATAGGACCTAACTGGGCCAATTTGTACTTCTTTGGTCCTACTGGAGCCCAAATTGACTTGTTTGAACCTAATAGAGCACAAATGGACTTGTTTGATCCTAATAGAGCCCAAATGGACTTTTTAGGTCATATAGGACATAACTGGGCCAATTTGTACTTCTTTGGTCCTATTTGAGCCCAAATGGACTTGTTTGACCCTAATAGAGTCCAAATGGACTTGTTTGATCCTAATAGAACCCAAATGGACGTGTTAGGTCATAAAGGACCTAACTGGGCCAATTTGTACTTCTTTGATCCCAATGGAGCCCAAATGGACTTGTTTGATCCTAATAGAGCACAAATGGACTTTTTGGGTCAAATAGGACCTAACTGGGCCAATTTGTACTTATTTGAACCTATTGGAGCCCAAATGGACTTGTTTGATCCTAATAGAGCCCAAATGGACTTTTTAGGTCATATAGGACCTAACAGGGCCAATTTGTACTTCTTTGGTCCTAATGGATCCCAAATGGACTTGTTTGACCCTAATAGAGCCCCAATGGACATTTTAGATCATATAGGACCTAACTGGGCCAATTTGTATGTCTTTGGTCCTAATGTAGCCCAAATGGACTTGTTTGATCCTAATACAGCCCAAATGTACATATTAGGTCATAAAGGACCTAACTAGGCCAATTTGTACTTCTTTGGTCCTAATGGAGCCCAAATGGACTTGTGTGACCCAAATGGAGCCCAAATGGACATTTTAGGTCATATAGGACCTAACTGTGCCAATTTGTACTTCTTTGGTCCTATTGGAGCCCAAATGGACTTGTTTGATCCTAATAGAGCCCAACTGGACTTTTTAAGTCATATAGGACCTAATTGAGCCAATTTGTACTTCTTTGATCCTAATGGAGCCCAAATGGACTTGTTTGATCCTAATAGAGCCCAAATGGACTTGTGTGATCCTAATAGAGCCCAAATGGACTTGTGTGATCCTAGCAGTTCCCAAATGGGCTTGTTTGATCCTACTAGAGCCCAAATGGACTTGTTAGGTCATAAAGGACCTAACTGGGCCAATTTGTACTTCTTTGAACCTATTGGAGCCCAAATGGACTTGTTTGATCCTAATTGAGCCCAAATGGACTTTTTAGGTCATATAGGACCTAACTGGGCCAATTTGTACTTCTTTGGTCCTAATGGATCCCAAATGGACTTGTTTGACCCTAAAAGAGCCCAAATGGACTTTTTAGATCATATAGGACCTAACTGGGCCAATTTGTACATCTTTGGTCCTAATGTAGCCCAAATGGAATTGTTTGATCCTAATAGAGCCCAAATGGACATATTAGGTCATAAAGGACCTAACTAGGCCAATTTGTACTTCTTTGGTCCTAATGGAGCCCAAATGGACTTGTGTGACCCAAATGGAGCCCAAATGGACATTTTAGGTCATATAGGACCTAACTGTGCCAATTTGTACTTCTTTGGTCCTATTGGAGCCCAAATGGACTTGTTTGATCCTAATAGAGCCCAAATGGACTTTTTAAGTCATATAGGACCTAATTGGGCCAATTTGTACTTCTTTGGTCCTAATGGAGCCCAAATGGACTTGTTTGATCCTAATAGAGCCCAAATGGACTTGTGTGATCCTAGCAGTTCCCAAATGGGCTTGTTTGATCCTAATAGAGCCCAAATGGACTTTTTAGGTCAAAAAGGACCTAACTGGGCCAATTTGTACTTCTTTGGTCCTATTGGAGCCCAAATGGACTTGTTTGATCCTAATAGAGCCCAACTGGACATTTTAGGTCATATTGGACCTAACTGGGCCAATTTGTACTTCTTTGGTCCTAATGGAGCCAAAATGGACTTCTTAGATCCTAATAGAGCCTAAATGAACTATTTAGGACCTAATTGGGCCACTTGCCATGATCGGCCCAATTGTACTTCTTTGGCCCTAATAGAGCCCAAATGGACTTGTTTGATCCTAGTGGAGCCCAAATGGACTATTTAGGTCATATAGGACCCAACTGGGCTAATTTGTACTTCTTTGGTCCTAATGGAGCCCAAATGGACTTGTTTGACCCTAATATAGCCCAAATGCACTTGTTTGATCCTAATAGAGCCCAAATGGACTTGTTAGGTCATAAAGGACCTAACTGTGCCAATTTGTACTTCTTTGGTCCTAGTGGAGCCCAAATGGACTTGTTTGATCCTAATAGAGCCCAAATGGACTTTTTAGGTCATATAGGACCTAACTGGGCGAATTTGTACTTCTTTTGTCCTATTGGAGCCCAAATGGACTTGTTTGATCCTAATAGAGCCAAAATGCACTTTTTAGGTCTTATAGGACCTAACAGGGCCAATTTGTACTTCTTTGGTCCTATTGGAGCCCAAATGGACTTGTTTGATCCTAATAGAGCCCAAATGGACTTTTTAGGTCATATATGACCTAATTGGGCCAATTTCTACTTCTTTGGTCCTAATGGAGCCCAAATGGACTTGTTTTATCCTAATAGAGCCCAAATGAACTTTTTAGGTCATATAGGACCTAACTGGGACAATTTGTACTTCTTTGGTCCTATTAGAGCCCAAATGGACTTGATTGATCCTAATAGAGCCCAACTGGACATTTTAGGTCATATAGGACCTAACTGGGCCAATTTGTATTTCTTTGGTCCTATTGGAGCCCAAATGGACTTGTTTGATCCTAATAGAGCCAAAATGCACTTTTTAGGTCATATAGGACTTAACTGGGCCAATTTGAACTTCTTTGGTCCTATTGGAGCCCAAATGGACTTGTTTGATCCCAATAGAGCCCAACTGGACATTTTAGGTCATATTGGACCTAACTGGGCCAATTTGTACTTCTTTGGTCCTATTGGAGTCCAAATGGACTTGTTTGATCCTAATAGAGCCAAAATGCACTTTTTAGGTCATATAGGACCTAACCGGGCCAATTTGTACTTCTTTGGTCCTAATGGAGCCCAAATGGACTTGTTTGATCCTAATAGAGCATAAATGGACTTTTTAGGTCAAAAAGGACCTAACTGGGCCAATTTGTACTTCTTTGGTCGTATTGGAGCCCAATTGGACTTGTTTGACCCTAATATAGCCCAAATGGACTTGTTTGATCCTAATAGAGCCCAAATGGACTTGTTAGGTCATAAAGGACCTAACTGTGCCAATTTATACTTCTTTGGTCCTATTGGAGCCCAAATGGACTTGTTTGATCCTAATAGAGCCCAAATGGACTTTTTTGGTCATATAGGACCTAACTGGGCCAATTTGTACTTCTTTGGTCCTAATGGAGCCCAAATGGACTTGTTTGACCCTAATAGAGCACAAATGGACTTGTTTGATCCTAATAGAGCCCAAATGGACTTTTTAGGTCATATAGGACCTATCTGGGCCAATTTGTACTTCTTTGGTCCTATTGGAGCCCAAATGGACTTGTTTGATCCTAATAGAGCCCAACTGGACATTTTAGGTCATATTGGACCTAACTGGGCCAATTTGTACTTCTTTGGTCTTATTGGAGCCCAAATGGACTTGTTTTATCCTAATAGAGCCAAAATGCACTTTTTAGGTCATATAGGACCTAACCGGGTCAATTTGTACTTCTTTGGTCCTAATGGAGCCCAAATAGACTTGTTTGATCCTAATAGAGCATAAATGGACTTTTTAGGTCAAAAACGACCTAACTGGGCCAATTTGTACTTCTTTGGTCCTAATGGAGCTCAAATGGACTTGTTTGGCCCTAATAGAGCCCAAATGGACTTTTTAGGTCATATAGGACCTATCTGGGCCAATTTGTACTTCTTTGGTCCTATTGAAGCCCAAATGGACTTGTTTGATCCTAATAGAGTCCAAATGGACTTTTTAGGTCATATAGGACCTATCAAGGCCAATTTGTACTTCTTTGGTCCTATTGTAGCCCAAATGGACTTGTTTGATCCTAATAGAGCCCAAAATCCACTTTTTAGGTCATATAGGACATAACTGGGCCAATTTGTACTTGTTTGGTCCTAATGGAGCCCAAATGGACTTGTTTGACCCTAATAGATCCCAAATGGACTTTTTAGGTCATAAAGGACCTAACTGTGCCAATTTATACTTATTTGGTCCAAATGGAGCCCAAATGGACTTGTTTGATCCTAATAGAGCCCAAATGGACTTTTTAGGTCATATAGGGCCTAACTGGGTCAATTTGTACTTCTTTGGTCCTGTTGGAGCCCAAATGGACTTGTTTGATCCTAATAGAGCCAAAATGCACTTTTTAGGTCATATAGGACCTAACTGGGCCAATTTGTACTTCTTTGGTCCTATTTGAGCCCAAATGGACTTGTTTGACCCTAATAGAGTCCAAATGGACTTGTTTGATCCTAATAGAGCCCAAATGGACGTGTTAGGTCATAAAGGACCTAAATGGGCCAATTTGTACTTCTTTGATCCCAATGGAGCCCAAATGGACTTGTTTGATCCTAACAGAGCACAAATGGACTTTTTAGGTCAAATAGGACCTAACTGGGCCAATTTGTACTTATTTGAACCTATTGGAGCCCAAATGGACTTGTTTGATCCTAATAGAGCCCAAATGGACTTTTTAGGTCATATAGGACCTAACTGGTCCAATTTGTACTTCTTTGGTCCTAATGGATCCCAAATGGACTTGTTTGACCCTAATAGAGCCCCAATGTACTTTTTAGATCATATAGGACCTAACTGGGCCAATTTGTACATCTTTGGTCCTAATGTAGCCCAAATGGTCTTGTTTGATCCTAATAGAGCCCAAATGGACATATTAGGTCATAAAGGACCTAACTAGGCCAATTTGTACTTCTTTGGTCCTAATGGAGCCCAAATGGACTTGTGTGACCCAAATGGAGCCCAAATGGACATTTTAGGTCATATAGGACCTAACTGTGCCAATTTGTACTTCTTTGGTCCTATTGGAGCCCAAATGGACTTGTTTGATCCTAATAGAGCCCAAATGGACTTTTTAAGTCATATAGGACCTAATTGGGCCAATTTGTACTTCTTTGGTCCTAATGTAGCCCAAATGGACTTGTTTGATCCTAATAGAGCCCAAATGGACTTGTGTGATCCTAGCAGTTCCCAAATGGGCTTGTTTGATCCTAATAGAGCCCAAATGGACTTTTTAGGTCAAAAAGGACCTAACTGGGCCAATTTGTACTTCTTTGGTCCTATTGGAGCCCAAATGGACTTGTTTGATCCTAATAGAGCCCAACTGGACATTTTAGGTCATATTGGACCTAACTGGGCCAATTTGTACTTCTTTGGTCCTAATGGTGCCAAAATGGACTTCTTAGATCCTAATAGAGCCCAAATGAACTATTTAGGACCTAATTGGGCCACTTGCCATGATCGGCCCAATTGTACTTCTTTGGACCTAATAGAGCCCAAATGGACTTGTTTGATCCTAGTGGAGCCCAAACGGACTATTTAGGTCATATAGGACCCAACTGGGCTAATTTGTACTTCTTTGGTCCTAATGGAGCCCAAATGGACTTGTTTGACCCTAATATAGCCCAAATGCACTTGTTTCATCCTAATAGAGCCCAAATGGACTTGTTAGGTCATAAAGGACCTAACTGTGCCAATTTGTACTTCTTTGGTCCTAGTGGAGCCCAAATGGACTTGTTTGATCCTAATAGAGCCCAAATGGACTTTTTAGGTCATATAGGACCTAACTGGGCGAATTTGTACTTCTTTTGTCCTATTGGCGCCCAAATGGACTTGTTTGATCCTAATAGAGCCAAAATGCACTTTTTAGGTCTTATAGGACCTAACTGGGCCAATTTGTACTTCTTTGGTCCTATTGGAGCCCAAATGGACTTGTTTTATCCTAATAGAGCCCAAATGAACTTTTTAGGTCATATAGGACCTAACTGGGACAATTTGTACTTCTTTGGTCCTATTAGAGCCCAAATTGACTTGATTGATCCTAATAGAGCCCAACTGGGCATTTTAGGTCATATAGGACCTAACTGGGACAATTTGTACTTCTTTGGTCCTATTGGAGCCCAAATGGACTTGTTTGATCCTAATAGAGCCCAAATGGACTTGTTTGATCCTAATTGAGCCCAAATGGACTTGTTAGGTCATAAAGGACCTAACTGGGTCAATTTGTACTTCTTTGGTCCTAATGGAGCCCAAATGAACCTGTTTGATCCTAATAGAGCCAAAATGGACTTTTTAGGTCATATAGGACCTAACTGGGCCAATTTGTACTTCTTTGGTCCTATTGGAGCCCAAATGGACATGTTTGATCCTAATAGAGCCCAAATGGACTTTTTAGGTCATATAGGACCTATCTGGGCCAATTTGTACTTCTTTTGTCCTACTGGAGCCCAAATGGACTTGTTTGATCCTAATAGAGCCCAAATGGACTTTTTAGGTCATATAGGACCTAACTGGGCCAATTTGTATTTCTTTGGTCCTACTGGAGCCCAAATGGACTTGTTTGATCCTAATATAGCCAAAATGCACTTTTTAGGTCATATAGGACCTAACTGGGCCAATTTGAACTTCTTTGGTCCTATTGGAGCCCAAATGGACTTGTTTGATCCTAATAGAGCCCAACTGGACATTTTAGGTCATATTGGACCTAACTGGGCCAATTTGTACTTCTTTGGTCCTATTGGAGCTCAAATGGACTTGTTTGATCCTAATAGAGCCAAAATGCACTTTTTAGGTCATATAGGACCTAACCGGGCCAATTTGTACTTCTTTGGTCCTAATGGAGCCCAAATGGACTTGTTTGATCCTAATAGAGCATAAATGGACTTTTTAGGTCAAAAAGGACCTAACTGGGCCAATTTGTACTTCTTTGGTCCTATTGGAGCCCAATTGGACTTGTTTGACCCTAATATAACCCAAATGGACTTGTTTGATCCTAATAGAGCCCAAATGGACTTGTTAGGTCATAAAGGACCTAACTATGCCAATTTATACTTCTTTGGTCCTATTGGAGCCCAAATGGACTTGTTTGATCCTAATAGAGCCCAAATGGACTTTTTTGGTCATATAGGACCAAACTGGGCCAATTTGTATTTCTTTGGTCCTAATGGAGCCCAAATGGACTTGTTTGACCCTAATAGAGCCCAAATGGACTTGTTTGATCCTAATAGAGCCCAAATGGACTTTTTAGGTCATATAGGACCTATCTGGGCCAATTTGTACTTCTTTGGTCCTATTGGAGCCCAAATGGACTTGTTTGATCCTAATAGAGCCCAAATGGACATTTTAGGTCATATTGGACCTAACTGGGCCAATTTGTACTTCTTTGGTCCTATTGGAGCCCAAATGGACTTGTTTGATCCTAATAGAGCCAAAATGCACTTTTTAGGTCATATAGGACCTAACCGGGTCAATTTGTACTTCTTTGGTCCTAATGGAGCCCAAATGGACTTGTTTGATCCTAATAGAGCATAAATGGACTTTTTAGGTCAAAAAGGACCTAACTGGGCCAATTTGTACTTCTTTGGTCCTAATGGAGATCAAATGGACTTGTTTGGCCCTAATAGAGCCCAAATGGACTTTTTAGGTCATATAGGACCTATCTGGGCCAATTTGTACTTCTTTGGTCCTATTAAAGCCCAAATGGACTTGTTTGATCCTAATAGAGCCCAAATAGACTTTTTAGGTCATATAGGACCTATCTGGGCCAATTTGTACTTCTTTGGTCCTATTGTAGCCCAAATGGACTTGTTGATCCTAATAGAGCCAAAATGCACTTTTTAGGTCATATAGGACATAACTGGGCCAATTTGTACTTCTTTGGTCCTAATGGAGCCCAAATGGACTTGTTTGACCCTAATAGATCCCAAATGGACTTGTTAGGTCATAAAGGACCTAACTGTGCCAATTTATACTTATTTGGTCCAAATGGAGCCCAAATGGATTTGTTTGATCCTAATAGAGCCCAAATGGACTTTTTAGGTCATATAGGACCTAACTGGGTCAATTTGTACTTCTTTGGTCCTGTTGAAGCCCAAATGGACTTGTTTGATCCTAATAGAGCCAAAATGCACTTTTTAGATCAAATAGGACCTAACTGGGCCAATTTGTACTTCTTTGGTCCTATTTGAACCCAAATGGACTTGTTTGACCCTAATAGAGCCCAAATGGACTTGTTTGATCCTAATAGAGCCCAAATGGACTTGTTAGGTCATAAAGGACCTAACTGGGCCAATTTGTACTTCTTTGATCCCAATGGAGCCCAAATGGACTTGTTTGATCCTAATAGAGCACAAATGGACTTTTTAGGTCAAATAGGACCTAACTGGGCCAATTTGTACTTCTTTTAACCTATTGGAGCGCAAATGGACTTGTTTGATCCTAATAGAGCCCAAATGGACTTTTTAGGTCATATAGGACCTAACTGGGCCAATTTGTACTTCTTTGGTCCTATTGGAGCCCAAATGGACATGTTTGATCCTAATAGAGCCCAAATGGACTTTTTAGGTCATATAGGACCTATCTGGGCCAATTTGTACTTCTTTTGTCCTACTGGGGCCCAAATGGACTTGTTTGATCCTAATAGAGCCCAAATGGACTTTTTAGGTCATATAGGACCTAACTGGGCCAATTTGTATTTCTTTGGTCCTACTGGAGCCCAAATGGACTTGTTTGATCCTAATATAGCCAAAATGCACTTTTTAGGTCATATAGGACCTAACTGGGCCAATTTGAACTTCTTTGGTCCTATTGGAGCCCAAATGGACTTGTTTGATCCTAATAGAGCCCAACTAGACATTTTAGGTCATATTGGACCTAACTGGGCCAATTTGTACTTCTTTGGTCCTATTGGAGCTCAAATGGACTTGTTTGATCCTAATAGAGCCAAAATGCACTTTTTAGGTCATATAGGACCTAATCGGGCCAATTTGTACTTCTTTGGTCCTAATGGAGCCCAAATGGACTTGTTTGATCCTAATAGAGCATAAATGGACTTTTTAGGTCAAAAAGGACCTAACTGGGCCAATTTGTACTTCTTTGGTCCTATTGGAGCCCAATTGGACTTGTTTGACCCTAATATAACCCAAATGGACTTGTTTGATCCTAATAGAGCCCAAATGGACTTGTTAGGTAATAAAGGACCTAACTGTGCCAATTTATACTTCTTTGGTCCTATTGGAGCCCAAATGGACTTGTTTGATCATAATAGAGCCCAAAAGGACTTTTTTGGTCATATAGGACCAAACTGGGCCAATTTGTATTTCTTTGGTCCTAATGGAGCCCAAATGGACTTGTTTGACCCTAATAGAGCCCAAATGGACTTGTTTGATCCTAATAGAGCCCAAATGGACTTTTTAGGTCATATAGGACCTATCTGGGCCAATTTGTACTTCTTTGGTCCTATTGGAGCCCAAATGGACTTGTTTGATCCTAATAGAGCCCAAATGGACATTTTAGGTCATATTGGACCTAACTGGGCCAATTTGTACTTCTTTGGTCCTATTGGAGCCCAAATGGACTTGTTTGATCCTAATAGAGCCAAAATGCACTTTTTAGGTCATATAGGACCCTAACTAGGGTCAATTTGTACTTCTTTGGTCCTAATGGAGCCCAAATGGACTTGTTTGATCCTAATAGAGCATAAATGAACTTTTTAGGTCAAAAAGGACCTAACTGGGCCAATTTGTACTTCTTTGGTCCTAATGGAGCTCAAATGGACTTGTTTGGCCCTAATAGAGCCCAAATGGACTTTTTAGGTCATATAGGACCTATCTGGGCCAATTTGTACTTCTTTGGTCCTATTAAAGCCCAAATGGACTTGTTTGATCCTAATAGAGCCCAAATAGACTTTTTAGGTCATATAGGACCTATCTGGGCCAATTTGTACTTCTTTGGTCCTATTGTAGCCCAAATGGACTTGTTTGATCCTAATAGAGCCAAAATGCACTTTTTAGGTCATATAGGACATAACTGGGCCAATTTGTACTTCTTTGGTCCTAATGGAGCCCAAATGGACTTGTTTGACCCTAATAGATCCCAAATGGACTTGTTAGGTCATAAAGGACCTAACTGGGTCAATTTGTACATCTTTGGTCCTAATGTAGCCCAAATGGACTTGTTTGATCCTAATAGAGCCCAAATGGACATATTAGGTCATAAAGGACCTAACTAGGCCAATTTGTACTTCTTTGGTCCTAATGGAGCCCAAATGGACTTGTGTGATCCAAATGGAGCCCAAATGGACATTTTAGGTCATATAGGACCTAACTGTGCCAATTTGTACTTCTTTGATCCTATTGGAGCCCAAATGGACTTGTTTGATCCTAATAGTGCCCAAATGGACTTTTTAAGTCATATAGGACCTAATTGGGCCAATTTGCACTTCTTTGGTCCTAATGGAGCCCAAATGGACTTGTTTGATCCTAATAGAGCCCAAATGGACTTGTGTTATCCTAGCAGTTCCCAAATGGGCTTGTTTGATCCTAATAGAGCCCAAATGGACTTTTTAGGTCAAAAAGGACCTAACTGGGCCAATTTTTACTTCTTTGGTCCTATTGGAGCCCAAATGGACTTGTTCGATCCTAATAGAGCCCAACTGGACATTTTAGGTCATATTGGACCTAACTGGGCCAATTTGTACTTCTTTGGTCCTAATGGAGCCAAAATGGACTTCTTAGATCCTAATAGAGCCCAAATGAACTATTTAGGACCTAATTGGGCCACTTGCCATGATCGGTCCAATTGTACTTCTTTGGCCCTAATAGAGCCCAAATGGACTTGTTTGATCCTAGTGGAGCCCAAATGGACTATTTAGGACATATAGGACCCAACTGGGCTAATTTGTACTTCTTTGGTCCTAATGGTGCCCAAATGGACTTGTTTGACCCTAATATAGCCCAAATGCACTTGTTTGATCCTAATAGAGCCCAAATGGACTTGTTAGGTCATAATGGACCTAACTGTGCCAAATTGTACTTCTTTGGTCCTAGTGGAGCCCAAATGGACTTGTTTGATCCTAATAGAGCCCAAATGGACTTTTTAGGTCATATAGGACCTAACTGGGCGAATTTGTACTTCTTTTGTCCTATTGGAGCCCAAATGGACTTGTTTGATCCTAATAGAGCCAAAATGCACTTTTTAGGTCTTATAGGACCTAACAGGGCCAATTTGTACTTCTTTGGTCCTATTGGAGCCCAAATGGACTTGTTTGATCCTAATAGAGCCCAAATGGACTTTTTAGGTCATATATGACCTAATTTGGCCAATTTGTACTTCTTTGGTCCTAATGGAGCCCAAATGGACTTGTTTTATTCTAATAGAGCCCAAATGAACTTTTTAGGTCATATAGGACCTAACTGGGACAATTTGTACTTCTTTGGTCCTATTAGAGCCCAAATGGACTTGATTGATCCTAATAGAGCCCAACTGGACATTTTAGGTCATATAGGACCTAACTGGGACAATTTGTACTTCTTTGGTCCTATTGGAGCCCAAATGGACTTGTTTGATCCTAATAGAGCCCAAATGGCCTTGTTTGATCCTAATTGAGCCCAAATGGGCGTGTTAGGTCATAAAGGACCTAACTGGGTCAATTTGTACTTCTTTGGTCCTAATGGAGCCCAAATGAACCTGTTTGATCCTAATAGAGCCCAAATGGACTTTTTAGGTCATATAGGACCTAACTGGGCCAATTTGTACTTCTTTGGTCCTATTGGAGCCCAAATGGACATGTTTGATCCTAATAGAGCCCAAATGGACTGTTTAGGTCATATAGGACCTATCTGGGCCAATTTGTACTTCTTTTGTCCTACTGGAGCCCAAATGGACTTGTTTGATCATAATAGAGCCCAAATGGACTTTTTAGGACATATAGGACCTAACTGGGCCAATTTGTATTTCTTTGGTCCTATTGGAGCCCAAATGGACTTGTTTGATCCTAATATAGCCAAAATGCACTTTTTAGGTCATATAGGTCCTAACTAGGCGAATTTGAACTTCTTTGGTCCTATTGGAGCCCAAATGGACTTGTTTGATCCAAATAGAGCCCAACTGGACATTTTAGGTCATATTGGACCTAACTGGGCCAATTTGTACTTCTTTGGTCCTATTGGAGCCCAAATGGACTTGTTTGATCCTAATAGAGCCAAAATGCACTTTTTAGGTCATATAGGACCTAACCGGGCCAATTTGTACTTCTTTGGTCCTAATGGAGCCCAAATGGACTTGTTTGATCCTAATAGAGCATAAATGGACTTTTAAGGTCAAAAAGGACCTAACTAGACCAATCTGTACTTCTTTGGTCCTATTGGAGCCCAATTGGACTTGTTTGACCCTAATATAGCCCAAATGGACTTGTTTGATCCTAATAGAGCCCAAATGGACTTGTTAGGTCATAAAGGACCTAACTGTGCCAATTTATACTTCTTTGGTCCTATTGGAGCCCAAATGGACTTGTTTGATCCTAATAGAGCCCAAATGGACTTTTTTGGTCATATAGGACCTAACTGGGCCAATTTGTACTTCTTTGGTCCTAATGGAGCCCAAATGGACTTGTTTGACCCTAATAGAGCCCAAATGGACTTGTTTGATCCTAATAGAGCCCAAATGGACTTTTTAGGTCATATAGGACCTATCTGGGCCAATTTGTACTTCTTTGGTCCTAGTGGAGCCCAGATGGACTTTTTAGGTCATATAGGACCTAACTGGGTCAATTTGTACTTCTTTGGACCTATTGGAGCCCAAATGGACTTGTTTGATCCTAATAGAGCCCAAATGGACTTTTTAGGTCATATAGGACCTAACTGGGCCAATTTGTACTTCTTTGGTCCTAATGGATCCCAAATGGACTTGTTTGACCCTAATAGAGCCCAAATGGACTTTTTAGATCATATAGGACCTAACTGGGCCAATTTGTACATCTTTGGTCCTAATGTAGCCCAAATGGACTTGTTTGATCCTAATAGAGCCCAAATGGACATATTAGGTCATAAAGTACCTAACTAGGCCAATTTGTACTTCTTTGGTCCTAATGGAGCCCAAATGGACTTGTTTGACCCAAATGGAGCCCAAATGGACTTGTTTGATCCTAATAGAGCCCAAATGGACTTTTTAGGTCATATAGGACCTAATTGGGCCAATTTGTACTTCTTTGGTCCTAATGGAGCCCAAATGGACTTGTTTGATCCTAATAGAGCCCAAATGGACTTGTGTGATCCTAGCAGTTCCCAAATGGGCTTGTTTGATCCTAATAGAATCCAAATGGACTTTTTAGGTCAAAAAGGACGTAACTGGGCCAATTTGTATTTCTTTGGTCCTATTGGAGCCCAAATGGACTTGTTTGATCCTAATAGAGCCCAACTGGACATTTTAGGTCATATTGGACCTAACTTGGCCAATTTGTACTTCTTTGGTCCTAATAGAGCCCAAATGAACTATTTAGGACCTAATTAGGCCACTTGCCATGATCGGCCCAATTGTACTTCTTTGGCCCTAATGGAGCCCAAATGGACTTGTTTGACCCTAATATAGCCCAAATGCACTTGTTTGATACTAATAGAGCTCAAATGGACTTGTTAGGTCATAAAGGACCTAACTGTGCCAATTTGTACTTCTTTGGTCCTAGTGTAGCCCAAATGGACTTGTTTGATCCTAATAGAGCCCAAATGGGCATTTTTTGGTCATATAGGACCTAACTGGACGAATTTGTACTTCTTTTGTTATATTGGAGCCCAAATGGACTTGTTTGATCCTAATAGAGCCAAAATGCACTTTTTAGGTCTTATAGGACCTAACTGGGCCAATTTGTACTTCTTTGGTCCTATTCGAGTCCAAATGGACTTGTTTGATCCTAATAGAGCCTAAATGGACCTTTTAGGTCATATATGACCTAACTGGGCCAATTTGTACTTCTTTGGTCCTAATGGAGCCCAAATGGACTTGTTTGATCCTAGTAGAGCCCAAATGAACTTTTTAGGTCATATAGGACCTAACTGGGACAATTTGTACTTCTTTGGTCCTATTAGAGGCCAAATGGACTTGTTTGATCCTAATAGAGCCCAACTGGACATTTTAGGTCATATAGGACCTAACTGGGACAATTTGTACCTCTTTGGTCCTATTGGAGCCCAAATGGACTTGTTTGATCCTAATAGAGCCAAAATACACTTTTTAGGTCATATAGGACCTAACTGGGCCAATTTGAACTTCTTTGGTCCTATTGGAGCCCAAATGTACTTGTTTGATCCTAATAGAGCCCAACTGGACATTTTAGGTCATATTGGACCTAACTGGGCCAATTTGTACTTCTTTGGTCCTATTGGAGCCCAAATGGACTTGTTTGATCCTAACAGAGCCAAAATGCACTTTTTAGGTCATATAGGACCTAACCGGGCCAATTTGTACTTCTTTGGTCCTAATGAAGCCCAAATGGTTTTGTTTGATCCTAATAGAGCATAAGTGGACTTTTTAGGTCAAAAAGGACCTAACTGGGCCAATTTGTACTTCTTTGGTCCTAATGGAGCCCAAATGGACTTGTTTGACCCTAATAGAGCCTAAATGGACTTTTTAGGTCATATAGGACCTATCTTTGCCAATTTGTACTTCTTTGGTCCTATTGAAGCCCAAATGGACTTGTTTGATCCTAATAGAGCCCAAATGGACTTTTTAGGTCATATAGGACCTAACTGGGCCAATTTGTACTTCTTTGGTCCTATTGGAGCCCAAATGGACTTGTTTGATCCTAATAGAGCCCAACTGGATATTTTAGGTCATATTGGACCTAACTGGGCCAATTTGTACTTCTTTGATCCTATTGGATTCCAAATGGACTTATTTGATCCTAATAGAGCCAAAATGCAATTTTTAGGTCATAAAGGACCTAACAGGGGCAATTTTTACATCTTTGTTCCTAATGGAGCCCAAATGGACTTGTTTGATCCTAATAGAGCGTAAATGGACTTTTTAAGTCAAAAAGGACCTAACTGGGTCAATTTGTACTTCCTTGGTCATAATGGAGCCCAAATGGACTTGTTTGACCCTAATAGAGCCCAAATGGACTTTTTAGGTCATATAGGACCTATCTGGGTCAATTTGTACTTCTTTGGTCCTATTGAAGCCCAAATGGACTTGTTTGATCCTAATTGAGCCCAAATGGACTTTTTAGGTCATATAGGACCTATCTGGGCCAATTTGTACTTCTTTGGTCCTATTGGAGCCCAAATGGACTTGTTTGATCCTAATAGAGCCAAAATGCACTTTTTAGGTCATATAGGACCTAACTGGGCCAATTTGTACTTCATTGGTCCTATTGGAGCCGAAATGAACTTGTTTGATCCTAATAAAGCCCAAATGGACTTTTTAGGTCATATCGGACCTAACAGGGCCAATTTGTATTTCCTTGGTCATAATGGAGCCCAAATGGACTTGTTTCACCCTAATAGAGCCTAAATCGCCTTGTTTGGACCTAATTGGGCCAATTGCCCCGAACGGCCCAATTGTAATTCTTTGGTCTTAATGGAGCCCAAATGGACTTTTTAGGTCATATAGGACCTATCTGGGCCTATTTGTACTTCTTTGGTCTTATTGGAGCCCAAATGGACTTTTTAGGTCATATAGGACCTATCTGGGCCTATTTGTACTTCTTTGGTCCTATTGGAGCCCAAATGGACTTGTTTGATCCTAATAGAGCCCAAATGGACTTTTTAGGTCATATAGGACCTAATTGGGCCAATTTCTACTTCTTTAGTCCTAATGGAGCCCAAATGGACTAGTTTGATCCTAATAGAGCACAAATGGAGTTGTGTGATCCTAGTAGAGCCCAAATGGACTTGTTAGGTCATAAAGGACCTAACAGGGTCAATTTGTACTTCTTTGGTCCTAATGGAGCCCTAATGGACTTGTTTGACCTAATAGAGCCCAAATGGACTTGTTTGATCCTAATAGAGCCCAAATGGACTTGTTAGGTCATAAAGGACCTAATTGGGCCAATTTGTACTTCTTTGGTCCTAATGGAGCCCAAATGGACCTGTTTGATCCTAATATTGCCCAAATGGACTTTTTAGGTCATATAGGACCTAACTGGGCCAATTTGTACATCTTTGGTCCTAATGGAGCAAAAATGCACTTGTTTGATCCTAATAAAGCCCAAATCGACTTGTTAGGACCTAATTGGGCCCATTGCCCCGATCGGCCCAACTGTACTTCTTTGGTCCTATTGGAGCCAAAATGGACAAGTTTGAACCTAATATAGCCCAAATGGACTTTTTTGGTCCTATTGGAGCCCAAATGGACTTGTTTGATCCTAATAGAGCCCAACTGGACATTTTAGGTCATATAGGACCTAACTGGGCAAATTTGTACTTCTTTGGTAATATTGGAGCCCAAATGGACTTGTTTGATCCTAATAGAGCCCAAATGGACTTTTTAGGTCATATAGGACCTATCTGGGCCTATTTGTACTTCTTTGGTCCTATTGGAGCCCAAATGGACTGCTTTGGTCCTAATAGAGCCCAAATGGACTTTTTAGGTCATATAGGACCTAATTGGGCCCATTTTTACTTCTTTGGTCCTAATGGAACCCAAATGGACTTGTTTGATCCTAATCCCAAATGGACTTTTTAGGTCATATAGGACCTAATTGGGCCAATTGGTACTTCTTTTGTCCTAATGGAGCCCAAATGGACTTGTTTGACCCTAATAGAGCCCAAATGGACTTGTTTGTTCCTAATAGAGCCCAAATGGACTTGTTAGATCATAAAGGACCTAACGGGGGCAATTTGTACTTCTTTGGTCCTGTTGGAGCCAAGATGGACTTGTTTGATCCTAATAGAGCCCAAATGGACTTTTATGGTTATAAAGGACCTAACTGGGCCAATTTGTACTTCTTTGGTCCTATTAGATCCCAAATGGACTTGTTTGATCCTAATAGAGCCCAAATGGACTTTTTAGGTCATATAGGACCTAACTAGGCCAATTTGTACTTCTTTGGTCCAAATGGAGCCCAAATGGACTTGTTTGATCCTAATAGAGCCCAAATCGACTTGTTTGGACCTAATTGGGTCAATTGCCACGAACGGCCCAGTTGTAATTCTTTGGTCCTAATGGATCCCAAATGGACTTGTTTGAACCTAATAGAGCCCAAATGGACTTTTTAGGTCATATAGGACCTAATTGGGCCAATTTCTACTTCTTTAGTCCTAATGGAGCCCAAATGGACTAGTTTGATCCTAAAAGAGCACAAATGGACTTGTGTGATCCTAGTAGAGCCCAAATGGACTTGTTAGGTCATAAAGGACCTAACAGGGTCAATTTGTACTTCTTTGGTCCTAATGGAGCCCTAATGGACTTGTTTGACCTAATAGAGCCCAAATGGATTTGTTTGATCCTAATAGAGCCCAAATGGACTTGTTAGGTCATAAAGGACCTAATTGGGCCAATTTGTACTTCTTTGGTCCAAATGGAATCCAAATGGACTTGTTTGATCCTAATAGAACCCAAATGGACTTTTTAGGTCATATAGGACCTAACTGGGCCAATTTGTACTTCTTTGGTCCTATTGGAGCCCAAATGGACTTGTTTGACCCTAATAGAGCCAAAATGCACTTTTTAGGTCATATAGGACCTAACTGGGCCAATTTGTACTTCTTTGGTCCTATTGGAGCCCAAATGGACTTGTTTGATCCTAATAGAACACAAATGGACGTTTTAGGTCATATAGGACCTAACTGGGCCAATTTGTACTTCTTTGGTCCTAATTGAGCCCAAATGGTCTTGTTTGACCCTAATACAGCCCAAATGGACTTGTTTGATCCTAATAGAGCCCAAATTGACTTGTTAGGTCATAAAGGACCTAACCGTGAAAATTTGTACTTCTTTGGTCCTATTGGAGCCCAAATGGACTTGTTTGATCCTAATAGAGCCCAAATCAACTTTTTAGGTCTTATAGGACCTAATTGGGCCAATTTGTACTTCTTTGGTCCTAATGGAGCCCAAATGGACTTGTTTGATCCTAATAGAGCCCAAATGGACCTGTGTGATCCTAGTAGAGCCCAAATGGACTTGTTTGATCCTAATAGAGCCCAAATGGACTTGTTTGATCCTAGTAGAGTACAAATGGACTTGTTTGATCCTAATAGAGCCCAAATGGACTTGTTTGACCCTAATAGAGCCAAAATGGACTTTTTAGGTCATACAGGACCTTACTGGGCCAATTTGTACTTCGTTAGTCCTAATGGAGCCCAAATGGACTTGTTTGACCCTAATAGAGCCCAAATGGACTTGTTTGATTCTAATAGAGCCCAAATGGACTTGTTAGGTCATAAAGGACCAAACTGTGCCAATATGTGCTTCTTTGGTCCTATTGGAGCCCAAATGGACTTGTTTGATCCTAATAGAGCCCAACTGGACATTTTAGGTCATATAGGACCTAACTGGGCCAATTTGTAAATCTTTGGTCCTAATTGAGCCCAAATGGACTTGTTTGACCCTAATAGAGCCCAAATGGACTTGTTTGATCCTAATAGAGACCAAATGGACTTTTTAGGTCATATAAGACCTAACTGGGCCAATTTGTACTTCTTTGGTCCTATTGGAGCCCAAATGGACTTGTTTGATCCTAATAGAGCCAAAATGCACTTTTTAGGTCATATAGGACGTAACTGGGCCAATTTGTATTTCTTTGGTCCTTTTGGAGCCCAAATGGACTTGTTTGATCCTAATAGAGCCCAAATGGACTTTTTAGGTCAAAACGGACCTAACTGAGCCAATTTGTACTTCTTTGGTCCTAATGTAGCCCAAATGGACTTGTTTGATCCTAATAGAGCCAAAATGGACTTTTTAGGTCATGAAGGACCTAACTGGGCCAATTTGTGCTTCTTTGGTCCTATTGGAGCCCAGATGGACTTGTTTGATCCTAATAGGTTCCAAATGGACTATTTAGGTCATAAGGGACCTAACTGGGCCAATTTGTACTTCTTTGGTCCTAATGGAGACCAAATTGACTTGTTTGACCCTAATAGAGCCCAAATGGACTTGTTTGATCCTAATAGAACCCAAATGGACTTGTTAGGTCATAAAGGACCTAACGGGGCCAATTTGTACTTCTTTGGTCCTGTTGGAGCCAAGATGGACTTGTTTGATCCTAATAGAGCCCAAATGGACTTTTATGGTTATAAAGGACCTAACTGGGCCAATTTGTACTTCTTTGGTCCTATTAGATCCCAAATGGACTTGTTTGATCCTAATAGAGCCCAAATGGACTTTTTAGGTCATATAGGACCTAACTGGGCCAATTTGTACTTCTTTGGTCCAAATGGAGCCCAAATGGACTTGTTTGATCCTAATAGAGCCTAAATCGCCTTGTTTGGACCTAATTGGGCCAATTGCCCCGAACGGCCCAATTGTAATTCTTGGGTCTTAATGGAGCCCAAATGGACTTGTTTGAACCTAATAGAGCCCAAATGGACTTGTTTGAACCTAATAGAGCCCAAATGGACTTTTTAGGTCATAAAGGACCTAACTGGGTCAATTTGTACTTCTTTGGTCCTTGTAGATCCCAAATAGACTTGTTTGATCCTAATAGAGCCCAAATGGACTTTTTAGGTCATATAGGACCTAACTGGGCCAATTTGAACTTCTTTGATCCAAATGGAGTCCAAATGGACTTGTTTGATCCTTATTGAGCCCCAATCGAATTGTTAGGACCTAGTTAGGCCAATTGCCCCGAACGGCCCAATTGTAATTCTTTGGTCCTAATGGAGCCCAAATGTACTTGTTTGATCCTAATAGAGCCCAAATGGACTTGTTTGATCCTAATGGAGCCCAAATGGACTTGTGCGATCCTAGTAGAGCCCAAATGGACTTGTTTGATCCTAATAGAGCCCAAATGGACTTGTTTGATCCTTGTGGAGCCCAAATGGACTTTTTAGGTCATATAGGACCTAACTGGGACAATTTGTACTTCTTTGGTCCTAATGGAGCCCAAATGGACTTGTTTGACCCTAATAGAGCCCAAATGGACTTGTTTGATCCTAATAGAGCCCAAATGGACTTGTTAGGTCATAAAGGACCTAACTGTGCCAATTTGTACTTCTTTGGTCCTATTAGATCCCAAATGGACTTGTTTCATCCTAATAGAGCCCAAATGGACTTTTTAGGTCATATGGGACCTAACTGGGCCAATTTGTACTTCTTTGGTCCTATTGGAGCCCAAATGGACTTGTTTGATCCTAATAGAGCCA
>JAUPTC010000010.1:6854565-6871565 GCA_030762895.1 Sophora flavescens | reverse complement strand
CAAAGAAGTTCAAATTGGCCCAGTTAGGTCCTATATGACCTAAAAAGTGCATTTTGGCTATATTAGGATCAAACAAGTCCATTTGGGCTCCAGTAGGACCAAAGAAATACAAATTGGCCCAGTTAGGTCCTATATGACCTAAAAAGTCCATTTGGGCTCTATTAGGATCAAACAAGTCCATTTGGGCTCCAGTAGGACAAAAGAAGTACAAATTGGCCCAGATAGGTCCTATATGACCTAAAAAGTCCATTTGGGCTCTATTAGGATCAAACATGTCCATTTGGGCTCCAATAGGACCAAAGAAGTACAAATTGGCCCAGTTAGGTCCTATATGACCTAAAAAGTCCATTTGGGCTCTATTAGGATCAAACAGGTTCATTTGGGCTCCATTAGGACCAAAGAAGTACAAATTGACCCAGTTAGGTCCTTTATGACCTAACAAGTCCATTTGGGCTCAATTAGGATCAAACAAGTCCATTTGGGCTCTATTAGGATCAAACAAGTCCATTTGGGCTCCAATAGGACCAAAGAAGTACAAATTGTCCCAGTTAGGTCCTATATGACCTAAAATGCCCAGTTGGGCTCTATTAGGATCAATCAAGTCCATTTGGGCTCTAATAGGACCAAAGAAGTACAAATTGTCCCAGTTAGGTCCTATATGACCTAAAAAGTTCATTTGGGCTCTATTAGGATAAAACAAGTCCATTTGGGCTCCAATAGGACCAAAGAAGTACAAATTGGCCCAGTTAGGTCCTATATGACCTAAAAAGTGCATTTTGGCTCTATTAGGATCAAACAAGTCCATTTGGGCGCCAATAGGACAAAAGAAGTACAAATTCGCCCAGTTAGGTCCTATATGACCTAAAAAGTCCATTTGGGCTCTATTAGGATCAAACAAGTCCATTTGGGCTCCACTAGGACCAAAGAAGTACAAATTGGCACAGTTAGGTCCTTTATGACCTAACAAGTCCATTTGGGCTCTATTAGGATGAAACAAGTGCATTTGGGCTATATTAGGGTCAAACAAGTCCATTTGGGCTCCATTAGGACCAAAGAAGTACAAATTAGCCCAGTTGGGTCCTATATGACCTAAATAGTCCGTTTGGGCTCCACTAGGATCAAACAAGTCCATTTGGGCTCTATTAGGGCCAAAGAAGTACAATTGGGCCGATCATGGCAAGTGGCCCAATTAGGTCCTAAATAGTTCATTTGGGCTCTATTAGGATCTAAGAAGTCCATTTTGGCTCCATTAGGACCAAAGAAGTACAAATTGGCCCAGTTAGGTCCAATATGACCTAAAATGTCCAGTTGGGCTCTATTAGGATCAAACAAGTCCATTTGGGCTCCAATAGGACCAAAGATGTACAAATTGGCCAAGTTAGGTCCTTTTTGACCTAAAAAGTCCATTTGGGCTCTATTTGGATCAAACAAGCCCATTTGGGAACTGCTAGGATCACACAAGTCCATTTGGGCTCTATTAGGATCAAACAAGTCCATTTGGGCTCCATTAGGATCAAAGAAGTACAAATTGGCTCAATTAGGTCCTATATGACTTAAAAAGTCCAGTTGGGCTCTATTAGGATCAAACAAGTCCATTTGGGCTCCAATAGGACCAAAGAAGTACAAATTGGCACAGTTAGGTCCTATATGACCTAAAATGTCCATTTGGGCTCCATTTGGGTCACACAAGTCCATTTGGGCTCCATTAGGACCAAAGAAGTACAAATTGGCCTAGTTAGGTCCTTTATGACCTAATATGTCCATTTGGGCTCTATTAGGATCAAACAAGTCCATTTGGGCTACATTAGGACCAAAGATGTACAAATTGGCCCAGTTAGGTCCTATATGATCTAAAAAGTCCATTGGGGCTCTATTAGGGTCAAACAAGTCCATTTGGGATCCATTAGGACCAAAGAAGTACAAATTGGCCCAGTTAGGTCCTATATGACCTAAAAAGTCCATTTGGGCTCTATTAGGATCAAACAAGTCCATTTGGGCTCCAATTGGTTCAAATAAGTACAAATTGGCCCAGTTAGGTCCTATTTGACCTAAAAAGTCCATTTGTGCTCTGTTAGGATCAAACAAGTCCATTTGGGCTCCATTGTGATCAAAGAAGTACAAATTGGCCCAGTTAGGTCCTTTATGACCTAACACGTCCATTTGGGCTCTATTAGGATCAAACAAGTCCATTTGGACTCTATTAGGGTCAAACAAGTCCATTTGGGCTCAAATAGGACCAAAGAAGTACAAATTGGCCCAGTTAGGTCCTATATGACCTAAAAAGTGCATTTTGGCTCTATTAGGATCAAACAAGTCCATTTGGGCTCCAACAGGACCAAAGAAGTACAAATTGACCCAGTTAGGCCCTATATGACCTAAAAAGTCCATTTGGGCTCTATTAGGATCAAACAAGTCCATTTGGGCTCCATTTGGACCAAATAAGTATAAATTGGCACAGTTAGGTCCTTTATGACCTAACAAGTCCATTTGGGATCTATTAGGGTCAAACAAGTCCATTTGGGCTCCATTAGGACCAAACAAGTACAAATTGGCCCAGTTATGTCCTATATGACCTAAAAAGTGCATTTTGGCTCTATTAGGATCAAACAAGTCCATTTGGGCTACAATAGGACCAAAGAAGTACAAATTGGCCTAGATAGGTCCTATATGACCTAAAAAGTCCATTTGGACTCTATTAGGATCAAACAAGTCAATTTGGGCTTCAATAGGACCAAAGAAGTACAAATTGGCCCAGATAGGTCCTATATGACCTAAAAAGTCCATTTGGGCTCTATTAGGGCCAAACAAGTCCATTTGAGCTCCATTAGGACCAAAGAAGTACAAATTGGCCCAGTTAGGTCCTTTTTGACCTAAAAAGTCCATTTATGCTCTATTAGGATCAAACAAGTCCATTTGGGCTCCATTAGGACCAAAGAAGTACAAATTGACCCGGATAGGTCCTATATGACCTAAAAAGTGCATTTTGGCTCTATTAGGATAAAACAAGTCCATTTGGGCTCCAATAAGACCAAAGAAGTACAAATTGGCCCAGTTAGGTCCAATATGACCTAAAATGTCCAGTTGGGCTCTATTAGGATCAAACAAGTCCATTTGTGCTCTATTAGGGTCAAACAAGTCCATTTGGGCTCCATTAGGACCAAAGAAGTACAAATTGGCCCAGTTAGGTCCTATATGACCAAAAAAGTCCATTTGGGCTCTATTAGGATCAAACAAGTCCATTTGGGCTCCAATAGGACCAAAGAAGTATAAATTGGCACAGTTAGGTCCTTTATGACCTAACAAGTCCATTTGGGCTCTATTAGGATCAAACAAGTCCATTTGGGCTATATTAGGGTCAAACAAGTCCAATTGGGCTCCAATAGGACCAAAGAAGTACAAATTGGCCCAGTTAGGTCCTTTTTGACCTAAAAAGTCCATTTATGCTCTATTAGGATCAAACAAGTCCATTTGGGCTCCATTTGGACCAAAGAAGTACAAATTGGCCCGGTTAGGTCCTATATGACCTAAAAAGTGCATTTTGGCTCTATTAGGATCAAACAAGTCCATTTGGGCTCCAATAGGACCAAAGAAGTACAAATTGGCCCAGTTAGGTCCAACATGACCTAAAATGTCCAGTTGGGCTCTATTGGGATCAAACAAGTCCATTTGGGCTCCAATAGGACCAAAGAAGTTCAAATTGGCCCAGTTAAGTCCTATATGACCTAAAAAGTGCATTTTGGCTCTATTAGGATCAAACAAGTCCATTTGGGCTCCAATAGGACCAAAGAAATACAAATTGGCCCAGTTAGGTCCTATATGACCTAAAAAGTCCATTTGGGCTCCAGTAGGACAAAAGAAGTACAAATTGGCCCAGATAGGTCCTATATGACCTAAAAAGTCCATTTGGGCTCTATTAGGATCAAACATGTCCATTTGGGCTCCAATAGGACCAAAGAATTACAAATTGGCCCAGTTAGGTCCTATATGACCTAAAAATTCCATTTGGGCTCTATTAGGATCAAACAGGTTCATTTGGGCTCCATTAGGACCGAAGAAGTACAAATTGTCCCAATTAGGTCCTATATGACCTAAAATGTCCAGTTGGGCTCTATTAGGATCAATCAAGTCCATTTGGGCTCTAATAGGACCAAAGAAGTACAAATTGTCCCAGTTAGGTCCTATATGACCTAAAAAGTTCATTTGGGCTCTATTAGGATAAAACAAGTCCATTTGGGCTCCATTAGGACCAAAGAAGTAGAAATTGGCCCAATTAGGTCATATATGACCTAAAAAGTCCATTTGGGCTCTATTAGGATCAAACAAGTCCATTTGGGCTCCAATAGGACCAAAGAAGTACAAATTGGCCCTGTTAGGTCCTATAAGACCTAAAAAGTGCATTTTGGCTCTATTAGGATCAAACAAGTCCATTTGGGCTCCAATAGGACAAAAGAAGTACAAATTCGCCCAGTTAGGTCCTATATGACCTAAAAAGTCCATTTGGGCTCTATTAGGATCAAACAAGTCCATTTGGGCTCCACTAGGACCAAAGAAGTACAAATTGGCACAGTTAGGTCCTTTATGACCTAACAAGTCCATTTGGGCTCTATTAGGATCAAACAAGTGCATTTGGGCTATATTTGGGTCAAACAAGTCCATTTGGGCTCCATTAGGACCAAAGAAGTACAAATTAGCCCAGTTGGGTCCTATATGACCTAAATAGTCCATTTGGGCTCCACTAGGATCAAACAAGTCCATTTGGGCTCTATTAGGGCCAAAGAAGTACAATTGGGCCGATCATGGCAAGTGGCCCAATTAGGTCCTAAATAGTTCATTTAGGCTCTATTAGGATCTAAGAAGTCCATTTTGGCTCCATTAGGACCAAAGAAGTACAAATTGGCCCAGTTAGGTCCAATATGACCTAAAATGTCCAGTTGGGCTCTATTAGGATCAAACAAGTCCATTTGGGCTCCAATAGGACCAAAGAAGTACAAATTGGCCCAGTTAGGTCCTTTTTGACCTAAAAAGTCCATTTGGGCTCTATTAGGATCAAACAAGCCCATTTGGGAACTGCTAGGATCACACAAGTCCATTTGGGCTCTATTAGGATCAAACAAGTCCATTTGGGCTCCATTAGGACCAAAGAAGTACAAATTGGCCCAATTAGGTCCTATATGACTTAAAAAGTCCATTTGGGCTCTATTAGGATCAAACAAGTCCATTTGGGCTCCAATAGGACCAAAGAAGTACAAATTGGCACGATTAGGTCCTATATGACCTAAAATGTCCATTTGGGCTCCATTTGGGTCACACAAGTCCATTTGGGCTCCATTAGGACCAAAGAAGTACAAATTGGCCTAGTTAGGTCCTTTATGACCTAATATGTCCATTTGGGCTCTATTAGGATCAAACAATTCCATTTGGGCTACATTAGGACCAAAGATGTACAAATTGGCCCGATTAGGTCCTATATGATCTAAAAAGTCCATTTGGGCTCTTTTAGGGTCAAACAAGTCCATTTGGGATCCATTAGGACCAAAGAAGTACAAATTGGCCTAGTTAGGTCCTATATGACCTAAAAAGTCCATTTGGGCTCAATTAGGATCAAACAAGTCCATTTGGGCTCCAATAGGTTCAAAGAAGTACAAATTGGCCCAGTTAGGTCCTTTATGACCTAACAAGTCCATTTGGGCTCTAGTAGGATCAAACAAGCCCATTTGGGAACTGCTAGGATCACACAAGTCCATTTGGGCTCTATTAGGATCACACAAGTCCATTTGGGCTCTATTAGGATCAAACAAGTCCATTTGGGCTCCATTAGGATCAAAGAAGTACAAATTGGCTCAATTAGGTCCTATATGACTTAAAAAGTCCAGTTGGGCTCTATTAGGATCAAACAAGTCCATTTGGGCTCCAATAGGACCAAAGAAGTACAAATTGGCACAGTTAGGTCCTATATGACCTAAAATGTCCATTTGGGCTCCATTTGGGTCACACAAGTCCATTTGGGCTCCATTAGGACCAAAGAAGTACAAATTGGCCTAGTTAGGTCCTTTATGACCTAATATGTCCATTTGGGCTCTGTTAGGATCAAACAAGTCCATTTGGGCTACATTAGGACCAAAGACGTACAAATTGGCCTAGTTAGGTCCTATATGATCTAAAATGTCCATTGGGGCTCTATTAGGGTCAAACAAGTCCATTTGGGATCCATTAGGACCAAAGAAGTACAAATTGGCCCTGTTAGGTCCTATATGACCTAAAAAGTCCATTTGGGCTCTATTAGGATCAAACAAGTCCATTTGGGCTCCAATAGGTTCAAATAAGTACAAATTGGCCCAGTTAGGTCCTATTTGACCTAAAAAGTCCATTTGTGCTCTATTAGGATCAAACAAGTCCATTTGGGCTCCATTGGGATCAAAGAAGTACAAATTGGCCCAGTTAGGTCCTTTATGACCTAACACGTCCATTTGGGCTCTATTAGGATCAAACAAGTCCATTTGGACTCTATTAGGGTCAAACAAGTCCATTTGGGCTCAAATAGGACCAAAGAAGTACAAATTGGCCCAGTTATGTCCTATATGACCTAAAAAGTGCATTTTGGCTCTATTAGGATCAAACAAGTCCATTTGGGCTACAATAGGACCAAAGAAGTACAAATTGGCCTAGATAGGTCCTATATGACCTAAAAAGTCCATTTGGGCTCTATTAGGATCAAACAAGTCCATTTGGGCTTCAATAGGACCAAAGAAGTACAAATTGGCCCAGATAGGTCCTATATGACCTAAAAAGTCCATTTGGGCTCTATTAGGGCCAAACAAGTCCATTTGAGCTCCATTAGGACCAAAGAAGTACAAATTGTTCCAGTTAGGTCCTTTTTGACCTAAAAAGTCCATTTATGCTCTATTAGGATCAAACAAGTTCATTTGGGCTCCATTAGGACCAAAGAAGTACAAATTGACCCGGTTAGGTCCTATATGACCTAAAAAGTGCATTTTGGCTCTATTAGGATAAAACAAGTCCATTTGGGCTCCAATAAGACCAAAGAAGTACAAATTGGCCCAGTTAGGTCCAATATGACCTAAAATGTCCAGTTGGGCTCTATTAGGATCAAACAAGTCCATTTGGGCTCCAATAGGACCAAAGAAGTACAAATTGGCCCAGATAGGTCCTATATGACCTAAAAAGTCCATTTGGGCTCTATTAGGATCAAACAAGTCCATTTGGGCTCTATTAGGGTCAAACAAGTCCATTTGGGCTCCATTAGGACCAAAGAAGTACAAATTGGCCCAGTTAGGTCCTATATGACCAAAAAAGTCCATTTGGGCTCTATTAGGATCAAACAAGTCCATTTGGGCTCCAATAGGACCAAAGAAGTATAAATTGGCACAGTTAGGTCCTTTATGACCTAACAAGTCCATTTGGGCTCTATTAGGATCAAACAAGTCCATTTGGGCTATATTAGGGTCAAACAAGTCCAATTGGGCTCCAATAGGACCAAAGAAGTACAAATTGGGCCAGTTAGGTCCTTTTTGACCTAAAAACTCCATTTATGCTCTATTAGGATCAAACAAGTCCATTTGGGCTCCATTAGGACCAAAGAAGTACAAATTGGCCCGGTTAGGTCCTATATGACCTAAAAAGTGCATTTTGGCTCTATTAGGATCAAACAAGTCCATTTGGACTCCAATAGGACCAAAGAAGTACAAATTGGCCCAGTTAGGTCCAATATGACCTAAAATGTCCAGTTGGGCTCTATTGGGATCAAACAAGTCGATTTGGGCTCCAATAGGACCAAAGAAGTTCAAATTGGCCCAGTTAGGTCCTATATTACCTAAAAAGTGCATTTTGGCTCTATTAGGATCAAACAAGTCCATTTGGGCTCCAATAGGACCAAAGAAATACAAATTGGCCCAGTTAGGTCCTATATGACCTAAAAAGTCCATTTGGGCTCCAGTAGGACAAAAGAAGTACAAATTGGCCCAGATAGGTCCTATATGACCTAAAAAGTCCATTTGGGCTCTATTAGGATCAAACATGTCCATTTGGGCTCCAATAGGACCAAAGAAGTACAAATTGGCCCAGTTAGGTCCTATATGACCTAAAAAGTCCATTTGGGCTCTATTAGGATCAAACAGGTTCATTTGGGCTCCATTAGGACCAAAGAAGTACAAATTGTCCCAATTAGGTCCTATATGACCTAAAATGTCCAGTTGGGCTCTATTAGGATCAATCAAGTCCATTTGGGCTCTAATAGGACCAAAGAAGTACAAATTGTCCAAGTTAGGTCCTATATGACCTAAAAAGTTCATTTGGGCTCTATTAGGATAAAACAAGTCCATTTGGGCTCCATTCGGACCAAAGAAGTACAAATTGGCCCAATTAGGTCATATATGACCTAAAAAGTCCATTTGGGCTCTATTAGGATCAAACAAGTCCATTTGGGCTCCAATAGGACCAAAGAAGTACAAATTGGCCCAGTTAGGTCCTATAAGACCTAAAAAGTGCATTTTGACTCTATTAGGATCAAACAAGTCCATTTGGGCTCCAATAGGACAAAAGAAGTACAAATTCACCCAGTTAGGTCCTATATGAGCTAAAAAGTCCATTTGGGCTCTATTAGGATCAAACAAGTCCATTTGGGCTCCACTAGGACCAAAGAAGTACAAATTGGCACAGTTAGGTCCTTTATGACCTAACAAGTCCATTTGGGCTCTATTAGGATCAAACAAGTGCATTTGGGCTATATTAGGGTCAAACAAGTCCATTTGGGCTCCATTAGGACCAAAGAAGTACAAATTAGCCCAGTTGGGTCCTATATGACCTAAATAGTCAATTTGGGCTCCACTAGGATCAAACAAGTCCATTTGGGCTCTATTAGGGCCAAAGAAGTACAATTGGGCCGATCATGGCAAGTGGCCCAATTAGGTCCTAAATAGTTCATTTAGGCTCTATTAGGATCTAAGAAGTCCATTTTGGCTCCATTAGGACCAAAGAAGTACAAATTGGCCCAGTTAGGTCCAATATGACCTAAAATGTCCAGTTGGGCTCTATTAGGATCAAACAAGTCCATTTGGGCTCCAATAGGACCAAAGAAGTACAAATTGGCCCAGTTAGGTCCTTTTTGACCTAAAAAGTCCATTTGGGCTCTATTAGGATCAAACAAGCCCATTTGGGAACTGCTAGGATCACACAAGTCCATTTGGGCTCTATTAGGATCAAACAAGTCCATTTGGGCTCCATTAGGACCAAAGAAGTACAAATTGGCCCAATTAGGTCCTATATGACTTAAAAAGTCCATTTGGGCTCTATTAGGATCAAACAAGTCCATTTGGGCTCCAATAGGACCAAAGAAGTACAAATTGGCACAGTTAGGTCCTATATGACCTAAAATGTCCATTTGGGCTCCATTTGGGTCACACAAGTCCATTTGGGCTCCATTAGGACCAAAGAAGTACAAATTGGCCTAGTTAGGTCCTTTATGACCTAATATGTCCATTTGGGCTCTATTAGGATCAAACAAGTCCATTTGGGCTACATTAGGACCAAAGATGTACAAATTGGCCCAGTTAGGTCCTATATGATCTAAAAAGTCCATTTGGGCTCTATTAGGGTCAAACAAGTCCATTTGGGATCCATTAGGACCAAAGAAGTACAAATTGGCCCAGTTAGGTCCTATATGACCTAAAAAGTCCATTTGGGCTCAATTAGGATCAAACAAGTCCATTTGGGCTCCAATAGGTTCAAAGAAGTACAAATTGGCCCAGTTAGGTCCTTTATGACCTAACAAGTCCATTTGGGCTCTATTAGGATCAAACAAGTCCATTTGGGCTCTATTAGGGTCAAACAAGTCCATTTGGGCTCAAATAGGACCAAAGAAGTACAAATTGGCCCAGTTAGGTCCTATATGACCTAAAAAGTACATTTTGGCTCTTTTAGGATCAAACAAGTCCATTTGGGCTCCAACAGGACCAAAGAAGTACAAATTGACCCAGTTAGGTCCTATATGACCTAAAAAGTCCATTTGGATTCTATTAGGATCAAACAAGTCCATTTGGGCTCCATTTGGACCAAATAAGTATAAATTGGCACAGTTAGGTCCTTTATGACCTAACAAGTCCATTTGGGATCTATTAGGGTCAAACAAGTCCATTTGGGCTCCATTAGGACCAAAGAAGTACAAATTGGCCCAGTTATGTCCTATATGACCTAAAAAGTGCATTTTGGCTCTATTAGGATCAAACAAGTCCATTTGGGCTACAATAGGACCAAAGAAGTACAAATTGGCCCAGATAGGTCCTATATGACCTAAAAAGTCCATTTGGGCTCTATTAGGATCAAACAAGTCCATTTGGGCTCCAATAGGTTCAAAGAAGTACAAATTGGCCCAGTTAGGTCCTATTTGACCTAAAAAGTCCATTTGTGCCTATTAGGATTTGGGCTTCAATAGGACCAAAGAAGTACAAATTGGCCCAGATAGGTCCTATATGACCTAAAAAGTCCATTAGGGCTCTATTAGGGCCAAACAAGTCCATTTGAGCTCCATTAGGACCAAAGAAGTACCAATTGGCCCAGTTAGGTCCTTTTTGACCTAAAAAGTCCATTTATGCTCTATTAGGATCAAACAAGTCCATTTGGGCTCCATTAGGACCAAAGAAGTACAAATTGACCCGGTTAGGTCCTATATGACCTAAAAAGTGCATTTTGGCTCTATTAGGATCAAACAAGTCCATTTGGGCTCCAATAGGACCAAAGAAGTACAAAATGGCCCAGTTAGGTCCAATATGACCTAAAATGTCCAGTTGGGCTCTATTAGGGTCAAACAAGTCCATTTGGGCTCCAATAGGACCAAAGAAGTTCAAATTTGCCCAGTTAGGTCCTATATGACCTAAAAAGTGCATTTTGGCTCTATTAGGATCAAACAAGTCCATTTGGGCTCCAATAGGACCAAAGAAATACAAATTGGCCCAGTTAGGTCCTATATGACCTAAAAAGTCCATTTGGGCTCTATTAGGATCAAACAAGTCCATTTGGGCTCCAGTAGGAAAAAAGAAGTACAAATTGGCCCAGATAGGTCCTATATGACCTAAAAAGTCCATTTGGGCTCTATTAGGATCAAACATGTCCATTTGGGCTCCAATAGGACCAAAGAAGTATAAATTGGCCCAGTTAGGTCCTATATGACCTAAAAAGTCCATTTGGGCTGTATTAGGATCAAACAGGTCCATTTGGGCTCCATTAGGACCAAAGAAGTACAAATTGACCCAGTTAGGTCCTTTATGACCTAACAAGTCCATTTGGGCTCAATTAGGATCAAACAAGTCCATTTGGGCTCTATTAGGATTAAACAAGTCCATTTGGGCTCCAATAGGACCAAAGAAGTACAAATTGTCCCAGCTAGGTCCTATATGACCTAAAATGTCCAGTTGGGCTCTATTAGGATCAATCAAGTCCATTTGGGCTCTAATAGGACCAAAGAAGTACAAATTGTCCCAGTTAGGTCATATATGACCTAAAAAGTTCATTTGGGCTCTATTAGGATAAAACAAGTCCATTTGGGCTCCATTAGGACCAAATAAAAATTGGCCCAATTAGGTCATAAATGACCTAAAAAGTCCATTTGGGCTCTATTAGGATCAAACAAGTCCATTTGGGCTCCAATAGGACCAAAGAAGTACAAATTAGCCCAGTTAGGTCCTATAAGACCTAAAAAGTGCATTTTGGATCTATTAGGATCAAACAAGTCCATTTGGGCTCCAATAGGACAAAAGAAGTACAAATTCGCCCAGTTAGGTCCTATATGACCTAAAAAGTCCATTTGGGCTCTATTAGGATCAAACAAGTCCATTTGGGCTCCACAAGGACCAAAGAAGTACAAATTGGCACAGTTAGGTCCTTTATGACCTAACATGTCCACTTGGGCTCTATTAGGATCAAACAAGTTCATTTGGGCTATATTAGGTCAAACAAGTCCATTTGGGCTCCATTAGGACGAAAGAAGTACAAATTAGCCCAGTTAGGTCCTATATGACCTAAAAAGTCCATTTGGGCTCCACTAGGATCAAACAAGTCCATTTGGGCTCTATTAGGACCAAAGAAGTACAATTGGGCCGATCATGGCAAGTGGCCCAATTAGGTCCTAAATAGTTCATTTGGGCTCTATTAGGATCAAAGAAGTCCATTTTGGCCCCATTAGGACCAAAGAAGTACAAATTGGCCCAGTTAGGTCCAATATGACCTAAAATGTCCAGTTGGGCTGTATTAAGATCAAACAGGTCCATTTGGGCTCCATTAGGACCAAAGAAGTACAAATTGACCCAGTTAGGTCCTTTATGACCTAACAAGTCCATTTGGGCTCAATTAGGATCAAACAAGTCCATTTGGGCTCTATTAGGATTAAACAAGTCCATTTGGGCTCCAATAGGACCAAAGAAGTACAAATTGGCCCAGTTAGGTCCTTTTTGACCTAAAAAGTCCATTTGGGCTCTATTAGGATCAAACAAGCCCATTTGGGAACTACTAGGATCACACAAGTCCATTTGGGCTCTATTAGGATCAAACAAGTCCATTTGGGCTCCATTAGGACCAAAGAAGTACAAATTGGCACAATTAGGTCCTATATGACCTAAAAAGTCCATTTGGGCTCTATTAGGATCAAACAAGTCCATTTGGGCTCCAATAGGACCAAAGAAGTACAAATTGGCACAGTTAGGTCCTATATGACCTAAAATGTCCATTTGGGCTCCATTTGGGTCAAACAAGTCCATTTGGACTCCATTAGGACCAAAGAAGTACAAATTGGCCTAGTTAGGTCCTTTATGACCTAATATGTCCATTTGGGCTCTATTAGGATCAAACAAGTCCATTTGGGCTCCATTAGGACCAAAGATGTAGAAATTGGCCCAGTTAGGTCCTATATGATCTAAAAAGTCCATTTGGGCTCTATTAGGGTCAAACAAGTCCATTTGGGATCCATTAGGACCAAAGAAGTACAAATTGGCACAGTTAGGTCCTATATGACCTAAAATGTCTAGTTGGGCTCTATTAGGATCAAACAAGTCAATTTGGGCTCCAATAGGTTCAAAGAAGTACAAATTGACCCAGTTAGGTCCTATTTGACCTAAAAAGTCCATTTGTGCTCTATTAGGATCAAACATGTCCATTTGGGCTCCATTGGGATCAAAGAAGTACAAATTGGCCCAGTTAGGTCCTTTATGACCAAACAAGTCAATTTGGGCTCTATTAGGATCAAACAAGTCCATTTGGGCTCTATTAGGGTCAAACAAGTCCATTTGGGCTCAAATAGGACCAAAGAACTACAAATTGGCCTAGTTAGGTCCTATATGACCTAAAAAGTGCATTTTGGCTCTATTAGGATCAAACAAGTCCATTTGGGCTCCAATAGGACCAAAGAAGTACAAATTGGCCCAGTTAGGTCCTATATGACCTAAAAAGTCCATTTGGGCTCTATTAGGATCAAACAAGTCCATTTGGGCTCCATTTGGACCAAATAAGTATAAATTGGCACAGTTAGGTCCTTTATGACCTAACAAGTCCATTTGGGATCTATTAGGGTCAAACAAGTCCATTTGGGCTCCATTAGGATCAAAGAAGTACAAATTGGCCCAGTTATGTGCTATATGACCTAAAAAGTGCATTTTGGCTCTATTAGGATCAAACAAGTCCATTTGGGCTACAATAGGACCAAAGAAGTACAAATTGGCCCAGATAGGTCCTATATGACCTAAAAAGTCCATTTGGGCTCTATTAGGATCAAACAAGTCCATTTGGGCTCCAATAGGACCAAAGAAGTAGAAATTGGCCCAGTTAGGTCCTATATGACCTAAAAAGTGCATTTTGGCTCTATTAGGATAAAACAAGTCCATTTGGGCTCTAATAGGATCAACGATGTACAAATTGGCCCAGTTGGGTCCTCTATGACCAAAAAAGTCCATTTAGGCTATATTAGGTTCAAACTTGTCCATTTTGGCTCCAATAGGACCAAAGAAGTACAATTGGGCCGATCGAGGCAATGGGCCCAATTAGGTCCTAACAAGTCGATTTGGGCTTTAATAGGATCAAACAAGTGCATTTTTGCTCCATTAGGACCAAAGAAGTACAAATTGGCCCAGTTAGGTCCAATATGACCTAAAAAGTCCATTTGGGCTCTATTAGGATCAAACAGGTCCATTTAGGCTCCATTAGGACCAAGAAGTACAAATTGACCCAGTTTGGTCCTTTATGACCTAACAAGTCCATTTGGGCTCTATTAGGATCAAACAAGTCCATTTGGGTCAAACAAGTCCATTTGGGCTCCATTAGGACCAAAGAAGTACAAATTGGCCCAGTTAGGTCCTTTATGACCTAATATGTCCATTTGGGCGCTATTAGGATCAAACAAGTCCATTTGGGCTCCATTAGGACCAAAGATGTACAAATTGGCCCAGTTAGGTCCTATATGATCTAAAAAGTCCATTTGGGCTCTATTAGGGTCAAACAAGTCCATTTGGGATCCATTAGGACCAAAGAAGTACAAATTGGCCCAGTTAGGTCCTATAAGACCTAAAAAGTCCATTTGGGCTCTATTAGGATCAAACAAGTCCATTTGGCTCCAATAGGTTCAAAGACGTACAAATTGGCCCAGTTAGGTCCTATTTGACCTAAAAAGTCCATTTGTGCTATATTAGGATCAAACAAGTCCATTTGGGCTCCATTGGGATCAAAGAAGTATAAATTGGCCCAGTTAGGTCCTTTATGATCAAACAAGTCCATTTGGGCTCTATTAGGATCAAACAAGTCCATTTGGGCTCTATTAGGGTCAAACAAGTCCATTTGGGCTCCATTAGGACCAAAGAAGTACAAATTGGCCCAGTTAGGTCCTATATGACCAAAAAAGTCAATTTAGGCTATATTAGGTTCAAACTTTTCCATTTTGGCTCCAATAGGACCAAAGAAGTACAATTGGGCCGATCGAGGCATTGGGCCCAATTAGGTCCTAACAAGTCGATTTGGGCTTTATTAGGATCAAACAAGTGCATTGTTGCTCCATTAGGACCAAAGAAGTACAAATTGGCCCAGTTAGGTCCAATATGACCTAAAAAGTCCATTTGGGCTCTATTAGGATCAAACAGGTCCATTTAGGCTCCATTAGGACCAAAGAAGTACAAATTGGCCCAGTTTGGTCCTTTATGACCTAACACGTCCATTTGGGCTCTATTTGGATCAAACAAGTCCATTTGGGCTCCATTAGGACCAAAGAATTACAATTGGGCTGTTCGGGGCAATTGGCCTAACTAGGTCCTAACAAGTCGATTGGGGCTCAATAAGGATCAAACAAGTCTATTTGGACTCCATTTGGACCAAAGAAGTACAAATTGGCCCTGTTAGGTCCTATATGACCAAAAAAGTCCATTTGGGCTCTATTAGGTTCAAACAAGTCCATTTGGGCTCCATTAGGACCAAAGATTTACAATTGGGCCGTTCGGGGCAATTGGCCCAATTAGGTCCAAACAAGTCGATTTGGGCTCTATTAGGATCAAACAAGTCCATTTGGGCTCCATTTGGACCAAAGAAGTACAATTTGGCCCAGTTAAGTTCTATATGACCTAAAAAGTCCATTTGGGCTCTATTAGGATCAAACAAGTCCATTTTGGATCTAATAGGACCAAAGAAGTAAAAATTGACCCAGTTAGGTCCTTTATAACCATAAAAGTCCATTTGGGCTCTATTAGGATCAAACAAGTCCATCTTGGCTCCAACAGGACCAAAGAAGTATAAAATGGCCCCGTTAGGTCATTTATGACCTAACAAGTCCATTTGGGCTCTATTAGGATCAAACAAGTCCATTTGGTCTATAATAGGGTCAAACAAGTCCATTTGGGCTCCATTAGGACCAAAGAAGTACAAATTGACCCAGTTAGGTCCTATATGACCTAAATCGTCCATTTGGAATCTATTAGAATCAAACAAGTTCATTTGGGCTCCAATAGGACCAAAGAAGCACAAATTGGCCCAGTTAGGTCCTTTATGACCTAAAAAGTCCATTTGGGCTCTATTAGGATCAAACAAGTCCATTTGGGCTACATTAGGACCAAAGAAGTACAAATTGGCCCAGTTAGGTCCTTTTTGACCAAAAAAGTCCATTTGGGCTCTATTAGGATCAAACAAGTCAATTTGGGCTCCAATAGGGCCAAAGAAGTACAAATTGGCCCAGTTAGGTCCTATATGACCTAAAAAGTGCACTTTGGCTCTATTAGGATCAAAAAAGTCCATTTGGCTCCAATAGGACCAAAGAAGTACAAATTGCCGCAGTTAGGTCCTATATGACCTAAAAAGTCCATTTGGGCTCTATTAGGATCAAACAAGTCCATTTGGGCTCTATTAGGGTCAAACAAGTCCATTTGGGCTCCATTAGGACCAAAGAAGTACAAATTGACCCAGTTAGGTCCTTTATGACCTAACAAGTCCATTTGGGCTCTATTAGGATGAAACAAGTCCATTTGGGCTCCATTAGGACCAAAGAAGTACAAATTGGCCCAGTTAGGTCCTTTATGACCTAACAAGTCCATTTGGGCTCTATTAGGATCAAACAAGTCCATTTAGGCTCCAATAGGACCAAAGAAGTACAAATTGGGCCAGATTGGTCCTATATGACCTAAAAAGTCCATTTGGGCTCTATTAGGATCAAACAAGTCCATTTGGGCTCTATTTGGGTCAAACAAGTCCATTTGGGTTCCATTAGGACCAAAGAAGTACAAATTGGCCCAGTTAGGTTCTATATGACCTAAAATGTCTAGTTGGGCTATATTAGGATCAAACAAGTCCATTTGGGCTCTATTTGGGTCAAACAAGTCCATTTGGGTTCCATTAGGACCAAAGAAGTACAAATTGGCCCAATTAGGTTCTATATGACCTAAAATGTCCAGTTGGGCTCTATTAGGATTAAACAAGTCCTTTTGGGCTCCAATGGACCAAAGAAGTACAAATTGGCCCAGTTAGGTCCT
>JAUPTC010000010.1:6800065-6854065 GCA_030762895.1 Sophora flavescens | reverse complement strand
TTAGGATCAAACAAGTCCATTTGGGCTCCAATAGGACCAAAGAAGTACAAATTGGCATAGTTAGGTCCTTTATGACCTAACAAGTCCATTTGGGCTCTATTAGGATTAAACAAGTCCATTTGGGCTCTATTAGGGTAAAACAAGTCCATTTGGGCTCCATTAGGACCAAAGAAGTACAAATTGGCCCAGTTAGGTCCTATATGACCTAAAAAGTCCATTTGGGCTCTATTAGGATCAAACAAGTCCATTTGGGCTCCAATAGGACCAAAGAACTACAAATTGGCCCAGTTATGTCCTATATGACCTAAAAAGAGTATTTTAGCTCTATTAGGATCAAACAAGTCCATTTGGGCTCCAATAGGACCAAAGAAGTACAGATTGGCCCAGTTAGGTCCTATATGACCTAAAAAGTCCATTTGGGCTCTATTAGGATCAAACAAGTCCTTTTGGGCTCCAATAGGACCAAAGAAGTAAAAATTGGCCCAGTTAGGTCCTATATGACCTAAAAAGTCCGTTTGGTCTCTATTAGGATCAAACAAGTCCATTTGGAATACAATAGGACCAAAGAAGTACAAATTGGCCCAGTTAGGTCCTATATGACCTAAAAAGTGCATTTTGGCTCTAGTAGGATCAAACAAGTCCAGTTGGGCTCCAATAGGACCAAAGAAGTACACATTGGCCCAGTTAGGTCCTTGTATGACCTAAAAAGTGCATTTTGGCTCTATTAGGATCAAACAAGTCCATTTGGGCTCCAATTGGACCAAAGAAGTACAAATTGGCCCATATAGGTCCTATATGACTTAAAAAGTCCATTTGGGCTCTATTAGGATCAAACAAATCCATTTGGGCTCCATTAGGACCAAAGAAGTACAAATTGGCCCAGTTAGGTCCTATATGACCTAAAAAGTCCATTTGGGCTCTATTAGGATCAAACAAGTCCAGCAGGGCTCCAATAGGACCAAATAAGTACAAATTTGCCCAGTTAGGTCCTATATGACCTAAAAAGTGCATTTTGGCACTATTAGGATCAAACAAGTCCATTTGGGCTCCAATTGGACCAAGGAAGTACAAATTGGCCCAGATAGGTACTATATGACCTAAAAAGTCCATTTGGCCTCTATTAGGATCAAACAAGTCAATTTGGGCTCCATTAGGACCAAAGAAGTACAAATTGGCCCAGTTAGGTCCTATATGACCTAAAAAGTGTATTTTGGCTCTATTAGGATCAAACAAGTCCATTTGGGCTAAAATAGGATCAAAGAAGTACAAATTGGCCCAGTTAGGTTCTATATGACCTTAAAAGTGCATTTTGGCTCTATTAGGATCAAACAAGTCCATTTGGGCTCCAATAGGACCAAAGAAGTACAAATTAGCCCAGATAGGTCCTATATGACCTAAAAAGTCCATTTGGGCTCTATTAGGATCAAACAAGTCAATTTGGGCTCCATTAGGACCAAAGAAGTACAAATTGGCCCAGTTAGGTCCTATATGACCTAAAAAGTCCGTTTGGTCTCTATTAGGATCAAACAAGTCCATTTGGGCTCTATTAGGGTCAAACAAGTCCATTTGGGCTCCATTAGGACCAAAGAAGTACAAATTGACCCAGTTAGGTGCTATATGACCTAAAAACTCCATTTGGGCTCTATTAGGGTCAAACAAGTGCATTTGGGCTCCATTAGGACCAAAGAAGTACAGATTGGCCCAGTTAGGTCCTTTATGACCTAACAAGTCAATTTGGGCTCCATTAGGACCAAAGAAGTACAAATTGGCCCAGTTAGGTCCTATATGACCTAAAATGTCCATTTGGGCTCTATTAGGATCAAACAAGTCCATTTGGGCTCTATTAGGATCAAACAAGTCCATTTGGGCTCTATTAGGGTCAAACAAGTCCATTTGGGCTCCATTTGGACCAAAGAAGTACAAATTGGCCCAGTTAGGTCCTTTATGACCTAACAAGTCCATTTGGGCTCCAATAGGACCAAAGAAGTACAAATTGGCCCAGTTAGGTCCAATATGACCTAAAAAGTCCATTTGGGCTCTATTAGGATCAAACAAGCCCATTTGGGCAACAATAGGACCAAAGAAGTACAAATTGGCCCAGTTAGGTCCTATATGACCTAAAAAGTCCATTTGGGCTCTATTTGGATCAAACAAGTCCATTTTGGCTCCAATAGGACCAAAGAAGTACAAATTGGCCCAGTTAGGTCCTAAATGACCTAAAAAGTCTATTTGGGCTCTATTAGGATCAAACAAGTCCATTTGGGCTCCAATAGGACCAAAGAAGTACAAATTGGCATAGTTAGGTCCTTTATGACCTAACAAGTCCATTTGGGCTCTATTAGGATTAAACAAGTCCATTTGGGCTCTATTAGGGTAAAACAAGTCCATTTGGGCTCCATTAGGACCAAAGAAGTACAAATTGGCCCAGTTAGGTCCTATATGACCTAAAAAGTCCATTTGGGCTCTATTAGGATCAAACAAGTCAATTTGGGCTCCATTAGGACCAAAGAAGTACAAATTGGCCCAGTTAGGTCCTATATGACCTAAAAAGTCCGTTTGGTCTCTATTAGGATCAAACAAGTCCATTTGGGCTCTATTAGGGTCAAACAAGTCCATTTGGGCTCCATTAGGACCAAAGAAGTACAAATTGACGTTAGGTGCTATATGACCTAAAAAGTCCATTTGGCTCTATTAGGATCAAACAAGTCCATTTGGGCTCCATTAGGACCAAAGAAGTACAAATTGGCCCATTAGGTCCTTTATGACCTAAAAGTCAATTTGGGCTCTATTAGGACCAAAGAAGTACAAATTGGCCCTAGGTCCTATATGACCTAAAATGTCCATTTGGGCTCTATTAGGATCAAACAAGTCCATTTGGGCTCTATTAGGATCAAAAAGTCCATTTGGGCTCTATTAGGGTCAAACAAGTCCATTTGGGCTCCATTAGGACCAAGAAGTACAAATTGGCCCATAGGTTTTATGACCTAAAAGTCCATTTGGGCTCAATAGACCAAGAAGTACAAATTGGCCCATTAGGTCCAATATGACCTAAAAAGTCCATTTGGGCTCTATTAGGATCAAACAAGCCATTTGGGCTACAATAGGACAAAGAAGTACAAATTGGCCCAGTTAGGTCTATATGACCTAAAAAGTCCATTTGGGCTCTATTTGGATCAAACAAGTCCATTTTGGCTCCAATAGGACCAAAGAAGTACAAATTGGCCATTAGGTCCTAAATGACCTAAAAGTCTATTTGGCTCTATTAGGATCAAACAAGTCCATTTGGGCTCCATAGGACCAAGAAGTACAAATTCCTTTATGACCTAAAAGTCCATTTGCTCTATAGGATAAAAAGTCATTTGCTCAGGTAAAAAGTCATTTGGGCTCCATTAGGACCAAAGAAGTACAAATTGGCCCAGTTAGGTCTATATGACCTAAAAAGTCCATTTGGGCTCTATTAGGATCAAACAAGTCCATTTGGGCTCCATAGGACCAAAGAATAAAATGTTAGTCTATGACCTAAAAAGTATTTTGTCTATTAGGATCAAACAAGTCATTTGGGCTCCATTAGACCAAAGAAGTACAAATTGGGTCCTATATGACCTAAAAGTATTTCCTATTAGTCAAACAAGTCCATTTGGGCTCCAATTGGACCAAGAAGTACAATTGGCATTAGGTCTATATGACTAAAAGTCCATTTGGCTCTATTAGGATCAAACAAGTCAATTTGGGCTCCATTAGGACCAAAGAAGTACAAATTGGCCGTTGGGTCTATATGACCTAAAAAGTATTTGGTCTATTAGGATCAAACAAGTCCATTTGGGCTAAAATAGGACCAAGAAGGAAAATTGGCCCATTAGGTCCTATATGACCTAAAAGTCATTTGGCTCTATTAGGATCAAACAAGTCCATTTGGGCTCCAATAGGACCAAAGAAGTACAATTGGGCATTAGGTCCTATATGACCTAAAAAGTCCATTTGGGCTCTATTAGGATCAAACAAGTCCATTTGGGCTCAATAGGACCAAAAGTACAAATTGGCCATTAGGTCCTATATGACCTAAAAGTCATTTGCTCTATTAGGATCAAACAAGTCCATTTGGGCTCCATTAGGACCAAGAAGTACAAATTGGCCCATTAGGTCCTATATGACCTAAAAAGTCCATTTGGGCTCTATTAGGATCAAACAAGTCCATTTGGGCTCAATAGGACCAAATAAGTACAAATTGACCATTAGGTCTATATGACCTAAAAAGTCATTTGGCTCTATTAGGATCAAACAAGTCCATTTGGGCTCCATTGGACCAAAGAAGTACAAATTGGCCAGATAGGTCCTATATGACCTAAAAGTCCATTTGGGCTCTATTAGGATCAAACAAGTCCATTTGGGCTCCATTAGGACCAAGAAGTACAAATTGGCCAGTTAGGTCTATATGACCTAAAAGTCCATTTGGGCTCTATTAGATCAAACAAGTCCATTTGGCTCAAAGGATCAAACAAGTCCATTTGGGCTCCAAAGGACCAAGAAGTACAAATTGGCATTAGGTCTATATGACCTAAAAAGTCATTTGGGCTCTATTAGGATCAAACAAGTCCATTTGGGCTCCATTAGGACCAAGAAGTACAAATTGGCCCATTTAGGTCCTATATGACCTAAAACAAGCCATTTGGGCTCCATTAGGACCAAGAAGTACAAATTGGCCTAGTTAGGTCCTATATGACCTAAAAGCATTTGGCTCTATTAGGATCAAACAAGCCATTTGAGGACCAAAGAAGTAGAAATTGGCCCAGTTAGGTCCTATATGACCTAAAAAGTCCATTTGGGCTCTATTTGGATCAAACAAGTCCATTTTGGCTCTAATAGGACCAAAGAAGTACAAATTTACCCAGTTAGGTCCTATATGACCTAAAAAGTGCATTTTGGCACTATTAGGATCAAACAAGTCCATTTGGGCTCCAATTGGACCAAGGAAGTACAAATTGGCCCAGATAGGTCCTATATGACCTAAAAAGTCCATTTGGCCTCTATTAGGATCAAACAAGTCAATTTGGGCTCCATTAGGACCAAAGAAGTACAAATTGGCCCAGTTAGGTCCTATATGACCTAAAAAGTGTATTTTGGCTCTATTAGGATCAAACAAGTCCATTTGGGCTAAAATAGGATCAAAGAAGTACAAATTGGCCCAGTTAGGTCCTATATGACCTTAAAAGTGCATTTTGGCTCTATTAGGATCAAACAAGTCCATTTGGGCTCCAATAGGACCAAAGAAGTACAAATTGGCCCAGTTAGGTCCTAAATGACCTAAAAAGTCCATTTGGGCTATATTAGGATCAAACAAGTCCATTTGGACTGCAATAGGACCAAAGAAGTACCAACTGGCACAGTTAGGTCCTTTATGACCTAACAAGTCCATTTGGGCTCTATTAGGATCAAACAAGTCCATTTGGGCTTTATTAGGGTCAAACAAGTCCATTTGGGCTCCATTAGGACCAAAGAAGTACAAATTGACCCAGTTAGGTGCTATATAACCTAAAAACTCCATTTGGGCTCTATTAGGGTCAAACAAGTCCATTTGGGCTCCATTAGGACCAAAGAAGTACAGATTGGCCCAGTTAGGTCCTTTATGACCTAAAAAGTCCATTTGGGCTCTATTATGGTCAAACAAGTTCATTTGGGCTCCAATTGGACCAAATAAGTACAAATTGGACCAGTTTGGTCCTATATGACCTAAAATGTCCCGTTGGGCTCTATTAGGATCAAACAAGTCCATTTGGGCTCCAATAGGACCAAAGAAGCACAAATTGGCACAGCGCACTGATCCGCGCCAGAGAACTCGGAACCCAATTTAGCCTTGATTTTGGCCTAATTTAACAAATCTTGTGAAACATGAAATTGTAGGTCTCTTCCTTATCCTTCTAGGGACAACAAGATCACCAAAAGCCGATATCTGTAGCTATATTTATGCACTTACAAGTCCATTTGGGCTCATTGCCCCGATCAGCCCATTTAAGTGAAGGAACAAAGAAGTACAAATTGGCCCAGTTAGGTCCTATATGACCTAAAACGTCCATTTGGGCTCCACTAGGATCAAAAAAGTCCATTTTGGGTCTATTAGGAACAAAGAAGTACAATTGGGCCTATCATGGCAATTGGCCCAATTAGGTCCTAAATAGTTCATTTGGGCTCTATTAGGATCAAACAAGTCCATTTGGGCTCCATTAGGACCAAAGAAGTACAAATTGACCCAGATAGGTCCTATATGACCTAAAAAGTCCATTTGGGCTCTATTAGGATCAAACAAGTCCATTTGGGCTCCAAAAAGACCAAAGAAGTACAAATTGGCACAGTCAGGTCCTTTATGACCTAACAAGTCCATTTGGGCACTATTAGGATCAAACAAGTCCATTTGGGCTCTATTAGGGTCAAACAAGTCCATTTGGGCTCCATTAGGACCAAAGAAGTACAAATTGGCCCAAGTAGGTCCTATATGACCTAAAAAGTCCATTTGGGCTCTATTAGGATCAAACAAGTCCATTTGGGATCCAATAGGACCAAAGAAGTACAAATTGGTACAGTTAGGTCCTATATGACCTAACAAGTCCATTTGGGCTCTACTAGGATCAAACAAGTCCATTTGGGCTCTATTAGGGTCAAACAAGTCCATTTTGGCTCCATTAGGACCAAAGAAGTACAAATTGGCCCAATTAGGTCCTTTATGACCTAACAAGTCCATTTGGGCTCTATTAGGATCAAACAAGTGCATTTGGGCTCCAATAGGACCAAAGAAGTACAAATTGGCCCAGTTTGGTCCTATATGACCTAAAAAGTTCATTTGGCCTCTATTAGGATCAAACAAGTCCATATGGGCTCCACTAGGACAAAAGAAGTACAAATTGGCCCAGTTAGGTCCTTTATTACCTACAAAGTCCATTTGGGACCCAATAGGACCAAAGAAGTACAAATTGGCCCAGTTAGGTCCTATATGACCTAAAAAGTCCATTTGGGCTCTATTAGGATCAAACAAGTCAATTTGGGCTCCAATAGGATCAAAGAAGTACAAATTGGCCCAGTTAGGTCCTATATGACCTTAAAAGTGCATTTTGGCTCTATTAGGATCAAACAAGTCCATTTGGGCTCCAATAGGACCAAAGAAGTACAATTGGGCCGATTAGGTCCTATATGACCTAAAAAGTCCATTTGGGCTCTATTAGGATCAAACAAGTGCATTTGGGCTCTATTAGGGTCAAACAAGTCCATTTGGGCTCCATTAGGACCAAAGAAGTACAAATTGGCCCAGTTAGGTCCTTTATGACCTAACAAGTCCATTTGGGCTCCACTAGGATCAAAGAAGTACAAATTGGCCCAGTTAGGTCCTATATGACCTAAAAAGTCCATTTGGGCTCTATTAGGATCAAACAAGTCCATTTGGGCTCCAATAGGACTAAAGAAGTACAAATTGGCACAGTTAGGTCCTATATGACCTAAAATGTCTAGTTGGGCTGTATTAGGATCAAACAAGTCCATTTGGGCTCCAATAGGACCAAAGAAGTACAAATTGGCCAAGTTAGGTCCTATATGACCTAAACAGTGCATTTTGGCTCTACTAGGATCAAACAAGTCCATTTGGGCTCCAATAGGACCAAAGAAGTACAATTGGGCCGATTAGGTCCTATATGACCTAAAAAGTCCATTTGGGCTCTATTAGGATCAAACAAGTCCATTTGGGCTCCAATAGGACCAAAGAAGTACAAATTGGCCCAGTTAGGTCCTATATGACCTAAAAAGTGCATTTTGGCTCTATTAGCTTCAAACAAGTCCATTTGGGCTCCAATAGGATCAAAGAAGTACAATTCGGCCGATTAGGTCCTATATGACCTAAAAAGTCCATTTGGGCTCTATAAGGATCAAACAAGTCCATTTGGGCTCTATTAGGGTCAAACAACTCCATTTGGGCTCCATTAGGACCAAAGAAGTACAAATTGGCCCAATTAGGTCCTATATGACCTAAAAAGTCCATTTGGGCTCTATTAGGATAAAACAAGTCCTTTTGGGCTCCAATAGGACCAAAGAAGTACAATTGGACGTTGGGTCCTTTATGACCTAACAAGTCCATTTGGGCTCTATTAGGATCAAACAAGTCCATTTGGGCTCCAATAGGACCAAAGAAGTACAAATTGGCCCAGTTTGGTCCTATATGACCTAAAAAGTTCATTTGCCCTCTATTAGGATCAAACAAGTCCATATGGGCTCCATTAGGACAAAAGAAGTACAAATTGGCCCAGTTAGGTCCTTTATTACCTAGAAAGTCCATTTGGGCTCCAATAGGACCAAAGAAGTACAAATTGGCCCAGTTAGGTCCTATATGACCTAAAAAGTCCATTTGGGCTCTATTAGGATCAAACAAGTCAATTTGGGCTCCAATAGGATCAAAGAAGTACAAATTGGCCCAGTTAGGTCCTATATGACCTTAAAAGTGCATTTTGGCTCTATTAGGATCAAACAAGTCCATTTGGGCTCCAATAGGACCAAAGAAGTACAATTGGGCCGATTAGGTCCTATATGACCTAAAAAGTCCATTTGGGCTCTATTAGGATCAAACAAGTCCATTTGGGCTCTATTAGGGTCAAACAAGTCCATGTGGGCTCCATTAGGGCCAACGAAGTACAAGTTGGCCCAGTTAGGTCCTTTATGACCTAACAAGTCCATTTGGGCTCCACTAGGATCAAAGAAGTACAACTTGGCCCAGTTAGGTCCTATATGACCTAAAAAGTCCATTTGGGCTCTATTAGGATAAAACAAGTCTATTTGGGCTCCAATAGGACCAAAGAAATACAAATTGGCCCAGATAGGTCCTATATGACCTAAAAAGTCCATTTGGGCTCTATTAGGATCAAACAAGTCCATTTGGGCTCCAAAAGGACCAAAGAAGTACAAATTGGCCCAGTTAGGTCCTATATGACCTAAAAAGTGCATTTTGGCTCTATTAGCTTCAAACAAGTCCATTTGGGCTCCAATAGGACCAAAGAAGTACAATTCGGCCGATTAGGTCCTACATGACCTAAAAAGTCCATTTGGGCTCTATAAGGATCAAACAAGTCCATTTGGGCTCTATTAGGGTCAAACAACTCCATTTGGGCTCCATTAGGACCAAAGAAGTACAAATTGACCCAATTAGGTCCTATATGACCTAAAAAGTCCATTTGGGCTCTATTAGGATAAAACAAGTCCATTTGGGCTCCAATAGGACCAAAGATGTACAAATTGGCCCAGTTAGGTCCTATATAACCTAAAAAGTCCATTTGGGCTCTATTAGGATCAAACAAGTCCATTTGGGCTCCAATAGGACCAAAGAAGTACAAATTGGCCCAGTTTGGTCCTATATGACCTAAAAAGTTCATTTGCCCTCTATTAGGATCAAACAAGTCCATATGGACTCCATTAGGACAAAAGAAGTACAAATTGGCCCAGTTAGGTCCTTTATTACCTAGAAAGTCCATTTGGGCTTCAATAGGACCAAAGAAGTACAAATTGGCCCAGTTAGGTCCTATATGACCTAAAAAGTCCATTTGGGCTCTATTAGGATCAAACAAGTCCATTTGGGCTCCAATAGGATCAAAGAAGTACAAATTGGCCCAGTTAGGTCCTATATGACCTTAAAAGTGCATTTTGGCTCTATTAGGATCAAACAAGTCCATTTGGGCTCCAATAGGACCAAAGAAGTACAATTGGGCCGATTAGGTCCTATATGACCTAAAAAGTCCATTTGGGCTCTATTAGGATCAAACAAGTCCATTTGGGCTCTATTAGGGTCAAACAAGTCCATGTGGGCTCCATTAGGGCCAACGAAGTACAAATTGGCCCAGTTAGGTCCTTTATGACCTAACAAGTCCATTTGGGCTCCACTAGGATCAAAGAAGTACAACTTGGCCCAGTTAGGTCCTATATGACCTAAAAAGTCCATTTGGGCTCTATTAGGATAAAACAAGTCTATTTGGGCTCCAATAGGACCAAAGAAATACAAATTGGCCCAGATAGGTCCTATATGACCTAAAAAGTCCATTTGGGCTCTATTAGGATCAAACAAGTCCATTTGGGCTCCAATAGGACCAAAGAAGTACAAATTGGCCCAGTTAGGTCCTATATGACCTAAAAAGTCCATTTGGGCTATATTAGGATCAAACAAGTCCATTTGGGCTCCATTAGGACCAAAGAAGTACAAATTGGCACAGTTAGGGGCTTTATGACCTAACAAGTCCATTTGGGTTCTATTAAGATCAAACAAGTCCATTTGGGCTCTATTAGGGTCAAACAGGTCCATTTGGGCTCCATTAGGACCAAAGAAGTACAAATTGGCACAGTTAGGTCATTTATGACCTAACAAGTCCATTTGGGTTCTATTAGGATCAAACAAGTCCATTTGGGCTCTATTAGGGTCAAAGAAGTCCATTTGGGCTCCAATAGGACCAAAGAAGTACAAATTGGCCCAGTTTGGTCCTATATGACCTAAAAAGTTCATTTGGGCTATATTAGGATCAAACAAGTCCATATGGGCTCCATTAGGACAAAAGAAGTACAATTTGGCCCATTAGGTCCTACAAAGTCCATTTGGGCTCCAATAGGACCAAGAAGTACAAATTGGCCGATTAGGTCTATATGACCTAAAAAGTCCATTTGGGCTCTATTAGGATCAAACAAGCCCATTTGGGCTACAATAGGACCAAAGAAGTACAAATTGCCCATTTAGGTCCTATATGACCTAAAAAGTCCATTTGGGCTCTATTAGGATCAAACAAGTCCATTTGGGCTCCATAGGACCAAGAAGTACAAATTGGCCCTTAGGTCTAAATGACCTAAAAGTCCATTTGGGCTCTATTAGGATCAAACAAGTCCATTTGGGCTCCAATAGGACCAAGAAGTACAAATTGGCACGTTAGGTCCTTTATGACCTAACAAGTCATTTGGGCTCTATTAGGAACAAATTAGTCCATTTGGGCTCTATTAGGTCAAACAAGTCCATTTGGGCTCCATTAGGACCAAATAAGTACAAATTGGCCCATTAGGTCCTATATGACCTAAAAAGTCATTTGGGCTCTATTATGATCAAACAAGTCCATTTGGGCTCCAATAGGACCAAAGAAGTACAAATTGGCCCAATTAGGTCTATATGACCTAAAAGTGTATTTTGGCTCCATTAGGATCAAACAAGTCCATTTGGGCTCAAATAGGATCAAAGAAGTACAAATTGGCCCATTAGGTCTATATGACCTTAAAAGTGCATTTCGGCTCTAGTCGGATCTAACAAGTCCATTTGGGCTCCAATAGGACCAAGAGTACAATTGGGCATTAGGTCCTATATGACCAAAAATTCCATTTGGACTCTATTAGGATCAAACAAGTCCAGTTGGGCTCTATTAGGTCAAACAAGTCCATTTGGGCTCCATTAGGACCAAGAAGTACAAATTCGTAGGTCCTTTAGGACCAAACAAGCATGTCCAATAGGATCAAAGTACAAATTGCCATTAGGTCTATATGAACTAAAAAGTCCATTTGGGCTCTATTAGGATAAAACAAGTCCATTTGGGCTCCAAAAGGACCAAAGAAGTACAAATTGGCCCAGATAGGTCCTATATGACCTAAAAAGTCCATTTGGGCTCTATTAGGATCAAACAAGTCCATTTGGGCTCCAATAGGACCAAAGAAGTACAAATTGACTCAGTTAGGTCCTATATGACCTAAAAAGTCCATTTGGGCAATATTAAAACAAGTGCATTTGGGCTCTATTAGGATCAAACAAGTCCATTTGGGCTCTATTAGGGTCAAACAAGTCCATTTGGGCTCCATTAGGACCAAAGAAGTACAAATTGGCCCAGTTAGGTCCTTTATGACCTAACACGTCCATTTGCGCTCCAATAGGACCAAAGAAGTACAAATTGGCCCAATTAGGTCCTATATGACCTAAAAAGTCCATTTGGGCTCTATTAGGATCAAACAAGCCCATTTGGGCTACAATAGGACAAAGAAGTACAAATTGGCCCATTAGGTCTATATGACCTAAAAAGTCCATTTGGGCTCTATTAGGATCAAACAAGTCCATTTGGGCTCCAATAGGACCAAGAAGTACAAATTGCGTTGGGTCCTAAATGACCTAAAAAGTCATTTGGACTCTATTAGGATCAAACAAGTCCATTTGGGCTCCATTAGGACCAAAGAAGTACAAATTGGCCGTTAGGTCTATATGACCTAAAAAGTCCATTTGGGCTCTATTAGGATCAAACAAGTCCATTTGGGCTCATAGGACCAAAGTACAAATTAGGATCAAGGGGAAGAAGAAAGCCATTAGGTCTATATGACCTAAAAAGTCCATTGGCCTATGACAAGTCCATTTGGGCTCTATTAGGGTCAAACAAGTCCATTTGGGCTCCATTAGGACCAAAGAAGTACAAATTGACCCAGTTAGGTCTATATGACCTAAAAACTCATTTGGGCTCTATTAGGATCAAACAAGTCCATTTGGGCTCGATTAGGCGCAAACAAGTACATATTGGCACCGTTAGGACCTATATGACCTAAAAGTATTTGGCTCTATTAGGATCAAAGTCCAGGGGACCAAAGAAGTACAAAATGGGGTCCTATATGACCTAAAAAGTCCATTTGGTCTATTAGGATCAAACAAGTCCATTGGCTCCAATAGGACAAAAAAGTACAAAGAGGTCCTATATGACCTAAAAAGTCCATTTGGGCTCTATTAGGATCAAACAAGTCCATTTGGGCTACAATAGGACCAAAGAAGTACAAATTGGCCCAGTTAGGTCCTATATGACCTAAAAGTCCATTTGGCTCTATTAGGATCAAACAAGTCCATTTGGGCTCCAATAGGACCAAAGAAGTACAAATTGGCCCAGTTAGGTCCTATATGACCTAAAAAGTCCATTTGGCTCTATTAGGATCAAACAAGTCCATTTGGGCTCCAATAGGACCAAAGAAGTACAAATTGGCCCATTAGGTCCTATATGACCTAAAAAGTCTATTTGGGCTCTATTAGGATCAAACAAGTCCATTTGGGCTCCATTAGGACCAAAGAAGTACAAATTGGCATATTAGGTCCTTTATGACCTAACAAGTCCATTTGGGCTCTGTTAGGATCGAACAAGTCCATTTGGGCTCCAATAGGACCAAAGAAGCACAAATTGGCCCAGTTAGGCCCTATATGACCTAAAAAGTCCATTTGGGCTCTATTAGGATCAAACAAGTCCATTTGGGCTCCAATAGGACCAAACAAGTACAAATTGGCCCAATTAGGTCCTATATGACCTAAAATGTCATTTGGGCCCTATTAGGATCAAACAAGTCCATTTGGGCTCCAATAGGACCAAAGAAGTACAACTTGGCCCAGTTAGGTCCTATATGACCCAAAATGTCTATTTTGGCTCTATTAGGATCAAACAAGTCCATTTGGGCTCTAATAGGACCAAAGAAGTACAAATTAGCCTAGTTAGGTCATATGACCTAAAAAGTGCATTTTGGCTCTATTAGGATCAAACAAGTCCATTTGGGCTCCAATAGGACCAAAGAAGTACAAATTGGCCCAGTTAGGTCCTATATGACCTAAAAAGTCTATTTGGGCTCTATTAGGATCAAACAAGTCCATTTGGGCTCCATTAGGACCAAGAAGTACAAATTGGCATATTAGGTCCTATATGACCTAAAAAGTCCATTTGGCTCTATTAGGATTAAACAAGTCCATTTGGGCTCTATTAGGGTCAAACAAGTCCATTTGGGCTCCATTAGGACCAAAGAAGTACAAATTGACCCAGTTAGGTCTATATGACCTAAAAAGTCCATTTGGGCTCTATTAGGATCAAACAAGTCCATTTGGGCTCCATTAGGACCAAAGAAGTACAAATTGGCCCATTAGGTCCTTTATGACCTAAAAGTATTGGTATTAGGACAAGAAGTACAAATTGGCCCATTAGGTCCTATATGACCTAAAAGTCCATTTGGGCTCTATTAGGATCAAACAAGTCCATTTGGGCTCTATTAGGATCAAACAAGTACATTTGGGAAGGTCAAAAGCCATGCTCATAGACAAGCAGACAAACAAGTCCATTTGGGCTCCAATAGGACCAAGATGTACAAATTCGCCCAGTTTGGTCCTATATGTCCTAAAAAGTCCATTTGGGCTCTATTAGGGTCAAACAAATCCATTTGGGCTCCATTAAGACCAAAGATGTACAAATTAGCCCAATTAGGACCTATATGACCTAAAAAGTGCATTTTGGCTCTATTAGGATCAAACAAGTCCATTTGGGCTCCAATAGGACCAAAGAAGTACAAATTGGCCCAGTGAGGTCCTATATGACCTAAAAAGTCCATTTGTGCTCTATTAGGATCAAACAAGTCCATTTGGGCTCCAATAGGACCAAAGAAGTACAAATTGGCATAGTTAGGTCCTATATGACCTAAAAGTCATTTCTATAGATCAAAAATCATTGCTAGGTCAAACAAGTCCATTTGGGCTCCATTAGGACCAAAGAAGTACAAATTGGCCCATTAGGTCCTATATGACCTAAAAAGTCCATTTGGGCTCTATTAGGATCAAACAAGTCCATTTGGGCTCCAATAGGACCAAAGAAGTACAAATTGGCCCAGTTAGGTCTATATGACCTAAAAGTATTTGGCTCTATTAGGATCAAACAAGTCCATTTGGGCTCCAATAGGACCAAAGAAGTACAAATTGGCCCAGTTAGGTCCTATATGACCTAAAAAGTCCATTTGGGCTCTATTAGGATCAAACAAGTCCATTTGGGCTCCATTAGGACCAAAGAATTACAAATTGGCCGATTAGGTCTATATGACCTAAAAAGTCCATTTGGGCTCTATTAGGATCAAACAAGTCCATTTGGGCTCCAATAGGACCAAAGAAGTACAAATTGGCCCAGTTAGGTCCTATATGACCTAAAAGCATTTGGCTCTAAGACAAACAAGTCCATTTGGGCTCCAATAGGACCAAAGAAGTACAAATTGGCCCAGTTAGGTCCTATATGACCTAAAAGTCCATTTGGCTCTATTAGGATCAAACAAGTCCATTTGGGCTCCAATAGGACCAAAGAAGTACAAATTGGCCCATTAGGTCCTATATGACCTAAAAAGTCCATTTGGGCTCTATTAGGATCAAACAAGTCCATTTGGGCTCCAATAGGACCAAAGAAGTACAATTTGGCCCATTAGGTACGATATGAACTAAAGAGTCCATTTGGGCTCTATTAGGATCAAACAAGGCCATTTGGGCTCCAATAGGACCAAAGAAGTACAAATTGGCCCAGTTAGGTCCTATATGACCTAAAAAGTCCATTTGGGCTCTATTAGGATCAAACAAGTCCATTTGGGCTCCAATAGGACCAAAGAAGTACAAATTGGCCCAGTTAGGTCCTATATTACCAACAAAGGCCATTTGGGCTCTAGTAGTATCAAACAAGTCCATTTGGGCTCCAGTGGGACCCAAGAAGTACAAATTGGCCATTAGGTCCTATATGACCTAAAAAGTCTATTTGGGCTCTATTAGGATCAAACAAGTCCATTTGGGCTCCAATAGGACCAAAGAAGTACAAATTGGCCCATTAGGTCCTATATGACCTAAAAGTCCATTTGGCTCTATTAGGATCAAACAAGTCCATTTGGGCTCCAATAGGACCAAAGAAGTACAATTGGGCCGATTAGGTCCTATATGACCTAAAAAGTCCATTTGGGCTCTATTAGGATCAAACAAGTCCATTTGGGCTCCAATAGGACCAAAGAAGTACAAATTGGTCCTGTTAAGTCCTATACGACCTAAAAAGTCCATTTGGACTCTATTAGGATCAAACAAGTCCATTTGGGCTCCAATAGGACCAAATAATTACAAATAGGGCCAGTTAGGTCCTATATGACCTAAAAAGTGCATTTGGGCTCTATTAGGATCAAACAAGTCCATTTGGGCTCCAATAGGACCAAAGAAGTACAAATTGGACCAGATAGGTCCTATATGACCTAAAAAGTCCATTTGGGCTCTATTAGGATCAAACAAGTCCATTTGGGCGCCAATAGAACCAAAGACGTACAAATTGGCCAGTTAGGTCCTATATGTCCTAAAAAGTCCATTTGGGCTCTATTAGGATCAAACAAGTTCATTTAGGCTCCATTAGGACCAAAGAAGTACAAATTGGCCCGATTAGGTCTATATGACCTAAAAAGTCCATTTGGGCTCTATTAGGATCAACAAGTCCGCAAGGACCAAAGAAGTACAAATTGGCCCATTAGGTCCTATATGACCTAAAAAGTCCATTTGGGCTCTATTAGGATCAAACAAGTCCATTTGGGCTCCATTAGGACAAAAGTAAATTGGCCTAGGTTTATGACCTAAAAGTCATTTGGGCTCTATTAGGACCAAGAAGTAAAATTGGCCCATAGGTCCTATATGACCTAAAAGTGATTTGGCTCTATTAGGACAAAGTCCATTTGGGTCTATAGGATCAAAAAGTCCAATTGGGCCTAAGGCCAGCCATTAGGACAAAAAGAAAAGCAGATCAAACAAGTCCATTTGGCTCCATAGGACCAAGAAGTACAAATTGGCGATTAGGTCCAAGACCTAAAAGCCATTTGGGCTCTATTAGGATCAAACAAGTCCATTTGGGCACCAATAGACAAAGAAGTACAAATTGGCCGATTAGGTCCTATATGACCTAAAAGTCCATTTGGGCTCTATTAGGATCAAACAAGTCCATTTGGGCTCCAATAGGACCAAAGAAGTACAAATTGATTAGGTCTAAATGACCTAAAAGTCCATTTGGGCTCTATTAGGATCAAACAAGTCCATTTGAGCTCCAATAGGACCAAAGAAGTACAAATTGATTAGGTCTATATGACCTAAAAGTCCATTTGGGCTCTATTAGGATTAAACAAGTCCATTGGGCTCAAAAGTCCATGGGCTCCATAGGACCAAAGAAGTACAAATTGGCCCATTGGGTCTATAGACCTAAAAAGTCCATTTGGGCTCTATTAGGATCAAACAAGTCCATTGGGCCCAATAGGACCAAGAAGTACAAATTGGCCCATTAGGTCTATATGACCTAAAAAGTCCATTTGGGCTCTATTAGGATCAAGCAAGTCCATTTGGGCTCCAATAGGACCAAGGTACAAATTGGCTCGTTGGGTCCTATATGACCTAAAAAGTCATTTGGGCTCTATTAGGATCAAACAAGTCCATTTGGGCTCCAATAGGACCAAAGAAGTACAAATTGGCCCAGTTAGGTCTATATGACCTAAAAGTCCATTTGGGCTCTATTAGGATCAAACAAGTCCATTTGGGCTCCATTAGGACCAAGAGTACAAATTGGATAGGTCCTATATGACCTAAAAAGTCCATTTGGGCTCTATTAGGATCAAACAAGTCCATTTGGGCTCCAATAGGACCAAGAAGTACAAATTGGCCCAGTTAGGTCCTATATGACCAACACAAGACAAAAAGTCCATTGGGCTCCAATAGGACAAAGATACAAATTGGCCCATTAGGTCATATGACTAAAAGTCCATTTGGGCTCTATTAGGATCAAACAAGTCCATTTGGGCTCCATTAGGACAAGAAGTACAAATTGGCCCAGTTAGGTCCTATATGACCTAAAAAGCCATTTGGGCTCTATTAGGATCAAACAAGTCCATTTGGGCTCCAATAGGACCAAGAAGTACAAATTGGCCGTTAGGTCCTATATGACCTAAAAGTCCATTTGGCTCTATTAGGATCAAACAAGTCCATTTGCCCTCCGTTAGGACCAAAGAAGTACAAATTGGCCCACTTAGGTCCTGTATGACCTAAAATGTCCAGTTGGGCTCTATTAGGATCAAACAAGTTCGTTTGGGCTCCAATAGGACCCAAGAAGTACAAATTGGCCCAGTAAGGTCCTATATGACCTAAAAAGTCTATTTGGGCTCTATTAGGATCAAACAAGTCCATTTGGGCTCCAATAGGACCAAAGAAGTACAAATTGGCCCACTTAGGTCCTATATGACCTAAAAAGTCCATTTGGGCTCTATTGGGATCAAACAAGTCCATTTGGGCTCCAATAGGACCAAAGAAGTACAAATTGACCCAGTTAGGTCCTATATGACATAAATGTCCAGTTGGGCTCTATTAGGATCAAACAAGTCCATTTGGGCTCCAATAGGACCAAAGAAGTACAAATTGGCCCGGTTAGGTCCTATATGACCTAAAAAGTGTATTTTGGCTCTATTAGGATCAAACAAGTCCATTTGGGCACTATTAGGATCAAACAAGTCCATTTGGGCTCCAATAGGACCAAAGAAGTACAAATTGGCCCATTAGGTCTATATGACCTAAAAAGTCTATTTGGGCTCTATTAGGATCAAACAAGTCCATTTGGGCTCCATTAGGACCAAAGAAGTACAAATTGGCCCAGTTAGGTCTTTATGACCTAACAAGTCCATTTGGGCTCCAATAGGACCAAAGAAGAAATGCGTTAGGTCTATACCTAAAAGTCCATTTGGGCTCTATTAGGATCAAACAAGTCCATTTGGGCTCCAATAGGACCAAGAAGTACAAATTGGCCCGATTAGGTCCTATATGACCTAAAAAGTCCATTTGGGCTCTATTAGGATCAAACAAGTCCATTTGGGCTCCAATAGGACCAAAGAAGTACAAATTGGCCCAGTTAGGTCCTATATGACCTAAAAGTCCATTTGGGCTCTATTAGGATCAAACAAGTCCATTTGGGCTCCAATAGGACCAAAGAAGTACAAATTGGCCCAGTTAGGTCCTATACGACCTAAAAGTGCATTTGGCTCTATTAGGATCAAAAAGTCCATTTGGGCTCCAATAGGACCAAAGAAGTACAAATTGACCCAGTTAGGTCCTATATGACCTAAAAAGTCCATTTGGTTTCTATTAGGATCAAACAAGTCATTTGGGCTCCATTAGGACCAAAGAAGTACAAATTGGCCCAGTTAGGTCCTATATGACCTAAAAAGTGCATTTGGGCTCTATTAGGATCAAACAAGTCCATTTGGGCTCCAACAGGACCAAAGAAGTACAAATTGGCCCGATTAGGTCCTATATGACCTAAAAGTGCATTTGGCTCTATTAGGATCAAACAAGTCCATTTGGGCTCCATTTGGACCAAAGAAGTACAAATTGGCCCGTTAGGTCCTATATGACCTAAAAGTCCATTTGGGCTCTATTAGGATCAAACAAGTCCATTTGGGCTCCATTAGACCAAGAAGTACAAATTGGCCCAGTTAGGTCCTATATGACCTAAAAAGTCCATTTGGGCTCTATTAGGATCAAACAAGTCCATTTGGGCTCCATTAGGACCAAAGAAGTATAAATTGGCCCATTAGGTCTATATGACCTAAAAGTCCATTTGGGCTCCATTAGGACCAAAGAAGTACAAATTGGCCCAGTTAGGTCCTATATGACCTAAAAGTCCATGTTGGCTCTATGAGCATCAAACAACTCCATTTGGGCTCCATTAGGACCAAAGAAGTATAAATTGGCCCAGTTAGGTCCTATATGACCTAAAAAGTCCATTTGGCTCTATTAGGATCAAACAAGTCCATTTGGGCTCCAATAGGACCAAAGAAGTACAATTTGGCCCAGTTTGGTCCTATATGACCTACAAAAGTCCATTTGGGCACTATTAGGATCAAACAAGTGCATTTGGGCTCCATTAGGACCAAGAAGTACAAATTGGCCCAGTTAGGTCTATATGACCTAAAGAGTCCATTTGGGCTCTATTAGGATCAAACAAGTCTATTTGGGCTCCATTAGGACCAAAGAAGTACAAATTGGCCCATTAGGTCCTATATGACCTAAAAGTCCATTTGGGCTCTATTAGGATCAAACAAGTCCATTTGGGCTCCAATAGGACCAAGAAGTAAAATTGGCCCAGTTAGGTCTATATGACCTAAAAAGTCCATTTGGGCTCTATTAGGATCAAACAAGTCCATTTGGGCTCCAATAGGACCAAAGAAGTACAAATTGGCCCGTTAGGTCTATATGACCTAAAGTATGGCCTTGGATCAAACAAGTCCATTTGGGCTCCAATAGGACCAAAGAAGTACAAATTGGCCCATTAGGTCCTATATGACCTAAAAAGTCCATTTGGGCTCTATTGGATGAATAGGACCAAAGAAGTACAAAATGGCCCATATTGTTACTATATAACCTAAAAAGTCCATTTGGGCTCTATTAGGATCAAACAAGTCCATTTGGGCTCCAATAGGACAAAAGAAGTACAAATTGGCCCAGTTAGGTCCTATATTACCTAAAAAGTCCATTTGGGCTCTACTTGGATCAAACAAGTCCATTTGGGCTCCAATAGGACCAAAGAAGTACAAATTGGCCCGATTAGGTCCTATATGACCTAAAAGTCTATTTGGGCTCTATTAGGATCAAACAAGTCCATTTGGGCTCCAATAGGACCAAAGAAGTACAAATTGGCCTAGTTAGGTCCTATATGACCTAAAAGTCCATTTGGGCTCTATTAGGATCAAACAAGTCCATTTGGGCTCCAATAGGACCAAAGAAGTACAAATTGGCCCGGTCCTATATGACCAAAAAAGTCATTTGGGCTCTATTAGGATCAAACAAGTCCATTTGGGCTCCAATAGGACCAAAGAAGTACAAATTGGCCCATTAGGTCTATATGACCTAAAAAGTCCATTTGGGCTCTATTAGGATCAAACAAGTCCATTTGGGCTCCAATAGGACCAAAGAAGTACAAATTGGCCCAGTTGGGTCCTATATGACCTAAAAAGTCCATTTGGGCTCTATTAGGATCAAAAAAGTCCATTTGGGCTCCAATAGGACCAAAGAAGTACAAATTGGCCCATTAGGTCCTATATGACCTAAAAGTCCATTTGGCTCTATTAGGATCAAACAAGTCCATTTGGACTCCAATAGGACCAAAGAAGTACAAATTGGCTCAGTTAGGTCTATATGACCTAAAAGTCCATTTGGGCTCTATTAGGATCAAACAAGTCCATTTGGGCTCCAATAGGACCAAAGAAGTACAAATTGAACCAGATAGGTCATATATGACCTAAAAAGTCCGTTTGGGCTCTATTAGGATCAAACAAGTCCATTTGGGCCCCAATAGGACCAAAGAAGTACAAATTGGCCCAGTTAGGTCCTATATGACCTAAAAAGTCCATTTGGGCTCTATTAGGATCAAACAAGTCCATTTGGGCTCCATTAGGACCAAAGAAGTACAAATTGGCCCAGTTAGGTCTATATGACCTAAAAAGTGCATTTTGGCTCTATTAGGATCAAACAAGTCCATTTGGGCTCCATAGGACCAAGGAAGTAGAAATTGGCCCAGTTAGGTCCTATATGACCTAAAAGTCCATTTGGCTCTATTAGGATCAAACAAGTCCATTTGGGCTCCAATAGGACCAAAGAAGTACAAATTGGCCCATTAGGTCCTATATGACCTAAAAAGTCCATTTGGGCTCTATTAGGATCAAACAAGTCCATTTGGGCTAAAATAGGACCAAAGAAGTACAAATTGGCCCAGTTAGGTCCTATATGACCTAAAAAGTGCATTTTGGCTCTATTAGGATCAAACAAGTCCATTTGGGCACCAAGAGGACCTAAGAAGGACAATGGGCCGATTAGGTCCTATATGACCTAAAAGTCCATTTGGGCTCTATTAGGATCAAACAAGTCCATTTGGGCTCCAATAGGACCAAGAAGTACAAATTGGCCCAGTTAGGTCCTAAATGACCTAAAAAGTCCATTTGGGCTCTATTAGGATCAAACAAGTCCATTTGGGCTCCATTAGGACCAAAGAAGTACAAATTGGTCCAGTTAGGTCCTATATGACCTAAAAAGTCCATTTGGGCTCTATTAGGATCAAACAAGTCCATTAGGGCTCCAATAGGACCAAATAAGTACAAATTAGTTTGTTAGGTCCTATGACCTAAAAAGTACATTTTGGCACTATTAGGTTCAAACAAGTCCATTTGGGCTCCAATTGGACCAAAGAAGTACAAATTAGCCCAGATAGGTCCTATATGACCTAAAAAGTCCATTTGGGCTCTATTAGGATCAAACAAGTCAACTTGGGCTCCATTAGGACCAAAGAAGTACAAATTGGCCCAGTTAGGTCCTATATGACCTAAAAAGTCAGTTTTGTCTCTATTAGGATCAAACAAGTCCATTTGGGCTCTATTAGGGTCAAACAAGTCCATTTGGGCTCCATTAGGACCAAAGAAGTACAAATTGACCCAGTTAGGTGCTGTATGACCTAAAAACTCCATTTGGGCTCTATTAGGGTCAAACAAGTCCATTTGGGCTCCATTAGGACCAAAGAAGTACAGATTGGGGTGGGTCCTTTAGGACCTAACAAGTCAATTTGGGTCCATTAGGACCAAAGAAGTACAAATTGGCCCGATTGGGTCTTATGACCTAAAATGTCCATTTGGGCTCTATTAGGATCAAACAAGTCCATTTGGGCTCTATTAGGATCAAACAAGTCCATTGGGCTCTATTAGGGTCAAACAAGTCCATTTGGGCTCCATTAGGACCAAAGAAGTACAAATTGCCCGATTAGGTCCTTTATGACCTAACAAGTCCATTTGGGCTCCAATAAGACCAAGAAGTACAAATTGGCCCAGATTAGGTCCAATATGACCTAAAAAGTCCATTTGGGCTCTATTAGGATCAAACAAGCCCATTTGGGAACAATAGGACCAAGAAAGTAGAAATTGGCCCGATTAGGTCCTATATGACCTAAAAAGTCCATTTGGGCTCTATTTGGATCAAACAAGTCCATTTTGGCTCCAATAGGACCAAAGAAGTACAAATTGGCCCGATTAGGTCTAAATGACCTAAAAGGTCTATTTGGGCTCTATTAGGATCAAACAAGTCCATTTGGGCTCCAATAGGACCAAAGAAGCACAAATTGGCATAGTCAGGTCCTTTGTGACCTAACAAGTCCATTTGGGCTCTATTAGGATCAAACAAGTCCATTTGGGCTCTATTATGGTCAAACAAGTCCATTAGGGCTCCATTAGGACCAAAGAAGTACAAATCGGCCCAGTAAGGTCCTATATGAGCTAAAAAGTCCATTTGGGCTCTATTAGGATCAAACAAGTCCATTTGGGCTCCAATAGGACCAAAGAAGTACAAATTGGCCCAGTTATGTCCTATATGACCTAAAAAGAGTATTTTAGCTCTATTAGGATCAAACAAGTCCATTTGGGCTCCAATAGGACCAAAGAAGTACAGATTGGCCCAGTTAGGTCCTATATGACCTAAAAAGTCCATTTGGGCTCTATTAGGATCAAACAAGTCCTTTTGGGCTCCAATAGGACCAAAGAAGTACAAATTGGCCCAGTTAGGTCCTATATGACCTAAAAAGCCCGTTTGGTCTCTATTAGGATCAAACAAGTCCATTTGGAATACAATAGGACCAAAGAAGTACAAATTGGCCCAGTTTGGTCCTATATGACCTAAAAAGTGCATTTTGGCTCTAGTAGGATCAAACAAGTCCAGTTGGGCTCCAATAGGACCAAAGAAGTACACATTGGCCCAGTTAGGTCCTTGTATGACCAAAAAAGTGCATTTTGGCTCTATTAGGATCAAACAAGTCCATTTGGGCTCCAATTGGACCAAAGAAGTACAAATTGGCCCATATAGGTCCTATATGACTTAAAAAGTCCATTTGGGCTCTATTAGGATCAAACAAATCCATTTGGGCTCCATTAGGACCAAAGAAGTACAAATTGGCCCAGTTAGGTCCTATATGACCTAAAAAGTCCATTTGGGCTCTATTAGGATCAAACAAGTCCATTAGGGCTCCAATAGGACCATATAAGTACAAATTTACCCAGTTAGGTCCTATATGACCTAAAAAGTGCATTTTGGCACTATTAGGATCAAACAAGTCCATTTGGGCTCCAATTGGACCAAGGAAGTACAAATTGGCCCAGATAGGTCCTATATGACCTAAAAAGTCCATTTGGCCTCTATTAGGATCAAACAAGTCAATTTGGGCTCCATTAGGACCAAAGAAGTACAAATTGGCCCAGTTAGGTCCTATATGACCTAAAAAGTGTATTTTGGCTCTATTAGGATCAAACAAGTCCATTTGGGCTCCAATTGGACCAAAGAAGTACAAATTGGCCCATATAGGTCCTATGTGACCTAAAAAGTCCATTTGGGCTCTATTAGGATCAAACAAGTCCATTTGGGCTCCAATAGGACCAAAGAAGTACAAATTGGCCCAGTTAGGTCCTAAATGACCTAAAAAGTCCATTTGGGCTCTATTAGGATCAAACAAGTCCATTTGGACTCCAATAGGACCAAAGAAGTACCAACTGGCACAGTTAGGTCCTTTATGACCTAACAAGTCCATTTGGGCTCTATTAGGATCAAACAAGTCCATTTGGGCTTTATTAGGGTCAAACAAGTCCATTTGGGCTCCATTAGGACCAAAGAAGTACAAATTGACCCAGTTAGGTGCTATATGACCTAAAAACTCCATTTGGGCTCTATTAGGGTCAAACAAGTCCATTTGGGCTCCATTAGGACCAAAGAAGTACAGATTGGCCCAGTTAGGTCCTTTATGACCTAACAAGTCAATTTGGGCTCCATTAGGACCAAAGAAGTACACATTGGCCCAGTTAGGTCCTATATGACCTAAAATGTCCATTTGGGCTCTATTAGGATCAAACAAGTCCATTTGGGCTCCAATAGGACCAAAGAAGTACAGATTGGCCCAGTTAGGTCCTATAAGACCTAAAAAGTCCATTTTGGCTCTATTAGGATCAAACAAGTCCATTTGGGCTCCAATAGGACCAAAGAAGTTCAAATTGGCCCAGTTAGGTCCTATATGACCTAAAAAGTCCGTTTCGTCTCTATTAGGATCAAACAAGTCCATTTGTGATACAATAGGACCAAAGAAGTAGAAATTGGCCCAGTTAGGTCCTATATGACCTAAAAAGTGCATTTTGGCTCTATTAGGATCAAACAAGTCCATTTGGGCTCCAATAGGACCAAAGAAGTACAAATTGGCCCAGTTAGGTCCTATATGACCTAAAAGTGCATTTGGCTCCATTAGGATCAAACAAGTCCATTTGGGCTCAATTGGACAAAGAAGTACAAATTGGCCCATATAGGTGCTATATGACCTAAAAAGTCCATTTGGGCTCTATTAGGATCAAACAAGTCCATTTGGGCTCCATTAGGACCAAGAAGTACAAATTGGCCCAGTTAGGTCCTATATGACCTAAAACCTGCATTTTGGCTCTATTAGGTTCAAACAAGTGCATTTGGGCTCCAGTAGGACCAAAGAAGTACAAATTGGCACAGTTATGTCCTATATGACCTAAAAAGTCCATTTGGGCTCTATTAGGATCAAACAAGTCCATTTGGGTTTAGGTCAAACAAGTCCATTTGGGCTCCATTAGGACCAAAGAAGTATAAATTGGCTCAGTTAGGTCCTTTATGACTTAACAAGTCAATTGGGCTCCATTAGGATCAAGAAGTACAAATTGGCACAGTTAGGTCTATGACCTAAAAAGTCCGTTTGGTCTCTATTAGGATCAAACAAGTCCATTTGGAATACAATAGGACCAAAGAAGTACAAATTGGCCCAGTTAGGTCTTCATGACCTAAAAATTGTTTGGGCTCTATTAGGATCAAACAAGTCCATTTGGGCTCCAAAGGACCAAAGAAGTACAAATTGGCTAGTTAGGTCCTATATGACCTAAAAAGTGTATTTTGGATCTATTAGGATCAAACAAGTCCATTTGGGCTCGAATAGGACCAAAGAAGTACAAATTGGCCCAGTTAGGTCCTATATGACCTAAAAAGTTCATTTGGGCTCTATTAGGATCAAACAAGTCCATTTGGGCTCCAATAGGACCAAAGAAGTACAAATTGGCCCAGTTAGGTCCTATATGACCTAAAAAGTCCCTTTGGTCTCTATTTGGATCAAACAAGTCTATTTGGAATACAATAGGACCAAAGAAGTGCAAATTGGCCCAGTTAGGTCCTATATGACCTAAAAAGAGCATTTTGGCTCTATTAGGATCAAACAAGTCCATTTGGACTCCAATAGGACCAAAGAAGTACAAATTGGCCCAGTTAGGTCCTATATGACCTAAAAAGTGTATTTTGGCTCTATTAGGATCAAAAAAGTCCATTTGGGCTCGAATAGGACCAAAGAAGTACAAATTGGCCCAGTTACGTCTTATATGACCTAAAAAGTCCATTTGGGCGCTATTAGGATTTGGGCTCCAATAGGACTAAAGAAGTACAAATTGGCCCAATTAGGTCCTATATGACCTAAAAAGTGCGTTTGGTCTCTATTAGGATCAAACAAGTCCATTTGGAATACAATAGGACCAAAGAAGTACAAATTGGCCCAGTTAAGTCCTATATGACCTAAAAAGTGTATTTTGGCTCTATTAGGATCAAACAAGTCCATTTGGGCTCCAATAGGACCAAAGAAGTACAAATTGGCTCGATTGGGTCTATATGACCTAAAAAGTGTATTTTGGCTCTATTAGGATCAAACAAGTCCATTTGGGCTCCAATAGGACCAAAGAAGTACAAATTGGCCTAGTTAGGTCCTATATGACCTAAAAAGTCCATTTGGCCTCTATTAGGATCAAACAAGTCCATTTGGTCTCCAATAGGACCAATGAAGTACAAATTGGCCCAGTTAGGTCCTTTATGACCTAACAAGTACATTTTGGCTCTTTTAGGTTCAAACAAGTCCATTGGGGCTCTATTAGGATCAAACAAGTACATTTGGCATCCATTAGGACCAAAGAAGTATAAATTGGCCCACTTAGGTCCTATATTAACTAAAAAGTACATTTGGGCTCTATTAGGATCAAACAAGTCCATTTGGGCTCCAATAGGACCAAAGAAGTACCAATTGGCACAGTATGGTCCTTTATGACCTAAAAAATCTATTTGGGCTCTATTAGGATCAAACAAGTCCATTTGGGCTCCATTAGGACCAAAGAAGTACAAATTGGCCCAATTAGGTCCTATATGACCTAACAAGTGCATTTTGGCACTATTAGGATCAAACAAGTCCATTTGGGCTCCAATAGGACCAAAGAAGTACAAATTGGCCCAGATAGGTCCTATATGACCTAAAAAGTCCATTTGGGCTCTATTAGGATCAAACAAGTCCATTTGGGCTCCAATAGGACCAAAGAAGTACAGATTGGCCCAGTTAGGTCCTATATGACCTAAAAAGTGCATTTTGGCTCTATTAGGATCAAACAAGTCCATTTGGGCTCCAATAGGACCAAAGAAGTACAAATTGGCCCAGTTAGGTCCTATATGACGTCACAAGTCCATTTGGGCTCTATTCGGATCAAACAAGTCCATTTGGGCTCCAATAGGACCAAAGAAGTACAAATTGGCCCAGTTAGGTCCTATATGACCTAAAAAGTCCATTTGGACTCTATTAGGATCAAACAAGTCCATTTGGGCTCCCTTAGGACCAAAGATGTACAAATTGGCCCAATTAGGTTCTATATGACCTAAAATGTCCAGTTTGGCTCTATTAGGATCAAACAAGTCCATTTGGGCTCCAATAGGACCAAAGAAGTACAAATTGACCCAGTTAGGACGTATATGACCTAAAAAGTCCGTTTGGTCTCTATTGGGATCAAACAAGTCCATTTGGAATACAATAGGACCAAAGAAGTGCAAATTGGCCCAGTCAGGTCCTATATGACCTAAAAAGAGCATTTTGGCTCTATTAGGATCAAACAAGTCCATTTGAGCTCCAATAGGACCAAAGAAGTACAGATTGGCCCAGTTAGGTCCTATATGACCTAAAAAGTCCATTTGGGCTCTATTAGGATCAAACAAGTCCATTTGGAATACAATAGGACCAAAGAAGTGCAAATTGGCCCAGTTAGGTCCTATATGACCTAAAAAGACATTTTGGCTCTATTAGGATCAAACAAGTCCATTTGGGCTCCAATAGGACCAAAGAAGAACAAATTGGCCCAGTTAGGTCCTATATAACCTAAAAAGTGTATTTTGGCTCTATTAGGATCAAACAAGTCCATTTGGGCTCCAATAGGACCAAAGAAGTACAAATTGGCCCAATTAGGTCCTATATGACCTAAAAAGTCCATTTGGGCTCTATTAGGATTTGGGCTCCAATAGGACCAAAGAAGTACAAATTGGCCCAATTAGGTCCTATATGACCTAAAAAGTCCGTTTGGTCTCTATTAGGATCAAACAAGTCCATTTGGAATACAATAAGACCAAAGAAGTACAAATTGGCCCAGTTAGGTCCTATATGACCTAAAAATTGTATTTTGGCTCTATTAGGATCAAACAAGTCCATTTGGGCTCCAATAGGACCAAAGAAGTACAAATTTGGGCTCTACTAGGACCTAAAAAGTCCATTTGGGCTCTATTAGGATCAAACAAGTCCATTTGGGCTCCAATAGGACCAAAGAAGTACAAATTGGCCCAGTTAGGACCTATATGACCTAAAAAGTCCATTTGGGCTCTATTAGGATCAAACAAGTCCATTTGGGCTCCAATAGGACGAAAGAAGTACAAATTGGCCCAGTTAGGTCCTATATGACCTAAAAAGTCGTTTGGTCTCTATTAGGATCAAACAAGTCCATTTGGAATACAATAGGACCAAAGAAGTGCAAATTGGCATTGGGTCCTATAGACCTAAAAGAGCATTTTGGCTCTATTAGGATCAAACAAGTCCATTTGGGCTCAATAGGACCAAGGAGTACAATTGGCCCAGTTAGGTCCTATATGACCTAAAAAGTGTATTTTGGCTCTATTAGGATCAAATAAGTCCATTTGGGCTCCAATAGGACCAAAGAAGTACAAATTGCCCCAGTTAGGTCCTATATGACCTAAAAAGTCCATTTGGGCTCTATTAGGATTTGGGATCCAATAGGACCAAAGAAGTACAAATTGGCCCAATTAGGTCCTATATGACCTAAAAAGTGCGTTTGGTCTCTATTAGGATCAAACAAGTCCATTTGGAATACAATAGGACCAAAGAAGTACAAATTGGCCCAGTTAGGTCCTATATGTCCTAAAAAGTGCATTTTGGCTCTATTAGGATCAAACAAGTCCATTTGGGCTCCAATAGGACCAAAGAAGTACAAATTGGCCCAGTTAGGTCCTATATGACCTAAAAAGTCAATTTGGGCTCTATTAGGATCAAATAAGTCCATTTGGGCTCCATAGGCAAAAGTGGCATGAGATACAAATGATGGCTATAGGATCAAAAAAGCATTGGGGCTCTATTAGGATCAAACTAGTCATTTGGCCTCCAATAGGACAAAAGAAGTTCAAATTGGCCCAGTTAGGTCCAATATGACCTAAAAAGTGTATTTGGGCTCTATTAGGATCAAACAAGTCCATTTGGGCTCCAATAGGACCAAAGAAGTACAAATTGGCCCATTAGGTCTATATGACCTAAAAAGTCCATTTGGCTCTATTAGGATCAAACAAGTCCATTTGGGCTCCATTAGGACCAAAAGTACAAATTGGCCTAGTTAGGTCTATATGACCTAAAAAGTCCATTTGGGCTCTATAGGATCAAACAAGTCCATTTGGGTGAATAGGACCAAGAAGTACAAATTGGCATTAGGTCTTATATGACCTAAAAGTCCAGTTGGGCTCTATTAGGATCAAACAAGTCCATTTGGGCTCCAATAGGACCAAGAAGTACAAATTGGCCCAGTTAGGTCAATATGACCTAAAAAGTCCATTTGGGCTCTATTAGGATCAAACAAGTCCATTTGGGCTCCATTAGGACCAAAGAAGTACAAATTGGCCCAGTTAGGTCTTTATGACCTAAAAGTCCATTTGGGCTCTATTAGGATCAAACAAGTCAATTGGGCTCTAATAGGACCAAAAAGTACAATTGGTTAGGCCTAGGACCTAAAAGTTTGGGCTCTATTAGGATCAAACAAGTCCATTTGGGCTCCAATAGGACCAAAGAAGTACAAATTGGCCCATTAGGTCCTATATGACTTAAAAAGTCCATTTGGACTCTATTAGGATCAAAAAGTCCATTTGGGCTCCAATAGGACCAAAGAAGTACAAATTGGCCCAGTTAGGTCCTATATGACCTAAAAGTCCATTGCCTATAGATAAAAAAGGAAGCCTAAAAGTCCATTTGGCTCTATTAGGATCAAACAAGTCCATTTGGGCTCAATAGGACCAAAGAAGTACAAATTGGCACAGTTAGGTCCTATATGACCTAAAACATATTAGATAAAAAAGAAGAAAAAGTAAAATGCCAGGTCTATATGACCTAAAAAGTCCATTGGGGCTCTATTAGGATCAAACAAGTCCATTTGGGCTCCAATAGGATCAAAGAAGTACAAATTGAACCAGTTGGGTCCTATATGACCTAAAAAGTCAATTTGGGCTCTATTAGGATCAAACAAGTCCATTTGGGCTCCAATAGGACCAAAGAAGTACAAATTGGCCCAGTTAGGTCCTATATGACCTAAAAAGTCCATTTTGGCTCTATTAGGATCAAACAAGTCCATTTGGGCTCCAATAGGACCAAAGAAGTACAAATTGGCCCAGTTAGGTCCTATATGACCTAAAAAGTCCATTTGGGCTCTATTAGGATCAAACAAGTCCATTTGGGCTCTATTAGGATCAAACAAGTCCATTTGGGCTCAATAGGACCAAGACTACAAAGTCCATTTGGGTTCAATAGGACCTAAAATGTCCATTTGGGCTCTATTAGGATCAAACAAGTCCATTTGGGCTCTAATAGGACCAAAGAAGTACAAATTGTCCCGTTAGGTCTATATGACCTAAAAATTCCATTTGGGCTCTATTAGGATCAAACAAGTCCATTTGGGCTCTAATAGGACCAAAGAAGTACAAATTGGCCCAGTTAGGTCATTATGACCTAAAAAGTCCATTTGGGCTCTATTAGGATCAAACAAGTCCATTTGGGCTCTATTAGGACCAAGTACAAATTGGCCTGTTAGGTCTATATGACCTAAAAAGTCCATTTGGGCTCTATTAGGATCAAACAAGTCCATTTGGGCTCCAATAGGACCAAAGAAGTACAAATGACAAGAAGACAATGGCCAATAGGTCCTATATGACCTAAAATGTCCATTTGGGCTCTATTAGGATCAAACAAGTCCATTTGGGCTCCAATAGCACCAAATAAGTACAAATTGAAACAGTTAGGTCCATTATGACCTAAAAAGTCCATTTGGGCTCTATTAGGATCAAACAAGTGCATTTGGGCTATTTGGGGTAAACAATTCCATTGCTCATTAGGACCAAAGAAGTACAAATTACCCAGTTGGGTCCTATATGACCTAAATAGTCCATTTGGGCTATACTAGGATCAAACAAGTCCATTTGGGCTCTATTAGGACCAAGAAGTACAATTGGGCGATCATGGCAGAGGATCATATAGGTCCATTTGGGCTCTATTAGGATCAAAGAAGTCCATTTTGCCTCCATTAGGACCAAAGAAGTACAATTGGCCCAATTAGGGCCAATATGACCTAAAATGTCCAGTTGGGCTCTATTAGGATCAAACAAGTCCATTTGGGCTCCAATAGGACCAAAGATGTACAAATTGGCCCTGTTAGGTGCTTGTTGACCTAAATAGTCCCTTTGGGCTCTATTAGGATCAAACAAGCCCATTTGGGCACCTGAGGATCACAAAAGTCCAATTGGGCTATGTTTGATCAAACAAGTCCATTTGGGCTCCATTAGGACCAAGACGTACAAATTGGTCAATTAGGTCCTATATGACTTAAAAGTCCAGTTGGGCTCTATTAGGATCAAACAAGTCCATTTGGGGCTCCATAGGACCAAAGAAGTACAAATTGGAAAGATTAGGTCCTATATGACCTAAAATGTCCATTTGGGCTCCATTTGGGTCACACAAGTCCATTTGGGCTCCATTAGGACCAAAGAATTACAAATTGGCCAAGTTAGGTCCTTTATGACCTAATATGTCCGTTTGGGCTCTATTAGGATCAAACAAGTCCATTTGGGCTACATTAGGACCAAAGATGTACAAATTGGCCCAGTTAGGTCCTATATGATCTAAAAAGTCCATTTGGGCTCTATTAGGGTCAAACAAGTCCATTTGGGATTCATTAGGACCAAAGAAGTACAAATTGGCCCAGTTAGGTCCTATATGACCTAAAAAGTCCATTTGGGCTCTATTAGGATCAAACAAGTCCATTTGGGCTCCAATAGGTCCAAAGAAGTACAAATTGGCCCATTGAGGTCGTATATGACCTAAAAGTCCATTTGGGTTATTGGATCAAACAAGTCCATTTGGGCTCTATTAGGGTCAAACAAGTCCATTTGGGCTCCATTAGGATCAAGAAGTACAAATTGGCCCAATTAGGTCCTATTTGACCTAAAATGTCCATTTGTGCTCTATTAGGATCAAACAAGTCCATTTGGGCTCCATTGGGATAAAAGAAGTACAAATTGGCCCATTGGGTCCATTAAGACCTAACAAGTCCATTTGGGCTCTATTAGGTTCAAACAAGTCCATTTGGGCTCAAATAGGACCAAAGAAGTACAAATTGGCCCAGTTAGGTCCTATATGACCTAAAAAGTGCATTTTGGCTCTATTAGGATCAAACAAGTCCATTTGGGCTCCATTAGGACCAAAGAAGTACAAATTGGCCTAGTTAGGTCCTATATGACCTAAAAAGTGTATTTTGGCTCTATTAGGATCAAACAAGTGCATTTGGGCTCCATTAGGACCAAATAAGTGAAATTAGCACATTGGGTCCTTTATGACCTAACAAGTCCATTTGGGATCTATTAGGGTCAAACAAGTCCATTTGTGCTCCATTAGGACCAAAGAAGTACAAATTGGCCCAGTAATGTCCTATATGACCTAAAAAGTGCATTTTGGCTCTATTAGGATCAAACAAGTCCATTTGGGCTACAATAGGACCAAAGAAGTACAAATTGGCCTAGATAGGTCCTATATGTCCTAAAAAGCCAATTTGGGCTCTATTAGGATCAAACAAGTCCATTTGGGCTTCAATAGGACTAAAGAAGTACAAATTGGCCCAGATAGGTCCTATATGACCTAAAAAGTCCATTTGGGCTCTATTAGGGCCAAACAAGTCCATTTGAGCTCCATTAGGACCAAAGAAGTACAAATTGGCCCAGTTAGGTCCTTTTTGACCTAAAAAGTCCATTTATGCTCTATTAGGGTCATACAAGTCCATTTGGGCTCCATTAGGGCCAAAGAAGTACAAATTGACCCGGTTAGGTCCTATATGACCTAAAAAGTGCATTTTGGCTCTATTAGGATCAAACAAGTCCATTTGGGCTCCAATAAGACCAAAGAAGTACAAATTGGCCCAGTTAGGTCCAATATGACCTAAAATGTCCAGTTGGGCTCTATTAGGATTAAACAAGTCCATTTGGGCTCCAATAGGACCAAAGAAGTACAAATTGGCCCAGATAGATCCTGTATGACGTAAAAAGTCCATTTGGGCTCTATTAGGATCAAACAAGTCCATTTGGGCTCTATTAGGGTCAAACAAGTCCATTTGGGCTCCATTAGGACCAAAGAAGTACAAATTGGCCCAGTTAGGTCCTATATGACCAAAAAAAATCCATTTGGGCTCTATTAGGATCAAACAAGTCCATTTGGGCTCCAATAGGACCAAAGAAGTACAAATTGGCCCGGTTAGGTCCTATATGACCTAAAAAGTGCATTTTGGCTCTATTAGGATCAAACAAGTCCATTTGGGCTCCAATAGGACCAAAGAAGTACAAATTGGCCCAGTTAGGTCCAATATGACCTAAAATGTCCAGTTGGGCTCTATTGGGATCAAACAAGTCCATTTGGGCTCCAATAGGACCAAAGAAGTTCAAATTGGCCCAGTTAGGTCCTATATGACCTAAAAAGTGCATTTTGGCTCTATTAGGATCAAACAAGTCCATTTGGGCTCCAATAGGACCAAAGAAATACAAATTGGCCCAGTTAGGTCCTATATGACCTAAAAAGTCCATTTGGGCTCTATTAGGATCAAACAAGTCCATTTGGGCTCCAGTAGGACAAAAGAAGTACAAATTGGCCCAGATAGGTCCTATATGACCTAAAAAGTCCATTTGGGCTCTATTAGGATCAAACATGTCCATTTGGGCTCCAATAGGACCAAAGAAGTACAAATTGGCCCAGTTAGGTCCTTTTTGACCTAAAAAGTCCATTTGGGCTCTATTAGGATCAAACAAGCCTATTTGGGAACTGCTAGGATCACACAAGTCCATTTGGGCTCTATTAGGATCAAACAAGTCCATTTGGGCTCCATTAGGACCAAAGAAGTACAAATTGGCCCAATTAGGTCCTATATGACTTAAAAAGTCCATTTGGGCTCTATTAGGATCAAACAAGTCCATTTGGGCTCCAATAGGACCAAAGAAGTACAAATTGGCACAGTTAGGTCCTATATGACCTAAAATGTCCATTTGGGCTCCATTTGGGTCACACAAGTCCATTTGGGCTCCATTAGGACCAAAGAAGTACAAATTGGCCTAGTTAGGTCCTTTATGACCTAATATGTCCATTTGGGCTCTATTAGGATCAAACAAGTCCATTTGGGCTACATTAGGACCAAAGATGTACAAATTGGCCCAGTTAGGTCCTATATGACCAAAAAAGTCCATTTGGGCTCTATTAGGATCAAACAAGTCAATTTGGGCTCCAATAGGACCAAAGAAGTACAAATTGGCCCAGTTAGGTCCTATATGACCTAAAATGTCCAGTTGGCTCTATTAGGATCAAACAAGTCCATTTGGGCTCCAATAGGACCAAAGAAGTACAAATTGACCCAGTTAGGTCCTATATGACCTAAAAAGTCCATTTGGGCTCTATTAGGGTCAAACAAGTCCATTTGGGCTCCATTAGGACCAAAGAAGTACAAATTGGCCCAGTTAGGTCCTTTATGACCTAACAAGTCCATTTGGGCTCTACTAGGATCAAACAAATCCATTTGGGCTCTATTAGGATGAAACAAGTCCATTTGGGCTCTACTAGGATCATACAAGTCCATTTGTGCTCTATTAGGATCAAACAAGTCCATTTGGCCTCCATTAGGACCAAAGAAGTACAAATTGGCCCAATTAGGTCCTATATGACTTAAAAAGTCCATTTGGACTCTATTAGTATCAAAAAATTCCATTTGGGCTCCAATAGGACCAAAGAACTACAAAATGGCACAGTTAGGTCCTTTATGACCTAACAAGTCCATTTGGGCTCTATTAGGACCAAAGAATTACAATTAGGCCGTTAGGGGCATTTGGGACCAAAGAAGTACAAATTGTACCTAATCAGGTTAGGACCAAAGAAGTACAATTGGGCGATCGGGCAATGGGCCCAATTAGGTCAAACAAGTCCATTTGGGCTCTACTAGGATCAAACAAGTCCATTTGGGCTCCATTAGGACCAAAGAATTACATATTGGCACAGTTAGGTCCTTTATGACCTAACAAGTCCATTTGGGCTCTATTAGGATCAAACAAGTCCATTTGGGCTCTATTAGGGTCAAACAAGTCCATTTGGGCTCCATTAGGACCAAAGAAGTACAAATTGGCCCAGTTAGGTCCTATATGACCTAAAAAGTCAATTTGGGCTCTTTTAGGATCAAACAGGTGCATTTGGGCTCCATTAGGACCAAAGAAGTACAAATTGACCCAGTTAGGTCCTATATGACCTAAAAAGTCCATTTGTGCTCTATTAGGATCAAACAAGTCCATTTGGGTTCTATTAGGACCAAAGGAGTACAAATTGACCCAGTTAGGTCCTATATGACCTAAAAAGTCCATTTGGGCTCTATTAGGATCAAACAAGTCCATTTGGGCTCCACTAGGACCAAAGAAGTACAAATTGGCCCAGTTCGGTCCTATATGACCTAAAATGTCCAGTTGGGCTATATTTGGATCAAACAAGTCCATTTGGGCTCTATTAGGGTCAAACAAGTCCATTTGGGCTCCATTAGGACCAAAGAAGTACAAATTGGCCCAATTAGGTCCTATATGACCTAAAATGTCCAGTTGGGCTCTATTAGGATCGAACAAGTCCATTTGGGCTCCAATGGACCAAAGAAGTACAAATTGGCCCAGTTAGGTCCAATATGACCTAAAAAGTCCATTTGGGCTCCATTAGGTTCAAACAAGTCCATTTGGGCTCCAATAGGACCAAAGAAGTACAAATTGGCCCAGTTAGGTCCTATAAGACCTAAAATGTCCAGTTGGGCACTATTAGGATCAAACAAGTCCATTTGGGCTCCAATAGGACCAAAGAAGTACAAATTGGCCTAGTTAGGTCCTATAAGACCTAAAATGTCCAGTTGGGCACTATTAGGATCAAACAAGTCCATTTGGGCTCCAATAGGACCAAAGAAGTACAAATTGGCCCAGATAGGTCCTATATGACCTAAAAAGTCCATTTGGGCTCCAATAGGACCAAAGAAGTACAAATTGGCCCAATTAGGTCCTATATGACCTAAAATGTCCAGTTGGCTCTATTAGGATCAAACAAGTCCATTTGGGCTCCAATAGGACCAAAGAAGTACAAATTGACCCAGTTAGGTCCTATATGACCTAAAAAGTCCATTTGGGCTCTATTAGGGTCAAACAAGTCCATTTGGGCTCCATTAGGACCAAAGAAGTACAAATTGGCCCAGTTAGGTCCTTTATGACCTAACAAGTCCATTTGGGCTCTACTAGGATCAAACAAATCCATTTGGGCTCTATTAGGATGAAACAAGTCCATTTGGGCTCTACTAGGATCATACAAGTCCATTTGTGCTCTATTAGGATCAAACAAGTCCATTTGGCCTCCATTAGGACCAAAGAAGTACAAATTGGCCCAATTAGGTCCTATATGACTTAAAAAGTCCATTTGGACTCTATTAGTATCAAAAAAGTCCATTTGGGCTCCAATAGGACCAAAGAACTACAAAATGGCACAGTTAGGTCCTTTATGACCTAACAAGTCCATTTGGGCTCTATTAGGACCAAAGAATTACAATTAGGCCGTTCGGGGCACTTAGGGTGGGACCAAAGAAGTACAAATTGTACCTAATCAGTGTAGGACCAAAGAAGTACAATTGGGCCGATCGGGGCAATGGGCCCAATTAGGTCCTAAGGGGTCGATTTGGGCTCTACTAGGATCAAACAAGTCCATTTGGGCTCCATTAGGACCAAAGAATTACATATTGGCACAGTTAGGTCCTTTATGACCTAACAAGTCCATTTGGGCTCTATTAGGATCAAACAAGTCCATTTGGGCTCTATTAGGGTCAAACAAGTCCATTTGGGCTCCATTAGGACCAAAGAAGTACAAATTGGCCCAGTTAGGTCCTATATGACCTAAAAAGTCAATTTGGGCTCTTTTAGGATCAAACAGGTGCATTTGGGCTCCATTAGGACCAAAGAAGTACAAATTGACCCAGTTAGGTCCTATATGACCTAAAAAGTCCATTTGTGCTCTATTAGGATCAAACAAGTCCATTTGGGTTCAATTAGGACCAAAGGAGTACAAATTGACCCAGTTAGGTCCTATATGACCTAAAAAGTCCATTGGGCTCTATTAGGATCAAACAAGTCCATTTGGGCTCCACTAGGACCAAAGAAGTACAAATTGGCCCAGTTCGGTCCTATATGACCTAAAATGTCCAGTTGGGCTATATTTGGATCAAACAAGTCCATTTGGGCTCTATTAGGGTCAAACAAGTCCATTTGGGCTCCATTAGGACCAAAGAAGTACAAATTGGCCCAATTAGGTCCTATATGACCTAAAATGTCCAGTTGGGCTCTATTAGGATCGAACAAGTCCATTTGGGCTCCAATGGACCAAAGAAGTACAAATTTCCCCAGTTATGTAAAATATGACATAAAAACTCCATTTTTGCTACATTAGGTTCAAACAAGTCCATTTGTGATCCAATAGGACCAAAGAAAGTACAAATTGGCCCTTTATGCTATCATAAGACCTAAAATGTCCAGTTGGGCACTATTAGGATCAAACAAGTCCATTTGGGCTCCAATAGGACCAAAGAAGTACAAATTGGCCTAGTTAGGTCCTATATGACCTAAAAAGTCCATTTGGGCTCTATTAGGATCAAACAAGTCCATTTGGGCTCCAATAGGACCAAAGAAGTACAAATTGACCCAGTTAGGTCCTATATTACCTAAAATGTCCAGTTGGGCTCTATTAGGATCAAACAAGTCCATTTGGGCTCCAATAGGACCAAAGAAGTACAAATTGGCCCAGTTAGGTCCTATATGACCTAGAAAGTCCATTTGGGCTCTATTAGGATCAAGCAAGTCCATTTGGGCTCCATTAGGACCAAAGATGTACAAATTGGCCCAGTTAGGTCCTATATGACCTAAAAAGTCCATTTGGGCTCTATTATGATCAAACAAGTCCGTTTGGGCTCCAATACGACCAAAGAAGTACAAATTGGCACAGTTAGGTCCTTTATGACCTAACAAGTCCATTTGGGCTCTATTAGGATCAAACAAGTCCATTTGGGCTCTATTAGGGTCAAACAAGTCCATTTGGGCTCCATTAGGAGCAAAGAAGTACAAATTGGCCCAATTAGGTCCTATATGACCTAAAAAGTCCATTTGGGCTCTATTCGGATTAAACAAGTCCATTTGGCCTCCAATAGGACCAAAGAAGTACAAATTGGCACAGTTAGGTCCTTTATGACCTAACAAGTCCATTTGGGCTCTATTAGGATGAAACAAGTCCATTTGGGCTCCATTAGGACCAAAGAAGTACAAATTGGCCCAGTTAGGTCCTTTATGACCTAACAAGTCCAATTAGTCTATATTAGGATCAAACAAGTCCATTTAGGCTCCAATAGGACCAAAGAAGTACAAATTGGGCCAGATTGGTCCTATATGACCTAAAAAGTCCATTTGGGCTCTATTAGGATCAAACAAGTCCATTTGGGCTCCAATAGGACAAAAGAAGTACAAATTGGCCCAGTTAGGTCCTATATGACCTAAAAAGACCATTTGGGCTCTATTAGGATCAAACAGGTCCATTTGGGCTCCATTTGGACCAAAGAAGTACAAATTGGCATAGTTAGGTCCTTTATGACCTAACAAGTCCATTTGGGCTCTATTAGGATCAAACAAGTCCATTTGGGCTCTATTAGGATCAAACAAGTCCATTTGGGCTCCAATAGGACCAAAGAAGTACAAATTGTCCCAGTTAGGTCCTATATGACCTAAAATGTCCAGTTGGGCTCTATTAGGATCAAACAAGTCCATTTGGGCTCTAATAGGACCAAAGAATTACAAATTGTCCCAGTTAGGTCCTATATGATCTAAAAAGTCTATTTGGGCTCTATTCGGATCAAACAAGTCCATTTGGGCTCCAATAGGACCAAAGAAGTACAAATTGGCCCAGTTATGTCCTATATGACCTAAAATGTCCAGTTGGGCTCTATTAGGATCAAACAAGTCCATTTGGGCTCCAATAGGACCAAAGAAGTATAAATTGGCCCAGTTAGGTCCTATATGACCTAAAAAGTCCATTTGTGCTCTATTAGGATCAAACAAGTCCATTTGGACTCCAATAGGACCAAAGAGGTACAAATTGGCCCAGTTAGGTCCTATATGACCTAAAATGTCCATTTGGGCTCCATTAGGACGAAAGAAGTACAAATTGGCCCAGTTAGGGCCTATATGACCTAAAAAGTACATTTGGGCTCTATTAGGGTCAAACAAGTCCATTTGGGCTCCATTAAAACCAAAGAAGTACAAATTGGCCCAGTTAGGTCCTCTATGACCTAACAAGTCCATTTGGGCTCTACTAGGATCAAACAAGTCCATTTGGGCTCTATTAGGATCAAACAATTCCATTTGGGCTCTACTAGGATCATACAAGTCCATTTGTGCTCTATTGGGATGAAACAAGTCCATTTGGCCTCCATTAGGTCCAAAGAAGTACAAATTGGCCCAATTAGGTCCTATATGACCTAAAAAGTCCATTTGGGCTCTATTAGGATCAAACAAGTCCATTTGGGCTCCAATAGGACCAAAGAAGTACAAATTGGCCCAGTTAGGTCCTATATGACCTAAAAGTCCATTTGGGCTATATTAGGATCAAACAAGTCCATTTGGGCTCCATTAGTACCAAAGAAGTACAAATTGGCTCAGTTAGGTCCAATATGACCTAAAATGTCCAGTTGGGCTGTTTTAGGATCAAACAAGTCCATTTGGGCTCCAATAGGACCAAACAAGTACAAATTGGCCCAGTTAGGTCCTATATGACCTAAAAAGTCCATTTGGACTCTATTAGGATCAAACAAGTCCAATTGGCCATTGGTCCAGAGACCTAAAATGTCCAGTTGGGCTCTATTAGGACCAAAAAAGTCCATTTGGGCTCCATTAGGACCAAAGATGTACTAATGTGCCCAGTTAGGTCCTTTATGACCTAAAAAGTCCATTTGGGCTCTATTAGGATCAAACAAGTCCATTTGGGCTCCATTAGAACCAAAGAAGTATAAATTGGCCCAGATAGGTTCTATATGACCTAAAAGTCCATTTGGGCTCTATTAGGATCAAACAAGTCCATTTGGGCTCGAATAGGACCAAAGACAAATTACCAGTTAGGACCTATATGACCTAAAAAGTCCATTTGGGCTCTATTAGCATCAAACAAGTCCATTTGGGCCCATTAGGCGATTGGCCCAACTAGGTCCTACTAAGTCGATTTGGGCTCTATTAGGATCAAAAAGTCCATTTGGGCTCCATTAGGACCAAAGAAGTACATATGGGCACAGGTAGGTCCTATGTGACCTAAAAAGTCCATTTGGGCTCTATTAGGATCAAACAAGTCCATTTGGGCTCTAATAGGATCAAACAAGTTCATTTGGGCTCCATTAGGACCTAAGAAGTACAAATTGGCTCTATTAGGTCTAATACAAAAGTCCATTTGGGCTCCAATAGGACCAAAGAAGTACAAATTGGCCCAATTAGGTCCTATATGACCTAAAATGTCCAGTTGGTATTAATCAAACCCATTTGGGCTCCAATAGGACCAAAGAATTAAAAATTGACCCAGTTAGGTCCTGTATGGCCTAAAATGTCCATTTGGGCTCTATTAGGGTCAAACAAGTACAATTGGGCTCCATTAGGACCAAAGAAGTACAAATTGGCCCAGTTAGGGCCTATATGACATAAATAGTCCATTTAGGCTCTATTAGGATCAAACAAGTCCATTTGGGCTCTATTAGGTGAAACAAGTCCATTTGGGCTCTACTAGGATCACTAAAAGTCCATTTGGGCTCTATTAGGATCAAACAAGTCCATTTGGGCTCGAATAGGACCAAAGAAGTACAAATTGACCCAGTTAGGACCTATATGACCTAAAAAGTCCATTTGGGCTCTATTAGCATCAAACAAGTCCATTTGGGCTCCAATAGGACCAAAGAACTACAAAATGGCACAGTTAGGTCCTTTATGACCTAACAAGTCCATTTGGGCTCTATTAGGACCAAAGAATTACAATTAGGCCGTTCGGGGCACTTAGGGTGGGACCAAAGAAGTACAAATTGTACCTAACCAGTGTAGGACCAAAGAAGTACAATTGGGCCGATCGGGGCAATGGGCCCAATTAGGTCCTAAGGGGTCGATTTGGGCTCTACTAGGATCAAACAAGTCCATTTGGGCTCCATTAGGACCAAAGAAGTACAAATTGGCCCAGTTAGGTCCTTTATGACCTAACAAGTCCATTTTGGCTCTATTAGGATCAAACAAGTCCATTTGGGCTCCAATAGGACCAAAGACGTACAAATTGGCCCAGTTAGGTCCTATATGACCTAAAAAGACCATTTGGGATCTATTAGGATCAAACAGGTCCATTTGGGCTCCATTTGGACCAAAGAAGTACAAATTGGCACAGTTAGGTCCTTTATGACCTAACAAGTCCATTTGGGCTCTATTAGGATCAAACAAGTCCATTTGGGCTCCAATAGGACCAAAGAAGTACAAATTGTCCCAGTTAGGTCCTATATGACCTAAAATGTCCAGTTGGGCTCTATTAGGATCAAACAAGTCCATTTGGGCTCTAATAGGACCAAAGAAGTACAAATTGTCCCAGTTAGGTCCTATATGATCTAAAAAGTCTATTTGGGCTCTATTCGGATCAAACAAGTCCATTTGGGCTCCAATAGGACCAAAGAAGTACAAATTGGCCCAGTTATGTCCTATATGACCTAAAATGTCCAGTTGGGCTCTATTAGGATCAAACAAGTCCATTTGGGCTCCAATAGGACCAAAGAAGTAGAAATTGGCCCAGTTAGGTCCTATATGACCTAAAAAGTCCATTTGTGCTCTATTAGGATCAAACAAGTCCATTTGGACTCCAATAGGACCAAAGAAGTACAAATTGGCCCAGTTAGGTCCTATATGACCTAAAATGTCCATTTGGGCTCCATTAGGACGAAAGAAGTACAAATTGGCCCAGTTAGGTCCTATATGACCTAAAAAGTACATTTGGGCTCTATTAGGGTCAAACAAGTCCATTTGGGCTCCATTAAAACCAAAGAAGTACAAATTGGCCCAGTTAGGTCCTCTATGACCTAACAAGTCCATTTGGGCTCTACTAGGATCAAACAAGTCCATTTGGGCTCTACTAGGATCATACAAGTCCATTTGTGCTCTATTGGGATGAAACAAGTCCATTTGGCCTCCATTAGGTCCAAAGAAGTACAAATTGGCCCAATTAGGTCCTATATGACCTAAAAAGTCCATTTGGGCTCTATTAGGATCAAACAAGTCCATTTGGGCTCCAATAGGACCAAAGAAGTACAAATTGGCCCAGTTAGGTCCTATATGACCTAAAAGTCCATTTGGGCTATATTAGGATCAAACAAGTCCATTTGGGCTCCAATAGTACCAAAGAAGTACAAATTGGCTCAGTTAGGTCCTATATGACCTAAAATGTCCAGTCTGGCTCTATTAGGATCAAACAAGTCCATTTCGGCTCCAATAGGACCAAAGAAGTACAAATTGGCCCAGTTGGGTCCTATATGACCTAAAATGTCCATTTGGGCTCCATTAGGACCAAAGAAGTACAAATTGGCCCAGTTTGGTCCTGTATGACCTAAAATGTCCAGTTGGGCTTTATTAGGATCAAACAAGTCCATTTGGGCTCCAATAGTACCAAAGATGTACAAATTGGCCCAGTTAGGTCCTTTATGACCTAACAAGTCCATTTGGGCTCTATTAGGATCAAACAAGTCCATTTGGGCTCCAATAGAACCAAAGAAGTACAAATTGGCCCAGATAGGTTCTATATGACCTAAAAAGTCCATTTGGGCTCTATTAGGATCAAACAAGTCCATTTGGGCTCGAATAGGACCAAAGAAGTACAAATTGACCCAGTTAGGACCTATATGACCTAAAAAGTCCATTTGGGCTCTATTAGCATCAAACAAGTCCATTTGGGCCGATCGGGGCGATTGGCCCAACTAGGTCCTAACCAGTCGATTTGGGCTCTACTAGGATCAAACAAGTCCATTTGGGCTCCATTAGGACCAAAGAATTACATATTGGCACAGTTAGGTCCTTTATGACCTAACAAGTCCATTTGGGCTCTATTAGGATCAAACAAGTCCATTTGGGCTCTATTAGGGTCAAACAAGTCCATTTGGGCTCCATTAGGACCAAAGAAGTACAAATTGGCCCAGATAGGTCCTATATGACCTAAAAGTCCATTTGGGCTCCAATAGGACCAAAGAAGTACAAATTGACCCAATTAGGTCCTATATGACCTAAAATGTCCAGTTGGCTCTATTAGGATCAAACAAGTCCATTTGGGCTCCAATAGGACCAAAGAAGTACAAATTGACCCAGTTAGGTCCTATATGACCTAAAAAGTCCATTTGGGCTCTATTAGGGTCAAACAAGTCCATTTGGGCTCCATTAGGACCAAAGAAGTACAAATTGGCCCAGTTAGGTCCTTTATGACCTAACAAGTCCATTTGGGCTCTACTAGGATCAAACAAGTCCATTTGGGCTCTATTAGGATGAAACAAGTCCATTTGGGCTCTACTAGGATCATACAAGTCCATTTGTGCTCTATTAGGATCAAACAAGTCCATTTGGCCTCCATTAGGACCAAAGAAGTACAAATTGGCCCAATTAGGTCCTATATGACTTAAAAAGTCCATTTGGACTCTATTAGGATCAAAAAAGTCCATTTGGGCTCCAATAGGACCAAAGAACTACAAAATGGCACAGTTAGGTCCTTTATGACCTAACAAGTCCATTTGGGCTCTATTAGGACCAAAGAATTACAATTAGGCCGTTCGGGGCACTTAGGGTGGGACCAAAGAAGTACAAATTGTACCTAATCAGTGTAGGACCAAAGAAGTACAATTGGGCCGATCGGGGCAATGGGCCCAATTAGGTCCTAAGGGGTCGATTTGGGCTCTACTAGGATCAAACAAGTCCATTTGGGCTCCATTAGGACCAAAGAATTACATATTGGCACAGTTAGGTCCTTTATGACCTAACAAGTCCATTTGGGCTCTATTAGGATCAAACAAGTCCATTTGGGCTCTATTAGGGTCAAACAAGTCCATTTGGGCTCCATTAGGACCAAAGAAGTACAAATTGGCCCAGTTAGGTCCTATATGACCTAAAAAGTCAATTTGGGCTCTTTTAGGATCAAACAGGTGCATTTGGGCTCCATTAGGACCAAAGAAGTACAAATTGACCCAGTTAGGTCCTATATGACCTAAAAAGTCCATTTGTGCTCTATTTGGATCAAACAAGTCCATTTGGGTTCTATTAGGACCAAAGGAGTACAAATTGACCCAGTTAGGTCCTATATGACCTAAAAAGTCCATTTGGGCTCTATTAGGATCAAACAAGTCCATTTGGGCTCCACTAGGACCAAAGAAGTACAAATTGGCCCAGTTCGGTCCTATATGACCTAAAATGTCCAGTTGGGCTATATTTGGATCAAACAAGTCCATTTGGGCTCTATTAGGGTCAAACAAGTCCATTTGGGCTCCATTAGGACCAAAGAAGTACAAATTGGCCCAATTAGGTCCTATATGACCTAAAATGTCCAGTTGGGCTCTATTAGGATCAAACAAGTCCATTTGGGCTCCAATGGACCAAAGAAGTACAAATTGGCCCAGTTAGGTCCAATATGACCTAAAAAGTCCATTTGGGCTCCATTAGGATCAAACAAGTCCATTTGGGCTCCAATAGGACCAAAGAAGTACAAATTGGCCCAGTTAGGTCCTATAAGACCTAAAATGTCCAGTTGGGCACTATTAGGATCAAACAAGTCCATTTGGGCTCCAATAGGACCAAAGAAGTACAAATTGGCCTAGTTAGGTCCTATATGACCTAAAAAGTCCATTTGGGCTCTATTAGGATCAAACAAGTCCATTTGGGCTCCAATAGGACCAAAGAAGTACAAATTGACCCAGTTAGGTCCTATATGACCTAAAATGTCCAGTTGGGCTCTATTAGGATCAAACAAGTCCATTTGGGCTCCAATAGGACCAAAGAAGTACAAATTGGCCCAGTTAGGTCCTATATGACCTAGAAAGCCCATTTGGGCTCTATTAGGATCAAGCAAGTCCATTTGGGCTCCATTAGGACCAAAGATGTACAAATTGGCCCAGTTAGGTCCTATATGACCTAAAAAGTCCATTTGGGCTGTATTAGGATCAAACAAGTCCGTTTGGGCTCCAATACGACCAAAGAAGTACAAATTGGCACAGTTAGGTCCTTTATGACCTAACAAGTCCATTTGGGCTCTATTAGGATCAAACAAGTCCATTTGGGCTCTATTAGGGTCAAACAAGTCCATTTGGGCTCCATTAGGAGCAAAGAAGTACAAATTGGCCCAATTAGGTCCTATATGACCTAAAAAGTCCATTTGGGCTCTATCCGGATTAAACAAGTCCATTTGGGCTCCAATAGGACCAAATAAGTACAAATTGGCACAGTTAGGTCCTTTTTGACCTAACAAGTCCATTTGGGCTCTATTAGGATGAAACAAGTCCATTTGGGCTCCATTAGGACCAAAGAAGTACAAATTGGCCCAGTTAGGTCCTTTATGACCTAACAAGTCCATTTGGGCTCTATTAGGATCAAACAAGTCCATTTAGGCTCCAATAGGACCAAAGAAGTACAAATTGGGCCAGATTGGTCCTATATGACCTAAAAAGTCCATTTGGGCTCTATTAGGATCAAACAAGTCCATTTGGGCTCCAATAGGACCAAAGAAGTACAAATTGGCCCAGTTAGGTCCTATATGACCTAAAAAGACCATTTGGGCTCTATTAGGATCAAACAGGTCCATTTGGGCTCCATTTGGACCAAAGAAGTACAAATTGGCACAGTTAGGTCCTTTATGACCTAACAAGTCCATTTGGGCTCTATTAGGATCAAACAAGTCCATTTGGGCTCTATTAGGATCAAACAAGTCCATTTGGGCTCCAATAGGACCAAAGAAGTACAAATTGTCCCAGTTAGGTCCTATATGACCTAAAATGTCCAGTTGGGCTCTATTAGGATCAAACAAGTCCATTTGGGCTCTAATAGGACCAAAGAAGTACAAATTGTCCCAGTTAGGTCCTATATGATCTAAAAAGTCTATTTGGGCTCTATTAGGATCAAACAAGTCCATTTGGGCTCCAATAGGACCAAAGAAGTACAAATTGGCCCAGTTATGTCCTATATGACCTAAAATGTCCAGTTGGGCTCTATTACGATCAAACAACTCCATTTGGGCTCCAATAGGACCAAAGAAGTACAAATTGGCCCAGTTAGGTCCTATATGACCTAAAAAGTCCATTTGTGCTCTATTAGGATCAAACAAGTCCATTTGGACTCCAATAGGACCAAAGAAGTACAAATTGGCCCAGTTAGGTCCTATATGACCTAAAATGTCCATTTGGGCTCCATTAGGACGAAAGAAGTACAAATTGGCCCAGTTAGGTCCTATATGACCTAAAAAGTCCATTTGGGCTCTATTAGGGTCAAACAAGTCCATTTGGGCTCCATTAAAACCAAAGAAGTACAAATTGGCCCAGTTAGGTCCTCTATGACCTAACAAGTCCATTTGGGCTCTACTAGGATCAAACAAGTCCATTTGGGCTCTATTAGGATCAAACAAGTCCATTTGGGCTCTACTAGGATCATACAAGTCCATTTGTGCTCTATTGGGATGAAACAAGTCCATTTGGCCTCCATTAGGTCCAAAGAAGTACAAATTGGCCCAATTAGGTCCTATATGACCTAAAAAGTTCATTTGGGCTCTATTAGGATCAAACAAGTCCATTTGGGCTCCAATAGGACCAAAGAAGTACAAATTGGCACAGTTAGGTCCTTTATGACCTAACAAGTCCATTTGGGCTCTATTAGGACCAAAGAATTACAATTAGGCCGTTCGGGGCACTTAGGGTGGGACCAAAGAAGTACAAATTGTACCTAATCAGTGTAGGACCAAAGAAGTACAATTGGGCCGATCAGGGCGATGGGCCCAATTAGGTCCTAACAGGTCGATTTGGGCTTTATTAGGATCAAACTAGTGCATTTGGGCACCATTAGGACCAAAGAAGTACAAATTGGCCAAGTTAGGTCCTATAAGACCTAAAAAGTCCATTTGGGCTTTATTAGGATCAAACAAGTGCATTTGGGCTCCATTAGGACCAAAGAAGTACAAATTGGCCCAGTTAGGTCCTATATGACCTAAAATGTCCATTTGGGCTCTATTAGGATCAAACAAGTCCATTTGGGCTCTATTAGGACCAAAGAAGTACAAATTGACCCAGTTAGGTCCTATATGACTTAAAAAGTCCATTTGGGCTCTATTAGGATCAAACAATTCCATTTGGGCTCCGCTAGGACCAAAGAAGTACAAATTGGCCCAGTTACGTCCTATATGACCTAAAATGTCTAGTTGGGCTATATTAGGATCAAACAAGTCCATTTGGGCTCTATTTGGGTCAAACAAGTCCATTTGGGTTCCATTAGGACCAAAGAAGTACAAATTGGCCCAATTAGGTTCTATATGACCTAAAATGTCCAGTTGGGCTCTATTAGGATTAAACAAGTCCTTTTGGGCTCCAATGGACCAAAGAAGTACAAATTGGCCCAGTTAGGTCCTATATGACCTAAAAAGTCCATTTGGGCTCTATAAGGATCAAACAAGTCCATTTGGGCTCCAATAGGACCAAAGAAGTACAAATTGACCCAGTTAGGTCCTATATGACCTTGAATGTCCAGTTGGGCTCTATTAGAATCAAACAAGTCCATTTGGGCTCCAATAGGACCAAAGAAGTACAAATTGGCCCAGTTAGGTCCTATATGACCTAAAAAGTCCATTTGGGCTCTATTAGGATCAAACAAGTCCATTTGGGCTCCATTAGGACCAATGATGTACAAATTGGCCCAGTTAGGTCCTATATGACCTAAAAAGTCCATTTGGGCTCTATTAGGATCAAACAAGTCCATTTGGGCTCCAATAGGACCAAAGAAGTACAGATTGGCACAGTTAGGTCCTTTATGACCTAACAAGTCCATTTGGGCTCTATTAGGATCAAACAAGTCAATTTGAGCTCTATTAGGGTCAAACAAGTGCATTTGGGCTCCATTAGGACCAAAGAAGTACAAATTGGCCCAATTAGGTCCAATATGACCTAAAAAGTTCATCTGGGCTCTATTAAGATCAAACAAGTCCATTTGGGCTCCAATAGGACCAAAGAAGTACAAATTGGCACAGTTAGGTCCTTTATGACCTAACAAGTCCATTTTGGGCTCTATTAGGATGAAACAAGTCCATTTGGGTTCTATTAGGGTCAAACAAGTCCATTTGGGCTCCATTAGGACCAAAGAAGTACAAATTGGCCCAGTTAGGTCCTATATGACCTAAAAAGTGCATTTTGGCTCTATTAGGATCAAACAAGTCCATTTGGGCTCCAATAGGACCAAAGAAGTGATCACTATTAGGCCCAAGAAGGAATGGCAAGGTCCTATATGACCTAAAAATTCCATTTGGGCTATATTAGGATCACACAAGTCCATTTTGGCCGATCGGGGCGATTGGCCCAACTAGGTCCTAACAAGTCGATTTGGGCTCTACTAGGATCAAAGAATTACATTAGGACCAAAGAAGTACAAATTGGCCCAATTAGGTCCAATATGACCTAAAAAGTCCATCTGGGCTCTATTAAGATCAAACAAGTCCATTTGGGCTCCATTAGGACCAAAGAATTACATATTGGCACAGTTAGGTCCTTTATGACCTAACAAGTCCATTTGGGCTCTATTAGGATCAAACAAGTCCATTTGGGCTCTATTAGGGTTAAACAAGTCCATTTGGGCTCCATTAGGACCAAAGAAGTACAAATTGGCCCAGATAGGTCCTATATGACCTAAAAAGTCCATTTGGGCTCTATTAGGATCAAACAAGTCCATTTGGGCTCCAATAGGACCAAAGATGACCTAAAATGTCCAGTTGGGCTCTATTAGGATCAAACATGTCCATTTGGGCTCCAATAGGACCAAAGAAGTACAAATTGGCCCAGTTAGGTCCTATATGACCTAAAAAGTCCATTTGGGCTCTATTAGGATCAAACAGGTCCATTTAGGCTCCAATAGGACCAAAGAAGTACAAATTGGCCCAGTTAGGTCCTATATGTCCTAAAATGTCCATTTGGGCTCCATTAGGACGAAAGAAGTACAAATTGGCCCAGTTAGGTCCTATATGACCTAAAAAGTCCATTTGGGCTCTATTAGGGTCAAATAAGTCCATTTGGGCTCCATTAGGACCAAAGAAGTACAAATTGGCCCAGTTAGGTCCTTTATGACCTAACAAGTCCATTTGGGCTCTACTAGGATCAAACAAGTCCATTTGGGCTCTATTAGGATCAAATAAGTCCATTTGGGCTCTACTAGGATCATACAAGTCCATTTGTGCTATATTAGGATCAAACAAGTCCATTTGGCCTCCATTAGGACCAAAGAAGTACAAATTGGCCCAATTAGGTCCTATATGACCTAAAAAGTCCATTTGGACTCTATTAGGATCAAACAAGTCCATTTGGGCTCCAATAGGACCAAAGAAGTACAAAATGGCACAGTTAGGTCCTTTATGACCTAACAAGTCCATTTGGGCTCTATTAGGACCAAAGAATTACAACTAGGCCGTTCGGGGCACTTAGGGTGGGACCAAAGAAGTACAAATTGTACCTAATCAGTGTAGGACCAAAGAAGTACAATTGGGATCAAACTAGTGCATTTGGGCACCATTAGGACCAAAGAAGTACAAATTGGCCCAGTTAGGTCCTATATGACCTAAAAAGTCCATTTGGGCTCTATTAGGATCTAACAGGTGCATTTGGCCTCCATTAGGACCAAAGAAGTACAACTTGACCCAGTTGGGTCCTATATGACCTAAAAAGTCCATTTGAGCTCTATTAGGATCAAACAAGTCCATTTGGGCTCTATTAGGACCAAAGGAGTACAAATTGACCCAATAGGTCCTATATGACGTAAAATGTCCAATTGGGCACTATTAGGATCAAACAAGTCCATTTGGGCTCCAATAGGACCAAAGAAGTACAAATTGGCCCAGTTAGGTCCTATATGACCTAAAAAGTCCATTTGGGCTCTATTTGGATCAAACAAGTCCATTTGGGCTCCAATAGGACCAAAGAAGTACAAATTGGCCCAGTTATGTCCTATATGACCTAAAATGTCCAGTTGGGCTCTATTAGGATCAAACAAGTCCATTTGGGCTCCAATAGGACCTAAGAAGTACAAATTGGTCCAGTTAGGTCCTATATGACCTAAAAAGTCCATTTGGGCTCCATTAGGACCAAAGATGTACAAATTGACCCGGTTAGGTCCTATATGACCTAAAAAGTCCATTTGGGCTCTATTAGGATCAAAAAAGTCCATTTGGGCTCCAATAGGACCAAAGAAGTACACATTGGCACAGTTAAGTCCTTTATGACCTAACAAGTCCATATGGGCTCTATTAGGATCAAACAAGTCCATTTGGGCCGATCGGGGCGATTGGCCCAACTAGGTCCTAACAAGTCGATTTGGGCTCTACTAGGATCAAACAAGTCCATTTGGGCTCCATTAGGACCAAAGAATTACATATTGGCACAGTTAGGTCCTTTATGACCTAACAAGTCCATTTGGGCTCTATTAGGATCAAACAAGTCCATTTGGGCTCTATTACGGTCAAACAAGTCCATTTGGGCTCCATTAGGACCAAAGAAGTACAAATTGGCCCAGTTAGGTCCTATATGACCTAAAATGTCCAGTTGGGCTCTATTAGGATCAAACAAGTCCATTTGGGCTCCAGTAGGACCAAAGAAGAATAAATTGGCCCAGTTAGGTCCTATATGACCTAAAAAGTCCATTTGGGCTCTATTAGGATCAAACAAGACCATTTGGGATCCAGTAGGACCAAAGAAGTACAAATTGGCCCAGTTAGGTCCTATATGAACTAAAAAGTGCATTTTGGCTCTATTAGGATCAAACAAGTCCATTTGGGATCTATTAGGATCAAACAAGTCCATTTGGGCTCCAATAGGACCAAAGAAGTACAAATTGGCCCAGTTAGGTCCTATATGACCTAAAAAGTGCATTTGGGCTCTATCGGGGAAATGGGCCCAATTAGGTCATATAGGACCTAACTGGGCCAATTTGTACTTCTTTGGTCCTATTGGGATCCAAATGGACTTGTTTGATCTTAATAGAACCCAAATGGACTTTTTAGGTCATATAGGACCTAACTGGGCCAATTTGTACTTCTTTGTTCCTAATGGAGCCCAAATGGACCTGTTTGATCCTAATAGAGCCCAAATGGACTTTTTACGTCATATAGGACCTAACTGGGCCAATTTGTCCTTCTTTGGTCCTAATGGAGCCCAAATGGACTTGTTTGACCCTAATAGAGCCCAAATGGACTTGTTTGATCCTAATAGAGCCCAAATGGACTTGTTAGGTCATAAAGGGCCTAACTGTGCCAATTTGTACTTCTTTGGTCCTGTTGTAGATCAAATGGACTTGTTTGATCCTAATAGAGCCAAAATGCACTTTTTAGGTCATATAGGACCTAACCGGGCCAATTTGTGCTTCTTTGGTCCTATTGGAGCCCAAATGGACTTGTTTGATCCTAATAGAGCCCAAATGGACTTTTTAGGTCATATAGGACCTATCTGGGCCAATTTGTACTTCTTTGGTCCTATTGGAGCCCAAATGGACTTGTTTGATCCTAATAGAGCCACAATGGACTTTTTGGGTCATATAGGACCTAACTGGGCCAATTTGTACTTCTTTCGTCCTAATGGAGCCCAAATGGACATTTTAGGACATATAGGACCTAACTGGGCCAATTTGTACTTCTTTGGTCCTATTGGAGCCTAAATGGACCTGTTTGATCCTAATAGAGCCCAAATGGACTTTTTAGGTCATATAGGACCTAACTGGGCCAATTTGTACTTCTTTGGTCCTATTGGAACCCAAATGGACTTGTTTGATCCTAATAGAGCCCAACTGGACATTTTAGGTCATTTTTGGTCCTATTGGAGCCCAAATGGACTTGTTTGATCCTAATAGAGCCCAAATGGGCTTTTTAGGTCATATAGGACCTAACTGGGCCAATTTGTACTTCTATGGTCCTATTGGAGCCCAAATGGACTTGTTTGATCCTAATAGAGCCAAAATGCACTTTTTAGGTCATATAGGACCTAACTGGGCCAATTTGTTCTTCTTTGGTCCTTTTGGAGCCTAAATGGACTTGTTTGATCCTAATAGAGCCCAAATGGACTTTTTTGGTCATATAGGACCTAACTGGGTCAATTTGTACTTCTTTGGTCCTAATGGATCCCAAATGGACTTGTTTGACCCTAATAGAACCCAAATAGACTTGTATGATCCTAATAGAGCCCAAATGCACTTTTTAGGTCATATAGGACCTAACTGGGCCAATTTGTACTTCTTTGGTCCAAATGGAGCCCAAATGGACTTGTTTGACCCTAATAGAGCCCAAATGAACTTGTGTGATCCTAATAGAGCCCAAATGGTCTTGTTAGGTCATAAAGGACCTAACTGGGCCAATTTGTACTTCTTTGGTCCAAATGGAGTCCAAATGGAGTTGTTTGATCCTAATAGAGCCCAAATGGACATGTTAGGACCTAGTTGGGCCAATCGCCCCGAACGGCCTAATTGTAATTCTTTGGTCCTAATGGAGCCCAAATGGACCCGTTTGATCCTAATAGAGCCCAAATGGACTTTTTGGGTCATGTAGGACCTAACTGGGCCAATTTGTACATCTTTGGTCCTAATGGAGCCCAAATGGAATTGTTTGATCCTAATAGAGCCCAAATGGACTTTTTAGGTCATATAGGACCTAACTAGGCCAATTTGTACTTCTTTGGTCCTATTGGAGCCCAAATGGACTTGTTTGATCCTAATAGAGCCCAAATGGACTTTTTAGGTCATATAGGACCTAACTGGGCCAATTTGTGCTTCTTTGGTCCTATTGGAGCCCAAATGGACTTGTTTGATCCTAATAGAGCCCAAATGGACTTTTTAGGTCATATAGGACCTATCTGGGCCAATTTGTACTTCTTTGGTCCTATTGGAGCCCAAATGGACTTGTTTGATCCTAATAGTGCCCAAATGGACCTTTTAGGTCATATAGGACCTAACTGGGCCAATTTGTACTTCTATGGTCATATTGGAGCCCAAATGGACTTGTTTGATCCTAATAGAGCCAAAATGCACTTTTTAGGTCATATAGGACCTAACTGGGCCAATTTGTTCTTCTTTGGTCCTTTTGGAGCCTAAATGGACTTGTTTGATCCTAATAGATCCCAAATGGGCTTTTTAGGTCATATAGGACCTAACTGGGCCAATTTGTACTTCTTTGGTCCTAATGG
>JAUPTC010000010.1:6781565-6799565 GCA_030762895.1 Sophora flavescens | reverse complement strand
AGCCCAAATGGACTTGTTAGGTCATATAGGACCTAACTGGGCCAATTTGTACTTCTTTGGTCCTATTGGAGCCCAAATGGACTTGTTTGATCCTAACAGAGCCCAAATGGACTTTTTAGGTCATATAGGACCTAACTGGGCCAATTTGTACTTCTTTGGTCCTATTGGAGCCCAAATGGACTTGTTTGATCCTAATAGAGCCAAAATACAGTTTTTAGGTCATATAGGACCTAACTGTGCCAATTTGTACGTCTTTGGTCCTATTGGAGCCCAAATGGACTTATTTGATCCTAATAGAGCCAAAATGCACTTTTTAGGTCATATAGGACCTAACTGGGCCAATTTGTACTTCTTTGGTCCTATTGGACCCCAAATGGACTTGTTTGATCCTAATAGAGCCCAAATGGACTTTTTAGGTCATATAGGACCTAACTTGTCCAATTTGTACTTCTTTGGTCCTAATGGAGCCCAAATGGACTTGTTTGACCCTAATAGAGCCCAAATGGACTTGTTTGATCCTAATCGAGCCCAAATGGACCTGTTAGGTCATAAAGGACCTAACTGGGCCAATTTGTACTTCTTTGGTCCTAATAGAGCCCAAATGGACTTGTTTGACCTTAATAGAGCCCAAATGGACTTGTTTGATCCGAATAGAGCCCAAATGGACTTGTTTGATCCTAATAGAGCCAAAATGCACTTTTTAGGAGATATAGGACCTAACTGGGCCAATTTGTACTTCTTTGGTCCTATTGGAGCCCAAATGGACTTGTTTGATCCTAATAGAGCCCAAATGGACGTTTTAGGTCATATAGGACCTAACTGGGCCAATTTATACTTCTTTGGTCCTGTTGGAGCCCAAATGGACTTGTTTGATCCTAATAGAGCCCAACTGGCCATTTTAGGTCATATAGGACCTAACTGGGCCAATTTGTACATCTTTGGTCCTATTTGAGCCCAAATGGACTTGTTTGATCCTAATAGAGCCCAAATGGACTTTTTAGGTCATATAGGACCTAACTGGTCCAATTTGTACTTCTTTGGTCCTAATGGAGCCCAAATGGACTTGTTTGACCCTAATAGAACCTAAATGGACTTGTTAGATCCTAATCGAGCCCAAATGGACTTGTTAGGTTATAAAGGACCTAACTGGGCCAATTTGTACTTCTTTGGTCCTAATGGAGCCCAAATGGACTTGTTTGACCCTAATAGAGCCCAAATGGACTAGTTTGATCCTAATAGAGCCCAAATGGACTTGTTTGATCCTAATAGAGCCAAAATGCTCTTTTTAGGTCATATAGGACCTAACTGGGCCAATTTGTACTTCTTTGGTCCTATTGGAGCACAAATGGACTTGTTTGATCCTAACAGAGCCCAAATCGACTTTTTAGGTCATATAGGACCTAACTGGGCCAATTTGTACTTCTTTGGTCCTGTTGGAGCCCAAATGGACTTGTTTGATCCTAATAGAGCCCAACTGGCCATTTTAGGTCATATAGGACCTAACTTGGCCAATTTGTACTTCTTTGGTCCTATTGGAGCCCAAATGGACTTGTTTGATCATAATAGAGCCCAAATGGACTTTTTAGGTCATATAGGACCAAACTGGGCCAATTTGTACTTCTTTGGTCCAAATGGAGTCCAAATGGACTTGTTTGATCCTTATTGATCGCCAATCGACTTGTTAGGACCTAGTTAGGCCAATTGCCCCGAACGGCCCAATTTTAATTCTTTGGTCCTGATGGAGCCCAAATTGACTTGTTTGATCCTAAAGGAGCTCAAATGGACTTGTTTGATCCTAGTAGAGCCCAAATGGACTTGTTTGATCCTAATAGAGCCCAAATGGACTTGTTTGATCCCAGTGGAGCCCAAATGGACTTTTTAGGTCATATAGGACCTAACTGGGCCAATTTGTACTTATTTGGTCCTATTGGAGCCCAAATGGGCTTGTTGGATCCTAATAGAGCCCAAACGGATTTTATAGGTCATATAGGACCTAACTGGGCCAATTTGTACTTAGTTGGTCATATTGGATCCCAAGTGGACTTGTTTGATCCTAATACAGCCAAAATGCACTTTTTAGGTCTTATAGGACCTAACCGGGCCAATTTGTACTTCTTTGGTCCTATTGGAACCCAAATGGACTTGTTTGATCCTAATAGAGCCCAAATGGACTTTTTAGGTCATATAGGATCTAACTGGGCCAATTTGTACTTCTTTGGTCCTATTGGAGTCCAAATGGACTTGTTTGATCCTAATAGAGCCAAAATGGACTTTTTAGGTCATATAGGACCTAACTGGGCCAATTTGTACTTCTTTGTCCTATTGGAGCCCAAATGGACTTGTTTGATCCTAATAGAGCCCAACTGGACATTTTAGGTCATATAGGACCTAACTGGGCCAATTTGTACTTCTTTGGTCCTATTGGAGCCCAAATGGACTTGTTTGATCCTAATAGAGCCCAAATGGACTTTTTAGGTCATATAGGACCTAACTGGGTCAATTTGTACTTCTTTGGTCCAAATGGAGTCCAAATGGACTTGTTTGATCCTTATTGATCCCCAATCGACTTGTTAGGACCTAGTTAGGCCAATTGCCCCGAACGGCCCAATTGTAATTCTTTGGTCCTAATGGAGCTCAAATGGACTTGTTTGATCCTAATGGAGCTCAAATGGACTTGTTTGATCCTAATACAGCCCAAATGGACTTGTGTGATCCTAGTAGAGCCCAAATGGACTTGTTTGATCCTAATAGAGCCCAAATCGACTTGTTTGATCCCAGTGGAGCCCAAATGGACTTTTTAGGTCATATAGGACCTAACTGGGCCAATTTGTAATTCTTTGGTCCTAATGGAGCCCAAATGGACTTGTTTGACCCTAATAGAGCCCAAATGGACTTGGTAGGTCATAAAGGACCTAACTGTGCCAATTTGTACTTCTTTGGTCCTATTGGAGCCCAAATGGACTTGTTTGATCCTAATAGAGCCAAAATGCACTTTTTAGGTCATATAGGACCTATCTGGACCAATTTGTACTTCTTTGGTCCTATTGGAGCCCAAATGGACTTGTTTGATCCTAATAGAGCCCAAATGGACTTTTTAGGTCATATAGGACCTATCTGGGCCAATTTGTACTTCTTTGGTCCTATTGGAGCCCAAATGGACTTGTTTGATCCTAATAGAGCCCAAATGGACTTTTTAGGTCATATAGGACCTAACTGGGCCTATTTGTACTTCTTTGGTCCTATTGGAGCCCAAATGGACTTGTTTGATCCTAATAGAGCCCAACTGGACTTTTTAGGTCATATAGGACCTAACTGGGCCAATTTGTACTTCTTTGGTCCTATTGGAGCCCAAATGGACTTGTTTGATCCTAATAGAGCCCAACTGGACATTTTAGGTCATATAGGACCTAACTGGGCCAATTTGTACTTCTTTGGTCCTATTGGAGCCCAAATGGACTTGTTTGATCCTAATAGAGCCCAAATGGACTTTTTAGGTCATATAGGACCTAACTGGGTCAATTTGTACTTCTTTGGTCCAAATGGAGTCCAAATGGACTTGTTTGATCCTTATTGATCCCCAATCGACTTGTTAGGACCCAGTTAGGCCAATTGCCCCGAACGGCCCAATTGTAATTCTTTGGTCCTAATGGAGCTCAAATGGACTTGTTTGATCCTAATGGAGCTCAAATGGACTTGTTTGATCCTAATACAGCCCAAATGGACTTGTGTGATCCTAGTAGAGCCCAAATGGACTTGTTTGATCCTAATAGAGCCCAAATCGACTTGTTTGATCCCAGTGGAGCCCAAATGGACTTTTTAGGTCATATAGGACCTAACTGGGCCAATTTGTAATTCTTTGGTCCTATTGGAACCCAAATGGACTTGTTTGATCCTGGTAGAGCCCAAATGGACTTGGTAGGTCATAAAGGACCTAACTGTGCCAATTTGTACTTCTTTGGTCCTATTGGAGCCCAAATGGACTTGTTTGATCCTAATTGAGCCAAAATGCACTTTTTAGGTCATATAGGACCTATCTGGACCAATTTGTACTTCTTTGGTCCTATTGGAGCCCAAATGGACTTGTTTGATCCTAATAGAGCCCAAATGGACTTTTTAGGTCATATAGGACCTAACTGGGCCAATTTGTACTTCTTTGGTCCTATTGGAGCCCAAATGGACTTGTTTGATCCTAATAGAGCCCAACTGGACATTTTAGGTCATATAGGACCTAACTGGGCCAATTTGTACTTCTTTGGTCCTATTGGAGCCCAAATGGACTTGTTTGATCCTAATAGAGCCCAAATGGACTTTTTAGGTCATATAGGACCTAACTGGGTCAATTTGTACTTCTTTGGTCCAAATGGAGTCCAAATGGACTTGTTTGATCCTTATTGATCCCCAATCGACTTGTTAGGACCCAGTTAGGCCAATTGCCCCGAACGGCCCAATTGTAATTCTTTGGTCCTAATGGAGCTCAAATGGACTTGTTTGATCCCAATGGAGCTCAAATGGACTTGTTTGATCCTAATACAGCCCAAATGGACTTGTGTGATCCTAGTAGAGCCCAAATGGACTTGTTTGATCCTAATAGAGCCCAAATCGACTTGTTTGATCCCAGTGGAGCCCAAATGGACTTTTTAGGTCATATAGGACCTAACTGGGCCAATTTGTAATTCTTTGGTCCTATTGGAACCCAAATGGACTTGTTTGATCCTGGTAGAGCCCAAATGGACTTGGTAGGTCATAAAGGACCTAACTGTGCCAATTTGTACTTCTTTGGTCCTATTGGAGCCCAAATGGACTTGTTTGATCCTAATTGAGCCAAAATGCACTTTTTAGGTCATATAGGACCTATCTGGACCAATTTGTACTTCTTTGGTCCTATTGGAGCCCAAATGGACTTGTTTGATCCTAATAGAGCCCAAATGGACTTTTTAGGTCATATAGGACCTATCTGGGCCAATTTGTACTTCTTTGGTCCTATTGGAGCCCAAATGGACTTGTTTGATCCTAATAGAGCCCAAATGGACTTTTTAGGTCATATAGGACCTATCTGGGCCAATTTGTACTTCTTTGGTCCTATTGGAGCCCAAATGGACTTGTTTGATCCTAATAGAGCCCAAATGGACTTTTTAGGTCATATAGGACCTAACTGGGCCTATTTGTACTTCTTTGGTCCTATTGGAGCCCAAATGGACTTGTTTGATCCTAATAGAGCCCAAATGGACTTTTTAGGTCATATAGGACCTATCTGGGCCAATTTGTACTTCTTTGGTCCTATTGGAGCCCAAATGGACTGGTTTAATCCTAATAGAGCCCAACTGGACATTTTAGGTCATATAGGACCTAACTGGGCCAATTTGCACTTCTTTGGTCCTAATGGAGCCCCAATGTACTTGTTTGACCCTAATAGAGCCCAAATGGACTCGTTTAATCCTAATAGAGCCCAAATGGACTTGTTAAGTCAAAAAGTACCTCACTGTGCCAATTTGTACTTCTTTGGTCCTATTGGAGCCCAAATGGACTTGTTTGATCCTAATAGAGCCAAAATGTACTTTTTAGGTCATATAGGACCTAATTGGGCCAATTGGTACTTCTTTGGTCCTATTGGATCCCAAATGGACTTGTTTGATCCTAATAGAGCCCAAATGGACTTGTTAGGTCATATAGGACCTAACTGGGCCAATTTGTACTTCTTTGGTCCTATTGGAGCCCAAATGGACTTGTTTGATCCTAATAGAGCTCAAATGGACTTTTTAGGTAATATAGGACCTAACTGGGCCAATTTGTACTTCTTTGGTCCTATTGGAGCCCAAATGGACTTGTTTGATCCTAATAGAGCCAAAATGCACTTTTTAGGTCATATAGGACCTAACTGGGCCAATTTGTACTTCTTTGGTCCTATTGGAGCCCAAATGGACTTGTTTAATCCTAATAGAGCCCAACTGGACATTTTAGGTCATATAGGACCTAACTGGGCCAATTTGCACTTCTTTGGTCCTAATGGAGCCCAAATGGACTTGTTTGACCCTAATAGAGCCCAAATGGACTTGTTTAATCCTAATAGGGCCCAAATGGACTTGTTAGGTTATAAAGGACCTAACTGTGCCAATTTGTACTTCTTTGGTCCTATTGGAGCCCAAATGGACTTGTTTGATCCTAATAGAGCCAAAATGCACTTTTTAGGTCATATAGGACCTAAATGGGCCAATTTGTACTTCTTTGGTCCTATTGGAGCCCAAATGGACTTGTTAGGTCATATAGGACCTAACTGGGTCAATTTGTACTTCTTTGGTCCTATTGGAGCCCAAATGGACTTGTTTGATCCTAATAGAGCCCAAATGGACTTTTTAGGTCATATAGGACCTAACTGGGCCAATTTGTACTTCTTTGGTCCTAATGGAGCCCAAATGGACATGTTTGACCCTAATAGAGCCCAAATGGACTTGTTTGATCCTAATCGAGCCCAAATGGATTTGTTAGGTCATAAAGGACCTAACTGGGCCAATTTGTAATTCTTTGTTCCTAATGGAGCCCAAATGGACTTGTTTGACCCGAATACAGCCCAAATGGACTTGTTTGATCCTAATAGAGCCCAAATGGACTTGTTTGATCCTAATAGAGCCAAAATGCACTTTTTAGGTCATATAGGACCTAACTGGGCCAATTTGTACTTCTTTGGTCCTATTGGAGCCCAAATGGACTTGTTTGATCCTAATAGAGCCCAAATGGACTTTTTAGGTCATATAGGAACTATCTGGGCCAATTTGTACTTCTTTGGTCCTATTGGAGCCCAAATGGACTTGTTTGATCCTAATAGAGCCAAAATGCACTTTTTAGGTCATATAGGACCTAACTGGGCCAATTTGTACTTCTTTGGTCCTATTGGAGCCCAAATGGACTTGTTTGATCCTAATAAAGCCCAAATCGACTTGTTGATTTGAATACAATGTCCCTAGGGAGAGGTTCATCAATAATTGGCCATTGGCCCTTAATTTTGTTCTAGGGTTTCAACAACATTGTTAATTAGGCACATTTAAGTGAAGGAACATCATGGACTGCGCACTGATCCGCGCCAGAGTACTCGGGACCCAATTTAGCCTTTATTTGGGCTTAAATGATAGGGTCATCCGCGCCAGTGTACTCGGGACCCAATTTAGCCTTGATTTTGGTTTAATTTGACAATTATTGTGAAACCTCAAATTGTAGGTCTCTTCCTTTTCTTTCTATGGAAATTAAAATCACCAAAATCCGATATCTGTAGCTCTAGTTATGCTCTGCGCAAGACAACAAGGTCAGGATGAGTGAAAAATCCGAAAATTAACAATGTTTAGCAATTAAGCCCAATTAAGCCCAAAAATGTAAAACAAAAAAAAATGATTGTAATGGAGCCCAAATGGACTTTTTTGACCCTAATAGAGCCCAAATAGACTTGTTTGATCCTAATAGAGCCCAAATGGACTTGTTTGATCCTAATAGAGCCAAAATGCACTTTTTAGGTCATATAGGACCTAACTGGGCCAATTTCTACTTCTTTGGTCCTAATGGAGCCCAAATGGACTTTTATGATCCTAATAGAGCACAAATGCACTTTTTAGGTCAAATAGGACCTAACTGTGCCAATTTGTACTTCTTTGGTCCTAATCGAGCCAAAATGGACTTCTTTGATCCAAATAGAGCCCAAATGAACTATTTAGGACCTAATTGGGCCGATTGCCATGATCGGCCCAATTGTACTTTTTAGTGCTAATAGAGCCCAAATGGAGCCAAAATGGACTTCTTTGATCCTAATAGAGCCCAAGTGGACTTTTTACGTCATATAGGACCTAATTGGCCCAATTTGTACTTCTTTGGTCCTAATGGAGGCCAAATGGACTTGTTTGATCCTAATAGAGCCCGAATGGACTTGTTTGATCCTAATAGAGCCCATATGGACTTGTTAGGTCATAAAGGACCTAACTGGGCCAATTTGTACTTCTTTGGTCCTAATGGAGCCCAAATGGACCTGTTTGATCCTAATCGAGCCCAAATGGACTTTTTAGGTCATATAGGACCTAACTGGGCCAATTTGTACTTCTTTGGTCCTAATGGAGCCCAAATGGACTTGTTTGATCCTAATAGAGCCCAAATGGACTTGTTTGATCCTAATAGAGCCCAAATGGACTTGTTAGGTCATAAAGGACCTAACTGGGCCAATTTGTACTTGTTTGGTCCTAATGGAGCCCAAATGGACTTGTTTGATCCTAATAGAGCCCAAATGGACTTTTTAGGTCATATAGGACCTATCTGGGCACTTTTGTACTTAGTGGGTCCTATTGGAGCACAAATGGACTTGTTTGATCCTAATTGAGCCAAAATGCACTTTTTAGGTCATATAGGACCTAACTGGGCCAATTTGTACTTCTTTGGTCCTATTGGAACCCAAATGGACTTGTTTGATCCTAATAGAGCCCAAATGGACTTTTTAGGTCATATAGGACCTAACTGGGCCAATTTGTACTTCTTTGGTCCTATTAGAGCCCAAATGGACTTGTTTGATCCTAATAGAGCCCAAATGGACTTTTTAGGTCATATAGGACCTAACTGGGCCAATTTGTACTTCTTTGGTCCTATTGGAGCCCAAATGGACTTGTTTGATCCTAATAGAGCCCAACTGGCCATTTTAGGTCATATAGGACCTAACTGGGCCAATTTGTACTTCTTTGGTCCTATTGGAGCCCAAATGGACTTGTTTGATCCTAATAGAGCCCAAATGGACTTTTTAGGTCATATAGGACCTAACTGGGCCAATTTGTACTTCTTTGGCCCAAATGGAGGCCAAATGGACTTGTTTGACCCTAATAGAGCCCAAATGGACTTGTTTAATCCTAATAGGGCCCAAATGGACTTGTTAGGTTATAAAGGACCTAACTGTGCCAATTTGTACTTCTTTGGTCCTATTGGAGCCCAAATGGACTTGTTTGATCCTAATAGAGCCAAAATGCACTTTTTAGGTCATATAGGACCTAAATGGGCCAATTTGTACTTCTTTGGTCCTATTGGAGCCCAAATGGACTTGTTAGGTCATATAGGACCTAACTGTGCCAATTTGTACTTCTTTGGTCCTATTAGATCCCAAATGGACTTGTTTGATCCTAATAGAGCCCAAATGGACTTTTTAGGTCATATAGGACCTAACTGGGCCAATTTGTACTTCTTTGGTCCTAATGGAGCCCAAATGGACATGTTTGACCCTAATAGAGCCCAAATGGACTTGTTTGATCCTAATCGAGCCCAAATGGACTTGTTAGGTCATAAAGGACCTAACTGGGCCAATTTGTAATTCTTTGTTCCTAATGGAGCCCAAATGGACTTGTTTGACCCGAATACAGCCCAAATGGACTTGTTTGATCCTAATAGAGCCCAAATGGACTTGTTTGATCCTAATAGAGCCAAAATGCACTTTTTAGGTCATATAGGACCTAACTGGGCCAATTTGTACTTCTTTGGTCCTATTGGAGCCCAAATGGACTTGTTTGATCCTAATAGAGCCCAAATGGACTTTTTAGGTCATATAGGAACTATCTGGGCCAATTTGTACTTCTTTGGTCCTATTGGAGCCCAAATGGACTTGTTTGATCCTAATAGAGCCAAAATGCACTTTTTAGGTCATATAGGACCTAACTGGGCCAATTTGTACTTCTTTGGTCCTATTGGAGCCCAAATGGACTTGTTTGATCCTAATAAAGCCCAAATCGACTTGTTGATTTGAATACAATGTCCCTAGGGAGAGGTTCATCAATAATTGGCCATTGGCCCTTAATTTTGTTCTAGGGTTTCAACAACATTGTTAATTAGGCACATTTAAGTGAAGGAACATCATGGACTGCACTGATCCGCGCCAGAGTACTCGGGACCCAATTTAGCCTTTATTTGGGCTTAAATGATAGGGTCATCCGCGCCAGTGTACTCGGGACCCAATTTAGCCTTGATTTTGGTTTAATTTGACAATTATTGTGAAACCTCAAATTGTAGGTCTCTTCCTTTTCTTTCTATGGAAATTAAAATCACCAAAATCCGATATCTGTAGCTCTAGTTATGCTCTGCGCAAGACAACAAGGTCAGGATGAGTGAAAAATCCGAAAATTAACAATGTTTAGCAATTAAGCCCAATTAAGCCCAAAAATGTAAAACAAAAAAAAATGATTGTAATGGAGCCCAAATGGACTTTTTTGACCCTAATAGAGCCCAAATAGACTTGTTTGATCCTAATAGAGCCCAAATGGACTTGTTTGATCCTAATAGAGCCAAAATGCACTTTTTAGGTCATATAGGACCTAACTGGGCCAATTTCTACTTCTTTGGTCCTAATGGAGCCCAAATGGACTTTTATGATCCTAATAGAGCACAAATGCACTTTTTAGGTCAAATAGGACCTAACTGTGCCAATTTGTACTTCTTTGGTCCTAATCGAGCCAAAATGGACTTCTTTGATCCTAATAGAGCCCAAATGAACTATTTAGGACCTAATTGGGCCGATTGCCATGATCGGCCCAATTGTACTTTTTAGTGCTAATAGAGCCCAAATGGAGCCAAAATGGACTTCTTTGATCCTAATAGAGCCCAAGTGGACTTTTTACGTCATATAGGACCTAATTGGCCCAATTTGTACTTCTTTGGTCCTAATGGAGGCCAAATGGACTTGTTTGATCCTAATAGAGCCCGAATGGACTTGTTTGATCCTAATAGAGCCCATATGGACTTGTTAGGTCATAAAGGACCTAACTGGGCCAATTTGTACTTCTTTGGTCCTAATGGAGCCCAAATGGACCTGTTTGATCCTAATCGAGCCCAAATGGACTTTTTAGGTCATATAGGACCTAACTGGGCCAATTTGTACTTCTTTGGTCCTAATGGAGCCCAAATGGACTTGTTTGATCCTAATAGAGCCCAAATGGACTTGTTTGATCCTAATAGAGCCCAAATGGACTTGTTAGGTCATAAAGGACCTAACTGGGCCAATTTGTACTTGTTTGGTCCTAATGGAGCCCAAATGGACTTGTTTGATCCTAATAGAGCCCAAATGGACTTTTTAGGTCATATAGGACCTATCTGGGCACTTTTGTACTTAGTGGGTCCTATTGGAGCACAAATGGACTTGTTTGATCCTAATTGAGCCAAAATGCACTTTTTAGGTCATATAGGACCTAACTGGGCCAATTTGTACTTCTTTGGTCCTATTGGAACCCAAATGGACTTGTTTGATCCTAATAGAGCCCAAATGGACTTTTTAGGTCATATAGGACCTAACTGGGCCAATTTGTACTTCTTTGGTCCTATTAGAGCCCAAATGGACTTGTTTGATCCTAATAGAGCCCAAATGGACTTTTTAGGTCATATAGGACCTAACTGGGCCAATTTGTACTTCTTTGGTCCTATTGGAGCCCAAATGGACTTGTTTGATCCTAATAGAGCCCAACTGGCCATTTTAGGTCATATAGGACCTAACTGGGCCAATTTGTACTTCTTTGGTCCTATTGGAGCCCAAATGGACTTGTTTGATCCTAATAGAGCCCAAATGGACTTTTTAGGTCATATAGGACCTAACTGGGCCAATTTGTACTTCTTTGGCCCAAATGGAGGCCAAATGGAGTTTTTTGATCCTAATAGAGCCCTAATGGACTTATTTGATCCTAATAGAGCCAATATGGACTTGTTAGGTCATAAAGGACCTAACTGGGCCAATTTGTACTTCTTTGGTCCTAATGGAGCCCAAATGGGCATGTTTGATCCTAATAGAGCCCAAATGGACTTTTTAGGTCATATAGGACCTAATTGGGCCAATTTGTACTTCTTTGGTCCTAATGGAGCCCAAATGGACCTGTTTGACCCTAATAGAGCCCAAATGGATGTGTTTGATCCTAATAGAGCCCAAATGGACTTGTTAGGTCATAAAGGACCTAACTGTGCCAATTTGTACTTCTTTGGTCCGATTGGAGCCCAAATGGACTTGTTTGATCCTATTAGAGCCCAAATGGACTTTTTAGGTCATATAGGACCTAATTGGGCCAATTTGTACTTCTTTGGTCCTATTGGAGCCCAAATCAACTTGTTTGATCCTAATAGAGCCCAAATGGACTTTTTAGGTCATATAGGACCTAATTGGTCCAATTTGTACTTCTTTGGTCCTAATGGAGCCCAAATGGACTTGTTTGATCCTAATAGAGCCCAAATGGACTTGTGTGATCCTAGTAGAGCCCAAATGGACTTGTTTGATCCTAATGGAGCCCAAATGGACTTGTTTCATCCTAGTGGAGCCCAAATGGACTTTTTAGGTCATATAGGACCTAACTGGGCCAATTTAAACTTCTTTGGTCCTAATAGAGCCCAAATGGACTTGTTTGACCCTAATAGAGCCCAAATGGACTTGTTTGATCCTAATAGAGCCCAAATGGACTTGTTAGGTCATAAAGGACCTAACTGTGCCAATTTGTACTTCTTTGGTCCAATTGGAGCCCAAATGGACTTGTTTGATCCTAATAGAGCCCAAATGGACTTTTTAGGTCATATAGGACCTAATTGGGCCAATTTGTACTTCTTTGGTCCTATTGGAGCCCAAATCAACTTGTTTGATCCTAATAGAGCCCAAATGGACTTTTTAGGTCATATAGGACCTAATTGGTCCAATTTGTACTTCTTTGGTCCTAATGGAGCCCAAATGGACTTGTTTGATCCTAATAGAGCCCAAATGGACTTGTGTGATCCTAGTAGAGCCCAAATGGACTTGTTTGATCCTAATGGAGCCCAAATGGACTTGTTTCATCCTAGTGGAGCCCAAATGGACTTGTTAGGTCATAAAGGACCTAACTGGGCCAATTTGTACTTCTTTTGTCCTAATGGATCCCAAATGGGCATGTTTGATCCTAATAGAGCCCAAATGGACTTTTTAGGCCATAAAGGACCTAACTGTGCCAATTTGTACTTCTTTGGTCCAGGAATCAGGTGCACCACACCAAGCCAAGTCAGGAATCTGGTGCACTGCATCGAGGCATGTCCGGGAATCGGTGCACCGCATGCAGAGCCAAGTCAGGAATCTGGTGCACCAGATAGACCAAATTAAGGGCCAGGAAGAGTCAGTGCACCAAATGGACTTTTTTGGTCATATAGGACCTAACTGGGCCAATTTAAACTTCTTTGGTCCTAATGGAGCCCAAATGGACTTGTTTGACCCCAATAGAGCCTAAATGGACTTGTTTGATCCTAAAAGGAAACAAACGGACTTGTTAGGTCATTAAGGACCTAACTGTGCCAATTTATACTTCTTTGGTCCAAATGGAGCCCAAATGGACTTGTTTGATCCTAATAGAGCCCAAATGGACTTGTTAGGTCATAAAGGACCTAACTGTGCCAATTTGTACTTCTTTGGTCCTAATGGAGCCCAAATGGACTTGTTTGACCCTAATAGAGCCCAAATGGACTAGTTTGATCCTAATAGAGCCCAAATGGACTTGTTAGGTTAAAGGACCTAACTGTGCCAATTTATACTTCTTTGGTCCAAATGGAGCCCAAATGACCTTGTTTTATCCTAATAGAGCCCAAATGGACTTTTTAGGTCATATAGGACCTAATTGGCCCAATTTGTACTTCTTTGGTCCTAATGGAGGCCAAATTGACTTGTTTGATCCTAATAGAGCCCCAATGGACTTGTTTGATCCTAATAGAGCCCATATGGACTTGTTAGGTCATAAAGGACCTAACTGGGCAAATTTGTACTTCTTTGGTCCTAATGGAGCCCAAATGGACCTGTTTGATGATAATAGAGCCCAAATGGACTTTTTAGGTCATATAGGACCTAACTGGGTCAATTTGTACTTCTTTGGTCCTAATGGAGCCCAAATGCACTTGTTTGATCCTAATAAAGCCCAAATCGACTTGTTAGGACCTAATTGGGCCCATTGCCCCGATCGTCCCAATTGTACTTCTTTGGTCCTATTGGAGCCCAAATGGACTTGTTTGCTCCAAATAGAGCCCAAATGGACTTTTTAGGTCATATAGGACCTAACTGGGCCAATTTGTACTTCTTTGGTACTAATGGAGCCCAAATGGACTTGTTTGACCCTAATAGAGCCCAAATGGACTTGTTTGATCCTAATAGAGCCCAAATGGACTTGTTAGGACATAAAGGACCTAACTGTGCCAATTTGTACTTCTTTGGTCCTATTGGAGCCCAAATGGACTTGTTTGATCCTAATAGAGCCCAAATGGACTTTTTAGGTCATATAGGACCTAATTGGGCCAATTTGTACTTCTTTGGTCCTATTGGAGCCCAAATCAACTTGTTTGATCCTAATAGAGCCCAAATGGACTTTTTAGGTCATATAGGACCTAATTGGTCCAATTTGTACTTCTTTGGTCCTAATGGAGCCCAAATGGACTTGTTTGATCCTAATAGAGCCCAAATGGACTTGTGTGATCCTAGTAGAGCCCAAATGGACTTGTTTGATCCTAATGGAGCCCAAATGGACTTGTTTCATCCTAGTGGAGCCCAAATGGACTTTTTAGGTCATATAGGACCTAACTGGGCCAATTTAAACTTCTTTGGTCCTAATAGAGCCCAAATTGACTTGTTTGACCCTAATAGAGCCCAAATGGACTTGTTTGATCCTAATAGAGCCCAAATGGACTTGTTAGGTCATAAAGGACCTAACTGTGCCAATTTGTTCTTCTCTGGTCCAATTGGAGCCCAAATGGACTTGTTTGATCCTAATAGAGTCCAGATGGACTTTTTAGGTCATATAGAATCTAATTGGCCCAATTTGTACTTCTTTGGTTCTAATGGAGGCCAAATGGACTTTTTTTATCCAAATAGAGCCCCAATGGACTTGTTTGATCCTAATAGAGCCCATATGGACTTGTTTGGTCATAAAGGACCTAACTGGGCCAATTTGTACTTCTTTGGTCCTAATGGAGCCCAAATGGACATGTTTGATCCTAATAGAGCCCAAATGGACTTTTTAGGTCATAAAGGACCTAACTGTGCCAATTTATACTTCTTAGGTCCAGGAATAAGGTGCACCACACAGAGCCAAGTCAGGAATCTGGTGCACCAGACCGAGCATGTCAGGAATCTTGTGCACCAGACTGAGCCAAGTCAGGAATCTGGTACACCAGACCGAGCCAAGTCAAGAATCTGGTGCACCACACCGAGCCAATTCAGGAATCTGGTGCACCAGATAGACCAAATTAAGGGCCAGGAAGAGTCAGTGCACCAAATGGACTTTTTAGGTCATATAGGACCTAACTGGGCCAATTTGTACTTCTTTGGTCCTAATGGAGCCCAAATGGACTTGTTTGACCCTAATAGAGCCCAAATGGAATTGTTTGATCCTAAAAGGAACCAAATGGACTTGTTAGGTCATAAAGGACCTAACTGTGCCAATTTATACTTCTTTGGTCCAAATAGAGTCCAAATAGACTTGTTTGATCCTAATAGAGCCCAAATGGACTTGTTAGGTCATAAAGGACCTACCTGGGCCAATTTTTACATCTTTGGTCCTAATGGAGCCCAAATGGACTTGTTTGATCCTAATAGAGCCCAAATGGACCTTTTAGGTCATATAGAACCTAATTGGGCCAATTTGCACTTCTTTGGTCCTAATGGAGCCCAAATGGACTTGTTTGACCCTTATAGAGCTCAAATGGACTTATTTGATCCTAATAGAGCCCAAATGGACTTGTTAGGTCATAAAGGACCTAACTGTGCCAATTTGTACTTCTTTGGTCCTATTGGCGCCCAAATGGACTTGTTTGATCCTAATAGAGCCCAAATGGACTTTTCAGGTCATATAGGACGTAATTGAGCCAATTTGTACTTCTTTGGTCCTAATGGAGCCCAAATGGACTTGTTTGACCCTAATAGAGCCCAAATGGACTTTTTAGGTCATATAGGACCTAACTGGGCCAATTTTTACATCTTTGGTCCTAATGGAGCCCAAATGGACTTGTTTGATCCTAATAGAGCCCAAATGGACCTTTTAGGTCATATAGGACCTAACTGTGCCAATTTGTACTTCTTTGGTCCTATTGGATCCCAAATGGACTTGTTTGATCCTAATAGAGCCCAAATGGACTTTTTAGGTCTTATAGGACCTAATTGGGCCAATTTGCACTTCTTTGGTCCTAATGGAGCCCAAATGGACTTGTTTGACCCTAATAGAGCCCTAATGGACTTGTTTGATCCTAATAGAGCCCAAATGGACTTGTTAGGTCATAAAGGACCTAACTGTGCCAATTTGGACTTCTTTGGTCCTATTGGAGCCCAAATGGACTTGTTTGATCCTAATAGAGCCCAAATGGACTTTTTAGGTCATATAGGACCTAACTGGCCCAATTTGTACATCTTTGGTCCTAATGGAGCCCAAATGGAAAATGGACTTTTTAGGTCATATAGGACCTAACTGTGCCAATTTGTACTTCTTTGGTCCTATTGGAGCCCAAATGGACTTGTTTGATCCTAATAGAGCCCAAATGGACTTGTTAGGTCATAAAGGACCTAACTGGGTCAATTTGTACTTCTTTGGTCCTATTGGAGCCCAAATGGACTTGTTTGACCCTAGTAGAGCCCAATTGGACTTGTTTGATCCTAATAGAGTCCAAATGGACTTTCTATGTCATATCGGACCTAATTGGGCCAATTTGTACTTCTTTGGTCCTATTGGAGCCCAAATGGACTTGTATGATCCTAATAGAGCCCAAATTGACTTTTTAAGTCATATAGGACCTAACTGGGCCAATTTGTACATATTTGCTCCTAATGGAGCCCAAATGGACTTGTTTGATCCTAATAGAGCCCAAATGGACTTTTTAGGTCATATAGGACCTAACTGTGCCAATTTGTACTTCTTTGGTCCTATTGGAGCCCAAGTGGACTTTTTAGGTCATATAGGACCTAATTGGGCCAATTTGTACTTCTTTGGTCCTAATGGAGCCCAAATGGACCTGTTTGACCCTAATAGAGCCCAAATGGATGTGTTTGATCCTAATAGAGCCCAAATGGACTTGTTAGGTCATAAAGGACCTAACTGTGCCAATTTGTACTTCTTTGGTCCGATTGGAGCCCAAATGGACTTGTTTGATCCTATTAGAGCCCAAATGGACTTTTTAGGTCATATAGGACCTAATTGGGCCAATTTGTACTTCTTTGGTCCTATTGGAGCCCAAATCAACTTGTTTGATCCTAATAGAGCCCAAATGGACTTTTTAGGTCATATAGGACCTAATTGGTCCAATTTGTACTTCTTTGGTCCTAATGGAGCCCAAATGGACTTGTTTGATCCTAATAGAGCCCAAATGGACTTGTGTGATCCTAGTAGAGCCCAAATGGACTTGTTTGATCCTAATGGAGCCCAAATGGACTTGTTTCATCCTAGTGGAGCCCAAATGGACTTTTTAGGTCATATAGGACCTAACTGGGCCAATTTAAACTTCTTTGGTCCTAATAGAGCCCAAATGGACTTGTTTGACCCTAATAGAGCCCAAATGGACTTGTTTGATCCTAATAGAGCCCAAATGGACTTGTTAGGTCATAAAGGACCTAACTGTGCCAATTTGTTCTTCTCTGGTCCAATTGGAGCCCAAATGGACTTGTTTGATCCTAATAGAGTCCAGATGGACTTTTTAGGTCATATAGAATCTAATTGGCCCAATTTGTACTTCTTTGGTTCTAATGGAGGCCAAATGGACTTTTTTTTATCCTAATAGAGCCCCAATGGACTTGTTTGATCCTAATAGAGCCCATATGGACTTGTTTGGTCATAAAGGACCTAACTGGGCCAATTTGTACTTCTTTGGTCCTAATGGAGCCCAAATGGACATGTTTGATCCTAATAGAGCCCAAATGGACTTTTTAGGTCATAAAGGACCTAACGGGGCAAATTTGTACATCTTTGGTCCTAATGGAGCGCAAATGGACTTGTTTGCTCCTAATACAGCCCAAATGGACTTTTTAGGTCATATAGGACC
>JAUPTC010000010.1:6763764-6781065 GCA_030762895.1 Sophora flavescens | reverse complement strand
GTTAGGTCCTATATGACCTAAAAAGTCCATTTGGGTTCTATTAGGATCAAACAAGTCCATTTGGGCTCCAATAGGACCAAAGAAGTACAAATTGGCACAGTTAGGTCCTATATGACCTAAAAAGTGCATTTTGGCTCTATTATGATCAAACAAGTCCATTTGGGCTCTATTAGGATCAAACAAGTCCATTTGGGCTCCAATAGGACCAAAGAAGCACAAATTGGCACAGTTAGGTCCTTTATGACCTAAAAAGTGCATTTTGGCCTTAATTGGGCTCAAAAAAGTCCATTTGGGCTCCAATAGGACCAAAGAAGTACAAATTGGCGCAGTTAGGTCCTATATGACCTAAAAAGTGCATTTTGGCTCTATTAGGATCAAACAAGTCCATTTGGGCTCCAATAGGAACAAAGAAGTACAAATTGGCCCAGTCAGGTCCTATATGACCTAAAAAGTCCATTTTGGCTCCATTAGGATCAAACAAGTCCATTTGGGCTCCAATAGGACCAAAGAAGTACAAATTGGCCCAGTTAGGTCCTATATGACCTAAAATGTCCAGTTGGGCTCTATTAGGATCAAACAAGTCCATTTGTGCTCCATTAGGACCCAAGAAGTACAAATTGACCCAGTTAGGTCCTCTATGACCTAAAAAGTGCATTTTGGTCTTAATTGGGCACAAACAAGTCCATTTGGGGTCCATTAGGACCAAAGAATTACAAATTGACCCAGTTAGGTCATATAAGACCTAAATAGTCCATTTGGGCTCTATAAGGGTCAAACAAGTCCATTTGGGCTCCTTTAGGAACAAATAAGAACAAATTAGCCCAGTTAGGTCATATATGACCTAAAAAGTCCATTTGGGATCTATTAGGATCAAACAAGTCCAATTGGGCTCCAATAGGACCAAAGAGGTACAAATTGGCACAGTTAGGTCCTATATGACCTAAAAAGTGCATTTTGGCTCTATTGGGAACAAACAAGTCCATTTGGGCTCTATTAGGATCAAACAAGTCCATTTGGGCTCCAATAAGACCAAAGAAGTACAAATTGGCACAACTAGGTCCTTTATGACATAAAATGTCCAGTTGGGCTCTATTAGGGTCAAACAAGTCCATTAGGGCTCCATTAGGACCAAAGAAGTACAAATTGGCCCGATTTGGTCCTATATGACCTAAAAAAGTCCATTTGGGCTCTATTAGGATCAAACAAGTCCATTTGGGCTCCAATAGGACCAAGGAAGTACAAATTGTCCCAGTTAGGTCCTTTATGACCTAACAAGTCCATTTGGGCTCTATTAGGATCAAACAAGTCCATTGGGGCTCTATTAGGGTCAAACAAGTCCATTTGGCCTCCAATAGGACCAAAGAAGTACAAATTGGCCCGATTGGGTCCTATATGACCTAAAAAGTGCAATTTGCCTCTATTAAGATCAAACAAGTCCATTTGGGCTCCAATAGGACGAAAGAAGTACAAATTGGCCCAGATTGGGTCCTATATGACCTAAAAAGTCCATTTGGGCTCTATTAGGATCAAACAAAGTCCATTTGGACTCCATTTGGACCAAGAAGTACAAATTAGCCCAGTAGGTCTATATGACCTAAAAAGTCCATTAGGACCAATTAGGATCAAACAAATCCATTTGGGCTCCAATAGGACCAAAGAAGTACAAATTGGCCTAAGTGGGACCTATATGACCTAAAATGTCCATTTGGCTATATTTGGATCAAACAAGTCCATTTGGGCTCCAATAGGACCAAAGAAGTACAAATTGGCCCAGTTAGGTCCTTTATGACCTAACAAGTCCATTTGGGCTCTATTAGGATCAAACAAGTCCATTTGGGCTACAATAGGACCTAAGAAGTACAAATTGGCCCAGTTAGGTCCTATATGACCTAAAAAGTCCATTTGGGATCTATTAGGGTCCAACAAGTCCATTTGGGCTCCTATAGGACCAAAGAAGTACAAATTGGCCCAGTTAGGTCCTATATGACCTAAAATGTCCATTTTGGCCTTAATTGGGCTCAAACAAGTCCATTTGGGCTCCATTCAGACCCAAGAAGTACAAATTGGCCCAGTTAGGTCCTATATGACCTAAAAAGTCCATTTGGGCTCTATTAGGGTCAAACAAGTCCATTTGGGCTCAATTAGGAACAAAAAATACAAATTTGCACAGTGAGGTCCTATAAGACCGAAAAGTAACATTTGGGCTCTATTAGGATCCAACAAGTCCATTTGGGCTCCATTAGGACCAAAGAAGTACAAATTGGCCCATTAGGTCTATATGACCTAAAATGTCCAGTTGGGCTCTATTAGGATCAAACAAGTCCATTTGGGCTCCAATTAGGACCAAGAAGTACAAATTGGCCCGGTTGGGTCTCTATGACCTAAAAAGTGCATTTTGGCCTTTAAGGTCGCTCAAACAAGTCCATTTGGGCTCCATTAGGACCAAGTAAGTACAAATTGGCCCAGTTAGGTCTATATGACCTAAAAAGTCCATTTGGGCTCTATTGGGGTCAAACAAGTCCATTAGGGCTCCATTAGGACCAAGAGAAGTACAAATTGGCCATTGGGTCTATATGACCTAAAAAAGTCCATTTGGGCTCCTAGTGGGATCAAACAAGTCCATTTGGGCTCCAATAGGACCAAGGAAGTACAAATTGTCCAGTTGGGTCCTTTATGACCTAACAGTCCATTTGGGCTCTATTAGGATCAAACAAGTCCATTGGGGCTCTATTAGGGTCAAGCAAGTCCATTTGGCCTCCAATAGGACCAAAGAAGTACAAATTGGCCCAGTTAGGTCTATATGACCTAAAAGTGCAATTTGCCTCTATTAGGATCAAACAAGTCCATTTGGGCTCCAATAGGACCAAGAAGTACAAATTGGCCCAGTTGGGTCCTATATGACCTAAAAAGTCCATTTGGGCTCTATTAGGATCAAACAAAGTCCATTTGGACTCCATTTGGACCAAAGAAGTACAAATTGGCCCGGTTGGGTCCTATATGACCTAAAAAGTCCATTAGGACCAATTAGGATCAAACAAGTCCATTTGGGCTCCAATAGGACCAAGAAGTACAAATTGGCCTAAAAGGACCTATATGACCTAAAAGTCCATTTGGCTCTATTAGGATCAAACAAGTCCATTTGGGCTCAATAGGACCAAAAGTACAAATTGGCCCAGTTAGGTCCTTATATGACCTAAAAAGTCCATTTGGGCTCTATTAGGATCAAACAAGTCCATTTGGGCTACAATAGGACCAAGAAGTACAAATTGGCCCAGTTAGGTCCTATGACCTAAAAGTCCATTTGGATCTTTTAGGATCAAACAAGTCCATTTGGGCTCCAATAGGACCAAGAAGTACAAATTGGCCCGATTAGGTCTATATGACCTAAAAAGTCCATTTGGGTTCTATTAGGATCAAACAAGTCCATTTGGGCTCCATAGGACCAAGAAGTACAAATTGGCCCAGTTGGGTCTATATGACCTAAAAAGTCCATTTGGGTTCTATTAGGTTCAAACAAGTCCATTTGGGCTCAATAGGACCAAGAAGTACAAATTGGCAGATTAGGTCTATATGACCTAAAAGTGCATTTGGGCTCTATTAGGATCAAACAAGTCCATTTGGGCTCTATTAGGATCAAACAAGTTGCCAATAGGACCAAAAAGTACAAATTGGCACTATTAGGTCCTTTATGACCTAAAAGTGCATTTTGGCCTTAATTGGGCACAAACAAGTCCATTTGGGCTCCAATAGGACCAAGAAGTAGCAAATTGGCCCATTAGGTCTATATGACCTAAAAAGTGCATTTTGGCTCTATTAGGATCAAACAAGTCCATTTGGGCTCCAATAGGACCAAATAAGTACAAATTGGCCCGGTTAGGTCTATATGACCTAAAAGTCCATTTGGCTCCATTAGGATCAAACAAGTCCATTTGGGCTCAATAGGACCAAGAAGTACAAATTGGCCCGATTAGGTCTATATGACCTAAAATGTCCAGTTGGGCTCTATTAGGATCAAACAAGTCCATTTGGGCTCCATTAGGACCCAAGAAGTACAAATTGGCCCGGTTAGGTCCTCTATGACCTAAAAGTGCATTTTGGCCTTAGTTGGGCTCAAACAAGTCCATTTGGGGTCCATTAGGACCAAAGAAGTACAAATTGGCCCCAGTTGGGTCATATATGACCTAAAAAGTCCATTTGGGCTCTATTAGGGTCAAACAAGTCCATTTGGGCTCCATTAGGACCAAATAAGTACAAATTAGCCCGGTTAGGTCCTATATGACCTAAAAAGTCCATTTGGGATCTATTAGGATCAAACAAGTCCAGTTGGGCTCCAGTAGGACCAAGAGGTACAAATTGGCACAGTTAGGTCTATATGACCTAAAAGTGCATTTTAGCTCTATTGGGAACAAACAAGTCCATTTGGGCTCTATTAGGATCAAACAAGTCCATTTGGGCTCCAGTAAGACCAAGAAGTACAAATTGGCACAACTAGGTCTTTATGACATAAAATGTCCAGTTGGGCTCTATTAGTGTCAAACAAGTCCATTAGGGCTCCATTAGGACCAAAGTACAAATTGACCCGAGTTGGGTCTATATGACCTAAAAAGTCCATTTGGGCTCTATTAGGATCAAACAAGTCCATTTGGACTCCAATAGGACCAAAGAAGTACAAATAGTCCCATTAGGTCCTTTGTGACCTATAAGTCCATTTGGGCTCTATTAGGATCAAACAAGTCCATTGGGGCTCTATTAGGATCAAACAAGTCCATTTGGCCTCAATAGGACCAAGAAGTACAAATTGGCTGATTAGGTCCTATATGACCTTAAAGTTCATTTTGCCTCTATTAAAGATCAAACAAGTCCATTTCGGCTCCAATAGGACCAAGAAGTACAAATTGGCCGGTTGGGTCTATGTGACCTAAAAAGTCCATTTGGGCTCTATTAGGATAGAGCAAAAGTCCATTTGGACTCCATTTGGACCAAGGTACAAATTGGCCCGATTGGGTCCAATATGACCTAAAAGTCCATTAGGACCTATTAGGATCAAACAAGTCCATTTGGGCTCCAATAGGACCAAAGATGTACAAATTGACCTAGTTGACCTAAGTCATTTGGGTCTATTAGGATCAAAAAGTCCATTTGGGCTCTATTGTAGGATCAAACATGTCCATTTGGGCTCCAATAGGACCAAAGAAGTACAAATTGGCCCAGTTGGGTCCTTATGACCTAAAAGTCCATTTGGGCTCTATTAGGGATCAAACATGTCCATTTGGGCTCCAGTAGGACCAAAGAAGTACAAATTGGCCTAGTTAGGTCTATATGACCTAAAAAGTCCATTTGGGCTCTATTAGGATCAAACAAGTCCATTTGGGCTCCAATAGGACCAAGAAGTACAAATTGGCGTATTTGGTTCTATATGACCTAAAAAAGTCCATTTGGCTCTATTAGGATCAAACAAGTCCATTTGGGCTCCAATTGGACCAAGAAGTACAAATTGGCCCATTAGGTCTTATGTGACCTAAAAGTCCATTTGGGCTCTAGTAGGTTCAAACAAGTCCATTTGGGCTCCATTAGGACCAAAAGTACAAATTGGCCCAGATAGGTCTTATATGACCAAAAAGTCCATTTGGGCTCTTTTAGGATCAAACAAGTCCATTTGGGCTCCATTAGGACCAAGAAGTACAAATTGTCCCGTTAGGTCATTTATGACCTAACAAGTCCATTGGGCTCTATTAGGATCAAACAAGTCCATTTTGGGTCAAACAAAGTCCATTTGGCCTCGATAGGACCAAAAGTACAAATTGGCCGATTGGGTCTTTATGACCTAAAGTCCAATTGGGCTCTATTAGGATCAAACAAGTCCATTTGGGCTCAATAGGACCAAAGAAGTACAAATTGGCTCGATTAGGTCTTTATGACCTAAAAGTCCATTTGGGCTCTATTAGGATCAAACAAAGTCCCATTTGGGACCAAGAAGTACAAATTAGCCCGGTTGGGTCATATATGACCTAAAAAGTCCATTTGGACCTAGTAGGATCAAACAAATCCATTTGGGCTCCAATAGGACCAAAAGTACAAATTGACCTAGTTGGGTCCTATATGACCTAAAAGTCCATTTGGCTATATTTGGATCAAACAAGTCATTTGGGCTCCAGTAGGACCAAAGAAGTACAAATTGGCCCAGTTGGGTCCTTTATGACCTAAAAAGTCCATTGAGGCTCTATTAGGGATCAAAACAAGTCCATTTGGGGCTCCAATAGGACCAAAGAAGTACAAATTGGCCCGTTGGGTCTATATGACCTAAAAAGTCCATTTGGGCTCTGTTGGGGTCAAGCAAGTCCATTTGGGCTCCATTAGGACCAAGAAGTACAAATTGGCTGATTAGGTCTATATGACCTAAAATGTCCATTTGGCTCTATTAGGATCAAACAAGTTCATTTGGGCTCCAATAGGACCAAAGAAGTACAAATTGACCCAGTTAGGTCCTATATGACCAAACAAGTCCATTTGGACTCTATTAGGGTCAAACAAGTCCATTTGGGCTCCATTAGTACCAAAGAAGTACAAATTGGCTCAGTTAGGTCCAATATGACCTAAAAAGTCCATTTGGGCTCTATTAGGATCAAACAAGTCCATTTGGGCTCCAATAGGACCAAACAAGTACAAATTGGCCCAGTTAGGTCCTATATGACCTAAAAAGTCCATTTGGACTCTATTAGGATCAAACAAGTCCATTTGGGCTCCAATAGGACCAAAGAAGTACAAATTGGCCGATTAGGTCCTATATGACATAAAAAGTCCATTTTGGCTCTTTAGGACAACAAGTCCATTTGGGCTCTATTAGGATCAAACAAGTCCATTTGGGCTCCAATAGGACCAAGAAGTACAAATTGGCCGATTAGGTCTTATATGACCTAAAAGTCCAGTTGGGCTCTATTGGGGTCAAACAAGTCCATTTGGGCTCCATTAGGACCAAGGAGTACAAATTGGCCCAGTTAGGTCTATATGACCTAAAAGTCCATTTGGGCTCTATTAGGATCAAACAAGTCCATTTGGGCTCCAGTAGGACCAAAGTAGTACAAATTGTCCCAGTTAGGTCCTTTATGACCTAACAAGTCCATTGGGCTCTATTAGGATCAAACAAGTCCATTGGGGCTCTATTAGGATCAAACAAGTCCATTTGGCCTCGATAGGACCAAGAAGTACAAATTGGCCCAGTTGGGTCTATATGACCTAAAAGTGCAATTTGCGCTCTGTTAGATCAAACAAGTCCATTTGGGCTCAGTAGGACCAAAGAAGTACAAATTGGCCGATTGGGTCCTATATGACCTAAAAGTCCATTTGGGCTCTATTAGGATCAAACAAAGTCCATTTGGGCACCATTTGGACCAAAGAAGTACAAATTGGCCCATTGGGTCTATATGACCTAAAAAGTCCATTAGGCCCTATTAGGATCAAACAAGTCCATTTGGGCTCCAATAGGACCAAGAAGTACAAATTGGCCTAGTTAGGACCTATATGACCTAAAAGTCCATTTGGCTCTATTTGGATCAAACAAGTCCATTTGGGCTCCAATAGGACCAAAGAAGTACAAATTGGCCCAGTTGGGTCCTTTATGACCTAAAAGTCCATTTGGGCTCTGTTAGGATCAAACAAGTCCATTTGGGCTCCAATAGGACCAAAGAAGTACAAATTGGCCCGATTGGGTCTATATGACCTAAAAGTCCATTTGGGATCTATTAGGGTCCAACAAGTCCATTTGGGCTCAATAGGACCAAAGAAGTACAAATTGGCCCATTAGGTCTATATGACCTAAAAGTCCATTTGGGCTCTATTAGGATCAAACAAGTCCATTTGGGCTCCATTAGGACCAAAGAAGTACAAATTGGCCCGATTAGGTCTATATGACCTAAAAAGTCCATTTGGGCTCTAGTAGGATCAAACAAGTCCATTTGGGCTCCAATAGGACCAAGAAGTACAAATTGGCCCAGTTGGGTCCTATATGACCTAAAAGTCCATTTGGGCTCTATTAGGATCAAACAAGTCCATTTGGGCTCCAATAGGACCAAGAAGTACAAATTGGCTAATTAGGTCCTATATGACCTAAAAGTCCATTTGGCTCTATTAGGATCAAACAAGTCCATTTGGGCTCTATTAGGATCAAACAAGCCATTTGGCAGGCCAAGAAGTACAAATTGGCCAGTTAGGTCCTATATGACCTAAAAGTCCATTTTGGCTCTATTAGGGTCAAACAAGTCCATTTGGGCTCCATAGGACCAAGAAGTACAAATTGGCGATTGGGTCCTATATGACCTAAAAAGTCCATTTTGGCTCTATTAGGATCAAACAAGTCCATTTGGGCTCCATTAGGACCAAGAAGTACAAATTAGCCCAGTTAGGTCTATATGACCTAAAAAGTCCATTTTGGCTCTATTAGGATCAAACAAGTCCATTTGGGCTCCAATAGGACCAAAGAAGTACAAATTGGCCCGTTAGGTCCTATATGACCTAAAAAGTCCATTTTGGCTCTATGGACAGTCCATTTGGGCTCTAGGAAACCATTGGGCCCATAAGACCAAAGAAGTACAAATTGGCCCAGTTAGGTCCTTTATGACCTAAAATGTCCATTTGGGCTCTATTAGGGTCAAGCAAGTCCATTTGGGCTCTATTAGGACCAAGAAGTACAAATTGGCCCAGTTAGGTCTATATGACCTAAAAGTCCATTTGGGCTCTATTAGGATCAAACAAGTCCATTTGGGCTCCAGTAGGACCAAGAAGTACAAATTGTCTCAGTTAGGTCCTTTATGACCTAAAAGTCCATTGGGCTCTATTGGGATCAAACAAGTCCATTTGGGCTCTATTAGGATCAAACAGTCCATTTGGGCTCCATAGGACCAAGAAGTACAAATTGGCCCAATTAGGTCCTTTAGACATAAAATGTGCAGTTGGCTCTATTAGGATCAAACAAGTCCATTTGGGCTCCATTAGGACCAAAGAAGTACAAATTGGCCCAGTTAGGTCCTATATGACCTAAAAAGTCCTTTTGGGCGCTATTCGGATTAAACAAGTCCATTTGGACTCCAATAGGACCAAGAAGTACAAATTGTCCCAGTTAGGTCCTTTATGACCTAAAAGTCCATTTGGGCTCTATTAGGATCAAACAAGTCCATTGGGGCTCTATTAGGATCAAACAAGTCCATTTGGCCTCAATAGGACCAAGAAGTACAAATTGGCCCAGTTAGGTCCTATTGGACCTAAAAGTCCATTTACCTCTATTAGGATCAAACAAGTCCATTTGGGCTCCAATAGGACTAAAGAAGTACAAATTAGCCGGTTAGGTCCTATGTGACCTAAAAAGTCCATTTGGGCTCTATTAGGATCAAACAAGTCCATTTGGACTCTGTTAGGACCAAGAAGTACAAATTGGCCCAGTTAGGTCCTATATGACCTAAAAAGTCCATTTGGACCTAGTGGGATCCAACAAGTCCATTTGGGCTCCAATAGGACCAAGAAGTACAAATTGGCCTAGTTAGGACCTATATGACCTAAAAGTCCATTTGGCTCTATTAGGATCAAACAAGTCCATTTGGGCTCCAATAGGACCAAAGAAGTACAAATTGGCCCAGTTGGGTCCTTTATGACCTAAAAGTCCATTTGGGCTCTATTAGGATCAAACAAGTCCATTTGGGCTCCAATAGGACCAAAGAAGTACAAATTGGCCCAGTTGGGTCTATATGACCTAAAAGTCCATTTGGGATCTATTGGGATCAAACAAGTCCATTTGGGCTCCATTAGGACCAAGAAGTACAAATTGACCCAGTTGGGTCCTATATGACCTAAAAAGTCCATTTGGCTCTATTAGGATCAAACAAGTCCATTTGGGCTCCAATAGGACCAAAGAAGTACAAATTGGCCGATTGGGTCCTATATGACCTAAAAAGTCCATTTGGGCTCTATTAGGATCAAACAAGTCCATTTGGGCTCCAATAGGACCAAGAAGTACAAATTGGCTAATTAGGTCCTATATGACCTAAAAAGTCCATTTGGGCTCTATTAGGATCAAACAAGTCCATTTGGGCTCCAATAGGACCAAGAAGTACAAGTTGGCCCAGTTGGGTCCTATAGGACCTAAAAGTGCATTTTGGCTCTATTAGGATCAAACAAGTCCATTTGGGCTCTATTAGGATCAAACAAGTCCATTTGGGCTCCAATAGGACCAAAGAAGTACAAATTGTCCGGTTAGGTCCTATATGACCTAAAAAGTCCATTTGGGCTCTATTGGGCTCAAAAGTCCATTTGGGCTCCAATAGGACCAAAGAAGTACAAATTGGCCCATTAGGTCTATATGACCTAAAAAGTCCATTTTGGCTCTATAGGATCAAACAAGTCCATTTGGGCTCCAGTAGGACCAAAGAAGTACAAATTGGCCCGTTGGGTCCTATGTGACCTAAAAAGTCCATTTGGGCTCTATTAGGATCAAACAAGTCCATTTGGGCTCCAGTAGGACCAAAGAGTACAAATTGGCCCCGTTGGGTCCTTTATGACCTAAAATGTCGATTGGGCTCTATTAGGATCAAACAAGTCCATTTGGGCTCCATTAGGACCAAGAAGTACAAATTAGCCCGTTAGGTCTATATGACCTAAAAGTCCATTTGACTCTATTAGGCTCAAAAAGTCCATTTGGACTCGAATAGGACCAAAAAAGTACAAATTGGCCCAGTTAGGTCTATGACCTAAAAGTCCATTTGGGCTCTAGTAGGATCAAACAAGTCCATTTGGGCTCGGACAAACAAGTCCATTTGGGCTCAATAGGACAAAGAAGTACAAATTAGCCCGGTTGGGTCTATATGACCTAAAAGTCCATTTGGCTCTATTAGGATCAAGCAAGTCCATTAGGGCTCCAATAGGACCAAAGAGGTACAAATTGGCACAATTGGGTCCTTTATGACCTCAAAAGTCCATTTGGGCTCTAGTAGGATAAACAAGTCCATTTGGACTCCATAGGAAAGAAGACAAATCAGAGGTCTATAGACCTAAAACCAAGGGCCTATTAGGATCAAAAAATCCATTTGGGCTCCAATAGGACCAAGAAGTACAAATGGCCCAGTTAGGTCTATATGACCTAAAAGTCCATTTGGCTCTATTAGGATCAAACAAGTCCATTTGGACTCCAATGGACAAGAAGTACAAATTGGCCCAATTAGGTCCTATATGACCTAAAAGTCCATTTGGGCTCTATTAGGATCAAACAAGTCCATTTGGACTCTATAGGACCAAGAAGTACAAATTGGCCCAGTTAGGTCTATATGACCTAAAAGTACATTTGGACTCTATTAGGATCAAACAAGTCCATTTGGGCTCCAATAGGACCAAGAAGTACAAATTGGCACAGTTGGGTCTATATGACCTAAAAGTCCATTTGGGCTCTATTGGGATCAAACAAGTCCATTTGGGCTCTAGTAGGACCAAGAAGTACAAATTGGCCCAGTTGGGTCTATGTGACCTAAAAGTCCATTTGGGCTCTATTAGGATCAAGCAAGTCCATTTGGGCTCCATTAGGACCAAGAAGTACAAATTGGCCAATTAGGTCCTATATGACCTAAAAGTCCATTTGGCTCTATTAGGATCAAACAAGTCCATTTGGACTCAGTAGGACCAAAGAAGTACAAATTGGCCCAGTTGGGTCTATGTGACCTAAAAGTCCATTTGGGCTCTATTAGGATCAAACAAGTCCATTTGGGCTCCGTAGGACCAAGAAGTACAAATTAGCCAGTTGGGTCCTATGTGACCTAAAAGTCCATTTAGGCTCTATTAGGATCAAGCAAGTCCATTTGGACTCCAGGGGGACAGAAGTACAAATTGGCCCATTAGGTCCTATATGACCTAAAAGTCCATTTGGACTCTATTAGGATCAAACAAGTCCATTTGGGCTCCATTAGGACAAAGAAGTACAAATTGGATTAGGTCTATATGACCTAAAAGTCCATTTGGACTCTATTAGGATCAAGCAAGTCCATTTGGACTCCAATAGGACCAAAGAAGTACAAATTGGAGTTAGGTCTTATGACCTAAAAGTCCATTGCGGAAGCCAGGCGGCAAACAAGTCCATTTGGCCTCGATAGGACCAAGAAGTACAAATTGGCCCAGTTAGGTCCTATATACTAAAAGTCCAGTTGGGCTCTATTAGGATCAAGCAAGTCCATTTGGGCTCCATTAGGACCAAGAAGTACAAATTGGCCAAGTTAGGTCCTATATGACCTAAGAAGTCCATTTGGGCTCTATTAGGATCAAACAAGTCCATTTGGGCTCTAATGGGACCAGAAGTACAAATTGGCCCGATTAGGTCTTTATGACCTAAGAAAGCCATTTGGCCTTGGGATCAAACAAGTCCATTTGGGCTCTATTAGGACCAAGATGTACAAATTGGCCCAGTTAGGTCTATATGACCTAAAAAGTCCATTTGGCTCTGTTGAGATCAAACAAGTCCATTTGGGATCCAATAGGACCAAGAAGTACAAATTATCTGATTGGGTCTATATGACCTAAAAAGTCCATTTGGGCTCTATTGGGATCAAACATGTCCATTTGGACTCCATTAGGACCAAGAAGTACAAATTGGCCCGGTTGGGTCCTATATGACCTAAAAAGTCCATTTGGGCTCTATTAGGATCAAGCAAGTCCATTTGGGCTCCACTAGGACCAAGAAGTACAAATTAGCTTAGTTAGGTCCTTTATGACCTAAAAGTCCATTTGGCCTCTATTAGGATCAAGAAGTCCATTTGGGCTCCAATAGGACCAAGAAGTACAAATTGGCCCAGTTAGGTCTATATGACCTAAAAAGTCCATTTGGGCTCTATTAGGATCAAACAAGTCCATTTGGGCTCAATAGGACCAAGAAGTACAAATTGTCCCAGTTAGGTCTTTGACCTAAAAAGTCCATTTGGGCTCTGTTAGGATCAAGCAAGTCCATTTGGGCTCCAGTAGGACCAAAGAAGTACAAATTGGCCCAGTTAGGTCCTATATGACCTAAAATGTCCAGTTGGGCTCTATTAGGATCAAACAAGTCCATTTGGGCTCTATTAGGACCAAGAAGTACAAATTGGCCAATTGGGTCCTATATGACCTAAAAGTCCATTTGGCTCTATTAGGATCAAACAAGTCCATTTGGATAAGGACAAGAAGTACAAATTATCCCGTTGGGTCTGTATGACCTAAAAGTCCATTTGGGCTCTATTAGGATCAAACAAGTCCATTTGGGCTCCATTAGGACCTAGAAGTACAAATTAACCTAGTTAGGACCTATATGACCTAAAAGTCCATTTTGGCTCTATTGGGATCAAACAACAAAAAAAGAAAGACACCAAAGGCACCAGGAAAAAAAGCCATTTGGGCTCAATTAGGACCAAAGAAGTACAAATTGGCCCAATTAGGTCCTATGACCTAAAATGTCGATTGGGCTCTATTGGAATCAAACAAGTCCATTTGGGCTCGATAGGACCAAGAAGTACAAGTTGGCCCATTAGGTCCTATATGACCTAAAAGTCCATTTGGCTCTATTAGGATCAAACAAGTCCATTTGGGCTCCAATAGGACCAGGAGGTACAAATTAGCCCGATTGGTCCTATATGACCTAAAAAGTCCATTTTGGCTCTATTAGGATCAAGCAAGTCCATTTGGGCTCCAGTAGGACCAAGAGTACAAATTGGCCCAGTTGGGTCTATATGACCTAAAAAGTCCATTTGGCCTCTAGTAGGATCAAACAAGTCCATTTGGACTCAATAGGACCAAAGAAGTACAATGGCCCAGTTAGGTCCTATGTGACATAAAATGTCCATTTGGGCTCTATTAGGGTCGACCAAGTCCATTTGGGCTCCATTGGACCAAGAAGTACAAATTAGCCCCAGTTGGGTCCTATGTGACCTAAAATGTCCATTGGGCTCTATTAGGATCAAACGAGTCCATTTGGGCTCCATGGGACCAAAGAAGTACAAATTGTCCTGTTGGGTCCTTTATGACCTATAAGTCCATTTGCTCTAGTTGGATACAGGAAACAAGTCCATTTGGCTCCAGTAGGACCAAGAGTACAAATTGGCCCAGTTGGGTCCTATGGGACTAAAAAGTCCATTTGGCTCTATTAGGATCAAACAAGTCCATTTGGGCTCCATAGGACAAGAAGTACAAATTGGCCAGTTAGGTCTGTATGACCTAAAAGTCCAGGATAGGAAACAAGTCCATTGGGCTCCATTGGGACAAGCAAGTCCATTGGCAATAGGACCAAGCGTACAAATTCCTTGGGATAATAGGACCAACAAGTCCATTTGGGCTCTATTGGGACAAAAAAGTCCATTTGGCCTCAAGGACAAATTGGCCCTATTAGGACCTAAAAGTCATTAGGACTCTAGTAGGATCAAAAAGTCCATTTGGGCTCCATTAGGACCAAGAGTACAAATTGGCCCGGTTAGGTCTTATATGACCTAAGAGTCCATTTGGGCTCTATTAGGATCAAGCAAGTCCATTTGGGCTCTAATAGGACCAAAAGTACAAATTGACCGATTAGGTCCTTTATGACCTAAAAAGTCCATTTGGGTTCTATTAGGATCAAATAATCCATTCAACAAAACCAGACATAGGACAAACAAGCAAGAACCATTAGGACCAAGAAGTACAAATTGTGAGTTGGATCCTATATGCTAAAAAGTCCATTTGGCCTCAGTTAGGCTCAAACGAGTCCATTTGGACTCCATTTGACCAAGAAGTACAAATTGACGATTGGGTCCTATATGACCTAAAAAGTCCATTTAGACTCTATTAGGATCAAGCAAGTCTATTTGGGCTCCATAGGACCAAAGAAGTACAAATTGGCCAGTTAGGCTATATTGACCTAAAAGGTCATTTGGGCTGTGGGGGTCTAACAAGTCCATTTGGGCTCAATAGGACCAAGAAGTACAAATTGTCCCAGTTGGGTCCTATATGACCTAAGTCCATTTGGGTTCTATTGAGATCAAACAAGTCCATTTGGGCTCCAATAGGACCAAAAGTACAATGTCCCGATTGCCAAAAAAAGTCCGTTTGGGATCTATTAGGGTCCTGAAGTCCATTTGGACTCATGAGGACCAAGAGTACAAATTGCCCTGATTGAGTCCTATATGACTTAAAAAGTCTATTTTAGTTCTAGTAGGATCAAACAAGTCCATTTGAATCAAAAAAAAAGGAAAGAAGAAAAAAAGGGTATTAGGATCAAACAAAATTATTTGGGCTCAGTAGATCGAAGTACAAATTAACACATTGGGTCCTTTATGACCTAAAAGTTCATTTGGGCACTGTAGGAGCAAACAAATCGATTGGACACCATAGGACCAAGAAATTCCAATTGGCCCGATTGGGTCCTATATGACCTAAAAGTGCATTTTAGCTCTATTAGGATCAAACAAGTCCATTTGGGCTCCATAGAACAGGTTACAGGAAAAAAGGGGAAGGAAAAGAAGTACAATTGGCCCAGTTAGGTTTATATGACCTAAAAGTCCAGTTGGCTCTATTAGGATCAAGCAGTCATTTGCAAAACAAAGAAGTACAAATTGTCCAGTTAGGTCCCTATGACATAAATGTCCAGTTTAACCATGGAAGGCAGAAAACAAAATTTGAAATGCAAGGGTATAAATTGACCCAGATTGGTCATATATGACCTAAAAAAGTCCATTTGGCCTTGTGGTCAAACAATTCCATTTGAGATCATTAGGACCAAATCACTACAAATTACATATGGGTTATATGACTAAAAAGTCCATTTGGGCTCTATTAGGATCAAAGTCCATTTGGGCTCCAATAGGACCAATAAGTACAAATTAGCCCAGTTAGGTCCTATATGACCTAAAAGTCCATTGAGATCTATTAGGATCAAAAAGTCCAATTGGACACCTATAGGACAAAGAAGTACAAATTGGCCCGCTGGGTCCTTTATGACATAAAAGTCCAGTTGGCTCTATTAGTAACAAACAAGTCCATTGAGGGCTCTATTAGGACAAACAAGTCCATTTGGACTCCAATAGGACCAAGAAGTACAAATGGCCCAATGGGTCCTTTATGACATAGATGTCGAATTGGGCTCTATTAGTGTCAAACAAGTCCATTGGGGCTCACAGTAGGACCAAGGAGTACGATGGCCGAAACAAGCAATTGGACCTAGATCCTAAAAGTCCATTTGGCCTCTATTAGGATCAAACAAGTCCATTTGGACACCAATGGGACTAAAGAAGTCAAATCGTCTTGATTGGAAAAAAGTCCATTTGAGCTCTATTAGGATGAGCAATCCATTTGGACTCTATTGGACAGTACAGAATTGTTTGATTAGGTCAGATATGACCTAAAGAATCCATTAGGACCCTATTAGGATCAAAAAGTCCATTTTGGGCTCCAGTGGGACCAAAGATGTACAAGAGTGACCTGATTGGAATCCTATATGACTAAAAAAGTCCATTTGCGCTCTATTAGGATCAAACAAGTCCATTTGGGCTCCAATAGGACCAAGAAGTACAAATTGGCACAGTTAGGTCCTTTGTATTCTTTCGTCCATTTTGGAGCTCTATTATGATCAAACATGTCCATTTGGGCTTGATAGGACCCAGAAGTACAAATTGGCCCGATTGGGTCTATATGACCTAAAAGTCCATTAGGACCCTATTAGGATCAAACAAGTTCATTTTGGGCTCCAATAGGACCAAAGAAGTACAAGTCGCGTAGTTAGGTCCTATATGACATAAAAAGTCATTTGGGCTCTATTAGGATCAAGCAAAGTCCATTTGGGCTCCAGTAGGACGAAGAAGTACAAATTGGCCCGATTAGGTCCTATGCTGCCGGCCAAAAGTGCATTTGCCTCTATTAGGGATCAAACAAGTCCATTTGGGCTCCAATAGGACCAAAGAAGTACAAATTAGCCCAGATTGGTCTTATATGACCTAAAGTCCATTTAAGGCTCTATTAGGTTCAAACGGATCTCATTTAGGCTCCCATTAGGACACAAGAATTACAATTGGGCCGTTCGGGCAAATGGCCCCAGTGGAGTCCAAAATGTCGTTTTAAGGCTCTAGTAGGATCGAACAAGTCCATTTGGGCTCCAATAGGACAGAAGTACAAATTGGCACAGTTAGGTCCTTTATGACCTAACAAGTCCATTTAGGCTCTATTAGGATCAAACAAGTCCATTTGGGCTCAATAGGACCAAGAAGTACAAATTGGACTAGTTAATTCACATATGACATAAAAAGTCCATTTGGGCTCTATTAGGATCAAACAAGTCCATTTGGG
>JAUPTC010000010.1:6620264-6763264 GCA_030762895.1 Sophora flavescens | reverse complement strand
CTACCGATTTCATGGTATTGGACATGAAAGGGAATTCTGAATTCCCCATTATTTTAGGAAGGCCATTCTTGGCCACCGCTGGAGCAGTAATAGATGTAAGGAATGGCAAACTCTCTCTAAATGTAGAGGAAGGTAGGGTCGATTTTGAATTTACTAACTCATATAACAACCCTCCTTTTGAGAGCCATGTGTGCAGGATCGATATCACGTCTCCAGTGGTAAAGGAAGAGCTCAACATGGAAGCAACCCCGAAGATTTGCATGGCTGATGATGCACCAAATGGTGATGAAGTTGGAGTTGCGGATCATGTGGAAACAAAACTTCCGCCGGGAGAAAGTAAGGCCAGGAAGCTCCGAGTGAAAAGAGCAAAGCGGAAGCGCAATTGGCCATATGAGCAGAATCGGCTCTTTGAAGGACTCCCATGGAAGAGAAGTGTTCCTGCACTTCTACGCCCAGCCGACCCCGGTTGATTGACGGAAGTTTGGTCAAGCTTAGGACCGTAAACAAGCGCTTCTTGGGAGGCAACCCAAGTTTTCTTTCCCTTTTCCTGTTGTTTTTGAATTTAGCTCTTGAATAATTTGAGAAGATCAAGAGCCAAAAAAAAATAATCATAAATTAATAGATTTGTCTAGTGTTTTCAGGTTAAGAAGGAAGGAAGAAGCAAAAAGAGCAAGGACTAATAAAGTCAGAAGCCATCACGCCCAGGCCGTGACAGTGGTCACGGCCGTGACGAGCTAATCAAGAGAACCAGAAAGGATAACGGCCCAGCCGTGATATCCATCACGGGCGTGATGAGAAGGATGCTAAGAATGACTAAATGAGCTTTGAATGACTAAATGCTACCCCTTAGTTGCCCAATTTTGAGCCTAAAAGAGTAAAATACTTTTCTTGGTACCTTGAGTTGTTTTGATGAATAATGCTTGGTATGACACCTTTTAAAGTATTACAAAAAGGGTAAAAAGGTAGTTTGAAAAATTATGGGATAAGAAAATTAGAAAATATTTCTCTTAAGCTAAAAAAATCTCCCCTTCTCCAAATAAATAAAATGAAATAAACACCAAAAAAAAATGGAGAAGGGGATGACAAAAGAAAGTGAGAAATAAAAAAAAAGAAAAATAAAGGGGGTGGAAAAGTGAATCAAAGCCCAAAAGGGTATTTTAGAAGGTGTCATGCTTTGCGATGTTTGATACTCTGTTTAGCCCTCTAGAATATTCCCTTTTCTTGGTTTCCCCACCTAACGATTAATCCCATGGCCCCGTTACAACCGAAGAAAAAGACCTCTTGATTCTTAGGTGTTTTCATTAATAAAGTAGAGATTTGGTTAATAGTCAAGCTTATGGTAGAATACTTTCCTTGAGGAAATTGAGCGAATTGTCATGTACCCTGGAACACTTGAGTGAGGTGAGACGAGTGCCTGAATCAGTGAGAATATGAATTTGAAGAACCTAAGCTTCTAATTGGACTTGAAATCGATTATCTCTTGGGAATTTATTGAATATGCCTATTACTTGGATTAGTTGCTAGGGTTCTTGGTTCACTATCCATGCTTTGATTGATTTATCTTCTGGCCTTAGTAATTGCTTGAGGACAAGCAAAATCTTAAGCTTGGGGTGATTTGATGAGTGTGATTTCACCTCATCTTTGTTTATCATTTTGAATGCATTTTCATATAGTTTAGGCATTTTTAATTTGATTTTTGGTTAATTTTCCCTTGGAACGGGTAAGGCGGTTTGTGTGGTGTTGTTTTTCAGAAATCAAGGATAAAATGCTCAAGATCAACCATGATGGAGTTTGGATGAAGATGGAGCTTGAAAAGTGAAGAAAATGAGCCAAACAGAGCCCATCACGGCCATGATCGAGCAAAACTGAAAAGGAAGAAAGACTGAAGTCAGAATCGGTCACGGCCTAGCCGTGATGCCCATCACGGCCGTGACCTTTCAACCCCACAAGTCAGAATCTGTCACGGCCTAGCCATGAAGCGCATCACGGCCATGAACTTGAAGGCTCGCGACGCGAAAGCCCACTCGCCTCGCGAGAATCTGAAACCTATAGGAGTGCACGAGGCAGAATCCGTCATGGCCTGGCCGTGATGGCCATCACGGCCGTGACGCGCATTACTTAGACCTAAAGCAACTGAATTGGATCAGAATTTGAGTTAGATTGGGATTCAAACTCCCCAAATCTATAAATAAGGACCAGGCAGAGGCAGAAAGAGGACTTTTGGCTGCTACTTAGGCTACATTTTAGGATCTATCTTCTTCTTCCTCCTCTCCATTATGATTTGTATTTTCATGATGTTGTCAACCAAGCTTGTCATCTCCATGGCAAGGCTTGAGTAGTAGTTTATTTCTAGGGATTGGGGCCATGCCCAAGTTTTGTTTATGTTGTTAATTTGATGTAATATCTTTGTTAATTACGCTTTTGTTTTAGATCTGATTTCTAGTGTTTGAATCACTCGTAAATTCGGTGGCCACTTGTTTGCGTGTCACAGACATTCTAAGGAGGAACCTAGCGGTGAACTTAGGTGTCGAATCTATAGAGTCAGTCTTAGGACTGAAATCACGAGAGTTAGAAGCCGTCCTTCGAGGATCAACGAATTGTCACAAAACGCAAGGGGTCCAATCTGAATTCGACTACCACGAGAGTAGGGGTTGGTTCAATTGGGCACGGTTTTTGTAACCCGAGAGGGAGCTTAAGCTATCTGAGGATAAACTCGCCTTCAAGGCAATTTCGATAACTAACAAGGGTAAATCAGATTAGTAACATAAACAGCCTCGTAGGTAACCCAAATCCCTAGGAATCCATTTAGATCCAAAACCACAAATAGATCTGTTTTCTGTTTTATCTGATTTTTATTTATCTCTTAATTCAAATATCAAAAACCAATTCAAAATCCCTTCCTTATACAGTCCAGTTTTATCATTTAACAATTAGTTGCTATTTGAGATCACGGTCTCTGTGGGATCGATATCTTTTATTACTTGGCGACAATCCGGTACACTTGCCGGAATCGCACGTGCGTTCGCACGACCATCACTTTGCCAATTTGTACTTCTTTGGTCCTATTGGAGCCCAAATGGACTTGTTTGATCCTAATAGAGCCCAAATGGACTTTTTAGGTCATATAGGACCTAATTGGGTCAATTTGTACTTCTTTGGTCCTAATGGAGCCCAAATGGACTTGTTTGACCCTAATAGAGCCCAAATGGACTTGTTTGATCCTAGTAGAGCCCAAATGGACTTGTTTGATCCTAATATAGCCAAAATGCACTTTTTAGGTCATATAGGACCTAACTGGGCCAATTGGTACTTCTTTGGTCCTATTGGAGCCCAAATGGACATGTTTGATCCTAATAGAGCCCAAATGGACTTTTTAGGTCATATAGGACCTAACTTGGCCAATTTGTAATTCTTTGGTCCTAATGGAGCCCAAATGGACTTGGTTGACCCTAATAGAGCCCAAATGGACTTGTTTGATCCTAATAGAGCCCAAATGGACTTGTTTGATCCTAATAGAGCCAAAATGCACTTTTTAGGTCATATAGGACCTAACTGGGCCAATTTGTACTTCTTTGGTCCTAATGGATCCCAAATGGACTTGTTCGATCCTAATAGAGCCCAACTGGACATTTTAGGTCATATAGGACCTAACTGTGCCAATTTGTACTTCGTTGGTCCTATTGGAGCCCAAATGGACTTGTTTGATCCTAATAGAGCCCAGATTGACTTTTTATGTCATATAGGACCTAATTGGGCCAATTTGCACTTCTTTGGTCCTAATGGAGCCCAAATGGACTTGTTTGACCCTAATAGAGCCCAAATGGACTTGTTTGATCCTAGTAGAGCCCAAATGGACTTGTTAGGTCATAAAGGACCTAACTGGGCAAATTTGTACTTCTTTGGTCCTAATGGAGTCCAAATGGACTTGTTTGACCCTAATAGAGCCCAAATGGACTTTTTAGGTCATATAGGACCTAACTGGGCGAATTTGTACTTCTTTGCTCGTATTGGATCCCAAATGGACTTGTTTAATCCTAATAGAGCCCAAATAGACTTTTTAGGTCATATAGGACCTAATTGGGCCAATTTGTACTTCTTCGGTCCTAATAGAGCCCAAATGGACTTGTTTGACCCTAATAGAACCCAAATGGACTTGTTTGATCCTAGTAGAGCCCAAATGGACTTGTTAGGTCATAAAGGACCAAACTGGGCCAATTTGTACTTCTTTGGTCCTAATGGAGCCCAAATGGACTTCTTTGGTCCTAATGGAGTCCAAATGGACTTGTTTGACCCTAATAGAGCCCAAATGGACTTGTTTGGTCATATAGGACCTAACTGGGCCAATTTGTACTTCTTTGGTCCTAATGGAGCCCAAATGGACCTGTTTGATCCTAATAGAGCCCAAATGGACTTTTTTGGTCATATAGAACCTAACTAGGCCAATTTGTACTTCTTTGGTCCTATTAGAGCCCAAATGGACTTGTTTGAGCCCAATTAAGGCCAAAATGCACTTTTTAGGTCATATAGGACCTAACTGGGCCAAGTTGTACTTCTTTGGTCCTATTGGAGCCCAAATGGACTTGTTTGATCCTAATAGAGCCAAAATGGACTTTTTAGGTCATATAGGACCTAACTGGGCCAATTTGTACTTCTTTGGTCCTAATGGAGCCCAAATGGATTTGTTTGACCCTAATAGAGCCCAAATGGACTTGTTAGGTCATAAAGGACCTAACTGGGCCAATTTGTACTTCTTTGGTCCTAATGGAGCCCAAATGGACTAGTTTGACCCTGATAGAGCCCAAATAGACTTGTTTGATCCTAATAGAGCCAAAATGGACTTGTTTGATCCTAATAGAGCCCAAATGGACTTTTTAGGTCGTATAGGACCTAACTGGGCCAATTTGTAGTTCTTTGGTCCTAATGGAGCCCAAATGGACTTGTTTGATCCTAATAGAGCACAAATGGACTTTTTAGGTCAAATAGGACCTAACTGGGCCAATTTGTACTTCTTTGGTCCTAATGGATCCCAAATGGACTTGTTTGATCCTAATAGAGCCCAACTGGACATTTTAGGTCATATAGGACCTAACTGTGTCAATTTGTACTTCTTTTGTCCTATTGGGGCCCAAATGGACTTGTTTGATCCTAATAGAGCCCAAATTGACTTTTTAGGTCATATAGGACCTAATTGGGCCAATTTGTACTTCTTTGGTCCTAATGGAGCCCAAATGGACTTGTTTGACCCTAATAGAGCCCAAATGGACTTGTTTGATCTTAGTAGAGCCCAAATGGACTTGTTAGGTCATAAAGGACCTAACTGGGCTAATTTGTACTTCTTTGGTCCTAATGGAGCCCAAATGGACTTGTTTGACCTAATAGAGCCCAAATGGACTTTTTAGGTCATATAGGACCTAACTGGGTCATTTTGTACTTCTTTGGTCGTATTGGAGCCCAAATGGACTTGTTTAATCATAATAGAGCCCAACTGGACATTTTAGGTCATATAGGACCTAACTGTGCCAATTTGTACTTCTTTGGTCCTATTGGAGCCCAAATGGAGTTGTTTGAGCCCAATTAAGGCCAAAATACACTTTTTAGGTCATATAGGACCTAACTGGGCCAAGTTGTACTTCTTTGGTCCTATTGGAGCCCAAATGGACTTGTTTGATCCTAATAGAGCCCAAATGGACTTTTTAGGTCATATAGGACCTAACTGGGCCAATTTGTACATCGTTGGTCCTATTCGAGCCAAAATGTACTTATTTGATCCTAATAGAGCCCAAATGGACTTTTAGGTCATATAGGACCTAACTGTGCCAATTTATACTTCTTTGGTCCAAATGGAGCCCAAATGGACTTGTTTGATCCTAATAGAGCGCAAATGGACTTTTTAGGTCATATAGGGCCTAACTGGGCCAATTTGTACTTCTTTGGTCCTATTGGAGCCCAAATGGACTTTTATGATCCTAATAGAGCCAAAATGCACTTTTTAGGTCATATAGGACCTAACTGGGCCATTTTGTACATCTTTGGTCCTATTGGAGCCCAAATGGACATCTTTGATCCTAATAGAGCCCATATGAACTTGTTAGGTCATAAAGGACCTAACTGGGCCAATTTGTACTTCTTTGGTCCTAATGGAGCCCAAATGGACCTGTTTGATCCTAATAGAGACCAAATGGACCTGTTAGGTCATAAAGGACCTAACTGTACCAATTTGTACTTCATTGGTCCTATTGGAGCCCAAATGGACTTGTTTGATCCTAATAGAGCCCAAATGGACATTTTCGGTCATATAGGACCTAATTGGGCCAATTTGTACTTCTTTGGTCCTAATGGAGCCCAAATGGACTTGTTTGACCCTAATAGAGCCCAAATGGACTTGTTTGATCCTAGTAGAGCCCAAATGGACTTGTTAGGTCATAAAGGACCTAACTGGGCCAATTTGTACTTCTTTGGTCCTAATGGAGCCCAAATGGACTTGTTTGACCCTAATAGAGCCCAAATGGACTTTTTAGGTCATATAGGACCTAACTGGGTCATTTTGTACTTCTTTGGTCCTAATGGAGCCCAAATGGACTTGTTTGATCATAATAGAGCCCAACTGGACATTTTAGGTCATATAGGACCTAACTGTGCCAATTTGTACTTCTTTGGTCCTATTGGAGCCCAAATGGACTTGTTTGGTCCTAATAGAGCCCAAATAGACTTTTTAGGTCATATAGGACCTAATTGGGCCAATTTGTACTTCTTCGATCCTAATGGAGCCCAAATGGACTTGTTTGACTTTAATAGAGCCCAAATGGACATGTTTGATCCTAGTAGAGGCCAAATGGACGTGTCAGGTCATAAAGGACCTAACTGGGCCAATTTGTACTTCTTTGGTCCTAATGGAGCCCAAATGCACTTGTTTGACCCTAATAGAGCCCAAATGGACTTGTTTGGTCATATAGGACCTAACTGGGCCAATTTGTAGTTCTTTGGTCCTAATGGAGCCCAAATGGACCTGTTTGATCCTAATAGAGCCCAAATGGACTTTTTAGGTCATATAGAACCTAACTGGACCAATTTGTACTTCTTTGGTCCTATTGGAGCCCAAATGGAGTTGTTTGAGCCCAATTAAGGCCAAAATACACTTTTTAGGTCATATAGGACCTAACTGGGCCAAGTTGTACTTCTTTGGTCCTATTGGAGCCCAAATGGACTTGTTCGATCCTAATAGAGCCCAACTGGACATTTTAGGTCATATAGACCTAATCGTGCCAATCTGTACTTCGTTGGTCCTATTGGAGCCCAAATGGACTTGTTTGATCCTAATAGAGCCCAGATTGACTTTTTAGGTCATATAGGACCTAATTGGGCCAATTTGCACTTCTTTGGTCCTAATGGAGCCCAAATGGACTTGTTTGACCCTAATAGAGCCCAAATGGACTTGTTTGATCCTAGTAGAGCCCAAATGGACTTGTTAGGTCATAAAGGACCTAACTGGGCAAATTTGTACTTCTTTGGTCCTAATGGAGTCCAAATGGACTTGTTTGACCCTAATAGAGCCCAAATGGACTTTTTAGGTCATATAGGACCTAATCTGGGGCCAATTTGTACTTCTTTGCTCGTATTGGAGCCCAAATGGACTTGTTCAATCCTAATAGAGCCCAAATAGACTTTTTAGGTCATATAGGACCTAATTGGGCCAATTTGTACTTCTTCGGTCCTAATAGAGCCCAAATGGACTTGTTTGACCCTAATAGAACCCAAATGGACTTGTTTGATCCTAGTAGAGCCCAAATGGACTTGTTAGGTCATAAAGGACCTAATCGGGCCAATTTGTACTTCTTTGGTCCTAATGGAGCCCAAATGGACTTCTTTGGTCCTAATGGAGCCCAAATGGACTTGTTTGACCCTAATAGAGCCAAAAAGGACTTGTTTGGTCATATAGGACCTAACAGGGCCAATTTGTACTACTTTGGTACGAAAGGAGCCCAAGTGGACTGGTTTGATACTAATAGAGCCCAAATGGACTTTTTGGTCATATAGAACCTAACTAGGCCAATTTGTACTTCTTTGGTCCTATTAGCGCCCAAATGGACTTGTTTGAGCCCAATTAAGGCCAAAATGCACTTTTTAGGTCATATAGGACCTAACTGGGCCAAGTTGTACTTCTTTGGTCCTATTGGAGCCCAAATGGACTTGTTTGATCCTAATAGAGCCAAAATGGACTTTTTAGGTCATATAGGACCTAACTGGGCCAATTTGTACTTCTTTGGTCCTAATGGAGCCCAAATGGATTTGTTTGACCCTAATAGAGCCCAAATGGACTTTTAAGGTCATATAGGACCTAACTGGGCCAATTTGTACTTCTTTGGTCCTAATGGAGCCCAAATGGGCTTGTTTGATCCTAATAGAGCCCATATGAACTTGTTAGGTCATAAAGGACCTAACTGGGCCAATTTGTACTTCTTTGGTCCTAATGGAGCCCAAATGGACCTGTTTGATCCTAATAGAGCCCAAATGGACCTGTTAGGTCATAAAGGACCTAACTGTACCAATTTGTACTTCATTGGTCCTATTGGAGCCCAAATGGACTTGTTTGATCCTAATAGAGCCCAAATGGACATTTTCGGTCATATAGGACCTAATTGGGCCAATTTGTACTTCTTTGGTCCTAATGGAGCCCAAATGGACTTGTTTGACCCTAATAGAGCCCATATGAACTTGTTAGGTCATAAAGGACCTAACTGGGCCAATTTGTACTTCTTTGGTCCTAATGGAGCCCAAATGGACCTGTTTGATCCTAATAGAGCCCAAATGGACCTGTTAGGTCATAAAGGACCTAACTGTACCAATTTGTACTTCATTGGTCCTATTGGAGCCCAAATGGACTTGTTTGATCCTAATAGAGCCCAAATGGACATTTTCGGTCATATAGGACCTAATTGGGCCAATTTGTACTTCTTTGGTCCTAATGGAGCCCAAATGGACTTGTTTGACCCTAATAGAGCCCAAATGGACTTTTAAGGTCATATAGGACCTAACTGGGCCAATTTGTACTTCTTTGGTCCTAATGGAGCCCAAATGGACTTTTTAGGTCAAATAGGACCTAACTGGGCCAATTTGTACTTCTTTGGTCCTAATGGATCCCAAATGGACTTGTTTGATCCTAATAGAGCCCAACTGGACATTTTAGGTCATATAGGACCTAACTGTGTCAATTTGTACTTCTTTTGTCCTATTGGGGCCCAAATGGACTTGTTTGATCCTAATAGAGCCCAAATTGACTTTTTAGGTCATATAGGACCTAATTGGGCCAATTTGTACTTCTTTGGTCCTAATGGAGCCCAAATGGACTTGTTTGACCCTAATAGAGCCCAAATGGACTTGTTTGATCTTAGTAGAGCCCAAATGGACTTGTTAGGTCATAAAGGACCTAACTGGGCTAATTTGTACTTCTTTGGTCCTAATGGAGCCCAAATGGACTTGTTTGACCCTAATAGAGCCCAAATGGACTTTTTAGGTCATATAGGACCTAACTGGGTCATTTTGTACTTCTTTGGTCGTATTGGAGCCCAAATGGACTTGTTTAATCATAATAGAGCCCAACTGGACATTTTAGGTCATATAGGACCTAACTGTGCCAATTTGTACTTCTTTGGTCCTATTGGAGCCCAAATGGAGTTGTTTGAGCCCAATTAAGGCCAAAATACACTTTTTAGGTCATATAGGACCTAACTGGGCCAAGTTGTACTTCTTTGGTCCTATTGGAGCCCAAATGGACTTGTTTGATCCTAATAGAGCCCAAATGGACTTTTTAGGTCATATAGGACCTAACTGGGCCAATTTGTACATCGTTGGTCCTATTCGAGCCAAAATGTACTTATTTGATCCTAATAGAGCCCAAATGGACTTTTAGGTCATATAGGACCTAACTGTGCCAATTTATACTTCTTTGGTCCAAATGGAGCCCAAATGGACTTGTTTGATCCTAATAGAGCGCAAATGGACTTTTTAGGTCATATAGGGCCTAACTGGGCCAATTTGTACTTCTTTGGTCCTATTGGAGCCCAAATGGACTTTTATGATCCTAATAGAGCCAAAATGCACTTTTTAGGTCATATAGGACCTAACTGGGCCATTTTGTACATCTTTGGTCCTATTGGAGCCCAAATGGACATCTTTGATCCTAATAGAGCCCATATGAACTTGTTAGGTCATAAAGGACCTAACTGGGCCAATTTGTACTTCTTTGGTCCTAATGGAGCCCAAATGGACCTGTTTGATCCTAATAGAGACCAAATGGACCTGTTAGGTCATAAAGGACCTAACTGTACCAATTTGTACTTCATTGGTCCTATTGGAGCCCAAATGGACTTGTTTGATCCTAATAGAGCCCAAATGGACATTTTCGGTCATATAGGACCTAATTGGGCCAATTTGTACTTCTTTGGTCCTAATGGAGCCCAAATGGACTTGTTTGACCCTAATAGAGCCCAAATGGACTTGTTTGATCCTAGTAGAGCCCAAATGGACTTGTTAGGTCATAAAGGACCTAACTGGGCCAATTTGTACTTCTTTGGTCCTAATGGAGCCCAAATGGACTTGTTTGACCCTAATAGAGCCCAAATGGACTTTTTAGGTCATATAGGACCTAATGGGTCATTTTGTACTTCTTTGGTCCTAATGGAGCCCAAATGGACTTGTTTGATCATAATAGAGCCCAACTGGACATTTTAGGTCATATAGGACCTAACTGTGCCAATTTGTACTTCTTTGGTCCTATTGGAGCCCAAATGGACTTGTTTGGTCCTAATAGAGCCCAAATAGACTTTTTAGGTCATATAGGACCTAATTGGGCCAATTTGTACTTCTTCGATCCTAATGGAGCCCAAATGGACTTGTTTGACTTTAATAGAGCCCAAATGGACATGTTTGATCCTAGTAGAGGCCAAATGGACGTGTCAGGTCATAAAGGACCTAACTGGGCCAATTTGTACTTCTTTGGTCCTAATGGAGCCCAAATGCACTTGTTTGACCCTAATAGAGCCCAAATGGACTTGTTTGGTCATATAGGACCTAACTGGGCCAATTTGTAGTTCTTTGGTCCTAATGGAGCCCAAATGGACCTGTTTGATCCTAATAGAGCCCAAATGGACTTTTTAGGTCATATAGAACCTAACTGGACCAATTTGTACTTCTTTGGTCCTATTGGAGCCCAAATGGAGTTGTTTGAGCCCAATTAAGGCCAAAATACACTTTTTAGGTCATATAGGACCTAACTGGGCCAAGTTGTACTTCTTTGGTCCTATTGGAGCCCAAATGGACTTGTTCGATCCTAATAGAGCCCAACTGGACATTTTAGGTCATATAGGACCTAACTGTGCCAATTTGTACTTCGTTGGTCCTATTGGAGCCCAAATGGACTTGTTTGATCCTAATAGAGCCCAGATTGACTTTTTAGGTCATATAGGACCTAATTGGGCCAATTTGCACTTCTTTGGTCCTAATGGAGCCCAAATGGACTTGTTTGACCCTAATAGAGCCCAAATGGACTTGTTTGATCCTAGTAGAGCCCAAATGGACTTGTTAGGTCATAAAGGACCTAACTGGGCAAATTTGTACTTCTTTGGTCCTAATGGAGTCCAAATGGACTTGTTTGACCCTAATAGAGCCCAAATGGACTTTTTAGGTCATATAGGACCTAACTGGGCCAATTTGTACTTCTTTGCTCGTATTGGAGCCCAAATGGACTTGTTCAATCCTAATAGAGCCCAAATAGACTTTTTAGGTCATATAGGACCTAATTGGGCCAATTTGTACTTCTTCGGTCCTAATAGAGCCCAAATGGACTTGTTTGACCCTAATAGAACCCAAATGGACTTGTTTGATCCTAGTAGAGCCCAAATGGACTTGTTAGGTCATAAAGGACCTAACTGGGCCAATTTGTACTTCTTTGGTCGTAATGGAGCCCAAATGGACTTCTTTGGTCCTAATGGAGCCCAAATGGACTTGTTTGACCCTAATAGAGCCCAAATGGACTTGTTTGGTCATATAGGACCTAACTGGGCCAATTTGTACTTCTTTGGTCCTAATGGAGCCCAAATGGACCTGTTTGATCCTAATAGAGCCCAAATGGACTTTTTTGGTCATATAGAACCTAACTAGGCCAATTTGTACTTCTTTGGTCCTATTAGCGCCCAAATGGACTTGTTTGAGCCCAATTAAGGCCAAAATGCACTTTTTAGGTCATATAGGACCTAACTGGGCCAAGTTGTACTTCTTTGGTCCTATTGGAGCCCAAATGGACTTGTTTGATCCTAATAGAGCCAAAATGGACTTTTTAGGTCATATAGGACCTAACTGGGCCAATTTGTACTTCTTTGGTCCTAATGGAGCCCAAATGGATTTGTTTGACCCTAATAGAGCCCAAATGGACTTTTAAGGTCATATAGGACCTAACTGGGCCAATTTGTACTTCTTTGGTCCTAATGGAGCCCAAATGGGCTTGTTTGATCCTAATAGAGCCCATATGAACTTGTTAGGTCATAAAGGACCTAACTGGGCCAATTTGTACTTCTTTGGTCCTAATGGAGCCCAAATGGACCTGTTTGATCCTAATAGAGCCCAAATGGACCTGTTAGGTCATAAAGGACCTAACTGTACCAATTTGTACTTCATTGGTCCTATTGGAGCCCAAATGGACTTGTTTGATCCTAATAGAGCCCAAATGGACATTTTCGGTCATATAGGACCTAATTGGGCCAATTTGTACTTCTTTGGTCCTAATGGAGCCCAAATGGACTTGTTTGACCCTAATAGAGCCCAAATGGACTTGTTTGATCCTAGTAGAGCCCAAATGGACTTGTTAGGTCATAAAGGACCTAACTGGGCCAATTTGTACTTCTTTGGTCCTAATGGAGCCCAAATGGACTTGTTTGACCCTAATAGAGCCCAAATGGACTTTTTAGGTCATATAGGACCTAACTGGGTCATTTTGTACTTCTTTGGTCGTATTGGAGCCCAAATGGACTTGTTTGATCATAATAGAGCCCAACTGGACATTTTAGGTCATATAGGACCTAATTCGTGCCAATTTGTACTTCTTTGGTCCTATTGGAGCCCAAATGGACTTGTTTGGTCCTAATAGAGCCCAAATAGACTTTTTAGGTCATATAGGACCTAATTGGGCCAATTTGTACTTCTTCGATCCTAATGGAGCCCAAATGGACTTGTTTGACTTTAATAGAGCCCAAATGGACATGTTTGATCCTAGTAGAGGCCAAATGGACGTGTCAGGTCATAAAGGACCTAACTGGGCCAATTTGTACTTCTTTGGTCCTAATGGAGCCCAAATGCACTTGTTTGACCCTAATAGAGCCCAAATGGACTTGTTTGGTCATATAGGACCTAACTGGGCCAATTTGTAGTTCTTTGGTCCTAATGGAGCCCAAATGGACCTGTTTGATCCTAATAGAGCCCAAATGGACTTTTTAGGTCATATAGAACCTAACTGGACCAATTTGTACTTCTTTGGTCCTATTGGAGCCCAAATGGAGTTGTTTGAGCCCAATTAAGGCCAAAATACACTTTTTAGGTCATATAGGACCTAACTGGGCCAAGTTGTGACTTCTTTGGTCCTATTGGGCCCAAATGGACTTGTTCGATCCTAATAGAGCCCAACTGGACATTTTAGGTCATACAGGACCTAAGAGTGCGAATTTGTACTTCGTTGGTCCTATTGGAGCCCAAATGGACTTGTTTGATCCTAATAGAGCCCAGATTGACTTTTTAGGTCATATAGGACCTAATTGGGCCAATTTGCACTTCTTTGGTCCTAATGGAGCCCAAATGGACTTGTTTGACCCTAATAGAGCCCAAATGGACTTGTTTGATCCTAGTAGAGCCCAAATGGACTTGTTAGGTCATAAAGGACCTAACTGGGCAAATTTGTACTTCTTTGGTCCTAATGGAGTCCAAATGGACTTGTTTGACCCTAATAGAGCCCAAATGGACTTTTTAGGTCATATAGGACCTAACTGGGCCAATTTGTACTTCTTTGCTCGTATTGGAGCCCAAATGGACTTGTTTAATCCTAATAGAGCCCAAATAGACTTTTTAGGTCATATAGGACCTAATTGGGCCAATTTGTACTTCTTCGGTCCTAATAGAGCCCAAATGGACTTGTTTGACCCTAATAGAACCCAAATGGACTTGTTTGATCCTAGTAGAGCCCAAATGGACTTGTTAGGTCATAAAGGACGTAACTAAGCCAATTTGTACTTCTTTGGTCCTATTGGAGCCCAAATGGACTTGTTTGATCCTAATATAGTCAAAATGCACTTTTTAGGTCATATAGGACCTAACTGGGTCAATTTGTACTTCTTTGGTCCTATTCGAGCCCAAATGGACTTGTTTGATCCTAATAGAGCCCAAATGGACTTTTTATGTCATATAGGACCTATCTGGGTCAATTTGTACTTCTTTGGTCCTATTGAAACCCCAATGGACTTGTTTGATCCTAATTGAGCCAAAATGCACTTTTTAGGTCATATAGGACCTAACTGGGCCAATTTGTAATTCTTTGGTCCTATTGGATCCCAAATGGACTTGTTTGATCCTAATAGAGCCCAAATGGACTTTTTTGGTCATATAGGACCTAACTGGGCCAATTTGTACTTCTTTGGTCCTAATGGAGCTGAAATGGACTTGTTTGACCCTATTAGAGCCCAAATGGACTTGTTTGATCCTAATAGAGCCCAAATGGACTTGTTAGGTCATAATGGACCTAACTGGGCCAATTTGTACTTCTTTGGTCCTAATGATGCCCAAATGGACTTGTTTGATCCTAATAGAGCCAAAATGCACTTTTTAGGTCATATAGGGCCTAACTATGCCAATTTGTACTTCTTTGGTCCAATTGGAGCCCAAATGGACTTGTTTGATCCTAATAGAGCCAAAATGCACTTTTTAGGTCATATAGGACCTAACTGGGTCAATTTGTACTTCTTTGGTCCTATTGGAGCCCAAATGGACTGGTTTGATCCTAATAGATCCCAAATGGACTTTTTATGTCATATACCACCTATCTGGGCCAATTTGTACTTCTTAGGTCCTATTGGAGCCCAAATGGACTTGTTCGATCCTAATAGAGCACAAATGGACTTTTTATGTCATATAGGACCTATCTGGGCCAATTTGTACTTCTTTGGTCCTATTGGAGCCCAAATGGACTTGTTTGATCCTAATAGAGCCAAAATGCACTTGTTAGGTCATATAGGACCTAACTGGGCCAATTTGTACTTCTTTTGTCCTAATGGAGCCCAAATGGACTTGTTTGATCCTAATAGAGCCCAAATGGACTTTTTAAGTCATTAAGAACCTAACTGTGCCAATTTGTACTTCTTTGGTCCTATTGAAACCCAAATGGACTTGTTTGATCCTAATTGAGCCAAAATGCACTTTTTAGGTCATATAGGACCTAACTGGGCCAATTTGTACTTCGTTGGTCCTATTGGAGCCCAAATAGACATGTTTGATCCTAATAGAGCCCCAATGGACTTGTTTGATCCTAATAGAGCCCAAATGGACTTGTTAGGTCATATAGGACCTATCTGGGTCAATTTGTACTTCTTTGATCCTATTGGAGCCCAAATGGACTTGTTTGATCCTAATAGAGCCAAAATGCACTTGTTAGGTCATAAAGGACCTAACTGGGCCAAATTGTACTTCTTTGATCATAATAGGGCCCAAACGGACTTGTTTGATCCTAATAGAGCCCAAATGGACTTTTTAGGTCATAAAAGAGCTAATTGTGCCAATTTGTACTTCTTTGGTCCTATTTGAGCCCAAATAGACTTGTTTGATCCTAATAGAGCCCAAATGCACTTTTTAGGTCATATAGGACCTAAGTGGGCCAATTTGTACTTCTTTGGTCCTAATGGAGGCCAAATGTACTAGTTTGATCCTAATAGAGCCCCAATGGACTTGTTTGATCCTAATAGAGCTAAAATGCACTTGTTAGGTCATAAAGGACCTCACTGGGCCAATTTGTACTTCTTTGGTCCTATTGGAGCCCAAATGGACTTATTTGATCCTAATAGAGCCCAAATGGACTTTTTAGGTCATATAGGACCTAACTGGGCCAATTTGTACTTGTTTGGTCCTTTTGGAGCCCAAAAGGACTTGTTTGATCCTAATAGAACTAAAATGCACTTTTTAGGTCATATAGGAACTAACTGGGCCAATTTGTACTTCTTTGGTCCTATTGGAGCCCAAATGGACTTGTTTGATCCTAATAGAGCCAAACTGGACATTTTAGGTCATATAGGACCTAACTGGGCCAATTTGTACGTCTTAGGTCCTAATGGAGCCCAAATGGACTTGTTTGATCCTATTAGAGCCCAAATGGACTTTTTAGGTCTTATAGGACCTAACTTGGCCAATTTGTACATCTTTGGTCCAATTGGAGCCCAAATGGACTTGTTTGATTTTAATAGAGCCAAAATGCACTTTTTAGGTCATATGGGCCAAACTGGGCCAATTTGAACTTCTCTGATCCTATTGGAGCCCACACGGGCTTGTTTGATCCTAACAGAGCCAAAATGCACTTGTTAGGTCATCTAGGACCTAACTGGGCCAATTTGTACTTCTTTGGTCCTAATGGAGCCCAAATGGACTTGTTTGACCCTAATAGAGTCCAAATGGACTTGTTAGCTCATATAGGACCTAACTGGGCCAATTTGTACTTCTTTGATCCTATTGGAGCCCAAATGGACTTGTTCGATCCTAATAGAGCCCAAATGGACTTTTTAGGTCATATAGGACCTAACTGGGCCAATTTGTACTTCTTTGGTCCTATTGGAGCCCAAATGGACTTGTTTGATCCTAATAGAGCCCAAATGGTCTTTTTTGGTCATATAGGACCTAACTAGGCCAATTTGTACTTCTTTGGTCCTAATGGATCCCAAATGGACTTGTTTGATCCTAATAGAGCCCAAATGGACTTGTTAGGTCATAATGGACCTAACTGGGCCAATTTGTAATTCTTTGGTCCTAATGGAGCCCAAATGGACTTGTTTGACCCTAATAGAGCCCAGATGGAATTGTTAGGTCATATAGGACCTTTCTGGGTCAATTTGTACTTCTTTGATCTTATTGGAGCCCAAATGGACTTGTTTGATCCTAAAAGAGCCAAAATGCACTTGCTAGGTCATATAGGACCTAACTGGGCCAATTTGTACTTCTTTGGTCCTAATAGAACCCAAATGGACTTGTTTGATCCTAATAGAGCCCAAATGGACTTTTTAGGTCATAAAAGACCTAATTGTGCCAATTTGTACTTCTTTGGTCCTATTGGAGCCCAAAGGGACTTGTTTGATCCTAATAGAGCCCAAATGCACTTTTTAGGTCATATAGGACCTAAGTGGACCAATTTGTACTTCTTTGGTCCTAATGGAGGCCAAATGTACTTGTTTGATCCTAATAGAGCCCCAATGGACTTGTTTGATCCGAATAGAGCCAAAATGCACTTGTTAGGTCATAAAGGACCTAACTGGGCCAATTTGTACTTCTTTGGTCCTATTGGAGCCCAAATGGACTTGTTTGATCCTATTAGAGCCAAAATGCACTTTTAGGTCATATAGGACCGAACTGGGCCAATTTATACTTCTTGGGTCGTATTGGAGCCCAATTGGACTTGTTTGATCCTAATAGAGCCCAACTGGACATTTTAGGTCATATAGGACCTAACTGGGCCAATTTGTACATCATAGGTCCTAATGGAGCCCAAATGGACTTGTTTGATCCTAATAGAGCCCAAATGGACTTTTTAGGTCTTATAGGACCTAACTGGGCTAATTTGTACTTCTTTGGTCCAATTGGAGCTCAAAAGGACTTGTTTGATCCTAACAGAGCCAAATGCACTTTTTGGTCATATAGGACCTATATGTTTTGGTAATGTGTTTGGCCAAATTGTACTTTTTTGTCCTAATGGAGCCCAAATGGACTTGTTTGATCCTAATAGAGCCCAAATGGACTTTTAGGTATAAAGAGCTAATTGGCCAATTTGTACTTCTTTGGTCTAATGGACCCAAATGGACTTGTTTGATCCTAATAGGGCCCAAATGGACTTTTAGGTCATATAGGACCTATAGGGCCAATTTGTACTTCTTTGGTCCTATTGGAACTCAAATGGACTTGTTTGATCCTAATAGAGCTAAAATGCACTTGTTAGGTCATATAGGACCTAACTGGGCCAAATTGTACTTCTTTGGTCCTAATAGAGCCCAAATGGACTTGTTTGATCCTAATAGAGCCCAATGGACTTTTAGGTCATAAAGGTAATTGGGTCAATTTGTACTTCTTTGGTCCTATTGGAGCCCAATGGACTTGTTTGATCCTAATAGAGCCAAATGCACTTTTAGGTCATATAGGACCTAATGGGCCAATTTGTACTTCTTTGGTCCTAATGGAGCCCAAATGGACTTGTTTGATCCTAATAGAGCCCAAATGGACTTTTTAGGTCATAAAGGCCTAATTGTGCCAATTTGTACTTCTTTGGTCCTATTGGAGCTCAAATGGACTTGTTTGATCCTAATAGAGCCCAAATACACTTTTTAGGTCATATAGGACCTAAGTGGGCCAATTTATACTTCTTTGGTCCTAATGGAGCACAAATGAACTTGTTTGATCCTAATAGAGCCCAAATGGACTTGTTTGATCCAATAGAACCAAATGCACTTGTTAGGTCATAAAGGACCTAATGGGCCAATTTGTACTTCTTTGGTCCTATTGGAGCCCAAATGGACTTGTTTGATCCTAATAGAGCCAAAATGCACTTTTTAGGTCATATAGGACCTAACTGGGCCAATTTATACTTCTTTGGTCGTATTGGAGCCCAAATGGACTTGTTTGATCCTAAAAGAGCCCAACTGGACATTTTAGGTCATATAGGACCTAATTGGCCAATTTGTACATCTTTGGTCCTAATGGAGCCCAAATGGACTTGTTTGATCCTAATAGAGCCCAAATGGACTTTTTAGGTCATATAGGACCTAACTGGGCCAATTTGTCCTTCTTTGGTCCTATTGGATCCCAAATGGACTTGTTTGAGCCCAATTAAGGCCAAAGTGCACTTTTTAGGTCATATAGGACCTAACTGGGCCAATTTGAACTTCTTTGGTCCTATTGGAGCCCAAATGGACTTGTGTGATCCTAATAGACTTTTTAGGTCATATAGGACCTAACTGGGCCAATTTGTACTTCTTTGGCCCTAATGGAGCCCAAATGGACTTGTTTGATCCAAATAGAGCCCAAATGGACTTTTTAGGTCATATAGGACCTATCTAGGTCAATTTGTACTTCTTTGGCCCTATGCCCAAATGGACTTGTTTGATCCTAATAGAGCCAAAATGGACTTTTCAGGTCATATAGGTCCTAATTGGGGCAATTTGTACTTCTTTGGTCATAATAGAGCCCAAATGGACTTGTTTGATCCTTGTGGAGCCCAAATGGACTTTCTAGGTCATATAGGACCTAATTGTGCCAATTTGTACTTCTTTGGTCCTATTGGATCCTAAATGGACTTGTTTGATCCTAATAGAGCCCAAATGGACTTTTTAGGTCATAAGGGACCTAAATGGGCCAATTTGTACTTCTTTGGTCCTAATGGAGCCCAAATGGACTTGTTTGATCCTAATAGAGCCCCAATGGACTTGTTTGATCCAATAGAGCCAAATGCACTTGTTAGGTCATAAAGGACCTAATGGCCATTTTGTACTTCTTTGGTCCTATTGGAGCCCAAATGGACTTGTTTGATCCTATTAGAGCCCAAATGGACTTTTTAGGTCATATAGGACCTAACTGGGCCAATTTGTACTTCTTTGGTCCTATTGGAGCCCAAATGGACTTGTTTGATCCTAATAGAGCCAAATGGACATTGTTAGGTCATATAGGACCTAACTGGGCCAATTTGTACATCTTTGGTCCTAATGGAGCCCAAATGGACTTGTTTGATCCTAATAGAGCCCAAATGGACTTTTTAGGTCTTATAGGACCTAATTGTGCTAATTTGTTCTTCTTTGGTCCTATTGGAGCTCAAAGGACTTGTTTGATCCTAATAGAGCCCAAATGCACTTTTTAGGTCATATAGGACCTAATGGGCCAATTTGTACTTCTTTGGTCCTAATGGAGCCCAAATGGGCTTGTTTGATCCTAATAGATCCCCATGGACTTGTTTGATCCGAATAGAGCCAAAGCACTTTTTAGGTCATATAGGACCTAATGGCCCAATTTGTACTTCTTTGGTCCTATTGGAGCCCAAATGGACTTGTTTGATCCTAATAGAGCCAAAATGCACTTTTTAGGTCATATAGGACCTAACTGGGCCAATTTGTACTTCTTTGGTCCTATTGGATCCCAAATGGACTTGTTTGATCCTAATAGAGCCCAAATGCACTTTTTAGTTCATATAGGACCTAACTGGGCCAATTTGTACTTCTTTGGTCCTAATGGAGCCCAAATGGACTTATTTTATCCTAATAGAGCCCAAATGGACTTTTTAGGTCTTATAGGACCTAATTGGCCAATTTGTACTTCTTTGGTCCAATTGGAGCCCAAATGGACTTGTTTGATCCTAATAGAGCCAAAATGCACTTTTTAGGTCATATAGGACCTAAGTGGGCCAATTTGTACTTCTTTGGTCCTATTGGAGCCCAAATGGACTTGTTTGATCCTAATAGAGCCCAAATGCACTTTTTAGGTCATATAGGACCTAACTGGGCCAATTTGTACTTCTTTGGTCCTAATGGAGCCCAAATGGACTTGTTTGATCCTAATAGAGCCCAAATGGACTTTTTAGGTCATATAGGACCTATCTGGGCCAATTTGTACTTCTTTGGTCCTATTGGAGCCCAAATGGACTTGTTTGATCTAAATAGAGCCAAAATACACTTGTTAGGTCATATAGGACCTAACTGGGCCAAATTGTACTTCTTTGATCATAATAGAGCCCAAATGGACTTGTTTGATCCTAATAGAGCCCAAATGGACTTTTTAGGTCATAAAAGAGCTAATTGTGCCAATTTGTACTTCTTTGGTCCTATTGGAGCCCAAATGGACTTGTTTGATCCTAATAGAGCCCAAATGCACTTTTTAGGTCATATAGGACCTAAGCGGGCCAATTTGTACTTCTTTGGTCCTAATGGAGGCCAAATGTACTTGTTTGATCCTAATAGAGCCCCAATGGACTTGTTTGATCCGAATAGAGCCAAAATGCACTTGTTAGGTCATAAAGGACCTAACTGGGCCAATTTGTACTTCTTTGGTCCTATTGGAGCCCAAATGGACTTGTTTGATCCTATTAGAGCCAAAATGCACTTTTTAGGTCATATAGGACCTAACTGGGCCAATTTATACTTCTTTGGTCGTATTGGAGCCCAAATGGACTTGTTTGATCCTAAAAGAGCCCAACTGGACATTTTAGGTCATATAGGACCTAACTGGGCCAATTTGTACATCTTAGGCCCTAATGGAGCCCAAATGGACTTGTTTGATCCTAATAGAGCCCAAATGGACTTTTTAGGTCTTATAGGACCTAACTGGGCTAATTTGTACTTCTTTGGTCCAATTGGAGCCCAAAAGGACTTGTTTGATCCTAACAGAGCCAAAATGCACTTTTTAGGTCATATAGGACCTAACTGGGCCAATTTGTACTTCTTTGGTCCTATTGGAGCCCAAATTGGCTTGTTTGACCCTAATAGAGCCCAAACGGATTTTTCAGGTCATATAGGAACTAACTGGGCCAATTTGTACTTCCTTGGTCCTAATGGAGCCCAAATGGACTTGTTTGATCCTAATAGAGCCCAAATGGACTTTCTAGGTCATATAGGACCTATCTGGGCCAATTTGTACTTCTTTGGTCCTATTGGAACCCAAATGGACTTGTTTGATCCTAATAGAGCCAAAATGCACTTGTTAGGTCATATAGGACCTAACTGGGCCAAATTGTACTTCTTTGATCATAATAGAGCCCAGATGGACTTGTTTGATCCTAATAGAGCCCAAATGGACTTTTTAGGTCATAAAAGAGCTAATTGTGCCAATTTGTACTTCTTTGGTCCTATTGGAGCCCAAATGGACTTGTTTGATCCTAATAGAGCCCAAATGCACTTTTTAGGTCATATAGGACCTAACTGGGCCAATTTGTACTTCTTTGGTCCTAATGGAGCCCAAATGTACTAGTTTGATCATAATAGAGCCCCAATGGACTTGTTTGATCCTAATAGAGCTAAAATGCACTTGTTAGGTCATAAAGGACCGAACTGGGCCAATTTGTACTTCTTTGGTCCTATTGGAGCCCAAATGGACTTGTTTGACCCTAATAGAGCCCAAATGGACTTTTTAGGTCATATAGGACCTAATGGGCCAATTTGTACTTCTTTGGTCCTATTGGAGCCCAAATGGACTTGTTTGATCCTAAAAGAGCCCAAATGCACTTTTAGGTCATATAGGACCTAATGGGCCAATTTGTACTTCTTTGGTCCTAATGGAGCCCAAATGGACTTGTTTGATCCTAATAGAGCCCAAATGGACTTTTTAGGTCATAAAGGACCTAATTGGGCTAATTTGTACTTCTTTGGTCCTATTGGAGCCCAAAGGACTTGTTTGATCCTAATAGAGCCCAAATGCACTTTTTAGGTCATAATGGGCCAATTTGTACTTCTTTGGTCCTAATGGAGACTGAATGGACTTGTTTGATCCTAATAGAGCCCCAAAGGACTTCTTTGATCCCAATAGAGCCAAAATTCACTTGTAAGGTCTTAAAGGACATTAATTGGCAAATTTGTGCTTCATTTGTCCAATTGGAGCCCAAATGGACTTGTTTGATCCTATTAGAGCCAAAATGCAATTTTTAGGTCATATAGGACCTAACTGGGCCAATTTGTACTTCTTTGGTCCTATTGAAGCCCAAATGGACTTGTTTGATCCTAATAGAGCCCCACTGGACATTTTAGGTCATATAGGACCTAACTGGGCCAATTTGTACATCTTAGGTCCTAATGGAGCCCAAATGGACTTGTTTGATCCTAATAGAGCCCAAATGGACTTTTTAGGTCTTATAGGACCTAACTGGGCCAATTTGTACTTCTTTGGTCCTATTGGAGCCCAAATGGACTTGTTTGATCCTAATAGAGCCAAAATGCACTTTTTAGGTCATATAGGACCTAACTGGGCCAATTTGTACTTCTTTGGTCCTATTGGAGCCCAAATTGACTTGTTTGATCCTAATAGAGCCCAAACGGACTTTTTAGGTCATATAGGACCTAACTGGGCCAATTTGTACTTCTTTGGTCCTATTGGTGCCCAAATGGACTTGTTTGATCCTAATAGAGCCCAACTGGATATTTTAGGTCATATAGGACCTAACTGGGCCAATTTGTACTTCTTTGATCCTATTGGAGCCCAAATGGACTTGTTTGATCCTAATAGAGCCAAAATGCACTTTTTAGGTCATATAGGACCTAACTGGGCCAATTTGTACTTCTTTGGTCCTAATGGAGCCCAAATGGACTTGTTTGATCCTAATAGAGCCCAAATGGACTTTTTAGGTCATATAGGACCTAATTGGGCCAATTTGTACTTCTTTGGTCCTATTGGAGCCCAAATGGACTTGTTTGATCCTAATAGAGCCCAAATGCACTTTTTAGGTCATATAGGACCTAATGGGCCAATTTGTACTTCTTTGGTCCTAATGGAGACCAAATGGACTTGTTTGATCCTAATAGAGCCCCAATGGACTTGTTTGATCCTAATAGAGCCAAATGACTTTTAGGTCATATAGGACCTAATGGGCCAATTTTTACTTCTTTGGTCCTATTGGAGCCCAAATGGACTTGTTTGATCCTATTAGAGCCAAATGCACTTTTTAGGTCATATAGGACCTAATGGGCCAATTTCTACTTCTTTGGTCCTATTGGAGCCCAAATGTACTTGTTTGATCCTAATAGAGCCCAAATGGACTTTTAGGTCATATAGGACCTAATGGGCCAATTTGTACTTCTTTGGTCCTAATGGAGCCCAAATGGACTTCTTTGATCCTAATAGAGCCCAAATGGACTTTTTAGGTCTTATAGGACCTAATGGGCCAATTTGTACTTCTTTGGTCCTATTGGAGCCCAAATGGACTTGTTTGATCCTAATAGAGCCAAAATGCACTTTTAGGTCATATAGGACCTAATGGGCCAATTTGTACTTCTTTGGTCCTATTGGAGCCCAAATGGACTTGTTTGATCCTAATAGAGCCCAAATGGACTTTTAGGTCATATAGGACCTAATGGGCCAATTTGTACTTCTTTGGTCCTAATGGAGCCCAAATGGACTTGTTTGATCCTAATAGAGCCCAAATGGACTTTTAGATAACTAACAATTTTGGTCATATAGGACCTAAGTGGGCCAATTTGTACTTCTTTGGTCCTAATGGAGGCCAAATGTACTAGTTTGATCCTAATAGAGCCCCAATGGACTTGTTTGATCCTAATAGAGCTAAAATGCTCTTGTTAGGTCATAAAGGACCTAACTGGGCCAATTTGTACTTCTTTGGTCCTATTGGAGCCCAAATGGGCTTGTTTGATCCTAATAGAGCCCAAATGGACTTTTTAGGTCATATAGGACCTAACTGGGCCAATTTGTACTTCTTTGGTCCTTTTGGAGCCCAAAAGGACTTGTTTGATCCTAATAGAGCCAAAATGCACTTTTTAGGTCATATAGGAACTAACTGGGCCAATTTGTACTTCTTTGGTCCTATTGGAGCCCAAATGGACTTGTTTGATCCTAATAGAGCCAAACTGGACATTTTAGGTCATATAGGACCTAACTGGGCCAATTTGTACGTCTTAGGTCCTAATGGAGCCCAAATGGACTTGTTTGATCCTATTAGAGCCCAAATGGACTTTTTAGGTCTTATAGGACCTAACTGGGCCAATTTGTACTTCTTTGGTCCAATTGGAGCCCAAATGGACTTGTTTGATTTTCATAGAGCCAAAATGCACTTTTTAGGTCATATAGGACCTAACTGGGCCAATTTGAACTTCTCTGGTCCTATAGGAGACCACACGGGCTTGTTTGATCCTAACAGAGCCAAAATGCACTTGTTAGGTCATATAGGACCTAACTGGGCCAATTTGTACTTCTTTGGTCCTAATGGAGCCCAAATGGACTTGTTTGACCCTAATAGATCCCAAATGGACTTGTTAGCTCATATAGGACCTAACTGGGCCAATTTGTACTTCTTTGATCCTATTGGAGCCCAAATGGACTTGTTTGATCCTAATAGAGCCCAAATGGACTTTTTAGGTCATATAGGACCTAACTGGGCCAATTTGTACTTCTTTGGTCCTATTGGAGCCCAAATGGACTTGTTTGATCCTAATAGAGCCAAAATGCACTTTTTAGGTCGTATAGGAACTAACTTGGCCAATTTGTACTTCTTTGGTCCTATTGGAACCCAAATGGACTTGTTTGATCCTAATACAGCCCAAACGGACTTTTTAGGTCATATAGGACCTAACTGGGCCAATTTGTACTTCTTTGGTCCTAATGGAGCCCAAATGGACTTGTTTGATCCTAATAGAGCCCAGATGGACTTTTTAGGTCATATAGGACCAAACTGGGCCAATTTGTACTTCTTTGGTCCTATTGGAGCCCAAATGGACTTGTTTGATCCTAATACAGCCAAAATGCACTTTGGTCATATGGGCAATTTGTACTTCTTTGGTCGTATTGGAGCCTAAATGGACTTGTTTGATCCAAATTTTTAGATCATATAGGACTTTGGTCTGGAGCCAATTGGGCTTGTTTGCTTTCTAGAATGGAGCCAAATGGACTTGTTTGATCCAAATAGGGCCAAATGGACTTTGTAGGTCATATAGGACCTAACTGGGCCAATTTGTACTTCTTTGGTCCTATTGGAGCCCAAATGGGCTTGTTTGATCCTAATAGATCCCAAATGGACTTTCTAGGTCGTATACGACCTAACTTGGCCAATTTGTACTTCTTTGGTCCTAATGGAGCCCAAATGGACTTGTTTGACCATAATAGAGCCCAAATGGACTTGTTTGATCCTAAGAGAGCCCAAATGGACTTGTTAGGTCATAAAGGACCTAACTGTGTCAATTTGTACTTCTTTGGTCCTAATGGAGCCCAAATGGACGTGTTTGATCCTAAAAGAGACCAAATGGATTTTTTAGGTCATATAGGACCTAAATGGGCCAATTTGTACTTCTTTGGTCCTAATGGAGCCCAAATGGACTTGTTTGACCGTAATAGAGCCCAAATGGACTTGTTTGATCCTAATAGAGCCCAAATATACTTGTTAGGTCATAAAGGACTTAACTGGGCGAATTTGTACATCTTTGGTCCTATTGGAGCACAAATGGGCTTGTTTGATCCTAATAGAGTCCAAACGGACTTTTTAGGTCATATAGGACCTAACTGAGCCAATTTGTACTTCTTTGGTCCTAATGGAGCCCAAATGGACTTGTTTGATCCTAATAGAGCCAAAATGGACTTTTTAGGTCATATAGGACCTATCTGGGCCAATTTGTACTTATTTGGTTCTATTGGAGCCCAAATGGACTTGTTTGATCCTAATAGAGCCAAAATGCACTTGTTAGGTCATATAGGACCTAACTGGGCCAATTTGTACTTCTTTGGTCCAAATGGAGCCCAAATGGATTTGTTTGACCCTAATAGAACCCAAATGGACTTGTTTGCTCATATAGGACCTAACTGGGCCAATTTGTACTTCTTTGGTCCTATTGGAGCCCAAATGGACTTGTTTGATCCTAATAGAGCCCAGATGGACTTTTTAGGTCATATAGGACCTAACTGGGCCAATTTGTACTTCTTTGGTCCAATTGGAGCCCAAATGGACTTTTTTGATCCTAATAGAGCCAAAATGCACTTGTTAAGTCATATAGGACCTAACTAGGCCAATTTGTACTTCTTTGGTCCTATTAGAGCCCAAATGGACTTGTTTGATTCTAATAGAGCCCAAATGGACTTTTTAGGTCATATAGGACCTAACTGGGCCAATTTGTACTTCTTTGGTCCTATTGGAGCCCAAATGGACTTGTTTGATCCTAATAGAGCCAAAATGCACTTTTTAGGTCATATAGGACCTAATTGGGCCAATTGGTACTTCTTTGGTCCTATTGTAGCCCAAATGGACTTGTTTGATCCTAATAGAGACCAAACGGACTTTTTAGGTCATATAGGACCTAACTGGGTCAATTTGTACTTCTTTGGTCCTATTGGAGCCCAAATGGACTTGTTTGATACTAATAGAGCCCAAATGAACTTTTTAGGTCATATAGGACCAAACTGGGCCAATTTGTACTTCTTTGGTCCTATTGGAGCCCAAATGGACTTGTTTGATCCTAATAGAGCCAAAATGCACCTAATAGAGACCAAAAGGACTTTTTAGGTCAAATAGAACCTAACTGGGCCAATTTGTACTTCTTTGGTCCTAATGGAGCCCAAATGGACTTGTTTGATCCTAATAGAGGCCAAATGGACTTTTTAGATCATATAGGACCTATCTGGGCCAATTTGTACTTCTTTGGTCCTATTGGAGCCCAAATGGACTTGTTTGATCCTAATAGAGCCAAAATGCACTTTTTAGGTCATATAGGACCTAACTGGGTCAATTTGTACTTCTTTGGTCCTAATGGAGCCCAAATGGACTTGTTTGATCCTAATAGAGCCCAAATGGACTTTTTAGGTCATAAAGAACCTAACTGTGCCAATTTGTACTTCTTTGGTCCTATTGGAGCCGAAATGGACTTGTTTGATTCTAATAGAGCCCAAATACACTTTTTAGATCATATAGGATCTATGTGGGCCAATTTGTACTTCTTTGGTCCTAATGGAGGCCAAATGTACTTGTTTGATCCTAATAGAGCCCCGATGGACTTGTTTGATCCTAATAGAGCCAAAATGCACTTGTTAGGTCATATAGGACCTAACTGGGCCAATTTGTACTTCTTTGGTCCTATTGGATCCCAAATGGACTTGTTTGATCCTAATAGAGCCAAAATACACTTTTTAGGTCAAATAGGACCTAACTGGACCAATTTGTACTTCTTTGGTCCTAATGGAGCCCAAATGTACTTGTTTGACCCTAATAGAGCCCAAATGGACTTGTTTTATCCTAATAGAGCCCAAATGGACTTGTTAGGTCATATAGGACCTAACTGGGTCAATTTGTACTTCTTTGGTCCTATTGGAGCCCAAATGGACTTGTTTGATCCTAATAGAGCCCAAATGGACATGTTAGGTCATAAAGGACCTAACTGGGTCAATTTGTACTTCTTTGGTCCTATTGGAGCCCAAATGGACTTGTTTGATCCTAATAGAGCCCAAATGGACTTTTTAGGTCATATGGACTTGTTTTATCCTAATAGAGCCCAAATGGACTTTTTAGGTCATATAGGACCTAACTGGGCCAATTTGTACTTCTTTGATCCTAGTGGAGCCGAAATGGACTTGTTAGGTCATAAAGGACCTAACTGGGTCAATTTGTACTTCTTTGGTCCTAATGGAGCTCAAATGAACTTGTTTGACCCTAATAGAGCCCAAATGGACTTGTTTGATCCTAATAGAGCCCAAATGGACTTGTTTGATCCTAATAGAGCCCAAATGGAAATTTTAGGTCATATAGGACCTAACTGGGCCAATTTGTACTTCTTTGGTCCTAATGGAGCCCAAATGGACTTGTTTGATCCTAATAGAGCACAAATGGACTTTTTAGGTAAAATAGGACCTAACTGGACCAATTTGTACTTCTTTGGTCCTAATGGAGCCAAAATGGACTTCTTTGTTCCTAATATAGCCCAAATGAACTATTTAGGACCTAATTGGGCCAATTTCCATGATAGGCCCAATTGTACTTCTTTGGTCCTAATAGAGCCCAAATGGACTTGTTTGATCCTAGTGGAGTCCAAATGGACTTTTTAGGTCATATAGGACCTAACTGGGCCAATTTGTACTTCTTTGGTCCTAATGGAGCCCAAATGGACCTGTTTGATCCTAATAGAGCCCAAATGCACTTTTTAGGACCTAACTGGGCCAATTTGTACTTCTTTGGTCCTAATGGAGCCAAAATGGACTTCTTTGATCCTAATAGAGCCTAAATGCACCTTTTAGGTCATATAGGACCTAATTGGCCCAATTTGTACTTCTTTGGTCATAATGGAGGCCAAATGGACTTGTTTGATCCTAATAGAGCCCCAATGGACTTGTTTGATCCTAATAGAGCCAAAATGCACTTTCTAGGTCATATAGGGCCTAATTGGGCCAATTTGTACTTCTTTGGTTCTATTGGAGCCCAAATGGACTTGTTTGATCCTAATAGAGCCCAACTAGACATTTTAGGTCATATAAGACCTAACTGGGCCAATTTGTAATTCTTTGGTCCTATTGGAGCCCAAATGGACTTGTTTGATCCTAATAGAGCCCAAATGGACTTTTTAGGTCATATAGGACCTAACTGGGCCAATTTGTACTTCTTTGGTCCTAATGGAGCCCAAATGGACTTGTTTGACCCTAATAGAGGCCAAATGGACTTGTTTGATCCTAATAGAGCCCAAATGGACTTGTTAGGTCATAAAGGACCTAACTGTGCCAATTTGTACTTCTTTGGTCCTATTGGTGCCTAAATGGACTTGTTTGATCCTAATAGAGCCAAAATACACTTTTTAGGTTATATAGGACCTAACTGGGCCAATTTGTACTTCTTTGGTCCTATTGGAGCCCAAATGGACTTGTTTAATCCTAATAGAGCCCAACTGGACATTTTAGGTCATATAGGACCTAACTGGGCCAATTTGCACTTCTTTGGTCCTAATGGAGCCCAAATGGACTTGTTTGACCCTAATAGAGCCCAAATGGACTTGTTTAATCCTAGTAGAGCCCAAATGGACTTGTTAGGTCATAAAGGACCTAACTGTGCCAATTTGTACTTCTTTGGTCCTATTGGAGCCCAAATGGACTTGTTCGATCCTAATAGAGCCAAAATGCACTTTTTAGGTCATATAGGACCTAACTGGGCCAATTTGTACTTCATTGGTCCTATTGGAGCCCAAATAGACTTGTTTGATCCTAATAGAGCCCAAATGGACTTGTTAGGTCATATAGGACCTAACTGGGCCAATTTGAACTTCTTTGGTCCTATTGGAGCCCAAATGGACTTGTTTGATCCTAATAGAGCTCAAATGGACTTTTTAGGTCATATAGGACCTAACTGGGCCAATTTGTACTTCTTTGGTCCTATTGGAGCCCAAATGGACTTGTTTGATCCTAATAGAGCCAAAATGCAGTTTTTAGGTCATATAGGACCTAACTGGGCCAATTTGTACTTCTTTGGTCCTATTGGAGCCCAAATGGACTTGTTTGATCCTAATAGAGCCAAAATGCAGTTTTTAGGTCATATAGGACCTAACTGGGCCAATTTGTACTTCTTTGGTCCTATTGGAGCCCAAATGGACTTGTTTAATCCTAATAGAGCCCAAATGGACTTGATAGGTCATAAAGGACCTAACTCTGCCAATTTGTACTTCTTTGGTCCTATTGGAGCCCAAATGGACTTGTTTGATCCTAATAGAGCCAAAATGCACTTTTTAGGTCATATAGGACCTAACTGGGCCAATTTGTACTTCTTTGGTCCTATTGGAGCCCAAATGGACTTGTTTGATCCTAATAGAGCCCAAATGGACTTGTTAGATCATATAGGACCTAACTGGGCCAATTTGTACTTCTTTTGTCCTAATGGAGCCCAAATGGACTTGTTTGACCCTAATAGAGCCCAAATGGACTTGTTTGATCCTAATCGAGCCCAAATGGACTTGTTAGGTCATAAAGCACCTAACTGGGCCAATTTGTACTTCTTTGGTCCTAATGGAGCCCAAATGGACTTGTTTGACCATAATAGAGCCCAAATGGACCTGTTTGATCATAATAGAGCCCAAATGGACTTGTTCGATCCTAATAGAGCCAAAATGCACTTTTTAGGTCATATAGGACCTAACTGGGCTAATTTGTACTTCTTTGGTCCTATTGGAGCCCAAATGGACTTGTTTGATCCTAATAGAGCCAAAATGCACTTTTTAGGTCATATAGGACCTAACTGGGCCAATTTGTACTTCTTTGGTCCTATTGGAGCCCAAATGGACTTGTTTGATCCTAATAGAGCCCAACTGGACATTTTAGGTCATATAGGACCTAACTGGGCCAATTTGTACTTCTTTGGTCCTATTGGAGCCCAAATGGACTTGTTTGATCCTAATAGAGCCCAAATGGACTTTTTAGGTCATATAGGACCTAACTGGGTCAATTTGTACTTCTTTGGTCCAAATGGAGTCCAAATGGACTTGTTTGATCCTTATTGATCCCCAATCGACTTGTTAGGACCTAGTTAGGCCAATTGCCCCGAACGCCCTAATTGTAATTCTTTGGTACTAATGGAGCTCAAATGGACTTGTTTGATCCTAATGGAGCTCAAATGGACTTGTTTGATCCTAATAGAGCCCAAATGGACTTGTATGATCCTAGTAGAGCCCAAATGGACTTGTTTGATCCTAATAGAGCCCAAATGGACTTGTTTGATCCCAGTGGAGCCCAAATGGACTTTTTAGGTCATATAGGACCTAACTGGGCCAATTTATACTTCTTTGGTCCTAATGGAGCCCAAATGGACGTGTTTGACCCTAATAGAGCCCAAATGGACTTGTTTGATCCTTATAGAGCCCAAATGAACTTGGTAGGTCATAAAGGACCTAACTGTGCCAATTTGTACTTCTTTGGTCCTATTGGAGCCCAAATGGACTTGTTTGATCCTAATAGAGCCAAAATGCACTTTTTAGGTCATACAGGGCCTATCTGGACCAATTTGTACTTCTTTGGTCCTATTGGAGCCCAAATGGACTTGTTTGATCCTAATAGAGCACAAATGGACTTTTTAGGTCATATAGGACCTAACTGGGCCAATTTATACTTCTTTGGTCCTATTGGAGCCCAAATGGACTTGTTTGATCCTAATAGAGCCCAAATGGACTTTTTAGGTCATATAGGACCTATCTGGGCCAATTTGTACTTCTTTGGTCCTATTGGAGACCAAATGGACTTGTTTGATCCTAATAGAGCCCAAATGGACTTTTTAGGTCATATAGGACCTAACTGGGCCAATTTGTACTTCTTTGGTCCTATTGGAGCCCAAATGGGCTTGTTTGATCCTAATAGAGCCCAAACGGATTTTTTAGGTCATATAGGACCTAACTGGGCCAATTTGTACTTAGATGGTCCTATTGGAGCCCAAGTGGACTTGTTTGATCCTAATACAGCCAAAATGCACTTTTTAGGTCATACAGGACCTAACTGGGCCAATTTGTACTTCTTTGGTCCTATTGGAACCCAAATGGACTTTTTAGGTCATATAGGATCTAACTGGGCCAATTTGTACTTCTTTGGTCCTATTGGAGCCCAAATGGGTTTGTTAGATCCTAATAGAGCCCAAATGGACTTTTTAGGTCATATAGGACCTAACTGGGTCAATTTGTACATCTTTGGTCCCATTGGAGCCCAAATGGACTTGTTAGGTCATAAAGGACCTAACAGGGCCAATTTGTACTTCTTTGGTCCTAATGGAGCCCAAATGGACTTGTTTGACCCTAATAGAGCCCAAATGGACTTGTTTTATCCTAATAGAGCCCAAATGGACTTTTTTGGTCATATAGGACCTAACTGGGCCAATTTGTACATCTTTGGTCCTAATGGAGCCCAAATGGATTTGTTTGATCCTAATAGAGCCCAAATGCACTTTTTAGGTCATATAGGACCTAACTGGGCCAATTTGTACTTCTTTGGTCCTATTGGAGCCCAAATGGACTTGTTTGATCCTAATAGAGCCCAAATGGACTTGTTAGGTCATAAAGGACCTAACTGGGTCAATTTGTACTTCTTTGGTCCTATTGGAGCCCAAATGGACTTGTTTGAGCCTAATAGAGCCCAAATGGACTTTTTAGGTCATATAGGTCCTATCTGGGCCAATTTATACTTCTTTGGTCCTATTGGAACCCCAATGGACTTGTTTTATCCTAATAGAGCCCAAATGGACTTTTTAGGTCATATAGGACCTAACTGGGCCAATTTTTACTTCTTTGATCCTAGTGGAGCCCAAATGGACTTGTTAGGTCATAATGGACCTAACTGGGCCAATTTGTACTTGTTTGGTCCTAATGGAGCCCAAATGGACTTGTTTGACCCTAATAGAGCCCAAATGGACTTGTTTGATCCTAATAGAGCCCAAATGATAATTTTAGGTCATATAGGACCTAACTGGGACAAATTGTACTTCTTTGGTCCTAATGGAGCCCAAATGGACTTGTTTGACCCTAATAGAGCCCAAAAGGACTTGTTTGATCCTAGTAGAGCCCAAATGGACTTGTTTGATCCAAATATAGCCAAAATGCACTTTTTTGGTCATATAGGACCTAACTGGGCCAATTTGTACTTCTTTGGTCCTATTGGAGCCCAAATGGACATGTTTGATCCTAATAGAGCCCAAATGGACTTTTTAGGTCATATAGGACCTAACTTGGCTAATTTGTAATTCTTTGGTCCTATTGGAGCCCAAATGGGCTTGTTTGACCCTAATAGAGCCCAAATGGACTTGTTTGATCCTAATATAGCCCAAATGGACTTGTTAGGTCATAAAGGACCTAACTGGGACAAATTGTACTTCTTTGGTCCTAATGGAGCCCAATTGGACTTGTTTGATCCTAATAGAGCACAAATGGACTTTTTAGGTCAAATAGGACCTAACTGGGCCAATTTGTACTTCTTTGGTCCTAATGGAGCCAAAATGGACTTCTTTGTTCCTAATAGAGCCCAAATGAACTATTTAGGACCTAATTGGGCCAATTTCCATGATAGGCCCATTTGTACTTCTTTGGTCCTAATAGAGCCCAAATGGACTTGTTTGATCCTAGTGGAGCCCAAATGGACTTTTTAGGTCATATAGGACCTAACTGGGCCAATTTGTACTTCTTTGGTCCTAATGGAGCCCAAATGGACCTGTTTGATCCTAATAGAGCCCAAATGCACTTTTTAGGACCTAACTGGGCCAATTTGTACTTCTTTGGTCCAAATGGAGCCAAAATGGACTTCTTTGATCCTAATAGAGCCTAAATGGACTTTTTAGGTCATATAGGACCTAATTGGCCCAATTTGTACTTCTTTGGTCCTAATGGAGGCCAAATGGACTTGTTTGATCCTAATAGAGCCCCAATGGACTTGTTTGATCCTAATAGAGCCCAACTGGACATTTTAGGTCATATAAGACCTAACTGGGCCAATTTGTACTTCTTTGGTCCTATTAGAGCCCAAATGGACTTGTTTGATCCTAATAGAGCCCAAATGGACTTTTTAGGTCATATAGGACCTAACTGGGACAATTTGTACTTTTTGGTCCTAATGGAGCCTAAATGGACTTGTTTGACCCTAATAGAGCCCAAATGGACTTGTTTGATCCTAATAGAGTCCAAATGGACTTGTTAGGTCATAAAGGACCTAACTGTGCCAATTTGTACTTCTTTGGTCCTATTGGAGCCCAAATGGACTTGTTTGATCCTAATAGAGCCAAAATGCACTTTTTAGGTCATATAGGACCTAAGTGGGCCAATTTGTACTTCTTTGGTCCTAATGGAGGCCAAATGTACTAGTTCGATCCTAATAGAGCCCCAATGGACTTGTTTGATCCTAATAGAGCTAAAATGCACTTGTTAGGTCATAAAGGACCTAACTGGGCCAATTTGTACTTCTTTGGTCCTATTGGAGCCCAAATGGACTTGTTTGACCCTAATAGAGCCCAAATGGACTTGTTAGGTCATATAGGACCTATCTGGGTCAATTTGTACTTCTTTGTTCCTATTGGAGCCCAAATGGACTTGTTTGATCCTAAAAGAGCCAAAATGCACTTGTTAGGTCATATAGGACCTAACTGGGCCAATTTGTACTTCTTTGGTCCTAATAGAGCCCAAATGGACTTGTTTGATCCTAATAGAGCCCAAATGGACTTTTTAGGTCATAAAAGACCTAATTGTGCCAATTTGTACTTCTTTGGTCCTATTGGAGCCCAAAGGGACTTGTTTGATCCTAATAGAGCCCAACTGCACTTTTTAGGTCATATAGGACCTAAGTGGGCCAATTTGTACTTTTTTGGTCCTAATGGAGACCAAATGTACTTCTTTGATCCTAATAGATCCCCAATGGACTTGTTTGATCCGAATAGAGCCAAAATGCACTTGTTAGGTCATAAAGGACCTAACTGGGCCAATTTGTACTTCTTTGGTACTATTGGAGCCCAAATGGACTTGTTTGATCCTATTAGAGCCAAAATGCACTTTTTAGGTCATATAGGACCTAACTGGGCCAATTTATACTTCTTTCGTCGTATTGGAGCCCAAATGGACTTGTTTGATCCTAATAGAGCCCAACTGGACATTTTAGGTCATATAGGACCTAACTGGGCCAATTTGTACATCTTAGGTCCTAATGGAGCCCAAATGGACTTGTTTGATCCTAATAGAGCCCAAATGGACTTTTTAGGTCTTATAGGACCTAACTGGGCTAATTTGTACTTCTTTGGTCCAATTGGAGCCCAAAAGGACTTGTTTGATCCTAACAGAGCCAAAATGCACTTTTTAGGTCATATAGGACCTAACTGGGCCAATTTGTACTTCTTTGGTCCTATTGGAGCCCAAATTGGCTTGTTTGACCCTAATAGAGCCCAAACGGATTTTTTAGGTCATATAGGACCTAACTGGGCCAATTTGTACTTCTTTGGTCCTATTGGAGCCCAAATGGACTTGTTTGACCCTAATAAAGCCCAAATGGACTTGTTAGGTAATATAGGACCTATCTGGGCCAATTTGTACTTCTTTGATCCTATTGGAGCCCAAATGGACTTGTTTGATCCTAAAAGAGCCAAAATGCACTTCTTAGGTCATATAGGACCTAACTGGGCCAATTTGTACTTCTTTGGTCCTAATAGAGCCCAAATGGACTTGTTTGATCCTAATAGAGCCCAAATGGACTTTTTAGGTCATAAAAGACCTAATTGTGCCAATTTGTACTTCTTTGGTCCTATTGGAGCCCAAAGGGACTTGTTTGATCCTAATAGAGCCCAAATGCACTTTTTAGGTCATATAGGACCTAAGTGGGCCAATTTGTACTTCTTTGGTCCTAATGGAGACCAAATGTACTTGTTTGATCCTAATAGAGCCCCAATGGACTTGTTTGATCCGAATAGAGCCAAAATGCACTTGTTAGGTCATAAAGGATCTAACTGGGCCAATTTGTACTTCTTTGGTACTATTGGAGCCCAAATGGACTTGTTTGATCCTATTAGAGCCAAAATGCACTTTTTAGGTCATATAGGAACTAACTGGGCCAATTTCTACTTCTTTCGTCGTATTGGAGCCCAAATGGACTTGTTTGATCCTAATAGAGCCCAACTGGACATTTTAGGTCATATAGGACCTAATTGGGCCAATTTGTACATCTTAGGTCCTAATGGAGCCCAAATGGACTTGTTTGATCCTAATAGAGCCCAAATGGACTTTTTAGGTCTTATAGGACCTAACTGGGCTAATTTGTACTTCTTTGGTCCAATTGGAGCCCAAAAGGACTTGTTTGATCCTAACAGAGCCAAAATGCACTTTTTAGGTCATATAGGACCTAACTGGGCCAATTTGTACTTCTTTGGTCCTATTGGAGCCCAAATTGGCTTGTTTGACCCTAATAGAGCCCAAACGGATTTTTTAGGTCATATAGGACCTAACTGGGCCAATTTGTACTTCTTTGGTCCTAATGGAGCCCAAATGGACTTGTTTGATCCTAATAGAGCCCAAATGGACTTTTTAGGTCATATAGGACCCTATCTGGGCCAATTTGTACTTCTTTGGTCCTATTGGAACCCAAATGGACTTGTTTGATCCTAATAGAGCCAAAATGCACTTGTTAGGTCATATAGGACCTAACTGGGCCAAATTGTACTTCTTTGATCATAATAGAGCCCAAATGGACTTGTTTGATCCTAATAGAGCCCAAATGGACTTTTTAGGTCATAAAAGAGCTAATTGTGCCAATTTGTACTTCTTTGGTCCTATTGGAGCCCAAATGGACTTGTTTGATCCTAATAGAGCCCAAATGCACTTTTTAGGTCATATAGGACCTAAGTGGGCCAATTTGTACTTCTTTGGTCCTAATGGAGGCCAAATGTACTAGTTTGATCCTAATAGAGCCCCAATGGACTTGTTTGATCCTAATAGAGCTAAAATGCTCTTGTTAGGTCATAAAGGACCTAACTGGGCCAATTTGTACTTCTTTGGTCCTATCGGAGCCCAAATGGACTTGTTTGATCCTAATAGAGCCCAAATGGACTTTTTAGGTCATATAGGACCTAACTGGGCCAATTTGTACTTCTTTGGTCCTTTTGGAGCCCAAAAGGACTTGTTTGATCCTAATAGAGCCAAAATGCACTTTTTAGGTCATATAGGAACTAACTGGGCCAATTTGTGCTTCTTTGGTCCTATTGGAGCCCAAATGGACTTGTTTGATCCTAATAGAGCCAAACTGGACATTTTAGGTCATATAGGACCTAACTGGGCCAATTTGTACGTCTTAGGTCCTAATGGAGCCCAAATGGACTTGTTTGATCCTATTAGAGCCCAAATGGACTTTTTAGGTCTTATAGGACCTAACTGGGCCAATTTGTACTTCTTTGGTCCAATTGGAGCCCAAATGGACTTGTTTGATTTTCATAGAGCCAAAATGCACTTTTTAGGTCATATAGGACCTAACTGGGCCAATTTGAACTTCTCTGGTCCTATTGGAGCCCACACGGGCTTGTTTGATCCTAACAGAGCCAAAATGCACTTGTTAGGTCATATAGGACCTAACTGGGCCAATCTGTACTTCTTTGGTCCTAATGGAGCCCAAATGGACTTGTTTGATCCTAATAGAGCCCAAATGGACTTTTTAGGTCATAAAGAACCTAACTGTGCCAATTTGTACTTCTTTGGTCCTATTGGAGCCGAAATGGACTTGTTTGATTCTAATAGAGCCCAAATACACTTTTTAGATCATATAGGATCTATGTGGGCCAATTTGTACTTCTTTGGTCCTAATGGAGGCCAAATGTACTTGTTTGATCCTAATAGAGCCCCGATGGACTTGTTTGATCCTAATAGAGCCAAAATGCACTTGTTAGGTCATATAGGACCTAACTGGGCCAATTTGTACTTCTTTGGTCCTATTGGATCCCAAATGGACTTGTTTGATCCTAATAGAGCCAAAATACACTTTTTAGGTCAAATAGGACCTAACTGGACCAATTTGTACTTCTTTGGTCCTAATGGAGCCCAAATGTACTTGTTTGACCCTAATAGAGCCCAAATGGACTTGTTTTATCCTAATAGAGCCTAAATGGACTTGTTAGGTCATTTAGGGCCTAACTGGGTCAATTTGTACTTCTTTGGTCCTATTGGAGCCCAAATGGACTTGTTTGATCCTAATAGAGCCCAAATGGACATGTTAGGTCATAAAGGACCTAACTGGGTCAATTTGTACTTCTTTGGTCCTATTGGAGCCCAAATGGACTTGTTTGATCCTAATAGAGCCCAAATGGACTTTTTAGGTCATATGGACTTGTTTTATCCTAATAGAGCCCAAATGGACTTTTTAGGTCATATAGGACCTAACTGGGCCAATTTGTACTTCTTTGATCCTAGTGGAGCCGAAATGGACTTGTTAGGTCATAAAGGACCTAACTGGGTCAATTTGTACTTCTTTGGTCCTAATGGAGCTCAAATGAACTTGTTTGACCCTAATAGAGCCCAAATGGACTTGTTTGATCCTAATAGAGCCCAAATGGACTTGTTTGATCCTAATAGAGCCCAAATGGAAATTTTAGGTCATATAGGACCTAACTGGGCCAATTTGTACTTCTTTGGTCCTAATGCAGCCCAAATGGACTTGTTTGATCCTAATAGAGCACAAATGGACTTTTTAGGTAAAATAGGACCTAACTGGACCAATTTGTACTTCTTTGGTCCTAATGGAGCCAAAATGGACTTCTTTGTTCCTAATATAGCCCAAATGAACTATTTAGGACCCAATTGGGCCAATTTCCATGATAGGCCCAATTGTACTTCTTTGGTCCTAATAGAGCCCAAATGGACTTGTTTGATCCTAGTCGAGTCCAAATGGACTTTTTAGGTCATATAGGACCTAACTGGGCCAATTTGTACTTCTTTGGTCCTAATGGAGCCCAAATGGACCTGTTTGATCCTAATAGAGCCCAAATACACTTTTTAGGACCTAACTGGGCCAATTTGTACTTCTTTGGTCCTAATGGAGCCAAAATGGACTTCTTTGATCCTAATAGAGCCTAAATGGAACTTTTAGGTCATATAGGACCTAATTGGCCCAATTTGTACTTCTTTGGTCATAATGGAGGCCAAATGGACTTGTTTGATCCTAATAGAGCCCCAATGGACTTGTTTGATCCTAATAGAGCCAAAATGCACTTTCTAGGTCATATAGGGCCTAATTGGGCCAATTTGTACTTCTTTGGTCCTATTGGAGCCCAAATGGACTTGTTTGATCCTAATAGAGCCCAACTAGACATTTTTGGTCATATAAGACCTAACTGGGCCAATTTGTAATTCTTTGGTCCTATTGGAGCCCAAATGGACTTGTTTGATCCTAATAGAGCCCAAATGGACTTTTTAGGTCATATAGGACCTAACTGGGCCAATTTGTACTTCTTTGGTCCTAATGGAGCCCAAATGGACTTGTTTGACCCTAATAGAGCCCAAATGGACTTGTTTGATCCTAATAGAGCCCAAATGGACTTGTTAGGTCATAAAGGACCTAACTGTGCCAATTTGTACTTCTTTGGTCCTATTGGTGCCCAAATGGACTTGTTTGATCCTAATAGAGCCAAAATACACTTTTTAGGTTATATAGGACCTAACTGGGCCAATTTGTACTTCTTTGGTCCTATTGGAGCCCAAATGGACTTGTTTAATCCTAATAGAGCCCAACTGGACATTTTAGGTCATATAGGACCTAACTGGGCCAATTTGCACTTCTTTGGTCCTAATGGAGCCCAAATGGACTTGTTTGACCCTAATAGAGCCCAAATGGACTTGTTTAATCCTAGTAGAGCCCAAATGGACTTGTTAGGTCATAAAGGACCTAACTGTGCCAATTTGTACTTCTTTGGTCCTATTGGAGCCCAAATGGACTTGTTCGATCCTAATAGAGCCAAAATGCACTTTTTAGGTCATATAGGACCTAACTGGGCCAATTTGTACTTCATTGGTCCTATTGGAGCCCAAATAGACTTGTTTGATCCTAATAGAGCCCAAATGGACTTGTTAGGTCATATAGGACCTAACTGGGCCAATTTGAACTTCTTTGGTCCTATTGGATCCCAAATGGACTTGTTTGATCCTAATAGAGCTCAAATGGACTTTTTAGGTCATATAGGACCTAACTGGGCCAATTTGTACTTCTTTGGTCCTATTGGAGCCCAAATGGACTTGTTTGATCCTAATAGGGCCAAAATGCAGTTTTTAGGTCATATAGGACCTAACTGGGCCAATTTGTACTTCTTTGGTCCTATTGGAGCCCAAATGGACTTGTTTGATCCTAATAGAGCCAAAATGCAGTTTTTAGGTCATATAGGACCTAACTGGGCCAATTTGTACTTCTTTGGTCCTATTGGAGCCCAAATGGACTTGTTTAATCCTAATAGAGCCCAAATGGACTTGATAGGTCATAAAGGACCTAACTCTGCCAATTTGTACTTCTTTGGTCCTATTGGAGCCCAAATGGACATGTTTGATCCTAATAGAGCCAAAATGCACTTTTTAGGTCATATAGGACCTAACTGGGCCAATTTGTACTTCTTTGGTCCTATTGGAGCCCAAATGGACTTGTTTGATCCTAATAGAGCCCAAATGGACTTGTTAGATCATATAGGACCAAACTGGGGCAATTTGTACTTCTTTTGTCCTAATGGAGCCCAAATGGACTTGTTTGACCCTAATAGAGCCCAAATGGACTTGTTTGATCCTAATCGAGCCCAAATGGACTTGTTAGGTCATAAAGCACCTAACTGGGCCAATTTGTACTTCTTTGGTCCTAATGGAGGCCAAATGGACTTGTTTGACCATAATAGAGCCCAAATGGACCTGTTTGATCCTAATAGAGCCCAAATGGACTTGTTTGATCCTAATAGAGCCAAAATGCACTTTTTAGGTCATATAGGACCTAACTGGGCTAATTTGTACTTCTTTGGTCCTATTGGAGCCCAAATGGACTTGTTTGATCCTAATAGAGCCAAAATGCACTTTTTAGGTCATATAGGACCTAACTGGGCCAATTTGTACTTCTTTGGTCCTATTGGAGCCCAAATGGACTTGTTTGATCCTAATAGAGCCCAACTGGACATATAAGGTCATATAGGACCTAACTGGGCCAATTTGTACTTCTTTGGTCCTATTGGAGCCCAAATGGACTTGTTTGATCCTAATAGAGCCCAAATGGACTTTTTAGGTCATATAGGACCTAACTGGGTCAATTTGTACTTCTTTGGTCCAAATGGAGTCCAAATGGACTTGTTTGATCCTTATTGATCCCTAATCGACTTGTTAGGACCTAGTTAGGCCAATTGCCCCGAACGCCCCAATTGTAATTCTTTGGTCCTAATGGAGCTCAAATGGACTTGTTTGATCCTAATGGAGCTCAAATGGACTTGTTTGATCCTAATAGAGCCCAAATGGACTTGTGTGATCCTAGTAGAGCCCAAATGGACTTGTTTGATCCTAATAGAGCCCAAATGGACTTGTTTGATCCCAGTGGAGCCCAAATGGACTTTTTAGGTCATATAGGACCTAACTGGGCCAATTTATACTTCTTTGGTCCTAATGGAGCCCAAATGGACGTGTTTGACCCTAATAGAGCCCAAATGGACTTGTTTGATCCTAATAGAGCCCAAATGGACTTGGTAGGTCATAAAGGACCTAACTGTGCCAATTTGTACTTCTTTGGTCCTATTGGAGCCCAAATGGACTTGTTTGATCCTAATAGAGCCAAAATGCACTTTTTAGGTCATACAGGACCTATCTGGACCAATTTGTACTTCTTTGGTCCTATTGGAGCCCAAATGGACTTGTTTGATCCTAATAGAGCACAAATGGACTTTTTAGGTCATATAGGACCTAACTGGGCCAATTTATACTTCTTTGGTCCTATTGGAGCCCAAATGGACTTGTTTGATCCTAATAGAGCCCAAATGGACTTTTTAGGTCATATAGGACCTATCTGGGCCAATTTGTACTTCTTTGGTCCTATTGGAGACCAAATGGACTTGTTTGATCCTAATAGAGCCCAAATGGACGTTTTAGGTCATATAGGACCTAACTGGGCCAATTTGTACTTCTTTGGTCCTATTGGAGCCCAAATGGGCTTGTTTGATCCTAATAGAGCCCAAACGGATTTTTTAGGTCATATAGGACCTAACTGGGCCAATTTGTACTTAGATGGTCCTATTGGAGCCCAAGTGGACTTGTTTGATCCTAATACAGCCAAAATGCACTTTTTAGGTCATACAGGACCTAACTGGGCCAATTTGTACTTCTTTGGTCCTATTGGAACCCAAATGGACTTTTTAGGTCATATAGGATCTAACTGGGCCAATTTGTACTTCTTTGGTCCTATTGGAGCCCAAATGGGTTTGTTAGATCCTAATAGAGCCCAAATGGACTTTTTAGGTCATATAGGACCTAACTGGGTCAATTTGTACATCTTTGGTCCTATTGGAGCCCAAATGGACTTGTTAGGTCATAAAGGACCTAACAGGGCCAATTTGTACTTCTTTGGTCCTAATGGAGCCCAAATGGACTTGTTTGACCCTAATAGAGCCCAAATGGACTTGTTTTATCCTAATAGAGCCCAAATGGACTTTTTTGGTCATATAGGACCTAACTGGGCCAATTTGTACTTCTTTGGTCCTAATGGAGCCCAAATGGATTTGTTTGATCCTAATAGAGCCCAAATGCACTTTTTAGGTCATATAGGACCTAACTGGGCCAATTTGTACTTCTTTGGTCCTATTGGAGCCCAAATGGAGTTGTTTGATCCTAATAGAGCCCAAATGGACTTGTTAGGTCATAAAGGACCTAACTGGGTCAATTTGTACTTCTTTGGTCCTATTGGAGCCCAAATGGACTTGTTTGATCCTAATAGAGCCCAAATGGACTTTTTAGGTCATATAGGTCCTATCTGGGCCAATTTATACTTCTTTGGTCCTATTGGAACCCCAATGGACTTGTTTTATCCTAATAGAGCCCAAATGGACTTTTTAGGTCATATAGGACCTAACTGGGCCAATTTGTACTTCTTTGATCCTAGTGGAGCCCAAATGGACTTGTTAGGTCATAATGGACCTAACTGGGCCAATTTGTACTTGTTTGGTCCTAATGGAGCCCAAATGGACTTGTTTGACCCTAATAGAGCCCAAATGGACTTGTTTGATCCTAATAGAGCCCAAATGGACTTGTTTGATCCTAATAGAGCCCAAATGGAAATTTTAGGTCATATAGGACCTAACTGGGACAAATTGTACTTCTTTGGTCCTAATGGAGCCCAAATGGACCCTAATAGAGCCCAAAAGGACTTGTTTGATCCTAGTAGAGCCCAAATGGACTTGTTTGATCCAAATATAGCCAAAATGCACTTTTTTGGTCATATAGGACCTAACTGGGCCAATTTGTACTTCTTTGGTCCTATTGGAGCCCAAATGGGCATGTTTGATCCTAATAGAGCCCAAATGGACTTTTTAGGTCATATAGGACCTAACTTGGCTAATTTGTAATTCTTTGGTCCTAATGGAGCCCAAATGGACTTGGTTGACCCTAATAGAGCCCAAATGGACTTGTTTGATCCTAATATAGCCCAAATGGACTTGTTAGGTCATAAAGGACCTAACTGGGACAAATTGTACTTCTTTGGTCCTAATGGAGCCCAATTGGACTTGTTTGATCCTAATAGAGCACAAATGGACTTTTTAAGTCAAATAGGACCTAACTGGGCCAATTTGTACTTCTTTGGTCCTAATGGAGCCAAAATGGACTTCTTTGTTCCTAATAGAGCCCAAATGAACTATTTAGGACCTAATTGGGCCAATTTCCATGATAGGCCCATTTGTACTTCTTTGGTCCTAATAGAGCCCAAATGGACTTGTTTGATCCTAGTGGAGCCCAAATGGACTTTTTAGGTCATATAGGACCTAACTGGGCCAATTTGTACTTCTTTGGTCCTAATGGAGCCCAAATGGACCTGTTTGATCCTAATAGAGCCCAAATGCACTTTTTAGGACCTAACTGGGCCAATTTGTACTTCTTTGGTCCAAATGGAGCCAAAATGGACTTCTTTGATCCTAATAGAGCCTAAATGGACTTTTTAGGTCATATAGGACCTAATTGGCCCAATTTGTACTTCTTTGGTCCTAATGGAGGCCAAATGGACTTGTTTGATCCTAATAGAGCCCCAATGGACTTGTTTGATCCTAATAGAGCCCAACTGGACATTTTAGGTCATATAAGACCTAACTGGGCCAATTTGTACTTCTTTGGTCCTATTGGAGCCCAAATGGACTTGTTTGATCCTAATAGAGCCCAAATGGACTTTTTAGGTCATATAGGACCTAACTGGGCCAATTTGTACTTTTTGGTCCTAATGGAGCCTAAATGGACTTGTTTGACCCTAATAGAGCCCAAATGGACTTGTTTGATCCTAATAGAGTCCAAATGGACTTGTTAGGTCATAAAGGACCTAACTGTGCCAATTTGTACTTCTTTGGTCCTATTGGAGCCCAAATGGACTTGTTTGATCCTAATAGAGCCAAAATGCACTTTTTAGGTCATATAGGACCTAACTGGGCCAATTTGTACTTCTTTGGTCCTATTGGAGCCCAAATGGACTTGTTTAATCCTAATTGAGCCCAACTGGACATTTTAGATCATATAGGACCTAACTGGGCCAATTTGCACTTCTTTGGTCCTAATGGAGCCCAAATGGACTTGTTTGACCCTAATAGAGCCCAAATGGACTTGTTTAATCCTAATAGAGCCCAAATGGACTTGTTAGGTCATAAAGGACCTAACTGTGCCAATTTGTACTTCTTTAGTCCTATTGGAGCCCAAATGGACTTGTTTGATCCTAATAGAGCCAAAATGCACTTTTTAGGTCATATAGGACCTAACTGGGCCAATTTGTACTTCTTTGGTCCTATTGGAGCCCAAATGGACTTGTTTGATCCTAATAGAGCCCAAATGGACTTGTTAGGTCATATAGGACCTAACTGGGCCAATTTGTACTTCTTTGGTCCTATTGGAGCACAAATGGACTTGTTTGATCCTAACAGAGCCCAAATGGACTTTTTAGGTCATATAGGACCTAACTGGGCCAATTTGTACTTCTTTGGTCCTATTGGAGCCCAAATGGACTTGTTTGATCCTAATAGAGCCAAAATACAGTTTTTAGGTCATATAAGACCTAACTGTGCCAATTTGTACGTCTTTGGTCCTATTGGAGCCCAAATGGACTTGTTTGATCCTAATAGAGCCAAAATGCACTTTTTAGGTCATATAGGACCTAACTGGGCCAATTTGTACTTCTTTGGTCCTATTGGAGCCCAAATGGACTTGTTTGATCCTAATAGAGCCCAAATGGACTTTTTAGGTCATATAGGACCTAACTTGGCTAATTTGTAATTCTTTGGTCCTAATGGAGCCCAAATGGACTTGGTTGACCCTAATAGAGCCCAAATGGACTTGTTTGATCCTAATATAGCCCAAATGGACTTGTTAGGTCATAAAGGACCTAACTGGGACAAATTGTACTTCTTTGGTCCTAATGGAGCCCAATTGGACTTGTTTGATCCTAATAGAGCACAAATGGACTTTTTAAGTCAAATAGGACCTAACTGGGCCAATTTGTACTTCTTTGGTCCTAATGGAGCCAAAATGGACTTCTTTGTTCCTAATAGAGCCCAAATGAACTATTTAGGACCTAATTGGGCCAATTTCCATGATAGGCCCATTTGTACTTCTTTGGTCCTAATAGAGCCCAAATGGACTTGTTTGATCCTAGTGGAGCCCAAATGGACTTTTTAGGTCATATAGGACCTAACTGGGCCAATTTGTACTTCTTTGGTCCTAATGGAGCCCAAATGGACCTGTTTGATCCTAATAGAGCCCAAATGCACTTTTTAGGACCTAACTGGGCCAATTTGTACTTCTTTGGTCCAAATGGAGCCAAAATAGACTTCTTTGATCCTAATAGAGCCTAAATGGACTTTTTAGGTCATATAGGACCTAATTGGCCCAATTTGTACTTCTTTGGTCCTAATGGAGGCCAAATGGACTTGTTTGATCCTAATAGAGCCCCAATGGACTTGTTTGATCCTAATAGAGCCCAACTGGACATTTTAGGTCATATAAGACCTAACTGGGCCAATTTGTACTTCTTTGGTCCTATTGGAGCCCAAATGGACTTGTTTGATCCTAATAGAGCCCAAATGGACTTTTTAGGTCATATAGGACCTAACTGGGCCAATTTGTACTTTTTGGTCCTAATGGAGCCTAAATGGACTTGTTTGACCCTAATAGAGCCCAAATGGACTTGTTTGATCCTAATAGAGTCCAAATGGACTTGTTAGGTCATAAAGGACCTAACTGTGCCAATTTGTACTTTTTTGGTCCTATTGGAGCCCAAATGGACTTGTTTGATCCTAATAGAGCCAAAATGCACTTTTTAGGTCATATAGGACCTAACTGGGCCAATTTGTACTTCTTTGGTCCTATTGGAGCCCAAATGGACTTGTTTAATCCTAATTGAGCCCAACTGGACATTTTAGATCATATAGGACCTAACTGGGCCAATTTGCACTTCTTTGGTCCTAATGGAGCCCAAATGGACTTGTTTGACCCTAATAGAGCCCAAATGGACTTGTTTAATCCTAATAGAGCCCAAATGGACTTGTTAGGTCATAAAGGACCTAACTGTGCCAATTTGTACTTCTTTAGTCCTATTGGAGCCCAAATGGACTTGTTTGATCCTAATAGAGCCAAAATGCACTTTTTAGGTCATATAGGACCTAACTGGGCCAATTTGTACTTCTTTGGTCCTATTGGAGCCCAAATGGACTTGTTTGATCCTAATAGAGCCCAAATGGACTTGTTAGGTCATATAGGACCTAACTGGGCCAATTTGTACTTCTTTGGTCCTATTGGAGCCCAAATTGACTTGTTTGATCCAAACAGAGCCCAAATGGACTTTTTAGGTCATATAGGACCTAACTGGGCCAATTTGTACTTCTTTGGTCCTATTGGAGCCCAAATGGACTTGTTTGATCCTAATTGAGCCAAAATACAGTTTTTAGGTCATATAAGACCTAACTGTGCCAATTTGTACGTCTTTGGTCCTATTGGAGCCCAAATGGACTTGTTTGATCATAATAGAGCCAAAATGCACTTTTTAGGTCATATAGGACCTACCTGGGCCAATTTGTACTTCTTTGGTCCTATTGGAGCCCAAATGGACTTGTTTGATCCTAATAGAGCCCAAATGGACTTTTTAGGTCATATAGGACCTAACTGGTCCAATTTGTACTTCTTTGGTCCTAATGGAGCCCAAATGGACTTGTTTGACCCTAATAGAGCCCAAATGGACTTGTTTGATCCTAATCGAGCCCAAATGGACCTGTTAGGTCATAAAGGACCTAACTGGGCCAATTTGTACTTCTTTGGTCCTAATAGAGCCCAAATGGACTTGTTTGACCTTAATAGAGCCCAAATGGACTTGTTTGATCCGAATAGAGCCCAAATGGACTTGTTTGATCCTAATAGAGCCAAAATGCACTTTTTAGGAGATATAGGACCTAACTGGGCCAATTTGTACTTCTTTGGTCCTATTGGAGCCCAAATGGACTTGTTTGATCCTAATAGAGCCCAAATGGACGTTTTAGGTCATATAGGACCTAACTGGGCCAATTTATACTTCTTTGGTCCTGTTGGAGCCCAAATGGACTTGTTTGATCCTAATAGAGCCCAACTGGCCATTTTAGGTCATATAGGACCTAACTGGGCCAATTTGTACATCTTTGGTCCTATTGGAGCCCAAATGGACTTGTTTGATCCTAATAGAGCGCAAATGGACTTTTTAGGTCATATAGGACCTAACTGGTCCAATTTGTACTTCTTTGGTCCTAATGGAGCCCAAATGGACTTGTTTGACCCTAATAGAACCTAAATGGACTTGTTAGATCCTAATCGAGCCCAAAATGGACTTGTTAGGTTATAAAGGACCTAACTGGGCCAATTTGTACTTCTTTGGTCCTAATGGAGCCCAAATGGACTTGTTTGACCCTAATAGAGCCCAAATGGACTAGTTCGATCCTAATAGAGCCCAAATGGACTTGTTTGATCCTAATAGAGCCAAAATGCTCTTTTTAGGTCATATAGGACCTAACTGGGCCAATTTGTACTTCTTTGGTCCTATTGGAGCACAAATGGACTTGTTTGATCCTAACAGAGCCCAAATGGACTTTTTAGGTCATATAGGACCTAACTGGGCCAATTTGTACTTCTTTGGTCCTGTTGGAGCCCAAATGGACTTGTTTGATCCTAATAGAGCCCAACTGGCCATTTTAGGTCATATAGGACCTAACTTGGCCAATTTGTACTTCTTTGGTCCTATTGGAGCCCAAATGGACTTGTTTGATCCTAATAGAGCCCAAATGGACTTTTAGGGTCATATAGGACCAAACTGGGCCAATTTGTACTTCTTTGGTCCAAATGGAGTCCAAATGGACTTGTTTGATCCTTATTGATCGCCAATCGACTTGTTAGGACCTAGTTAGGCCAATTGCCCCGAACGGCCCAATTTTAATTCTTTGGTCCTGATGGAGCCCAAATTGACTTGTTTGATCCTAATGGAGCTCAAATGGACTTGTTTGATCCTAATAGAGCCCAAATGGACTTGTGTGATCCTAGTAGAGCCCAAATGGACTTGTTTGATCCTAATAGAGCCCAAATGGACTTGTTTGATCCCAGTGGAGCCCAAATGGACTTTTTAGGTCATATAGGACCTAACTGGGCCAATTTGTACTTATTTGGTCCTATTGGAGCCCAAATGGGCTTGTTTGATCCTAATAGAGCCCAAACGGATTTTTTAGGTCATATAGGACCTAACTGGGCCAATTTGTAATTAGTTGGTCATATTGGATCCCAAGTGGACTTGTTTGATCCTAATACAGCCAAAATGCACTTTTTAGGTCTTATAGGACCTAACCGGGCCAATTTGTACTTCTTTGGTCCTATTGGAACCCAAATGGACTTGTTTGATCCTAATAGAGCCCAAATGGACTTTTTAGGTCATATAGGATCTAACTGGGCCAATTTGTACTTCTTTGGTCCTATTGGAGTCCAAATGGACTTGTTTGATCCTAATAGAGTCAAAATGGACTTTTTAGGTCATATAGGACCTAACTGGGCCAATTTGTACTTCTTTGGTCCTATTGGAGCCCAAATGGACTTGTTTGATCCTAATAGAGCCCAACTGGACATTTTAGGTCATATAGGACCTAACTGGGCCAATTTGTACTTCTTTGGTCCTATTGGAGCCCAAATGGACTTGTTTGATCCTAATAGAGCCCAAATGGACTTTTTAGGTCATATAGGACCTAACTGGGTCAATTTGTACTTCTTTGGTCCAAATGGAGTCCAAATGGACTTGTTTGATCCTTATTGATCCCCAATCGACTTGTTAGGACCTAGTTAGGCCAATTGCCCCGAACGGCCCAATTGTAATTCTTTGGTCCTAATGGAGCTCAAATGGACTTGTTTGATCCTAATGGAGCTCAAATGGACTTGTTTGATCCTAATACAGCCCAAATGGACTTGTGTGATCCTAGTAGAGCCCAAATGGACTTGTTTGATCCTAATAGAGCCCAAATCGACTTGTTTGATCCCAGTGGAGCCCAAATGGACATTTTAGGTCATATAGGACCTAACTGGGCCAATTTGTAATTCTTTGGTCCTAATGGAGCCCAAATGGACTTGTTTGACCCTAATAGAGCCCAAATGGACTTGGTAGGTCATAAAGGACCTAACTGTGCCAATTTGTACTTCTTTGGTCCTATTGGAGCCCAAATGGACTTGTTTGATCCTAATAGAGCCAAAATGCACTTTTTAGGTCATATAGGACCTATCTGGACCAATTTGTACTTCTTTGGTCCTATTGGAGCCCAAATGGACTTGTTTGATCCTAATAGAGCCCAAATGGACTTTTTAGGTCATATAGGACCTATCTGGGCCAATTTGTACTTCTTTGGTCCTATTGGAGCCCAAATGGACTTGTTTGATCCTAATAGAGCCCAAATGGACTTTTTAGGTCATATAGGACCTATCTGGGCCAATTTGTACTTCTTTGGTCCTATTGGAGCCCAAATGGACTTGTTTGATCCTAATAGAGCCCAAATGGACTTTTTAGGTCATATAGGACCTAACTGGGCCAATTTGTACTTCTTTGGTCCTATTGGAGCCCAAATGGACTTGTTTGATCCTAATAGAGCCCAACTGGACATTTTAGGTCATATAGGACCTAACTGGGCCAATTTGTACTTCTTTGGTCCTATTGGAGCCCAAATGGACTTGTTTGATCCTAATAGAGCCCAAATGGACTTTTTAGGTCATATAGGACCTAACTGGGTCAATTTGTACTTCTTTGGTCCAAATGGAGTCCAAATGGACTTGTTTGATCCTTATTGATCCCCAATCGACTTGTTAGGACCCAGTTAGGCCAATTGCCCCGAACGGCCCAATTGTAATTCTTTGGTCCTAATGGAGCTCAAATGGACTTGTTTGATCCTAATGGAGCTCAAATGGACTTGTTTGATCCTAATACAGCCCAAATGGACTTGTGTGATCCTAGTAGAGCCCAAATGGACTTGTTTGATCCTAATAGAGCCCAAATCGACTTGTTTGATCCCAGTGGAGCCCAAATGGACTTTTTAGGTCATATAGGACCTAACTGGGCCAATTTGTAATTCTTTGGTCCTATTGGAACCCAAATGGACTTGTTTGATCCTGATAGAGCCCAAATGGACTTGGTAGGTCATAAAGGACCTAACTGTGCCAATTTGTACTTCTTTGGTCCTATTGGAGCCCAAATGGACTTGTTTGATCCTAATTGAGCCAAAATGCACTTTTTAGGTCATATAAGACCTATCTGGACCAATTTGTACTTCTTTGGTCCTATTGGAGCCCAAATGGACTTGTTTGATCCTAATAGAGCCCAAATGGACTTTTTAGGTCATATAGGACCTATCTGGGCCAATTTGTACTTCTTTGGTCCTATTGGAGCCCAAATGGACTTGTTTGATCCTAATAGAGCCCAAATGGACTTTTTAGGTCATATAGGACCTATCTGGGCCAATTTGTACTTCTTTGGTCCTATTGGAACCCAAATGGACTTGTTTGATCCTAATAGAGCCCAAATGGACTTTTTAGGTCATATAGGACCTAACTGGGCCTATTTGTACTTCTTTGGTCCTATTGGAGCCCAAATGGACTTGTTTGATCCTAATAGAGCCCAAATGGACTTTTTAGGTCATATAGGACCTATCTGGGCCAATTTGTACTTCTTTGGTCCTATTGGAGCCCAAATGGACTGGTTTAATCCTAATAGAGCCCAACTGGACATTTTAGGTCATATAGGACCTAACTGGGCCAATTTGCACTTCTTTGGTCCTAATGGAGCCCCAATGTACTTGTTTGACCCTAATAGAGCCCAAATGGACTCGTTTAATCCTAATAGAGCCCAAATGGACTTGTTAAGTCAAAAAGTACCTCACTGTGCCAATTTGTACTTCTTTGGTCCTATTGGAGCCCAAATGGACTTGTTTGATCCTAATAGAGCCAAAATGTACTTTTTAGGTCATATAGGACCTAATTGGGCCAATTGGTACTTCTTTGGTCCTATTGGATCCCAAATGGACTTGTTTGATCCTAATAGAGCCCAAATGGACTTGTTAGGTCATATAGGACCTAACTGGGCCAATTTGTACTTCTTTGGTCCTATTGGAGCCCAAATGGACTTGTTTGATCCTAATAGAGCTCAAATGGACTTTTTAGGTAATATAGGACCTAACTGGGCCAATTTGTACTTCTTTGGTCCTATTGGAGCCCAAATGGACTTGTTTGATCCTAATAGAGCCAAAATGCACTTTTTAGGTCATATAGGACCTAACTGGGCCAATTTGTACTTCTTTGGTCCTATTGGAGCCCAAATGGACTTGTTTAATCCTAATAGAGCCCAACTGGACATTTTAAGTCATATAGGACCTAACTGGGCCAATTTGCACTTCTTTGGTCCTAATGGAGCCCAAATGGACTTGTTTGACCCTAATAGAGCCCAAATGGACTTGTTTAATCCTAATAGGGCCCAAATGGACTTGTTAGGTTATAAAGGACCTAACTGTGCCAATTTGTACTTCTTTGGTCCTATTGGAGCCCAAATGGACTTGTTTGATCCTAATAGAGCCAAAATGCACTTTTTAGGTCATATAGGACCTAAATGGGCCAATTTGTACTTCTTTGGTCCTATTGGAGCCCAAATGGACTTGTTAGGTCATATAGGACCTAACTGGGTCAATTTGTACTTCTTTGGTCCTATTGGAGCCCAAATGGACTTGTTTGATCCTAATAGAGCCCAAATGGACTTTTTAGGTCATATAGGACCTAACTGGGCCAATTTGTACTTCTTTGGTCCTAATGGAGCCCAAATGGACATGTTTGACACTAATAGAGCCCAAATGGACTTGTTTGATCCTAATCGAGCCCAAATGGACTTGTTAGGTCATAAAGGACCTAACTGGGCCAATTTGTAATTCTTTGGTCCTAATGGAGCCCAAATGGACTTGTTTGACCCGAATACAGCCCAAATGGACTTGTTTGATCCTAATAGAGCCCAAATGGACTTGTTTGATCCTAATAGAGCCAAAATGCACTTTTTAGGTCATATAGGACCTAACTGGGCCAATTTGTACTTCTTTGGTCCTATTGGAGCCCAAATGGACTTGTTTGATCCTAATAGAGCCCAAATGGACTTTTTAGGTCATATAGGAACTATCTGGGCCAATTTGTACTTCTTTGGTCCTATTGGAGCCCAAATGGACTTGTTTGATCCTAATAGAGCCAAAATGCACTTTTTAGGTCATATAGGACCTAACTGGGCCAATTTGTACTTCTTTGGTCCTATTGGAGCCCAAATGGACTTGTTTGATCCTAATAAAGCCCAAATCGACTTGTTGATTTGAATACAATGTCCCTAGGGAGAGGTGCATCAATAATTGGCCATTGGCCCTTAATTTTGTTCTAGGGTTTCAACAACATTGTTAATTAGGCACATTTAAGTGAAGGAACATCATGGACTGCGCACTGATCCGCGCCAGAGTACTCGGGACCCAATTTAGCCTTTATTTGGGCTTAAATGATAGGGTCATCCGCGCCAGTGTACTCGGGACCCAATTTAGCCTTGATTTTGGTTTAATTTGACAATTATTGTGAAACCTCAAATTGTAGGTCTCTTCCTTATCTTTCTATGGAAATTAAAATCACCAAAATCCGATATCTGTAGCTCTAGTTATGCTCTGCGCAAGACAACAAGGTCAGGATGAGTGAAAAATCCAAAAATTAACAATGTTTAGCAATTAAGCCCAATTGAGCCCAAAAATGTAAAACAAAAAAAATGATTGTAATGGAGCCCAAATGGACTTTTTTGACCCTAATAGAGCCCAAATGGACTTGTTTGATCCTAATAGAGCCCAAATGGACTTGTTTGATCCTAATAGAGCCAAAATGCACTTTTTAGGTCATATAGGACCTAACTGGGCCAATTTCTACTTCTTTGGTCCTAATGGAGCCCAAATGGACTTGTATGATCCTAATAGAGCACAAATGCACTTTTTAGGTCAAATAGGACCTAACTGTGCCAATTTGTACTTCTTTGGTCCTAATCGAGCCAAAATGGACTTCTTTGATCCTAATAGAGCCCAAATGAACTATTTAGGACCTAATTGGGCCGATTGCCATGATCGGCCCAATTGTACTTCTTTAGTGCTAATAGAGCCCAAATGGAGCCAAAATGGACTTCTTTGATCCTAATAGAGCCCAAGTGGACTTTTTACGTCATATAGGACCTAATTGGCCCAATTTGTACTTCTTTGGTCCTAATGGAGGCCAAATGGACTTGTTTGATCCTAATAGAGCCCGAATGGACTTGTTTGATCCTAATAGAGCCCATATCGACTTGTTAGGTCATAAAGGACCTAACTGGGCCAATTTGTACTTCTTTGGTCCTAATGGAGCCCAAATGGACCTGTTTGATCCTAATCGAGCCCAAATGGACTTTTTAGGTCATATAGGACCTAACTGGGCCAATTTGTACTTCTTTGGTCCTAATAGAGCCCAAATGGACTTGTTTGATCCTAATAGAGCCCAAATGGACTTGTTTGATCCTAATAGAGCCCAAATGGACTTGTTAGGTCATAAAGGACCTAACTGGGCCAATTTGTACTTGTTTGGTCCTAATGGAGCCCAAATGGACTTGTTTGATCCTAATAGAGCCCAAATGGACTTTTTAGGTCATATAGGACCTATCTGGGCACTTTTGTACTTAGTTGGTCCTATTGGAGCACAAATGGACTTGTTTGATCCTAATAGAGCCAAAATGCACTTTTTAGGTCATATAGGACCTAACTGGGCCAATTTGTACTTCTTTGGTCCTATTGGAACCCAAATGGACTTGTTTGATCCTAATAGAGCCCAAATGGACTTTTTAGGTCATATAGGACCTAACTGGGCCAATTTTTACTTCTTTGGTCCTATTAGAGCCCAAATGGACTTGTTTGATCCAACTAGAGCCCAAATGGACTTTTTAGGTCATATAGGACCTAACTGGGCCAATTTGTACTTCTTTGGTCCTATTGGAGCCCAAATGGACTTGTTTGATCCTAATAGAGCCCAACTGGCCATTTTAGGTCATATAGGACCTAACTGGGCCAATTTGTACTTCTTTGGTCCTATTGGAGCCCAAATGGACTTGTTTGATCCTAATAGAGCCCAAATGGACTTTTTAGGTCATATAGGACCTAACTGGGCCAATTTGTACTTCTTTGGTACTAATGGAGCCCAAATGGACTTGTTTGACCCTAATAGAGCCCAAATGGACTTGTTTGATCCTAATAGAGCCCAAATGGACTTGTTAGGACATAAAGGACCTAACTGTGCCAATTTGTACTTCTTTGGTCCTATTGGAGCCCAAATGGACTAGTTTGATCCTAATAGAGCCCAAATGGACTTTTTAGGTCATATAGGACCTAATTGGGCCAATTTGTACTTCTTTGGTCCTATTGGAGCCCAAATCAACTTGTTTGATCCCAATAGAGCCCAAATGGACTTTTTAGGTCATATAGGACCTAATTGGTCCAATTTGTACTTCTTTGGTCCTAATGGAGCCCAAATGGACTTGTTTGATCCTAATAGAGCCCAAATGGACTTGTGTGATCCTAGTAGAGCCCAAATGGACTTGTTTGATCCTAATGGAGCCCAAATGGACTTTTTTCATCCTAGTGGAGCCCAAATGGACTTTTTAGGTCATATAGGACCTAACTGGGCCAATTTAAACTTCTTTGGTCCTAATAGAGCCCAAATGGACTTGTTTGACCCTAATAGAGCCCAAATGGACTTGTTTGATCCTAATAGAGCCCAAATGGACTTGTTAGGTCATAAAGGACCTAACTGTGCCAATTTGTTCTTCTCTGGTCGAATTGGAGCCCAAATGGACTTGTTTGATCCTAATAGAGTCCAGATGGACTTTTTAGGTCATATAGAATCTAATTGGCCCAATTTGTACTTCTTTGGTTCTAATGGAGGCCAAATGGACTTTTTTTATCCTAATAGAGCACCAATGGACTTGTTTGATCCTAATAGAGCCCATATGGACTTGTTTGGTCATAAAGGACCTAACTGGGCCAATTTTTACATCTTTGGTCCTAATGGAGCCCAAATGGACTTGTTTGATCCTAATAGAGCCCAAATGGACCTTTTAGGTCATATAGGACCTAACTGTGCCAATTTGTACTTCTTTGGTCCTATTGGATCCCAAATGGACTTGTTTGATCCTAATAGAGCCCAAATGGACTTTTTAGGTCTTATAGGACCTAATTGGGCCAATTTGCACTTCTTTGGTCCTAATGGAGCCCAAATGGACTTGTTTGACCCTAATAGAGCCCTAATGGACTTGTTTGATCCTAATAGAGCCCAAATGGACTTGTTAGGTCATAAAGGACCTAACTGTGCCAATTTGGACTTCTTTGGTCCTATTGGAGCCCAAATGGACTTGTTTGATCCTAATAGAGCCCAAATGGACTTTTTAGGTCATATAGGACCTAACTGGCCCAATTTGTACATCTTTGGTCCTAATGGAGCCCAAATGGAAAATGGACTTTTTAGGTCATATAGGACCTAACTGTGCCAATTGGTACTTCTTTGGTCCTATTGGAGCCCAAATGGACTTGTTTGATCCTAATAGAGCCCAAATGGACTTTTTAGGTCATATAGGACCTAATTGGGACCATTTGTACTTCTTTGGTCCTAAGGGAGCCCAAATGGACTTGTTTGACCCTAGTAGATCCCAATTGGACTTGTTTGATCCTAATAGAGTCCAAATGGACTTTCTAGGTCATATCGGCCCTAATTGGGCCAATTTGTACTTCTTTGGTCCTATTGGAGCCCAAATGGACTTGTATGATCCTAATAGAGCCCAAATGGACTTTTTAAGTCATATAGGACCTAACTGGGCCAATTTGTACATATTTGGTCCTAATGGAGCCCAAATGGACTTGTTTGATCCTAATAGAGCCCAAATGGACTTTTTAGGTCATATAGGACCTAACTGTGCCAATTTGTACTTCTTTGGTCCTATTGGAGCCCAAGTGGACTTTTTAGGTCATATAGGACCTAATTGGGCCAATTTGTACTTCTTTGGTCCTAATGGAGCCCAAATGGACCTGTTTGACCCTAATAGAGCCCAAATGGACGTGTTTGATCCTAATAGAGCTCAAATGGACTTGTTAGGTCATAAAGGACCTAACTGTGCCAATTTGTACTTCTTTGGTCCGATTGGAGCCCAAATGGACTTGTTTGATCCTATTAGAGCCCAAATGGACTTTTTAGGTCATATAGGACCTAATTGGGCCAATTTGTACTTCTTTGGTCCTATTGGAGCCCAAATCAACTTGTTTGATCCTAATAGAGCCCAAATGGACTTTTTAGGTCATATAGGACCTAATTGGTCCAATTTGTACTTCTTTGGTCCTAATGGAGCCCAAATGGACTTGTTTGATCCTAATAGAGCCCAAATGGACTTGTGTGATCCTAGTAGAGCCCAAATGGACTTGTTTGATCCTAATGGAGCCCAAATGGACTTGTTTCATCCTAGTGGAGCCCAAATGGACTTTTTAGGTCATATAGGACCTAACTGGGCCAATTTAAACTTCTTTGGTCCTAATAGAGCCCAAATGGACTTGTTTGACCCTAATAGAGCCCAAATGGACTTGTTTGATCCTAATAGAGCCCAAATGGACTTGTTAGGTCATAAAGGACCTAACTGTGCCAATTTGTTCTTCTCTGGTCCAATTGGAGCCCAAATGGACTTGTTTGATCCTAATAGAGTCCAGATGGACTTTTTAGGTCATATAGAATCTAATTGGCCCAATTTGTACTTCTTTGGTTCTAATGGAGGCCAAATGGACTTTTTTTTATCCTAATAGAGCCCCAATGGACTTGTTTGATCCTAATAGAGCCCATATGGACTTGTTTGGTCATATAGGACCTAATCTGGGCCAATTTGTACTTCTTTGGTCCTAATGGAGCCCAAATGGACATGTTTGATCCTAATAGAGCCCAAATGGACTTTTTAGGTCATAAAGGACCTAACGGGGCAAATTTGTACATCTTTGGTCCTAATGGAGCGCAAATGGACTTGTTTGCTCCTAATACAGCCCAAATGGACTTTTTAGGTCATATAGGACCTAACTGTGCCAATTTGTACTTCTTTGGTCCTATTGGAGCCCAAATGGACTTGTTTGATCCAAATAGAACCCAAATGGACTTTTTAGGTCTTATAGGACCTAATTGGGCCAATTTGCACTTCTTTGGTCCTAATGGAGCCCAAATGGACTTGTTTGATCCTAATAGATCCCAAATGGACTTATTAGGTCATAAAGGACCTAACTGTGCCAATTTGTACTTCTTTGGTCCTATTGGAGCCCAAATGGACTTGTTTGATCCTAATAGATCCCAAATGGACTCTTTATGTTATATAGGACCTAACGGGGCAAATTTGTACATCTTTGGTCCTAATGGAGCCCAAATGGACTTGTTTGATCCTAATAGAGCCCAAATAGACTTTTTAGGTCATATAGGACCTAATTGGGCCAATTTGTACTTCTTCGGTCCTAATGGAGCCCAAATGGTCTTGTTTGACCCTAATAGAGCCCAAATGGACTTATTTGATCCTAATAGAGCCCAAATGGACTTTTTAGGTTATATAGGACCTAACTGTGTCAATTTGTACTTCTTTGGTCCGATTGGAGCCCAAATGGACTTGTTTGATCCTATTAGAGCCCAAATGGACTTTTTAGGTCATATAGGACCTAATTGGGTCAATTTGTACATCTTTGGTACTAATGGAGCCCAAATGGACTTGTTTGATCCTAATAGAGCCCAAATGGACTTTTTAGGTCATATAGGACCTAACTGTGCTAATTTGTACTTCTTTGGTCCTATTGGAGCCCCAATGGACTTGTTTGATCCTAATAGAGCCCAAATGGACTTTTTAGGTCATATAGGACCTAATTGGGCCAATTTGTACTTCTTTGGTCCTAATGGAGCCCAAATGGAAGCCCAAATGGACTTGTTTGATCCTAATATAGCCCCAATGGACTTGTTAGGTCATAAAGGACCTAACTGGGCCAATTTGTACATCTTTGGTCCTAATGGAGCCCAAATGGACTTGTTTGATCCTAATAGAGCCCAAATGGACTTTTTAGGTCATATTGGACCTAACTGTGCTAATTTGTACTTCTTTGGTCCTATTGGAGCCCAAATGGACTTGTTTGATCCTAATAGAGCCCAAATGGACTTTTTAGGTCATATAGGACCTAATTGGGCCAATTTGTACTTCTTTGGTCCTAATGGAGCCCAAATGGTCTTGTTTGACCCCTTATAGAGCCCAAATGGACTTGTTTGGTCCTAATAGATCCCAAATGGACTTGTTAGGTCATAAAGGACCTAACTGTGCCAATTTGTACTTCTTTGGTCCTATTGGAGCCCAAATGGACTTGTTTGATCCTAATAGAGCCCAAATGGACTTGTTAGGTCATAAAGGACCTAACTGTGCCAATTTGTACTTCTTTGGTTCTATTGGAGCCCAAATGGACTTGTTTGATGCTAATAGAGCCCAAATGGACTTTTTAGGTTATATAGGACCTAACGGTGCAAATTTGTACATTTTGGTCCTAATGGAGCCCAAATGGACTTGTTTGCTCCTAATAGAGCCCAAATGGACTTTTTAGGTCATATAGGACCTAACTGTGCCTATTTGTACTTCTTTAGTCCTATTGGAGCCAAATGGACTTGTTTGATCCTAATAGAGCCAAATGGACTTTTTAGGTTATATAGGACCTAACGGGGAAAATTTGTACATCTTTGGTCCTAATGGAGCCCAAATGGACTTGTTTGCTCCTAATAGAGCCCAAATGGACATTTTAGGTCATATAGGACCTAACTGGGCGAATTTGTACTTCTTTGGTCCTATTGGAGCTCAAATGGAATTGTTTGATCCTAATAGAGCCCAGATGGACTTTTTAGGTCATATAGGACCTAACTGGGCCAATTTGTACTTCTTTGGTCCTATTGGAGCCCAAATGGACTTGTTTGATCCTAATAGAGCCCCAATGGACTTGTTTGATCCTAATAGAGCCCATATGGACTTGTTAGGTGATAAAGGACCTAACTGGGCCAATTTGTACTTCTTTGGTCCTAATGGAGCCCAAACGTACCTGTTTGATCCTAATAGAGCCCAAATGGACTTTTTAGGTCATAAAGGACATAACTGGGTCAATTTGTACTTCTTTGGTCCAAATGGAGCCCAAATGGACTTGTTTGACCCTAATAGAGCCCCAATGGACTTGTTTGATCCTAATAGAGCCAAAATGCACTTTTTAGGTCATATAGGACCTAACAGGGCCAATTTGTGCTTCTTTGGTCTTATTGGAGCCCAAATGGACTTGTTTAATCCTAATAAAGCCAAAATGCACTTTTTAGGACATATAGGACCTAACAGGGCCAATTTGTACTTCTTTGGTCCTATTGGAGCCCAAATGGACTTGTTTGATCCTAATAGAGCCCCAATGGACTTGTTTGATCCTAATAGAGACCATATGGACTTGTTAGGTCATAAAGGACCCAACTGGGCCAATTTGTACTTCTTTGGTCGTATTGGAGCCCAAATGGACTTGTTTGATCCTAATAGAGCCCAAATGGACTTTTTAGGTCGTATAGGACCTAATTGGGCCAATTTGTACGTCTTTGGTCCTAATGGAGCCCAAATGGACTTGTTTGACCCTAATAGAGCCCAAATGGATTTGTTTGATCCCAATAGAGCCAAAATGCACTTTTTAGGTCATATAGGACCAAACTGGGCCAATTTGTACTTCTTTGGTCCTGTTGGAGCCCAAATTGACTTCTTTGATCCTAATAGAGCCCATATGGACTTTTTAGGTCATATAGGACCTAACTGTGCGAATTTGTACTTCTTTGGTCCAATTGGAGCCCAAATGGACTTGTTTGATCCTAATAGAGCCCCAATGGACTTGTTTGATACTAATAGAGCCCACATGGACTTGTTAGGTCATAAAGGACCTAACTGGGCCAATTTGTACTTCTTTGGTCCTAATGGAGCCCAAACGTACCTGTTTGATCCTAATAGAGCCCAAATGGACTTGTTTGATCCTAATAGAGCCCAAATGGACTTGTTAGGTCATAAAGGACCTAACTGTGGCAATTTGTACTTCTTTGGTCCTATTAGATCCCAAATGGACTTGTTTGATCCTAATAGAGCCCAAATGGACTTTTTAGGTCATATAGGACCTAACTGGGCCAATTTGTACTTCTTTGGTCCTATTGGAGCCCAAATGGACTTGTTTGATCCTAATAGAGCCCAAATGGACTTGTTAGGTCCTATAGGTCCTAATGGAGCCCATTTTAGGTCATATAAGACCTAACTGAGCCAATTTGCACTTCTTTGGTCCTAATGGAGCCCAAATGGACTTGTTTGACCCTAATAGAGCCCAAATGGACTTGTTTGATCCTAGTAGAGCCCAAATGGACTTGTTAGGTCATATAGAACCTAACCGGGCCAATTTGTACATCTTTGGTCCTAATGGAGCCCAAATTGACTTGTTTGCTCCTAATAGAGCCATAATGCACTTTTTAGGTCATATAGGACCTAACTGTGCCAATTTGTACTTCTTTGGTCCTATTGGAGCCCAAATGGACTTGTTTGATCCTAAGAGGGCCCATATGGACTTGTTAGGTCATAAAGGACCTAACTGGGCCAATTTGTACTTCTTTGGTCTTATTGGAGCCCAAATGGACTTGTTTGATCCTAATAAAGCCAAAATGCACTTTTTAGGTCATATAGGACCTAACAGGGCCAATTTGTACTTCTTTGGTCCTATTGGAGCCCAAATGGACTTGTTTGATCCTTATAGAGCCCCAATGGACTTGTTTGATCCTAATAGAGCTCATATGGACTTGTTAGGTCATAAAGGACCCAACTGGGCCAATTTGTACTTCTTTGGTCGTATTGGAGCCCAAATGGACTTGTTTGACCCTAATAGAGCCCAAATGGACTTTTTAGGTCATATAGGACCTAATTGGGCCAATTTATACTTCTTTGGTCCTAATGAAGCCCAAATGGAGTTGTTTGACCCTAATAGAGCCCAAATGGATTTGTTTGATCCTAATAGAGCCAAAATGCACTTTTTAGGTCATATAGGACCAAACTGGGCCAATTTGTACTTCTTTGGTCCTATTGGAGCCCAAATTGACTTCTTTAATCCTAATAGAGCCCAAATGGACTTTTTAGGTCATATAGGACCTAACTGTGCGAATTTGTACTTCTTTGGTCCAATTGGAGCCCAAATGGACATGTTTGATCCTAATAGAGCCCCAATGGACTTGTTTGATCCTAATAGAGACCATATGGACTTGTTAGGTCATAAAGGACCTAACTGGGCCAATTTGTACTTCTTTGGTCCTAATGGAGCGCAAACATACCTGTTTGATCCTAATAGAGCCCAAATGGACTTGTTTGATCCTAATAGAGCCCAAATGGACTTGTTTGATCCTAATAGAGCCAAAATGCACTTTTTAGGTCATATAGGACCTAACTGGGTCAATTCGTACTTCTTTGGTCCTATTGGAGCCCAAATGGACTTATTTGATCCTAATAGAGCCCAAATGGAATTTTTAGGTCATATAGGACCTATCTGGGCCAATTTTTACTTCTTTGGTCCTGTTGGAGCCCAAATGGACTTGTTTGATCCTAATAGAGCCAAAATGCACTTTTTAGGTCATATAGGACCTAACTGGGCCAATTTGTACTTCTTTGGTCCTATTGGATCCCAAATGGACTTGTTTGATCCTAATAGAGCCCAAATGGACTTTTTAGGTCATATAGGACCTAACTGGGCCAATTTGTACTTCTTTGGTCCTATTGGAGCCCAAATGGACTTGTTTGACCCTAATAGAGCCCAAATGGGCTTGTTTAATCCTAATAGAGCCCAAATGGACTTGTTAGGTCATAAAGGACCTAACTGTGCCAATTTGTAATTCTTTGGTCCTAATGGAGCCCAAATGGACTTGTTTGATCCTAGTAGAGCCCAAATCCACTTGTTAGGACCTAGTTGGGCCAATCGCACCGATCGGCCCAAATGGACTTGTTTGATCCTAATAGAGCCCAAATGGACTTTTTAGGTCATATAGGACCTATCTGGGCCAATTTGTACTTCTTTGGTCCTATTGGAGCCCAAATGGACTTGTTTGATCCTAGAGGAGCCCAAATGGACTTTTTGGGTCATATAGGACCTAACTGGGCCAATTTGTACTTCTTTGGTCCTAATGGAGCCCAAATGGACTTGTTTGACCCTAATAGAGCCCAAATGGACTTGTTTGTTCCTAATAGAGCCCAAATTGACTTGTTAGGTCATAAAGGACCTAACTGTGCCAATTTGTACTTCTTTGGTCCTATTAGATCCCAAATGGACTTGTTTGATCCTAATAGAGCCCAAATGGACTTTTTAGGTCATATAGGACCTAACTGGGCCAATTTGTACTTGTTTGGTCCTATTGGAGCCCAAATGGACTTTTTGGACCTAATTGGGCCAATTGCCCCGAACGGCCCAACTGTAATTCTTTGGTCCTAATGGAGCCCAAATGGACTAGTTTGAACCTAATAGAGCCCAAATAGACTTTTTAGGTCATATAGGACCTAACTGGCCCAATTTGTACTTCTTTGGTCCTATTGGAGCCCAAATGGACTTGTTTGATCCTAATAGAGCCCAATTGGACATTTTAGGTCATATAGGACATAATTGGGCCAATTTGTACTTCTTTGGTCCTAATTGGAGCCCAAATGGACTTGTGTGATCCTAATAGAGCCCAAATGGACTTGTTAGGTCATATAGGTCCTAAAGGTGCCAATTTTAGGTCATATAGGACCTAACTGAGCGAATTTGTACTTCTTTGGTCCTATTGGAGCCCAAATGGACTTGTTTGATTCTAATAGAGCAAAAATGAACTTTTTAGGTCATATAGGACCTAACAGGGCCAATTTGTACTTCTTTGGTCCTATTGGAGCCCAAATGGACTTGTTTGATCCTAATAGAGCCCAAATGGACTTGTTAGGTCATATAGGTCCTAATGGAGCCCATTTTAGGTCATATAAGACCTAACTGAGCCAATTTGCACTTCTTTGGTCCTAATGGAGCCCAAATGGACTTGTTTGACCCTAATAGAGCCCAAATGGACTTGTTTGATCCTAGTAGAGCCCAAATGGACTTGTTAGGTCATATAGAACCTAACTAGGCCAATTTGTACTTCTTTGGTCCTAATGGAGCGCAAACGTACCTGTTTGATCCTAATAGAGCCCAAATGGACTTGTTTGATCCTAATAGAGCCCAAATGGACTTGTTTGATCCTAATAGAGCCCTAACTGGGTCAATTTCTACTTCTTTGATCCTATTGGAGCCCAAATGGACTTATTTGATCTTAATAGAGCCCAAATGGAATTTTTAGGTCATATAGGACCTATCTGGGCCAATTTTTACTTCTTTGGTCCTGTTGGAGCCCAAATGGACTTGTTTGATCCTAATAGAGCCAAAATGCACTTTTTAGGTCATATAGGACCTAACAGGGCCAATTTGTACTTCTTTGGTCCTATTGGAGCCCAAATGGACTTGTTTGATCCTAATAGAGCCCAAATGAACTTTTTAGGTCATATAGGACCTAACTGGGCCAATTTGTACTTCTTTGGTCCTATTGGAGCCCAAATGGACTTATTTGATCCTAGTAGAGCCCAAATCGACTTGTTAGGACCTAGTTGGGCCAATCGCCCCGATCGGCCCAAATGGACTTGTTTGATCCTAATAGAGCCCAAATGGACTTTTTAGGTCATACAGGACCTAACTGGGCCAATTTGTACTTCTTTGGTCCTATTGGAGCCCAAATGGACTTTTTAGGTCATACAGGACCTAACTGGGCCAATTTGTACTTCTTTGGTCCTAATGGAGCCCAAATGGACTTGTTTGACCCTAATAGAGCCCAAATGGACTTGTTTGTTCCTAATAGAGCCCAAATTGACTTGTTAGGTCATAAAGGACCTAACTGTGCCAATTTGTACTTCTTTGGTCCTATTAGATCCCAAATGGACTTGTTTGATCCTAATAGAGCACAAATGGACTTTTTAGGTCATATAGGACCTAACTGGGCCAATTTGTACTTGTTTGGTCCTATTGGAGCCCAAATGGACTTTTTGGACCTAATTGGGCCAATTGCCCCGAACGGACCAACTGTAATTCTTTGGTCCTAATGGAGCCCAAATGGACTAGTTTGAAACTAATAGGGCCCAAATGGACTTTTTAGGTCATATAGGACCTAACTGGCCCAATTTGTACTTCTTTGGTCCTATTGGAGCCCAAATGGACTTGTTTGATCCTAATAGAGCCCAAATGGACTTGTTAGGTCATATAGGTCCTAATGGAGCCAATTTTAGGTCATATAGGACCTAACTGAGTCAATTTGTACTTCTTTGGTCCTATTGGAGCCCAAATGGACTTGTTTGATCCTAATAGAGCAAAAATGAACTTTTTAGGTCATATAGGACCTAACTGGGCCAATTTGTACTTCTTTGGGCCTATTGGAGCCCAAATGGACTTGTTTGACCCTAATAGAGCCCAAATGGACTTTTTAGGTCATATACGACCTAACTGGGCCAATTTGTACTTCTTTGGTCCTATTGGAGCCCAAATGGACTTGTTTGACCCTAATAGAGCCCAAATGGGCTTGTTTGATCCTAATAGAGCCCAAATGGACTTGTTAGGTCATAAAGGACCTAACTGGGCCAATTTGTACTTCGTTGGTCCTATTGGAGCCCAAATGGACTTGTTTGATCCTTATATAACCCAAATGGACTTTTTAGGTCATATAGGACCCTACTGGGCCAATATGTACTTCTTTGGTCCTATTGGAACCCAAATGGACTTGTTTGATCCTAATAGAGCCAAAATGCACTTTTTAGGTCATATAGGACCTAACTGGGCCAATTTGTACTCCTTTGGTCCTATTGGAGCCCAAATGGACTTGTTTGATCCTAATAGAGCCCAAATGGACTTGTTAGGTCATATAGGACCTAACTGGGCCAATTTGTACTTCGTTGGTCCTATTGGAGCCCAAATGGACTTGTTTGATCCTTATATAACCCAAATGGACTTTTTAGGTCATATAGGACCCTACTGGGCCAATTTGTACTTCTTTGGTCCTATTGGAACCCAAATGGACTTGTTTGATCCTAATTGAGCCAAAATGCACTTTTTAGGTCATATAGGACCTAACTGGGCCAATTTTTACTCCTTTTGTCCTATTGGAGCCCAAATGGACTTGTTTGATCCTAATAGAGCCTAACTGGACATTTTTAGGTCATATAGGACCTATCTGGGCCAATTTTTACTTCTTTGGTCCTGTTGGAGCCCAAATGGACTTGTTTGATCCTAATAGAGCCAAAATGCACTTTTTAGGTCATATAGGACCTAACTGGGCCAATTTATACTTCTTTGGTCCTATTGGAGCCCAAATGGACTTTTTAGGTCCTATAGGACCTAATTGGACCAATTTGTACTTCTTTGATCCTAATGGAGCCCAAATGAACTTGTTTGACCCTAATAGAGCCCAAATGGGATTGATTGATCCTAATAGAGCCCAAATGGACTTGTTAGGTCATAAAGGACCTAACTGGGCCAATTTGTACTTCTTTGGTCCTAATGGAGCCCAAATGGACCTGTTTGATCCTAATAGAGCCAAAATGGGCTTTTTGGGTCATATAGGACCTATATGGGCCAATTTGTACTTTTTTGGTCCTATTGGAGCCCAAATGGACTTGTTTGATCCTTATAGAGCCAGAATGGACTTTTTAGGTCATATTGGACCTAACTGGGCCAATTTGTACTTCTTTGGTCCTATTGGATCCCAAATGGACTTGTTTGATCCTAATAGAGCCAAAATGCACTTTTTAGGTCATATAGGACCTAACTGGGACAATTTGTACTTCTTTGGTCCTATTGGAGCCCAAATGGACTTGTTTGATCCTAATAGAGCCCAAATGGACTTTTTAGGTCATATATGAACTAATTGGGCCAATTTGTACTTCTTCGGTCCTAATGGAGCCCAAATGGACTTGTTTGACCCTAATAGAGCCCAAATGGACTTGTTTGATCCTAGTAGAGCCCAAAATGGACTTGTTAGGTCATAAAGGACTTAACTGGGCCAATTTGTACTTCTTTGGTCCTAATGGAGCCCAAATGGACTTGTTTGATCCTAATAGAGCCAAAATGCACTTTTTAGGTCATATAGGACCTAACTGGGCGAATTTGTACTTCTTTGGTCCTATTGGAGCTCAAATGGACTTGTTTGATCCTAATAGAGCCCAGATGGACTTTTTAGGTCATATAGGATCTAACTGGGCCAATTTGTACTTCTTTGGTCCTATTGGAGCCCAAATGGACTTGTTTGATCCTAATAGAGCCCAAATGGACTTTTTAGGTCATATATGAACTAATTGGACCAATTTGTACTTCTTTGATCCTAATGGAGCCCAAATGAACTTGTTTGACCCTAATAGAGCCCAAATGGGATTGATTGATCCTAATAGAGCCCAAATGGACTTGTTAGGTCATAAAGGACCTAACTGGGCCAATTTGTACTTCTTTGGTCCTAATGGAGCCCAAATGGACCTGTTTGATCCTAATAGAGCCAAAATGGGCTTTTTGGGTCATATAGGACCTATATGGGCCAATTTGTACTTTTTTGGTCCTATTGGAGCCCAAATGGACTTGTTTGATCCTTATAGAGCCAGAATGGACTTTTTAGGTCATATAGGACCTAACTGGGCCAATTTGTACTTCGTTGGTCCTATTGGAGCCCAAATGGACTTGTTTGATCCTTATATAACCCAAATGGACTTTTTAGGTCATATAGGACCTAACTGGGCCAATTTGTACTTCTTTGGTCCTATTGGAGCCCAAATGGACTTGTTTGATCCTAATAGAGCCCAAATGGACTTTTTAGGTCATATATGAACTAATTGGGCCAATTTGTACTTCTTCGGTCCTAATGGAGCCCAAATGGACTTGTTTGACCCTAATAGAGCCCAAATGGACTTGTTTGATCCTAGTAGAGCCCAAAATGGACTTGTTAGGTCATAAAGGATGTAACTGGGCCAATTTGTACATCTTTGGTCCTAAAGGAGCCCAAATGGACTTGTTTGCTCCTAATAGAGCCAAAAATCACTTTTTAGGTCATATAGGACCTAACTGGGCCAATTTGTACTTCTTTGGTCCTATTGGAGCCCAAATGGACTTGTTTGATCCTTATAGAGCCAAAATACACTTTTTAGGTCATATAGGATCTAACTGGGCCAATTTGTACTTCTTTGGTCCTATTGGAGCCCAAATGGACTTGTTTGATCCTAATAGAGCCCAAATGGACTTTTTAGGTCATATATGAACTAATTGGGCCAATTTGTACTTCTTCGGTCCTAATGGAGCCCAAATGGACTTGTTTGACCCTAATAGAGCCCAAATGGACTTGTTTGATCCAAGTAGAGCCCAAATGGACTTGTTAGGTCATAAAGGACTTAACTGGGCCAATTTGTACTTCTTTGGTCCTAATGGAGCCCAAATGGACTTGTTTCATCCTAATAGAGCCAAAATGCACTTTTTAGGTCATATAGGACCTAACTGGGCGAATTTGTACTTCTTTGGTCCTATTGGAGCTCAAATGGACTTGTTTGATCCTAATAGAGCCCAGATGGACTTTTTAGGTCATATAGGACCTAATAGGGCCAATTTGTACTTCTTTGGTCCTATTGGAGCCCAAATGGACTTGTTTGATCCTAAAAGAGCCCATATGGACGTGTTAGGTCATAAAGGACCTAACTGGGCCAATTTGTGCTTCTTTGGTCTTATTGGAGCCCAAATGGACTTGTTTAATCCTAATAAAGCCAAAATGCACTTTTTAGGACATATAGGACCTAACAGGGCCAATTTGTACTTCTTTGGTCCTATTGGAGCCCAAATGGACTTGTTTGATCCTAATAGAGCCCCAATGGACTTGTTTGATCCTAATAGAGACCATATGGACTTGTTAGGTCATAAAGGACCCAACTGGGCCAATTTGTACTTCTTTGGTCGTATTGGAGCCCAAATGGACTTGTTTGATCCTAATAGAGCCCAAATGGACTTTTTAGGTCGTATAGGACCTAATTGGGCCAATTTGTACGTCTTTGGTCCTAATGGAGCCCAAATGGACTTGTTTGACCCTAATAGAGCCCAAATGGATTTGTTTGATCCTAATAGAGCCAAAATGCACTTTTTAGGTCATATAGGACCAAACTGGGCCAATTTGTACTTCTTTGGTCCTATTGGAGCCCAAATTGACTTCTTTGATCCTAATAGAGCCCGTATGGACTTTTTAGGTCATATAGGACCTAACTGTGCGAATTTGTACTTCTTTGGTCCAATTGGAGCCCAAATGGACTTGTTTGATCCTAATAGAGCCCCAATGGACTTGTTTGATCCTAATAGAGACCATATGGACTTGTTAGGTCATAAAGGACCTAACTGGGCCAATTTGTACTTCTTTGGTCCTAATGGAGCGCAAACATACCTGTTTGATCCTAATAGAGCCCAAATGGACTTGTTTGATCCTAATAGAGCCAAAATGCACTTTTTAGGTCATATAGGACCTAACTGGGTCAATTCATACTTCTTTGGTCCTATTGGAGCCCAAATGGACTTATTTGATCCTAATAGAGCCCAAATGGAATTTTTAGGTCATATAGGACCTATCTGGGCCAATTTTTACTTCTTTGGTCCTGTTGGAGCCCAAATGGACTTGTTTGATCCTAATAGAGCCAAAATGCACTTTTTAGGTCATATAGGACCTAACTGGGCCAATTTGTACTTCTTTGGTCCTATTGGAGCCCAAATGGACTTGTTTGATCCTAATAGAGCCCAAATGGACTTTTTAGGTCATATAGGACCTAACTGGGCCAATTTGTACTTCTTTGGTCCTATTGGAGCCCAAATGGACTTGTTTGACCCTAATAGAGCCCAAATGGGCTTGTTTAATCTTAATAGAGCCCAAATGGACTTGTTAGGTCATAAAGGACCTAACTGTGCCAATTTGTAATTCTTTGGTCCTAATGGAGCCCAAATGGACTTGTTTGATCCTAGTAGAGCCCAAATCGACTTGTTAGGACCTAGTTGGGCCAATCGCCCCGATCGGCCCAAATGGACTTGTTTGATCCTAATAGAGCCCAAATGGACTTTTTAGGTCATATAGGACCTATCTGGGCCAATTTGTACTTCTTTGGTCCTATTGGAGCCCAAATGGACTTGTTTGATCCTAGAGGAGCCCAAATGGACTTTTTTGGTCATATAGGACCTAACTGGGCCAATTTGTACTTCTTTGGTCCTAATGGAGCCCAAATGGACTTGTTTGACCCTAATAGAGCCCAAATGGACTTGTTTGTTCCTAATAGAGCCCAAATTGACTTGTTAGGTCATAAAGGACCTAACTGTGCCAATTTGTACTTCATTGGTCCTATTAGATCCTAAATGGACTTGTTTGATCCTAATAGAGCCCAAATGGACTTTTTAGGTCATATAGGACCTAACTGGGCCAATTTGTACTTGTTTGGTCCTATTGGAGCCCAAATGGACTTTTTGGACCTAATTGGGCCAATTGCCCCGAACGGCCCAACTGTAATTCTTTGGTCCTAATGGAGCCCAAATGGACTAGTTTGAACCTAATAGAGCCCAAATAGACTTTTTAGGTCATATAGGACCTAACTGGCCCAATTTGTACTTCTTTGGTCCTATTGGAGCCCAAATGGACTTGTTTGATCCTAATAGAGCCCAATTGGACATTTTAGGTCATATAGGACATAATTGGGCCAATTTGTACTTCTTTGGTCCTAATTGGTGCCCAAATGGACTTGTGTGATCCTAATAGAGCCCAAATGGACTTGTTAGGTCATATAGGTCCTAAAGGAGCCAATTTTAGGTCATATAGGACCTAACTGAGCCAATTTGTACTTCTTTGGTCCTATTGGAGCCCAAATGGACTTGTTTGATCCTAATAGAGCAAAAATGAACTTTTTAGGTCACATAGGACCTAACAGGGCCAATTTGTACTTCTTTGGTCCTATTGGAGCCCAAATGGACTTGTTTGATCCTAATAGAGCCCAAATGGACTTGTTAGGTCATATAGGTCCTAATGGAGCCCATTTTAGGTCATATAAGACCTAACTGAGCCAATTTGCACTTCTTTGGTCCTAATGGAGCCCAAATGGACTTGTTTGACCCTAATAGAGCCCAAATGGACTTGTTTGATCCTAGTAGAGCCCAAATGGACTTGTTAGGTCATATAGAACCTAACTAGGCCAATTTGTACTTCTTTGGTCCTAATGGAGCGCGGACGTACCTGTTTGATCCTAATAGAGCCCAAATGGACTTGTTTGATCCTAATAGAGCCCAAATGGACTTGTTTGATCCTAATAGAGCCCTAACTGGGTCAATTTGTACTTCTTTGGTCCTATTGGAGCCCAAATGGACTTATTTGATCCTAATAGAGCCCAAATGGAATTTTTAGGTCATATAGGACCTATCTGGGCCAATTTTTACTTCTTTGGTCCTGTTGGAGCCCAAATGGACTTGTTTGATCCTAATAGAGCCAAAATGCACTTTTTAGGTCATATAGGACCTAACAAGGCCAATTTGTACTTCTTTGGTCCTATTGGAGCCCAAATGGACTTGTTTGATCCTAATAGAGCCCAAATGAACTTTTTAGGTCATATAGGACCTAACTGGGCCAATTTGTACTTCTTTGGTCCTATTGGAGCCCAAATGGACTTATTTGATCCTAGTAGAGCCCAAATCGACTTGTTAGGACCTAGTTGGGCCAATCGCCCCGATCGGCCCAAATGGACTTGTTTGATCCTAATAGAGCCCAAATGGACTTTTTAGGTCATACAGTACCTAACTGGGCCAATTTGTACTTCTTTGGTCCTATTGGAGCCCAAATGGACTTTTTAGGTCATACAGGACCTAACTGGGCCAATTTGTACTTCTTTGGTCCTAATGGAGCCCAAATGGACTTGTTTGACCCTAATAGAGCCCAAATGGACTGGTTTGTTCCTAATAGAGCCCAAATTGACTTGTTAGGTCATAAAGGACCTAACTGTGCCAATTTGTACTTCTTTGGTCCTATTAGATCCCAAATGGACTTGTTTGATCCTAATAGAGCACAAATGGACTTTTTAGGTCATATAGGACCTAACTGGGCCAATTTGTACTTGTTTGGTCCTATTGGAGCCCAAATGGACTTTTTGACCTAATTGGGCCAATTGCCCCGAACGGACCAACTGTAATTCTTTGGTCCTAATGGAGCCCAAATGGACTAGTTTGAACCTAATAGGGCCCAAATGGACTTTTTAGGTCATATAGGACCTAACTGGCCCAATTTGTACTTCTTTGGTCCTATTGGAGACCAAATGGACTTGTTTGATCCTAATAGAGCCCAATTGGACATTTTAGGTCATATAGGACATAATTGGGTCAATTTGTACTTCTTTGGTCCTAATTGGAGCCCAAATGGACTTGTGTGATCCTAATAGAGCCCAAATGGACTTGTTAGGTCATATAGGTCGGAATGGAGCCAATTTTAGGTCATATAGGACCTAACGAGCCAATTTGTACTTCTTTGGTCCTATTGGAGCCCAAATGGACTTGTTTGATCCTAATAGAGCAAAAATGAACTTTTTAGGTCATATAGGACCTAACTGGGCCAATTTGTACTTCTTTGGGCCTATTGGAGCCCAAATGGACTTGTTTGACCCTAATAGAGCCCAAATGGACTTTTTAGGTCATATACGACCTAACTGGGCCAATTTGTACTTCTTTGGTCCTATTGGAGCCCAAATGGACTTGTTTGACCCTAATAGAGCCCAAATGGGCTTGTTTGATCCTAATAGAGCCCAAATGGACTTGTTAGGTCATAAAGGACCTAACTGTGCCAATTTGTAATTCTTTGGTCCTACTGGAGCCCAAATGGACTTGTTTGATCCTAGTAGAGCCCAAATCGACTTGTTAGGACCTAGTTGGGCCGATCGCCCCGATCGGCCCAAATGGACTTGTTTGATCCTAATAGAGCCCAAATGGACTTTATAGGTCATATAGGACCTATCTGGGCCAATTTGTACTTCTTTGGTCCTATTGGAGCCCAAATAGACTTGTTTGATCCTAGTGGAGCCCAAATGGACTTTTTAGGTCATATAGGACCTAACTGGGCGAATTTGTACTTCTTTGGTCCTAATGGAGCCTAAATGGACTAGTTTGACCCTAATAGAGCCCAAATGGACTTGTTTGATCCTAATAGAGCCCAAATTGACTTGTTAGGTCATAAAGGACCTAACTGTGCCAATTTGTACTTCTTTGGTCCTATTAGATCCCAAATGGACTAGTTTGAACCTAATAGAGCCCAAAAGGACTTTTTAGGTCATATAGGACCTAACGGGTACAATTTGTACTTCTTTGGTCCTAAAGGAGCCTAAATGGACTTGTTTGACCGTAATAGAGCCCAAATGCACTTTTTAGGTCATATAGGACCTAACTGGGCCAATCTGTACATCTTTGGTCCTATTGGAGCCCAAATGGACTTGTTTGATCCTACTAGAGCCCAACTGGACATTTTAGGTCATATAGGACCTAACTGGGCCAATTTGTACTTCTTTGGTCCTATTGGAGCCCAAATGGACTTGTTTGATCCTAATAGAGCCCAAATGGACTTTTTACGTCATATAGGACCTAACTGGGCCAATTTGTACTTCTTTGGTCCTATTGGAGCCCAAATGGACTTGTTTGATCCTAATAGAGCCCAAATGGACTTGTTAGGTCATATAGGACCTAACTGGGCCAATTTGTACTTCGTTGGTCCTATTGGAGCCCAAATGGACTTGTTTGATCCTTATATAGCCCAAATGGACTTTTTAGGTCATATAGGACCCTACTGGGCCAATTTGTACTTCTTTGGTCCTATTGGAACCCAAATGGACTTGTTTGATCCTAATAGAGCCAAAATGCACTTTTTAGGTCATATAGGACCTAACTGGGCCAATTTTTACTCCTTTTGTCCTATTGGAGCCCAAATGGACTTGTTTGATCCTAATAGAGCCTAACTGGACATTTTTAGGTCATATAGGACCTATCTGGGCCAATTTTTACTTCTTTGGTCCTGTTGGAGCCCAAATGGACTTGTTTGATCCTAATAGAGCCAAAATGCACTTTTTAGGTCATATAGGACCTAACTGGGCCAATTTATGCTTCTTTGGTCCTATTGGAGCCCAAATGGACTTTTTAGGTCCTATAGGACCTAATTGGACCAATTTGTACTTCTTTGATCCTAATGGAGCCCAAATGAACTTGTTTGACCCTAATAGAGCCCAAATGGACTTGATTGATCCTAATAGAGCCCAAATGGACTTGTTAGGTCATAAAGGACCTAACTGGGCCAATTTGTACTTCTTTGGTCCTAATGGAGCCCAAATGGACCTATTTGATCCTAATAGAGCCAAAATGGGCTTTTTGGGTCATATAGGACCTATATGGGCCAATTTGTACTTTTTTGGTCCTATTGGAGCCCAAATGGACTTGTTTGATCCTTATAGAGCCAGAATGGACTTTTTAGGTCATATAGGACCTAACTGGGCCAATTTGTACTTCTTTGGTCCTATTGGATCCCAAATGGACTTGTCTGATCCTAATAGAGCCAAAATGCACTTTTTAGGTCATATAGGACCTAACTGGGACAATTTGTACTTCTTTGGTCCTATTGGAGCCCAAATGGCCTTGTTTGATCCTAGTAGAGCCCAAATGGACTTTTTAGGTCATATAGGACCTATCTGGGCCAATTTGTACTTGTTTGGTCCTATTGGAGCCCAAATGGACTTGTTTGATCCTAATAGAGCCCCAATGGATTTGTTTGATCCTAATAGAGCCCATATGGACTTGTTAGGTCATAAAGGACCTAACTGGGCCAATTTGTACTACTTTGGTCCTATTGGAGCCCAAATGGACTTGTTTGATCCTAATAGAGCCAAAATGCACTTTTTAGGTCATACAGGACCTATCTGGGCCAATTTGTACTTCTTTGGTCCTATTGGAGCCTAAATAGACTTGTTTGATCCTAGTGGAGCCCAAATGGACTTTTTAGGTCATATAGGACCTAACTGGGCGAATTTGTACTTCTTTGGTCCTAATGGAGCCTAAATGGACTAGTTTGACCCTAATAGAGCCCAAATGGACTTGTTTGATCCTAATAGAGCCCAAATTGACTTGTTAGGTCATAAAGGACCTAACTGTGCCAATTTGTACTTCTTTGGTCCTATTAGATCCCAAATGGACTAGTTTGAACCTAATAGAGCCCAAAAGGACTTTTTAGGTCATATAGGACCTAACGGGTACAATTTGTACTTCTTTGGTCCTAAAGGAGCCTAAATGGACTTGTTTGACCGTAATAGAGCCCAAATGCACTTTTTAGGTCATATAGGACCTAACTGGGCCAATCTGTACATCTTTGGTCCTATTGGAGCCCAAATGGACTTGTTTGATCCTACTAGAGCCCAACTGGACATTTTAGGTCATATAGGACCTAACTGGGCCAATTTGTACTTCTTTGGTCCTATTGGAGCCCAAATGGACTTGTTTGATCCTAATAGAGCCCAAATGGACTTTTTACGTCATATAGGACCTAACTGGGCCAATTTGTACTTCTTTGGTCCTATTTGAGCCCAAATGGACTTGTTTGATCCTAATAGAGCCCAAATGGACTTGTTAGGTCATATAGGACCTAACTGGGCCAATTTGTACTTCGTTGGTCCTATTGGAGCCCAAATGGACTTGTTTGATCCTTATATAGCCCAAATGGACTTTTTAGGTCATATAGGACCCTACTGGGCCAATTTGTACTTCTTTGGTCCTATTGGAACCCAAAAGGACTTGTTTGATCCTAATAGAGCCAAAATGCACTTTTTAGGTCATATAGGACCTAACTGGGCCAATTTTTACTCCTTTTGTCCTATTGGAGACCAAATGGACTTGTTTGATCCTAATAGAGCCTAACTGGACATTTTTAGGTCATATAGGACCTATCTGGGCCAATTTTTACTTCTTTGGTCCTGTTGGAGCCCAAATGGACTTGTTTGATCCTAATAGAGCCAAAATGCACTTTTTAGGTCATATAGGACCTAACTGGGCCAATTTATACTTCTTTGGTCCTATTGGAGCCCAAATGGACTTTTTAGGTCCTATAGGACCTAATTGGACCAATTTGTACTTCTTTGATCCTAATGGAGCCCAAATGAACTTGTTTGACCCTAATAGAGCCCAAATGGACTTGATTGATCCTAATAGAGCCCAAATGGACTTGTTAGGTCATAAAGGACCTAACTGGGCCAATTTGTACTTCTTTGGTCCTAATGGAGCCCAAATGGACCTGTTTGATCCTAATAGAGCCAAAATGGGCTTTTTGGGTCATATAGGACCTATATGGGCCAATTTGTACTTTTTTGGTCCTATTGGAGCCCAAATGGACTTGTTTGATCCTTATAGAGCCAGAATGGACTTTTTAGGTCATATAGGACCTAACTGGGCCAATTTGTACTTCTTTGGTCCTATTGGATCCCAAATGGACTTGTTTGATCCTAATAGAGCCAAAATGCACTTTTTAGGTCATATAGGACCTAACTGGGACAATTTGTACTTCTTTGGTCCTATTGGAGCCCAAATGGCCTTGTTTGATCCTAGTAGAGCCCAAATGGACTTTTTAGGTCATATAGGACCTATCTGGGCCAATTTGTACTTCTTTGGTCCTATTGGAGCCCAAATGGACTTGTTTGATCCTAATAGAGCCCCAATGGATTTGTTTGATCCTAATAGAGCCCATATGGACTTGTTAGGTCATAAAGGACCTAACTGGGCCAATTTGTACTACTTTGGTCCTATTGGAGCCCAAATGGACTTGTTTGATCCTAATAGAGCCAAAATGCACTTTTTAGGTCATACAGGACCTAACTGGGCCAATTTGTATTTCTTTGGTCCTATTGGAGCCCAAATGGACTTGTTTGATCCTAATAGAGCCAAAATGCACTTTTTAGGTGATATAGGATCTAACTGGGCCAATTTGTACTTCTTTGGTCTTATTGGATCCCAAATGGCCTTGTTTGACCGTAATAGAGCCCAAATGGACTTTTTAGGTCATATAGGACCTATCTGGGCCAATTTGTACTTCTTTGGTCCTATTGGAGCCCAAATGGACTTGTTTGATCCTAATAGAGCCCCAATGGATTTGTTTGATCCTAATAGAGCCCATATGGACTTGTTAGGTCATAAAGGACCTAATCGGGCCAATTTGTACTTCTTTGGTCCTATTGGAGCCCAAATGGACTTATTTGATCCTAATAGAGCCCAAATGGACTTTTTTAGGTCATATAGGACTTATCTAGGCCAATTTTTACTTCTTTGGTCCTAATGGAGCCCAAATGGACTTGTTTGATCCTAATGGCGCCCAAATGGACTTGTTTGATCCTAATAGAGCCCAAATGGACTTGTGTGATCCTATTAGAGCCCAAATGGACTTGTTTGATTCTAATAGAGCCCAAATGGACTTGTTTGATCCTAGTGGAGCCCAAATGGACTTGTTTGATCCTAATAGAGCCCAAATGGACTTTTTGGACCTAATTGGGCCAATTGCCCCGAACGGTCCAATTGTAATTCTTTGGTCCTAATGGAGCCCAAATGGACTTGTTTGAACCCAATAGAGCCAAAATGGACTTTTTAGGTCATATAGGACCTAACTGGGCCAATTTGTACTTCTTTGGTCCTAATGGAGCCCAAATGGACTTGTTTGATCCTTATAGAGCCAAAATGCACTTTTTAGGTCATATAGGACCTAACTGGGTCAATTTGTATTTCTTTGGTCCTATTGGAGCCCAAATGGACTTGTTTGATCCTAATAGAGCCCAAACGGACTTTTTAGGTCAAATAGGACCTAACTGGGCCAATTTGTAGTTCTTTGGTCCTAATGGAGCCCAAATGGACTTGTTTGACCCCAATAGAGCCCAAATGGACTTGTTTGATCCTAATAGAGCCCAAATGGACTTGTTTGATCCTAATAGAGCCCAAATGGACTTTTTGGACCTAATTGGGCCAATTGCCCCGAACGGTCCAATTGTAATTCTTTGGTCCTAATGGAGCCCAAATGGACTTGTTTGAACCCAATAGAGCCAAAATGGACTTTTTAGGTCATATAGGACCTAACTGGGCCAATTTGTACTTCTTTGGTCCTAATGGAGCCCAAATGGACTTGTTTGATCCTTATAGAGCCAAAATGCACTTTTTAGGTCATATAGGACCTAACTGGGTCAATTTGTATTTCTTTGGTCCTATTGGAGCCCAAATGGACTTGTTTGATCCTACTAGAGCCCAACTGGACATTTTAGGTCATATAGGACCTAACTGGGCCAATTTGTACTTCTTTGGTCCTATTGGAGCCCAAATGGACTTGTTTGATCCTAATAGAGCCCAAATGGACTTTTTACGTCATATAGGACCTAACTGGGCCAATTTGTACTTCTTTGGTCCTATTGGAGCCCAAATGGACTTGTTTGATCCTAATAGAGCCCAAATGGACTTGTTAGGTCATATAGGACCTAACTGGGCCAATTTGTACTTCGTTGGTCCTATTGGAGCCCAAATGGACTTGTTTGATCCTTATATAGCCCAAATGGACTTTTTAGGTCATATAGGACCCTACTGGGCCAATTTGTACTTCTTTGGTCCTATTGGAACCCAAATGGACTTGTTTGATCCTAATAGAGCCAAAATGCACTTTTTAGGTCATATAGGACCTAACTGGGCCAATTTTTACTCCTTTTGTCCTATTGGAGCCCAAATGGACTTGTTTGATCCTAATAGAGCCTAACTGGACATTTTTAGGTCATATAGGACCTATCTGGGCCAATTTTTACTTCTTTGGTCCTGTTGGAGCCCAAATGGACTTGTTTGATCCTAATAGAGCCAAAATGCACTTTTTAGGTCATATAGGACCTAACTGGGCCAATTTATGCTTCTTTGGTCCTATTGGAGCCCAAATGGACTTTTTAGGTCCTATAGGACCTAATTGGACCAATTTGTACTTCTTTGATCCTAATGGAGCCCAAATGAACTTGTTTGACCCTAATAGAGCCCAAATGGACTTGATTGATCCTAATAGAGCCCAAATGGACTTGTTAGGTCATAAAGGACCTAACTGGGCCAATTTGTACTTCTTTGGTCCTAATGGAGCCCAAATGGACCTATTTGATCCTAATAGAGCCAAAATGGGCTTTTTGGGTCATATAGGACCTATATGGGCCAATTTGTACTTTTTTGGTCCTATTGGAGCCCAAATGGACTTGTTTGATCCTTATAGAGCCAGAATGGACTTTTTAGGTCATATAGGACCTAACTGGGCCAATTTGTACTTCTTTGGTCCTATTGGATCCCAAATGGACTTGTCTGATCCTAATAGAGCCAAAATGCACTTTTTAGGTCATATAGGACCTAACTGGGACAATTTGTACTTCTTTGGTCCTATTGGAGCCCAAATGGCCTTGTTTGATCCTAGTAGAGCCCAAATGGACTTTTTAGGTCATATAGGACCTATCTGGGCCAATTTGTACTTGTTTGGTCCTATTGGAGCCCAAATGGACTTGTTTGATCCTAATAGAGCCCCAATGGATTTGTTTGATCCTAATAGAGCCCCAATGGACTTGTTAGGTCATAAAGGACCTAACTGGGCCAATTTGTACTACTTTGGTCCTATTGGAGCCCAAATGGACTTGTTTGATCCTAATAGAGCCAAAATGCACTTTTTAGGTCATACAGGACCTATCTGGGCCAATTTGTACTTCTTTGGTCCTATTGGAGCCTAAATAGACTTGTTTGATCCTAGTGGAGCCCAAATGGACTTTTTAGGTCATATAGGACCTAACTGGGCGAATTTGTACTTCTTTGGTCCTAATGGAGCCTAAATGGACTAGTTTGACCCTAATAGAGCCCAAATGGACTTGTTTGATCCTAATAGAGCCCAAATTGACTTGTTAGGTCATAAAGGACCTAACTGTGCCAATTTGTACTTCTTTGGTCCTATTAGATCCCAAATGGACTAGTTTGAACCTAATAGAGCCCAAAAGGACTTTTTAGGTCATATAGGACCTAACGGGTACAATTTGTACTTCTTTGGTCCTAAAGGAGCCTAAATGGACTTGTTTGACCGTAATAGAGCCCAAATACACTTTTTAGGTCATATAGGACCTAACTGGGCCAATCTGTACATCTTTGGTCCTATTGGAGCCCAAATGGACTTGTTTGATCCTACTAGAGCCCAACTGGACATTTTAGGTCATATAGGACCTAACTGGGCCAATTTGTACTTCTTTGGTCCTATTGGAGCCCAAATGGACTTGTTTGATCCTAATAGAGCCCAAATGGACTTTTTACGTCATATAGGACCTAACTGGGCCAATTTGTACTTCTTTGGTCCTATTTGAGCCCAAATGGACTTGTTTGATCCTAATAGAGCCCAAATGGACTTGTTAGGTCATATAGGACCTAACTGGGCCAATTTGTACTTCGTTGGTCCTATTGGAGCCCAAATGGACTTGTTTGATCCTTATATAGCCCAAATGGACTTTTTAGGTCATATAGGACCCTACTGGGCCAATTTGTACTTCTTTGGTCCTATTGGAACCCAAATGGACTTGTTTGATCCTAATAGAGCCAAAATGCACTTTTTAGGTCATATAGGACCTAACTGGGCCAATTTTTACTCCTTTTGTCCTATTGGAGACCAAATGGACTTGTTTGATCCTAATAGAGCCTAACTGGACATTTTTAGGTCATATAGGACCTATCTGGGCCAATTTTTACTTCTTTGGTCCTGTTGGAGCCCAAATGGACTTGTTTGATCCTAATAGAGCCAAAATGCACTTTTTAGGTCATATAGGACCTAACTGGGCCAATTTATACTTCTTTGGTCCTATTGGAGCCCAAATGGACTTTTTAGGTCCTATAGGACCTAATTGGACCAATTTGTACTTCTTTGATCCTAATGGAGCCCAAATGAACTTGTTTGACCCTAATAGAGCCCAAATGGACTTGATTGATCCTAATAGAGCCCAAATGGACTTGTTAGGTCATAAAGGACCTAACTAGGCCAATTTGTACTTCTTTGGTCCTAATGGAGCCCAAATGGACCTGTTTGATCCTAATAGAGCCAAAATGGGCTTTTTGGGTCATATAGGACCTATATGGGCCAATTTGTAATTATTTTGTCTTTTTGGAGACCAATTGGACTTTTTTGATCCTTATAGAGCCGTAATGGACTTTTTAGGTCATATAGGACCTAACTGGGCCAATTTGTACTTCTTTGGTCCTATTGGATCCCAAATGGACTTGTTTGATCCTAATAGAGCCAAAATGCACTTTTTAGGTCATATAGGACCTAACTGGGACAATTTGTACTTCTTTGGTCCTATTGGAGCCCAAATGGCCTTGTTTGATCCTAGTAGAGCCCAAATGGACTTTTTAGGTCATATAGGACCTATCTGGGCCAATTTGTACTTCTTTGGTCCTATTGGAGCCCAAATGGACTTGTTTGATCCTAATAGAGCCCCAATGGATTTGTTTGATCCTAATAGAGCCCATATGGACTTGTTAGGTCATAAAGGACCTAACTGGGCCAATTTGTACTACTTTGGTCCTATTGGAGCCCAAATGGACTTGTTTGATCCTAATAGAGCCAAAATGCACTTTTTAGGTCATACAGGACCTAACTGGGCCAATTTGTATTTCTTTGGTCCTATTGGAGCCCAAATGGACTTGTTTGATCCTAATAGAGCCAAAATGCACTTTTTAGGTGATATAGGATCTAACTGGGCCAATTTGTACTTCTTTGGTCTTATTGGATCCCAAATGGCCTTGTTTGACCGTAATAGAGCCCAAATGGACTTTTTAGGTCATATAGGACCTATCTGGGCCAATTTGTACTTCTTTGGTCCTATTGGAGCCCAAATGGACTTGTTTGATCCTAATAGAGCCCCAATGGATTTGTTTGATCCTAATAGAGCCCATATGGACTTGTTAGGTCATAAAGGACCTAACTGGGCCAATTTGTACTTCTTTGGTCCTATTGGAGCCCAAATGGACTTATTTGATCCTAATAGAGCCCAAATGGACTTTTTAGGTCATATAGGACTTATCTAGGCCAATTTTTACTTCTTTGGTCCTAATGGAGCCCAAATGGACTTGTTTGATCCTAATGGCGCCCAAATGGACTTGTTTGATCCTAATAGAGCCCAAATGGACTTGTGTGATCCTATTAGAGCCCAAATGGACTTGTTTGATCCTAGTGGAGCCCAAATGGACTTGTTTGATCCTAATAGAGCCCAAATGGACTTTTTGGACCTAATTGGGCCAATTGCCCCGAACGGTCCAATTGTAATTCTTTGGTCCTAATGGAGCCCAAATGGACTTGTTTGAACCCAATAGAGCCAAAATGGACTTTTTAGGTCATATAGGACCTAACTGGGCCAATTTGTACTTCTTTGGTCCTAATGGAGCCCAAATGGACTTGTTTGATCCTTATAGAGCCAAAATGCACTTTTTAGGTCATATAGGACCTAACTGGGTCAATTTGTATTTCTTTGGTCCTATTGGAGCCCAAATGGACTTGTTTGATCCTAATAGAGCCCAAACGGACTTTTTAGGTCAAATAGGACCTAACTGGGCCAATTTGTAGTTCTTTGGTCCTAATGGAGCCCAAATGGACTTGTTTGACCCCAATAGAGCCCAAATGGACTTGTTTGATCCTAATAGAGCCCAAATGGACTTGTTAGGTCATCAAGGACCTAACTGGGCCAATTTGTACTTCTTTGGTCCTAATCGAGCCCAAATGGACTTGTTTGATCCTAGTAGAGCCCAAATCGACTTGTTAGGACCAAGTTGGGCCAATCGCCCCGATCGGCCCAAATGGACTTGTTTGATCCTAATAGAGCCCAAATGGACTTTTTAGGTCATATAGGACCTATCTGGGCCAATTTGTACTTCTTTAGTCCTATTGGAGCCCAAATGGACTTGTTTGACCCTAGTGGAGCCCAAATGGACTTTTTAGGTCATATAGGACCTGACTGGGCCAATTTGTACTTCTTTGGTCCTAATGGAGCCCAAATGGACTTGTTTGACCCTAATAGAGCCCAAATGGACTTGTTTGTTCCTAATAGAGCCCAAATGGACTTTTTAGGTCATATAGGACCTAACTGGGCCAATTTGTACTTCTTTGGTCCTATTGGAGCCCAAATGGACTTGGTTGATCCTAATAGAGCCCAATTGGACATTTTAGGTCATATAGGACATAATTTGGCAAATTTGTACTTCTTTGGTCCTAATTGGAGCCCAAATGGACTTGTTTGATCCTAATAGAGCCAAAATGCACTTTTTAGGTCATATAGGACCTAACAGGGCCAATTTGTACTTCTTTGGTCCTATTGGAGCCCAAATGGACCTATTTGACCCTAATAGAGCCCAAAAGGACTTTTTAGGTCATATAGGACCTAACTGGGACAATTTGTACTTCTTTGGTCCTATTGGAGCCCAAATGGACATGTTAGGTCATAAAGGACCTAACTGTGCCAATTTGTAATTCTTTGGTCCTACTGGTGCGCAAATGGACTTGTTGGATCCTAGTAGAGCCCAAATCGACTTGTTAGGACCTAGTTGGGCCAATCGCCCCGATCGGCAAAAATGGACTTGTTTGATCCTAATAGAGCCCAAATGGACTTTTTAGGTCATATAGGACCTATCTAGGTCAATTTGTACTTCTTTGGTCCTATTGGAGCCCAAATGGACTTGTTTGATCCTAGTGGAGCCCAAATGGACTTTTTAGGTCATATAGGACCTAACTGGGCCAATTTGTACTTCTTTGGTCCTAATGGAGCCCAAATGGACTTGTTTGACCATAATAGAGCCCAAATGGACTTGTTTGATCCTAATAGAGCCCAAATGGACTTGTTAAGTCATATAGGACCTAACTGGGCCAATTTGTACTTCTTTGTCCTAATTGAGCCCAAATGGACTTGTTTGACCCTAATAGAGCCTAAATGGACTTGTTTGATCCTAGTAGTGCCCAAATGGACTTGTTTGATCCTAATAGAGCCCAAATGGACTTGTGTGATCCTAGTAGAGCCCAAATGGACTTGTTAGATCATAAAAGACCTAACTGGGCCAATTTGTACTTGTTTGGTCCTAATCGAGCCCAAATGGACTTGTTTGATCCTAGTAGAGCCCAAATCGACTTGTTAGGACCTAGTTGGGCCAATCGCCCCGATCGGCCCAAATGGACTTGTTTGATCCTAATAGAGCCCAAATGGACTTTTTAGGTCATATAGGACCTATCTGGGCCAATTTGTACTTCTTTAGTCCTATTGGAGCCCAAATGGACTTGTTTGACCCTAGTGGAGCCCAAATGGACTTTTTAGGTCATATAGGACCGATCGGGCCAATTTGTACTTCTTTGGTCCTAATGGAGCCCAAATGGACTTGTTTGACCCTAATAGAGCCCAAATGGACTTGTTTGTTCCTAATAGAGCCCAAATGGACTTTTTAGGTCATATAGGACCTAACAGGGCCAATTTGTACTTCTTTGGTCCTATTGGAGCCCAAATGGACTTGGTTGATCCTAATAGAGCCCAATTGGACATTTTAGGTCATATAGGACATAATTTGGCAAATTTGTACTTCTTTGGTCCTAATTGGAGCTCAAATGGACTTGTTTGATCCTAATAGAGCCAAAATGCACTTTTTAGGTCATATAGGACCTAACTGGGCCAATTTGTACTTCTTTGGTCCTATTGGAGCCCAAATGGACCTATTTGACCCTAATAGAGCCCAAAAGGACTTTTTAGGTCATATAGGACCTAACTGGGACAATTTGTACTTCTTTGGTCCTATTGGAGCCCAAATGGACTTGTTAGGTCATAAAGGACCTAACTGTGCCAATTTGTAATTCTTTGGTCCTACTGGAGCGCAAATGGACTTGTTGGATCCTAGTAGAGCCCAAATCGACTTGTTAGGCCCTAGTTGGGCCAATCGCCCAGATCGGCAAACATGGACCTGTTTGATCCTAATAGAGCCAAAATGCACTTTTTAGGTCATATTGGACCTAACTGGGCCAATTTGTATTTCTTTGGTCCTATTGGAGCCCAAATGGACTTGTTTGATCCTAATAGAGCCAAAATGCACTTTTTAGGTGATATAGGATCTTACTGGGCCAATTTGTACTTCTTTGGTCCTAATGGAGCCCAAATGGGATTGTTTGATCCTAATAGAGCCATAATGGACTTGTTTGATCCTAGTAGTGCCCAAATGGACTTGTTTGATCCTAATAGAGCCCAAATGGACTTGTGTGATCCTAGTAGAGCCCAAATGGACTTGTTAGATCATAAAGGACCTAACTGGGCCAATTTGTACTTCTTTGGTCCTAATGGAGCCCAAATGGACTTGTTTGACCCTAATAGAGCCCAAATGGACTTGTTTGATCCTAATAAAGCCCAAATCGACTTGTTAGGACCTAATTGGGCCCATTGTCCCGATCGGCCCAATTGTATTTCTTTGGTCCTATTGGAGCCAAAATGGACTTGTTTTGAACCTAATAGAGCCCAAAAGGACTATTTAGGTCATATAGGACCTAACTGGGCCAATTTGTACTTCTTTGGTCCTATTGGAGCCCAAATGGACTTGTTTGATCCTAATAGAGCCCAACTGGACATTTTAGGTGATATAGCACCTAACTGGGCCAATTTGTACTTCTTTGGTCCTAATAATAGAGCCCAAATGGACTTGTTAGGTCATATAGGACCTAACTGGACCAATTTGTACTTCTTTGGTCCTATTGGAGCCCAAATGGACTTGTTTGACCCTAATAGAGCCCAAATGGACTTGATTGATCCTAATAGAGCCCAAATGGACTTGTTAGGTCATAAAGGACCTAACTGGGCCAATTTGTACTTCTTTGGTCCTATTGGAGCCCAAATGGACTTGTTTGATCCTAATAGAGCCAAAATACACTTTTAAGGAAATATATGACATAAATGGGTCAATTTGTACTTCATTTGTCCTATTGGAGCCCAAATGGACATCTTTGATCCTAATAGAGCCCAAATGGACTTTTTAGGTCATATAGGACTTATCTGGGCCAATTTGTACTTCTTTGGGCCTATTGGAGCCCAAATGGACTTGTTTGATCCTAATAGAGCCCAAAAGGACTTTTTAGGTCATATAGGACCTAACTGGTCCAATTTGTACTTCTTTGGTCCTAAAGGAGCCCAAATGGACTTGTTTGACCGTAATAGAGCCCAAATGCACTTTTTAGGTCATATAGGACTTAACTGGGCCAATTTGTACATCTTTGGTCCTATTGGAGCCCAAATGGACTTGTTTGATCCTACTATAGCCCAAATGGACATTTTAGGTCATATAGGACCTAACTGGGCCAATTTGTACTTCTTTGGTCCTATTGGAGCCCAAATGGACTTGTTTGATCCTAATAGAGCCCAAATGGACTTTTTACGTCATATAGGACCTAACTGGGCCAATTTGTACTTCTTTGGTCCTATTGGAGCCCAAATGGACTTGTTTGATCCTAATAGAGCCCAAATGGACTTGTTAGGTCATATAGGACCTAACTGGGCCAATTTGTACTTCGTTGGTCCTATTGGAGCCCAAATGGACTTGTTTGATCCTTATATAGCCCAAATGGACTTTTTAGGTCATATAGGACCCTACTGGGCCAATTTGTACTTCTTTGGTCCTATTGGAGCCCAAATGGACTTGTTTGATCCTAATAGAGCCAAAATGCACTTTTTAGGTCATATAGGACCTAACTCGGCCAATTTTTACTACTTTTGTCCTATTGGAGCCCAAATGGACTTGTTTGATCCTAATAGAGCCCAACTGGACATTTTTAGGTCATATAGGACCTATCTGGGCCAATTTTTACTTCTTTGGTCCTGTTGGAGCCCAAATGGACTTGTTTGATCCTAATAGAGACAAAATGCACTTTTTAGGTCATATAGGACCTAACTGGGCCAATTTGTACTTCTTTGGTGCTAATGGAGCCCAAATGGACTTTTTAGGTCCTATAGGACCTAATTGGACCAATTTGTACTTATTTGATCCTAATGGAGATCAAATGGACTTGTTTGACCCTAATAGAGCCCAAGTGGACTTGATTGATCCTAATAGAGCCCAAATGGACTTGTTAGGTCATAACGGACCTAACTGGGCCAATTTGTACTTCTTTGGTGCTAATGGAGCCCAAATGGACCTGTTTGATCCTAATAGAGCCAAAATGGGCTTTTTGGGTCATATAGGACCTATATGGGTCAATTTGTACTTTTTTGGTCCTATTGGAGCCCAAATGGACTTGTTTGATCCTTATAGAGCAAGAATGGACTTTTTAGGTCATATAGGACCTAACTGGGCCAATTTGTACTTCTTTGGTCCTATTGGATCCCAAATGGACTTGTTTGATCCTAATAGAGCCAAAATGCACTTTTTAGGTCATATAGGACCTAACTGGGCCAATTTGTACTTCTTTGGTCCTATTGGAGCCCAAATGGCCTTGTCTGATCCTAATATAGCCCAAATGGACTTTTTAGGTCATATAGGACCTATATGGGCCAATTTGTACTTCTTTGGTCCTATTGGAGCCCAAATGGACTTGTTTGATCCTAATAGAGCCCCAATGGATTTGTTTGATCCTAATAGAGCCCATATGGACTTGTTAGGTCATAAAGGACCTAACTGGGCCAATTTGTACTTCTTTGGTCCTATTGGAGCCCAAATGGACCTGTTTGATCCTAATAGTGCCAAAATGCACTTTTTAGGTCATATTGGACCTAACTGGGCCAATTTGTATTTCTTTGGTCCTATTGGAGCCCAAATGGACTTGTTTGATCCTAATAGAGCCAAAATGCACTTTTTAGGTGATATAGGATCTTACTGGGCCAATTTGTACTTCTTTGGTCCTATTGGAGCCCAAATGGACTTGTTTGATCCTAATAGAGCCCAAATGGACTTTTTAGGTCATATAGGACCTATCTGGGCCAAATTGTACTTCTTTGGTCCTATTGGAGCCCAAATGGACTTGTTTGATCCTAGTGGAGCCCAAATGGACTTTTTAGGTCATATAGGACCTGACTGGGCCAATTTGTACTTCTTTGGTCCTAATGGAGCCCAAATGGACTTGTTTGACCATAATAGAGCCCAAATGGACTTGTTTGATCCTAATAGAGCCCAAATGGACTTGTTAGGTCATATAGGACCTAATGTGCCAATTTGTACTTCTTTGGTCCTATTAGATCCCAAAAGGACTTGTTTGACCCTAATAGAGCCCAAATGGACTTGTGTGATCCTAGTAGTGCCCAAATGGACTTGTTTGATCCTAATAGAGCCCAAATGGACTTGTGTGATCCTAGTAGAGCCCAAATGGGCTTGTTAGATCATAAAGGACCTAACTGAGCCAATTTGTACTTCTTTGGTCCTAATGGAGCCCAAATGGACTTGTTTGACACTAATAGAGCCCAAATGGACTTGTTTGATCCTAATGAAGCCCAAATCGACTTGTTAGGACCTAATTGGGCCCATTGCCCCGATCGGCCCAATTGTACTTCTTTGGTCCTATTGGAGCCAAAATGGACTTGTTTTGAACCTAATAGAGCCCAAATGGACTTTTTAGGTCATATAGGACCTAACTGGGCCAATTTGTACTTCTTTGGTCCTATTGGAGCCCAAATGGACTTGTTTAATCCTAATAGAGCCCAACTGGACATTTTAGGTGATATAGGACCTAACTGGGCCAATTTGTACTTCTTTGGTCCTACTAATAGAGCCCAAATGGACTTGTTAGGTCATACAGGACCTAACTAGACCAATTTGTACTTTTTTGGTCCTATTGGAGCCCAAATGGACTTGTTTGATCCTACCAAATGGACTTGTTTGATCCTAATAGAGCCCAAATGGACTTTTTAGGTCATATAGGACCTAACTGGGCCAATTTGTACTTCTTTGGTCCTATTGGAGCCCAAATGGACTTGTTTGATCCTAATAGAGCCAAAATACACTTTTTAGGCCATATAGGACCTAACTGGGCCAATTTGTACTTCTTTGGTCCTATTGGAGCCCAAATGGACTTCTTTGATCCTAATAGAGCCCCAATGGACTTTTTAGATCATATAGGACTTATCTGGGCCAATTTGTACTTGTTTGAGCATATTGGAGCCCAAATGGACTTGTTTGATCCTAATAGAGCCCAAAAGGACTTTTTAGGTCATATAGGACCTAACTGGTCCAATTTGTACTTCTTTGGTCCTAAAGGAGCCCAAATGGACTTGTTTGACCGTAATAGAGCCCAAATGCACTTTTTAGGTCATATAGGACCTAACTGGGCCAATTTGTACTTCTTTGGTCCTATTGGAGCCCAAATGGATTTGTTTGATCCTAATAGAGCCCAAATGGACTTGTGTGATCCTAGTAGAGCCCAAATGGAATTGTTTGATCCTAATAGAGCCCAAATGGACTTGTGTGATCCTAGTAGAGCCCAAAAGGACTTGTTAGGTCTTAAAGGACCTAACTGGACCAATTTGTACTTCTTTGGTCCTAATGGAGCGCAAATGGACTTGTTTGACCCTAATAGAGCCCAAATGGACTTGTTAGATCCTAATAAAGCCCAAATCGACTTGTTAGGACCTAATTGTGCCCATTGCCCCGATCGACCCAATTGTACTTCTTTGGTCCTATTGGAGCCAAAATGGGCTTGTTTGAACCTAATAGAGCCCAAATGGACTTTTTAGGTCAAAAAGGACCTAACTGGGCAATTTGTACTTCTTTGGTCCTATTGGAGCCCAAATGGACTTGTTTGATCCTACTAGAGACCAACTGGACATTTTAGGTCATATAGGACCTCACTGGGCCAATTTGTACTTCTTTGGTCCTATTGGAGCCCAAATGGACTTGTTTGATCCTAATAGAGCCCAAATGGACATTTTAGGTCATATAGGACCTAACTGGGCCAATTTGTACTTCTTTGGTCCTATTGGAGCCCAAATGGACTTGTTTGATCCTAATAGAGCCCAAATGGACTTGTTAGGTCATATATGACCTAACTGGGCCAATTTATACTTCTTTGGTCCTATTGATATAGGACCCAACTGGGCCAATTTGTACTTCTTTGGTCCTATTGGAGCCCAAATGGACTTGTTTGATCCTAATAGAGCCAAAATGCACTTTTTAGGTCATATAGGACCTAACTGGGCCAATTTTTACTACTTTTGTCCTATTGGAGCCCAAATGGACTTGTTTGATCCTAATAGAGCCCAAATGGACTTTATATGTCATATAGGACCTAATTGGACCAATTTGTACTTCTTTGGTCCTATTGGAGCCCAAATGGACTTGTTTGACCCAAATAGAGCCCAAATGGGCTTGTTTGATCCTAATAGAGCCCAAATGGACTTGTTAGGTCATAAAGGACCTAACTGTGCCAATTTGTAGTTCTTTGGTCCTAATGGAGCCCAAATGGACTTGTTTGATCCTAGTAGCGCCCAAATCGACTTGTTAGGACCTAGTTGGGCCAATCGCCCCGATCGGCCAAAATGGACTTGTTTGATCCTAATAGAGCCCAAATGGACTTTTTAGGTCATATAGGACCTATCTGGGCCAATTTGTACTTCTTTGGTACTATTGGAGCCCAAATGGACTTGTTTGATCCTAGTGGAGCGCAAATGGACTTTTTAGGTCATATAGGACCTATCAGGGCCAATTTGTACTTCTTTGGTCCTAATGGAGCCCAAATGGACTTGTTTGACCCTAATAGAGCCCAAATGGACTTGTTCAATCCTAATAGAGCCCAAATTGACTTGTTAGGTCATAAAGGACCTAACTGTGTCAATTTGTACTTCTTTGGTCCTATTAGATCCCAAATGGACTTGTTTGATCCTAATAGAGCCCAAATGGACTTTTTAGGTCATGTAGGACCTAACTGGGTCAATTTGTACTTCTTTGGTCCTATTGGAGCCTAAATGGACTTGTTTGATCCTAATAGAGCCCAAATGGACTTTTTGGACCTAATTGGGCAAATTGCCCCGAACGGCCCAATTGTAATTCTTTGGTCCTATTGGAGCCCAAATGGACTTGTTTGATACTTATAGAGCCGAAATGGACTTTTTAGGTCATATAGGACCCAACTGGGCCAATTTGTACTTCTTTGGTCCTATTGGAGCCCAAATGTACTTGTTTGATCCTAATAGAGCCCAATTGGACATTTTTGGTCATATAAGACATAATTGGGCCAATTTGTACTTCTTTGGTCCTAATTGGAGCCCAAATGGACTTGTTTGATCCTAATAGAGCCAAAATGCACTTTTTAGGTCATATAGGACCTAATTGGGTAAATTTGTACTTCTTTGGTCCTATTGGAGCCCAAATGGACATGTTTGACCCTAATAGAGCCCAAATGGACTTTTTAGGTCATATAGGACCTAACTGGGACAATTTATACTTCTTTGGTCCTATTGGAGCCCAAATGGACTTGTTATGTCATAAAGGACCTAACTGTGCCAATTTGTAATTCTTTGGTCCTAATGGAGCCCAAATCGACTTGTTTGAGCCTAGTAGAGCCCAAATCGACTTGTTAGGACCTAGTTGGGCCAATCGCCCCGATCGGGAAAAATGGACTTGTTTGATCCTAATAGAGCCCAAATGGACTTTTTAGGTCATATAGGACCTATCTGGGCAAATTTGTACTTCTTTGGTCCTATTGGAGCCCATATGGACTTGTTTGATCCTAGTGGAGCCCAAATGGACTTTTTAGGTCATATAGGGCCTAACTGGGCCAATTTGTACTTCTTTGGTCCTAATGGAGCCCAAATGGACTTGTTTGACCATAATAGAGCCCAAATGGACTTGTTTGATCCTAATAGAGCCCAAATGGACCTGTTAGGTCATATAGGACCTAACTGGGCCAATTTGTACTTCTTTGGTCCTAATGGAGCCCAAATGGACTTGTTTGACCCCAATAGAGCCCAAATGGACTTGTTTGCTCCTAATAAAGCCCAAATCGACTTGTTAGGACCTAATTGGGCCCATTGCCCCGATCGGCCCAATTGTACTTCTTTGGTCCTATTGGAGCCAAAATGGACTTGTTTTGAACCTAATAGAGCCCAAATGGACTTTTTAGGTCATATAGGACCTAACTGGGCCAATTTGTACTTCTTTGGTCCTATTGGAGCCCAAATGGACTTGTTTGATCCTAATAGAGCCCAACTGGACATTTTAGGTGATATAGGACCTAACTGGCCCAATTTGTACTTCTTTGGTCCTACCAATAGAGCCCAAATGGACTTGTTAGGTCATATAGGACCTAACTGGACCAATTTGTACTTTTTTGGTCCTATTGGAGCCCAAATGGACTTGTTTGATCCTACCAAATGCACTTGTTTGATCCTAATAGATCCCAAATGGACTTTTTAGGTCATATAGGACCTAACTGGGCCAATTTGTACTTCTTTGGTCCTATTGGAGCCCAAATGGACTTGTTTGATCCTAATAGAGCCAAAATACACTTTTTAGGCCATATAGGACCTAACTGGGCCAATTTGTACTTCTTTGGTCCAATTGGAGCCCAAATGGACTTGTTTGATCCTAATAGAGCCCAAATGGACTTTTTTGGTCATATAGGACTTAACTGGGTCAATTTGTACTTCTTTGGTCCTATTGGAGCCCAAATGGACTTGTTTGATCCTAATAGAGCCAAAATACACTTTTTAGGTCATATAGGACCTAACTGGTCCAATTTGTACTTCTTTGGTCCTATTGGAGCCCAAATGGACTTGTTTGCTCCTAATAGAGCCCAAATGCACTTTTTAGGTCATATAGGACCTCACTTGGCCAATTTGTACTTCTTTGGTCCTATTGGAGCCCAAATGGAATTGTTTGATCCTAATAGAGCCCAAATGGACTTGTGTGATCCTAGTAGAGCCTAAGTGGACTTGTTTGATCCTAATAGAGCCCAAATGGACTTGTGTGATCCTAGTAGAGCCCAAATGGACTTGTTAGGTCATAAAGGACCTAACTGGGCCAATTTGTACTTCTTTGGTCCTAATGGAGCCCAAATGGAATTGTTTGACCCTAATAGAGCCCAAATGGACTTGTTTGATCCTAACAAAGCCCAAATCGACTTGTTAGGACCTAAGTGGGCCCATTGCCCCGATCTGCCCAATTGTACTTCTCTGGTCCTATTGGAGCCAAAATGGATTTGTTTGAACCAAATAGAGCCCAAATGGACTTTTTAGGTCAAAAAGGACATAACTGGGCAATTTGTACTTCTTTGGTCCTATTGGAGCCAAAATGGACTTGTTTGAACCTAATAGAGCCCAAATGGACTTTTTAGGTCATATAGGACCTAACTGGGCAATTTGTACATCTTTAGTCCTATTGGAGCCCAAATGGACTTGTTTGATCCTACTAGAGCCCAACTGGACATTTTAGGTCATATAGGACCAAACTGGGCCAATTTGTACTTCTTTGGTCCTATTGGAGCCCAAATGGACTTGTTTGATCCTAATGGAGCCCAAATGGACTTTTTAGGTCATATAGGACCTAACTGGGCTAATTTGTACTTCTTTGGTCCTATTGGAGCCCAAATGGACTTGTTTGATCCTAATAGAGCCCAAATACACTTTTTAGGTCATATAGTAGCTAAGTGGGCCAATTTGTACTTCTTTGGTCCTAATGGAGCCCAAATGGACTTGTTTGACCCTAATAGGGCCCAAATGGACTTGTTTGATCCTAATGGAGCCCAAATGGATTTTTTAGGTCATATAGGACCTAACTGAGCCAATTTGCACTTCTTTGGTCCTATTGGAGCCCAAATGGAATGGACTTGTTTGATCCTAATAGAGCCAAAATACACTTTTTAGGTCATATAGGACCTAATTGGGTCAATTTGTACTACTTTGGTCCTAATGGAGCCAAATGGACTTGTGTGACCCTAATAGAGCCCAAATGGACTTGTTTGATCCTAATAGAGCCCAAATGGACTTGTTTGGTCATAAAGGACCTAACTGGGCCAATTTGTACTTCTTTGGTCCTAATGGAGCCCAAATGGACTAGTTTGACCCTAATAGAGCCCAAATGGACTTGTTTGAACCTTATAGAGCCCAAATGGACTTGTTTGATCCTAATAGAGCCAAAATGCATTTTTTAGGTCATATGGGACCTAACTGGGCCAATTTGTACTTCTTTGGTCCTATTGGAGCCCGAATGAACTTGCTTGATCCGAATTGAGCCCAAATGGACTTTTTAGGTCATATAGGACCTATATGGGCAAATTTTTACTTCTTTGGTCCTGTTGGAGCCCAAATGGACTTGTTTGATCCTAATAGAGCCAAAATGCACTTTTCAGGTCATACAGGACCTAACTGGGCCAATTTGTACTTCTTTGGTCCTATTGGAGCCCAAATGGACTTGTTTGAACCTAATAGAGCCCAAAAGGACTTGTTTGATCCTAATAGAGCCCAAATGGACTTGTTAGGTCATATAGGACCTAACTGGGCCAATTTGTACTTCTATGGTCCTATTGGAGCCCAAATAGACTTGTTTGATCCTAATAGAGCCAAAATGCACTTTTTAGGTCATACAGGACCTAACCGGGCCAATTTGTACTTCTTTGGTCCTATTGGAGCCCAAATAGACTTGTTTGAACCTAATAAAGCCCAAATGGACTTGTTTGATCCTAATAGAGCCCAAATGGACTTGTTAGGTCATATAGGACCTAACAGGGCCAATTTGTACTTCTATGGTCCTATTGGAGCCCAAATGGACATGTTTGAACCTAATAGAGCCCAAATGCACTTTTTAGATCATATAGGACCTAACTAGGGCAATTTGTACTTCTTTAGTCCTATTGGAGCCCAAATGGACTTGTTTGATCCTAATAGAGCCCAAATCGACTTTTTAGGTCATATAAGACCTAATTGGGCCAATTTGTACTTCTTTGGTCCTAATGGAGCCCAAATGAACATGTTTGAACCTAATAGAGCCCAAATGGACTTTTTAGGTCATATTGGACCTAACTGGGCCAATTTGTACTTCTTTGGTCCTAATGGAGCCCAAATGGACTTGTTTTACCCTAATAGAGCCCAAATGGACTTGTTTGATCCTAATAGAGCCCAAATGGACTTGTTAGGTCATAAAGGACCTAACTGGGCCAATTTGTACTTCTTTGGTCCTAATGGAGCCCAAATGGACTTGTTTGACCCTAATAGAGCCCAAATGGACTTGTTTGATCCTTATAGAACCCTAATGGACTTGTTTGATCCTAATAGAGCAAAAATGCACTTTTTAGGTCACATAGGACCAAACTGGGCAAATTTGTACTTCTTTGGTCCTATTGGAGCCCAAATGGACTTGTTTGATCCTAATAGAGCCCAAATGGACTTTTTAGGTCATATAGGACCTATCTGGGCCAATTTTTACTTCTTTGGTCCTGTTGGAGCCCAAATGGACTTGTTTGAACCTAATAGAGCCCAAATGGACTTGATTGATCCAAATAGAGCCCAAATGGACTTGTTAGGTCATATAGGACCTAACTGGGCCAATTTGTACTTCTTTGGTCCTATTGGAGCCCAAATAGACTTGTTTGATCCTAATAGAGCGAAAATGCACTTTTTAGGTCATATAGGACCAAACTGGGGAAATTTGTACTTCTTTGGTCCTATTGGAGCCCCAATGGATTTGTTTGATCCTAATAGAGCCCAAATGGACTTTTTAGGTCATATAGGACCTAATTGGGCCAATTTGTACTACTTTGGTCCTAATGGAGCCCAACTGGACTTGTTTGAACCTAATGGAGCCCAAACGGACTTTTTAGGTCATATAGGACTTAGCTGGGCCAATTTGTACTTCTTTGGTCCTATTGGAGCCCAAATGGACATGTTTGATCCTAATAGAGCCAAAATGCACTTTTTAGGTGATATTGGACCTAACTCGGCCAATTTATTCTTCTTTGGTCCTATTGGATCCCAAATGGACTTGTTTGACCCCAGTTAAGGCCAAAATGCACTTTTTAGGTCATATAGGACCTAACTGGGCCAATTTTTACTTCTTTGATACTATTGGAGCCCAAATGGACTTGTGTGATCCTAATAGAGCCCAAATGGGCTTTTTAGGTCATATAAGACCTTACTGGGCCAATTTGTACTTCTTTGGTCCTATTGGAGCCCAAATGGACTTGTTTGATACTAATAGAGCCCAAATGGACTTTTTAGGTCATATAGGACCTATCTGGGCCAATTTGTACTTATTTGGTCCTAATGGAGGCCAAATGTACTTGTTTGATCCTAATAGAGCCCCAATGGACTTGTTTGATCCTAATAGAGCGTTTATGGACTTGTTAGGTCATAAAGGACCTAACTGGGCCAATTTATACTTCTTTGGTCCTAATGGAGCCCAAATGCACTTGTTTGATCCTAATAGAGCCCAAATGCACTTTTTAGGTCATATAGGACCTATCTAGGCCAATTTGTACTTCTTTGGTCCTATTGGAGCCCAAATGGACTTGTTTGAACCTAATTGAGCCCAAATACACTATTTAGGTCAAATAGGACCTAAGTGGGCCAATTTGTACTTATTTGGTCCTAATGGAGGCCAAATGTACTTGTTTGATCCTAATAGAGCCCCAATGGGGTTTCTTGATCCTAATAGAGCCTATAAGGACTTGTTAGGGCATAAAGGACCTAACTGGTCCAATTTGTACTTCTTTGGTCCTAATGGAGCGAAAATGCGCTTGTTTGATCCTAATAGAGCCCAAATGGACTTGTTAGGTCATAAAGGACCTAACTGGGCCAATTTGTACTTGTTTGGTCCTATTGGAGCCCAAATGGACTTGTTTGATCCTAATAGGTCATAATGGACTTTTTAGGTCATATAGGACCTAACTGGGCCAATTTGTACTTCTTTGGTCCAAATGGAGTCCAAATGGGCTTGTTTGATCCTAATAGAGCCCAAATGGACTTGTGTGATCCTAATAGAGCCCATATGGACTTGTTATGTCATAAAGGATCTAACTGGGCCAATTTGTACATCATTGGTCCTATTGGAGCCCAAATGGACTTGTTTGATCCTAATAGAGCCCAAATGGACTTTTTAGGACATATAGGACCTAACTAGGTCAATTTGTACTTCTTTGGTTCTATTGGAGCCCAAATGGACCTAACTGGGCCAATTTGTACTTCTTTGGTCCTATTGGAGCCCAAATCGACTAGTTTGATCCTAATAGAGCCCAAATGGACTTTTTAGGTCATATAGGACCTAACTGGCCCAAATTGTACTTCTTTAGTCCTAATGGAGCCCAAATGGACTTGTTTGACCCTAATAGAGCCCAAATGGACTTGTTTGATCCTAATAGAGGCCAAATGGACTTTTTAGGTCATATAGGACCTAATTGGGCCAATTTGTACTTCTTTGGTCCTAATGGAGCCCAAATGGAACTGTTTGAACCTAATAGAGCCCCAATGGACTTTTTAGGTCATATAGGACCTAACAGGGCCAATTTGTACTTCTTTGGTCCTAACGGAGCCCAAATGGACTTGTTTGATCCTAATGGAGCCCAACTGGACATTTTATGTCATATAGGACCTAACTGGGCCAATTTGTACTTCTTTGGTCCTATTGGAGCCCAAATGGACTTGTTTGATCCTAATGGAGCCCAAATGGACTTTTTAGGTCATATAGGACCTAACTGGGCCAATTTGTACTTCTTTGGTCCTATTGGAGCTCAAATGGACTTGTTTGATCCTAATAGAGCCCAAATGGACTTTTTAGGTCATATAGGACCTATCTTGTCCAATTTGTACTTCTTTGGTCCTATTGGAGCCCAAATGGACTTGTTTGATCCTAATTGAGCCAAAATACACTTTTTAGGTTATATAGGACCTAAGTGGGCCAATTTGTACTTATTTGGTCCTAATGGAAGGCCAAATGTACTTGTTTGATCCTAATAGAGCCCCAATGGACTAGTTTGATCCTAATAGAGCCTATATGGACTTGTTAGGTCATAAAGGACCTAACTGGGCCAATTTGTACTTCTTTGGTCCTAATGGAGCCCAAATGCTCTTGTTTGATCCTAATAGAGCCCAAATGGACTTGTTAGTTCATAAAGGACCTAACTGGGCCAATTTGTACTTGTTTGGTCCTATTGGAGCCCAAATGGACTTGCTTGATCCTAATAGGTCATATAGGACCTAACTGGGCCAATTTGTACTTCTTTGGTCCAAATGGAGTCCAAATGGACTTGTTTGATCCTAATAGAGCCTAAATGGACTTGTGTGATCCTAATAGAGCCCATATGGACTTGTTAGGTCATAAAGGACCTAACTGGGCCAATTTGTACATCATTGGTCCTATTGGAGCCCAAATGGACTTGTTTGATCCTAATAGAGCCCAAATGGACTTTTTAGGAAATATAGGACCTAACTTGGCCAATTTGTACTTCTTTGTTTCTATTGGAGCCCAAATGGACCTATCTGGGCCAATTTGTACTTCTTTGGTCCTATTGGAGCCCACATGGACTAGTTTGATCCTAATAGAGCCCAAATGAACTTTTTAGGTCATATAGGACCTAACTGGCCCAATTTGTACATCTTTGGTCCTATTGGAGCCCAAATGGACTTGTTTGACCCTAATATAGCCCAAATGGACTTTTTAGGTCATATAGGACCTAACTGGGCCAATTTGTACTTCTTTGGTCCTATTGAAGCTCAAATGGACTTGTTTGATCCTAATAGTTCCCAAATGGACATTTTAGGTCATATAGGACCTAACTGAGCCAATTTGAAATTGTTTGGTCCTGTTGGAGCCCAAATGGACTTGTTTGATCCTAATAGGTCATATAGGACCTAACTGGGCCAATTTGTACTTCTTTGGTCCAAATGGACTTGTTTGATCCTAATAGAGCCTAAATGGACTTGTGTGATCCTAATAGAGCCCATATGGACTTGTTAGGTCATAAAGGACCAAACTGGGCCAATTTGTACATCATTGGTCCTATTGGAGCCCAAATGGACTTGTTTGATCCTAATAGATCCCAAATGGACATTTTAGGAAATATAGGACCTAACTAGGCCAATATGTACTTCTTTGTTTCTATTGGAGCCCTAATGGACCTATCTGGGCCAATTTGTACTTCTTTGGTCCTATTGGAGCCCAAATGGACTTGTTTGATCCTAATAGAGCCCAAATGGACTTTTTAGGTCATATAGGACCTATCTGGGCCAATTTATACTTCTTTGGTCCTATTGGAGCCCAATTGGACTTGTATGATCCTAACAGAGACAAAATGCACTTTTTAGGTCATATAGGACCTATCTGGGCCAATTTGTACTTCTTTGGTCCTATTGGAGCCCAAATGGACTTGTTTGATTCTAATAGAGCCCAAATGGACTTTTTAGGTCATATAGGACCTATCTGGGCCAATTTGTACTTCTTTGGTCCTATTGGAGCCCAAATGGACTTGTTTGATTCTAATAGAGCCCAAATGGACTTTTTAGGTCATATAGGACCTAACTGGGCCAATTTGTACTTCTTTGGTCCTATTGGAGCCCAAATGGACTTGTTTGATCCTAATAGAGCCCAAATGGACTTGTTTGATCCTAATAGAGCCCAAATGGACTTGTTAGGTCATAAAGGACCTAACTGTGCCAATTTGTACTTCTTTGGTCCTATTGGAGCCCAAATGGACTTGTTTGATCCTAATAGAGCCCAAAAGGACTTTTTAGGTCATATAGGACCTAACTAGGCCAATTTGTACTTCTTTGGTCCTATTGGAGCCCAAATGGACTTGTTTGATCCTAAATGGACTTGTTAGGTCATAAAGGACCTAACTGTGCCAATTTGTACTTCTTTGGTCCTATTGGAGCCCAAATGGACTTGTTTGATCCTAATAGAGCAAAAATGCACTTTTTAGGTCATATAATACCTAACTGGGCCAATTTGTACTTCTTTGGTCCTAATGGAGCCCAAATGGACTTGTTTGACCCTAATAGAGCCCAAATGGACTTGTTTGAACCTAATAGAGCCCAACTGGACATTTTAGGTCATATAGGACCTACCTGTGCCATTTTGTACTTCTTTGGTCCTATTGGAGCCCAAATGGACTTGTTTGATCCTAATAGAGCCAAAATGCACTTTTTAGGTCATATAGGACCTAACTGGGCCAATTTGTACTTCTTTGGTCCTAATGGAGCCCAAATGGACTTGTTTGATCCTAATAGAGCCCAAATGAACTTTTTAGGTCATATAGGACCTAACTGGGTCAATTTGTACTTCTTTGGTCCTATTGGAGTCCAAATGGACATGTTTGATCCTAATAGAGCCAAAATCCACTTTTTAGGTCATATAGGACCTAACTGGGTCAATTTGTACATCTTTGGTCCTATTGGAGCCCAAATGGACTTGTTTGATCCTAATGGAGCCCAAATGGACTTTTTAGGTCATATAGGACCTATCTAGGTCAATTTGTACTTCTTTGGTCCTATTGGAGCCCAAATGGACTTGTTTGATCCTAATAGAGCCCAAATGGACTTGTTTGATCCTAATAGAGCCCAAATGGACTTGTTAGGTCATAAAGGACCTAACTGTGCCAATTTGTACTTCTTTGTTCCTATTGGAGCCCAAATGGACTTGTTTGATCCTAATAGAGCCCAAAAGGACTTTTTAGGTCATATAGGACCTAACTAGGCCAATTTGTACTTCTTTGGTCCTATTGGAGCCCAAATGGACTTGTTTGATCCTAATAGAGCCCATATGGACTTGTTAGGTCATAAAGGACCTAACTGGGCCAATTTGTACTTCTTTGGTCCTATTGGAGCCCAAATGAACTTGTTTGACCCTAATAGAGCCCAAATGGACTTTTTAGGTCATATAGGACCTAACTGGGTCAATTTGTACTTCTTTGGTCCTATTGGAGCCCAAATGGACTTGTTTGACCCTAATAGAGCCCAAATGGACTTTTGAGGTCATACGGGACCTAACTGGGACAAATTGTACTTCTTTGGTCCTATTGGACCCCAAATGGACTTGTTTGATCGTAATAGAGCCAAAATGCACTTTTTAGGTCATATAGGACCTAACTGGGACAATTTCTACTTCTTTGGTCCGATTGGAGCCCAAATGGACTTGTTTGATCCTAATAGAGCCCAAATGGACTTTTTATGTCATATAGGACCTATCTGGGCCAAAATGGATTTGTTTGAACATAATAGAACCCAACTGGACATTTTAGGTCATATAGGACCTAACTGTGCCAATTTGTACTTCTTTGGTGCTATTGGAGCCCAAATGCACTTGTTTGATCCTAATAGAGCCCAAATGGACTTTTTAGGTCATATAGGACCTATCTGGGCCAATTTGTACTTCTTTGGTCCTATTGGAGCCCAAATGGACTTGTTTGATACTAATAGAGCCCAAATGGACTTTTTAGGTCATATAGGACCTATCTGGGCCAATTTGTACTTATTTGGTCCTAATGGAGGCCAAATGTACTTGTTTGATCCTAATAGAGCCCCAATGGACTTGTTTGATCCTAATAGAGCGTTTATGGACTTGTTCGGTCATAAAGGACCTAAGTGGGCCAATTTATACTTCTTTGGTCCTAATGGAGCCCAAATGCACTTGTTTGATCCTAATAGAGCCCAAATGCACTTTTTAGGTCATATAGGACCTATCTAGGCCAATTTGTACTTCTTTGGTCCTATTGGAGCCCAAATAGACTTGTTTGATCCTAATTGAGCCCAAATACACTATTTAGGTCAAATAGGACCTAAGTGGGCCAATTTGTACTTATTTGGTCCTAATGGAGGCCAAATGTACTTGTTTGATCCTAATAGAGCCCCAATGGGGTTGTTTGATCCTAATAGAGCCTATAAGGACTTGTTAGGTCATAAAGGACCTAACTGGGCCAATTTGTACTTCTTTGGTGCTAATGGAGCGAAAATGCACTTGTTTGATCCTAATAGAGCCCAAATGGACTTGTTAGGTCATAAAGGACCTAACTGGGCCAATTTGTACTTGTTTGGTCCTATTGGAGCCCAAATGGACTTGTTTGATCCTAATAGGTCATAATGGACTTTTTAGGTCATATAGGACCTAACTGGGCCAATTTGTACTTCTTTGGTCCAAATGGAGTCCAAATGGGCTTGTTTGATCCTAATAGAGCCCAAATGGACTTGTGTGATCCTAATAGAGCCCATATGGACTTGTTATGTCATAAAGGATCTAACTGGGCCAATTTGTACATCATTGGTCCTATTGGAGCCCAAATGGACTTGTTTGATCCTAATAGAGCCCAAATGGACTTTTTAGGACATATAGGACCTAACTAGGTCAATTTGTACTTCTTTGGTTCTATTGGAGCCCAAGTGGACCTAACTGGGCCAATTTGTAATTCTTTGGTCCTATTGGAGCCCAAATGGACTAGTTTGATCCTAATAGAGCCCAAATGGACTTTTTAGGTCATATAGGACCTAACTGGCCCAAATTGTACTTCTTTAGTCCTAATGGAGCCCAAATGGACTTGTTTGACCCTAATAGAGCCCAAATGGACTTGTTTGATCCTAATAGAGCCCAAATGGACTTTTTAGGTCATATAGGACCTAATTGGGCCAATTTGTACTTCTTTGGTCCTAATGGAGCCCAAATGGAACTATTTGAACCTAATAGAGCCCCAATGGACTTTTTAGGTCATATAGGACCTAACAGGGCCAATTTGTACTTCTTTGGTCCTAACGGAGCCCAAATGGACTTGTTTGATCCTAATGGAGCCCAACTGGACATTTTATGTCATATAGGACCTAATCTGGGCCAATTTGTACTTCTTTGGTCCTATTGGAGCCCAAATGGACTTGTTTGATCCTAATGGAGCCCAAATGGACTTTTTAGGTCATATAGGACCTAACTGGGCCAATTTGTACTTCTTTGGTCCTATTGGAGCTCAAATGGACTTGTTTGATCCTAATAGAGCCCAAATGGACTTTTTAGGTCATATAGGACCTATCTTGTCCAATTTGTACTTCTTTGGTCCTATTGGAGCCCAAATGGACTTGTTTGATCCTAATTGAGCCAAAATACACTTTTTAGGTTATATAGGACCTAAGTGGGCCAATTTGTACTTATTTGGTCCTAATGGAAGGCCAAATGTACTTGTTTGATCCTAATAGAGCCCCAATGGACTAGTTTGATCCTAATAGAGCCTATATGGACTTGTTAGGTCATAAAGGACCTAACTGGGCCAATTTGTACTTCTTTGGTCCTAATGGAGCCCAAATGCTCTTGTTTGATCCTAATAGAGCCCAAATGGACTTGTTAGTTCATAAAGGACCTAACTGGGCCAATTTGTACTTGTTTGGTCCTATTGGAGCCCAAATGGACTTGCTTGATCCTAATAGGTCATATAGGACCTAAATGGGCCAATTTGTACTTCTTTGGTCCAAATGGAGTCCAAATGGGCTTGTTTGATCCTAATAGAGCCCAAATGGACTTGTGTGATCCTAATAGAGCCCATATGGACTTGTTATGTCATAAAGGATCTAACTGGGCCAATTTGTACATCATTGGTCCTATTGGAGCCCAAATGGACTTGTTTGATCCTAATAGAGCCCAAATGGACTTTTTAGGACATATAGGACCTAACTAGGTCAATTTGTACTTCTTTGGTTCTATTGGAGCCCAAGTGGACCTAACTGGGCCAATTTGTAATTCTTTGGTCCTATTGGAGCCCAAATGGACTAGTTTGATCCTAATAGAGCCCAAATGGACTTTTTAGGTCATATAGGACCTAACTGGCCCAAATTGTACTTCTTTAGTCCTAATGGAGCCCAAATGGACTTGTTTGACCCTAATAGAGCCCAAATGGACTTGTTTGATCCTAATAGAGCCCAAATGGACTTTTTAGGTCATATAGGACCTAATTGGGCCAATTTGTACTTCTTTGGTCCTAATGGAGCCCAAATGGAACTATTTGAACCTAATAGAGCCCCAATGGACTTTTTAGGTCATATAGGACCTAACAGGGCCAATTTGTACTTCTTTGGTCCTAACGGAGCCCAAATGGACTTGTTTGATCCTAATGGAGCCCAACTGGACATTTTATGTCATATAGGACCTAACTGGGCCAATTTGTACTTCTTTGGTCCTATTGGAGCCCAAATGGACTTGTTTGATCCTAATGGAGCCCAAATGGACTTTTTAGGTCATATAGGACCTAACTGGGCCAATTTGTACTTCTTTGGTCCTATTGGAGCTCAAATGGACTTGTTTGATCCTAATAGAGCCCAAATGGACTTTTTAGGTCATATAGGACCTATCTTGTCCAATTTGTACTTCTTTGGTCCTATTGGAGCCCAAATGGACTTGTTTGATCCTAATTGAGCCAAAATACACTTTTTAGGTTATATAGGACCTAAGTGGGCCAATTTGTACTTATTTGGTCCTAATGGAAGGCCAAATGTACTTGTTTGATCCTAATAGAGCCCCAATGGACTAGTTTGATCCTAATAGAGCCTATATGGACTTGTTAGGTCATAAAGGACCTAACTGGGCCAATTTGTACTTCTTTGGTCCTAATGGAGCCCAAATGCTCTTGTTTGATCCTAATAGAGCCCAAATGGACTTGTTAGTTCATAAAGGACCTAACTGGGCCAATTTGTACTTGTTTGGTCCTATTGGAGCCCAAATGGACTTGCTTGATCCTAATAGGTCATATAGGACCTAAATGGGCCAATTTGTACTTCTTTGGTCCAAATGGAGTCCAAATGGACTTGTTTGATCCTAATAGAGCCCAAATGGACTTTTTAGGAAATATAGGACCTAACTTGGCCAATTTGTACTTCTTTGTTTCTATTGGAGCCCAAATGGACCTATCTGGGCCAATTTGTACTTCTTTGGTCCTATTGGAGCCCACATGGACTAGTTTGATCCTAATAGAGCCCAAATGAACTTTTTAGGTCATATAGGACCTATCTGGCCCAATTTGTACATCTTTGGTCCTATTGGAGCCCAAATGGACTTGTTTGACCCTAATATAGCCCAAATGGACTTTTTAGGTCATATAGGACCTAACTGGGCCAATTTGTACTTCTTTGGTCCTATTGGAGCTCAAATGGACTTGTTTGATCCTAATAGTGCCCAAATGGACATTTTAGGTCATATAGGACCTAACTGAGCCAATTTGTACTTCTTTGGTCCTATTGGAGCCCAAATGGACTTGTTTGAACCTAATAGAGCCCAAATGGACTTTTTAGGTCATATAGGACCTATCTGGGCCAAAATGGACTTGTTTGAACATAATAGAGCCCAACTGGACATTTTAGGTCATATAGGACCTAACTGTGCCAATTTGTACTTCTTTGGTCCTATTGGAGCCCAAATGGACCTAACTGGGCCAATTAGTACTTCTTTGGTCCTATTGGAGCCCAAATGGACTTGTTTGATCCTAATAGAGCCAAAAGGCACTTTTAAGGTCATATAGGACCTAACTGGGCTAATTTGTACTTCTTTGGTCCTAATGGAGCCCAAATGGACTTGTTTGATCCTAATAGTGCCCAAATGGACTTTTTAGGTCATATAGGACCTAACTGGGCAAATTTGTACTTCTTTGGTCCTATTGGGGACCAAATGGACTTGTTTGATCCTAATAGAGCCCAAATGGACTTTTTAGGTCATATAGGACCTATTTGGGTCAATTTGTACTACTTTGGTCCTATTGGAGCCCAAATGGACTTGTATGATCCTAATAGAGCCAAAATGCACTTTTTAGGTCATATAGGACCTAACTGGGCCAATTTGTACTTCTTTGGTCATAATGGAGCCCAAATGGACATGTTTGATCCTAAAAGAGCCCAAATGGACTTTTTAGGTCATATAGGACCTATTTGGGCCAATTGTACTTCTTTGGTCCTATTGGAGCCCAAATGGACTTGTTTGATCCTAATAGAGCCCAAATGGACTTTTTTGGTCATATAGGACCTATCTTGTCCAATTTATACTTCTTTGGTCCTATTGGAGCCCAAATGGACTTGTTTGATCCTAATTGAGCCGAAATACACTTTTTAGGTCATATAGGACCAAAGTGGGCCAATTTGTACTTATTTGGTTCTAATGGAGGCCAAATGTACTTGTTTGATCCTAATAGAGCCCCAATGGACTTGTTTGATCCTAATAGAGCCTATATGGACTTGTTAGGTCATAAAGGACCTAACTGGGCCAATTTGTACTTCTTTGGTCCTAATGGAGCCCAAATGCACTTGTTTGATCCTAATAGAGCCCAAATGGACTTGTTAGGTCATAAAGGACCTAACTGGGCCAATTTGTACTTGTTTGGTCCTGTTGGAGCCCAAATGGACTTGTTTGATCCTAATAGGTCATATAGGACCTAACTGGGCCAATTTGTACTTCTTTGGTCCAAATGGAGTCCAAATGGACTTGTTTGATCCTAATAGAGCCTAAATGGACTTGTGTGATCCTAATAGAGCCCATATGGACTTGTTAGGTCATAAAGGACCAAACTGGGCCAATTTGTACATCATTGGTCCTATTGGAGCCCAAATGGACTTGTTTGATCCTAATAGATCCCAAATGGACTTTTTAGGAAATATAGGACCTAACTAGGCCAATTTGTACTTCTTTGTTTCTATTGGAGCCCTAATGGACCTATCTGGGCCAATTTGTACTTCTTTGGTCCTATTGGAGCCCAAATGGACTTGTTTGATCCTAATAGAGCCCAAATGGACTTTTTAGGTCATATAGGACCTATCTGGGCCAATTTATACTTCTTTGGTCCTATTGGAGCCCTAATGGACTTGTATGATCCTAACAGAGCCAAAATGCACTTTTTAGGTCATATAGGACCTATCTGGGCCAATTTGTACTTCTTTGGTCCTATTGGAGCCCAAATGGACTTGTTTGATTCTAATAGAGCCCAAATGGACTTTTTAGGTCATATAGGACCTATCTGGGTCAATTTGTACTCCTTTGGTCCTATTGGAGCCCAAATCGACTTGTTTGATCCTAATAGAGCCAAAATGCACTTTTTAGGTCATATAGGACCTAACTGGGCCAATTTGTACTTCTTTTGTCCTATTGGAGCCCAAATGGACTTGTTTGATCCTAATAGAGCCCAAATGGACTTTTTAGGTCATATAGGACCTATCTGGGCCAAAATGGACTTGTTTGAACATAATAGAGCCCAACTGGACATTTTAGGTCATATAGGACCTAACTGTGCCAATTTGTACTTCTTTGGTCCTATTGGATCCCAAATGCACTTGTTTGATCCTAATAGAGCCCAAATGAACTTTTTTTTGTCATATAGGACCTATCTGGGCCAATTTGTACTTCTTTGGTCCTATTGGAGCCCAAATGGACTTGTTTGATCGTATTAGAGCCAAAATGCACTTTTTAGGTCATATAGGACCTAACTGGGCCAATTTGTACTTCTTTGGTCCTAATTGAGCCCAAATGTACTTGTTTGATCCTAATAGAACCCCAATGGACTTGTTTGACCCTTATAGAGCCAATATGGACTTGTTAGGTCATAAAGGACCTAACTGGGCCAATTTGTACTTCTTTGGTCCAAATGGAGCCCAAATGCACTTGTTTGATCCTAATAGAGCCCAAATGGACGTGTGTGATTCTAATAGAGCCCATATAGACTTGTTAGGTCATAAAGGACCTAACTGTGCCAATTTGTACACCATTGGTCCTATTGGAGCCCAAATGGACTTGTTTGATCCTAATAGAGCCCAAATGGACTTTTTAGGACATATAGGACCTAACTTGGCCAATTTGTACTTCTTTGGTCCTATTGGAGCCCAAATGGACCTAACTGGGCCAATTTGTACTTCTTTGGTCCTATTGGAGCCCAAATGGACTTGTTTGATCCTAATAGAGCCCAAATGGACTTTTTAGGTCATATAGGACCTAACTGGGCCAATTTGTACTTCTTTGGTCCTAATGGATCCCAAATGGACTTGTTTGACCCTAAATGGACTTGTTAGGTCATAAAGGACCTAACTGTGCCAATTTGTACTTCTTTGGTCCTATTGGAGCCCAAATGGACTTGTTTGATCCTAATAGAGCAAAAATGCACTTTTTAGGTCATATAATACCTAACTGGGCCAATTTGTACTTCTTTGGTCCTAATGGAGCCCAAATGGACTTGTTTGACCCTAATAGAGCCCAAATGGACTTGTTTGAACCTAATAGAGCCCAACTGGACATTTTAGGTCATATAGGACCTACCTGTGCCATTTTGTACTTCTTTGGTCCTATTGGAGCCCAAATGGACTTGTTTGATCCTAATAGAGCCAAAATGCACTTTTTAGGTCATATAGGACCTAACTGGGCCAATTTGTACTTCTTTGGTCCTAATGGAGCCCAAATGGACTTGTTTGATCCTAATAGAGCCCAAATGAACTTTTTAGGTCATATAGGACCTAACTGGGTCAATTTGTACTTCTTTGGTCCTATTGGAGTCCAAATGGACATGTTTGATCCTAATAGAGCCAAAATGCACTTTTTAGGTCATATAGGACCTAACTGGGTCAATTTGTACATCTTTGGTCCTATTGGAGCCCAAATGGACTTGTTTGATCCTAATGGAGCCCAAATGGACTTTTTAGGTCATATAGGACCTGTCTAGGTCAATTTGTACTTCTTTGGTCCTATTGGAGCCCAAATGGACTTGTTTGATCCTAATAGAGCCCAAATGGACTTGTTTGATCCTAATAGAGCCCAAATGGACTTGTTAGGTCATAAAGGACCTAACTGTGCCAATTTGTACTTCTTTGGTCCTATTGGAGCCCAAATGGACTTGTTTGATCCTAATAGAGCCCAAAGAAGTACAAATTGGCCCAGTTTGGTCCTATATGACCTAAAAAGTCCATTTGGGCTCTATTACGGTCAAACAGGTCCATTTTGGCTCCATTAGGACCAAAGATGTACAAATTGGCCCAATTAGGTCCTATATGACCTAACAAGTCCATTTGGGCTCCATTAGGATCAAACAAGTCCATTTGGGCTCTATTAGGATCAAACAAGTCCATTTGGGCTCCAATAGGACCAAAGAAGTACAAATTGGCCCAGTTAGGTCCTATATGACCTAAAATGTCCAGTTGGGCTCTACTAGGATCAAACAAGTCCATTTGGCCTCCAATAGGACCAACGAAGTATAAATTGACACAGTTAGGTCCTTTATGACCTAACAAGTCCATTTGGGCTCTATTAGAATCAAACAAGTCCATTTGGGCTCCAATAGGACCAAAGAAGTACAAATTGGCCCAGTTAGGTCCTATATGACCTAAAAAGTGCATTTTGGCTATATTAGGATCAAACAAGTCCATTTGGGCTCCAATAGGACCAAAGAAGTACAAATTGGCCAAATTAGGTCCTATATGACCTAAAAAGTCCATTTGGGCTCTATTAGGATCAAACAAGTCCATTTGGGCTCCAATAGGACCGAAGAAGTTCAAATTGACACAGTTAGGTCCTTTATGACCTAACAAGTCCATTTGGGCTCTATTAGGATCAAACAAGTCCATTTGGGCTCTATTAGGGTCAAACAAGTCCATTTGGGCTCCATTACGACCAAAGAAGTACAAATTGGCCCAGTTAGGTCCTATATGACCTAAAAAGTCCATTTGGGCTCTATTAGGATCAAACAAGTCCATTTGGGCTCCAATAGGACAAAAGAAGTACAAATTGGCCCAGTTAGGCCCTATATGACCTAAAAAGTGCATTTTGACTCTATTAGGATCAAACAAGTCGATTTGGGCTCCAATAGGACCAAAGAAGTACAAAATGACCCAGATAGGTCCTATATAACCTAAAGAGTCCATTTGGTCTCTATTAGGATCAAACAAGTCCATTTGGCCTTTATTAGGGTCAAACAAGTCCATTTGGGCTCCATTAGGACCAAAGAAGTACAAATTGTCCCAGTTAGTTACTTTATGACCAAAAAAGTCCATTTGGGCTCTATTAGGATCAAACACGTCCATTTGGGATCCAATAGGACCAAAGAAGTACAAATTGGCCCAGTTTGGTCCTATATGACCTAAAAAGTCCATTTGGGCTCTATTAGGATCAAACAGGTCCATTTGGGCTCCATTAGGACCAAAAAAGTACAAATTGGCCCAATTAGGTCCTTTATGACCTAACAAGTCCATTTGGGCTCTATTAGGTTCAAACAAGTCCATTTGGGCTCTATTACGGTCAAACAAGTCCATTTGGGCTCCATTAGGACCAAAGAAGTACAAATTGGCCCAATTAGGTCCTATATGACCTAAAAAGTCCATTTGGGCTCTATTAAGATCAAACAAGTCCATTTGGGCTCTATTACGGTCAAACAAGTCCATTTGGGATCCAATAGGACCAAAGATGTACAAATTGGCCCAGTTAGGTCCTATATGACCTAACACGTCCATTTGGGCTCTATTAGGATCAAACAAGTCCATTTGGGCTCTATTAGGATCAAACAAGTCCATTTGGGCTCCAATAGGACCAAAGAAGTACAAATTGGCACAGTTCGGTCCTTTATGACCTAACAAGTCCATTTGGGCTCTATTAGGATCAAACAAGTCCATTTGGGCTCTATTAGGGTCAAACAAGTCCATTTGGGCTCCATTAAGACCAAAGAAGTACAAATTGGCAAACAAGTCCAGTTGGGCTCTATTAGGGTCAAACAAGTCCATTTGGGCTACATTAGGACCAAAGAAGTACAAATTGACCCAGTTAGGTCCTATATGACCTAAATAGTCCATTTGGGCTCTATAACGGTCAAACAAGTCCATTTGGGCTCCAATAGGACCAAAGATGTACAAATTGACCCAGTTAGGTCCTATATGACCTAACACGTCCATTTGGGCTCTATTAGGATCAAACAACTCCATTTGGGCTCTATTAGGATCAAACAAGTCCATTTGGGCTCCAATAGGACCAAAGAAGTATAAATTGGCACAGTTAGGTCCTTTATGACCTAACAAGTCCATTTGGGCTCTATTAGGATAAAACAAGTCCATTTGGGCTCTATTAGGGTCAAACAAGTCCATTTGGGATCCATTAGGACCAGAGAAGTACAAATTGGCCCAGTTAGGTCCTATATGACCTAAAAAGTCCATTTGGGCTCTATTAGGATCAAACAAGTCCATTTGGGCTCCAATAGGACAAAAGAAGTACAAATTGGCCCAGTTAGGTCCTATATGACCTAAAAAGTGCATTTTGGCTCTATTAGGATCAAACAAGTCGATTTGGGCTCCAATAGGACCAAAGGAGTACAAATTGACCCAGATAGGTCCTATATGACCTAAAAAGTCCATTTGGTCTCTATTAGGATCAAACAAGTCCATTTGGCCTCTATTAGGGTCAAACAAGTCCATTTGGGCTCCATTTGGACCAAAGAAGTACAAATTGGCCCAGTTAGGTCCTTTATGACCAAAAAAGTCCATTTGGGCTCTATTAGGATCAAACAAGTCCATTTGGGATCCAATAGGACCAAAGAAGTACAAATTGGCCCAGTTAGGTCCTATATGAGCTAAAAAGTCCATTTGCGCTCTATTAGGATCAAACAGGTCCATTTGGGCTCCATTAGGACCAAAGAAGTACAAATTGGCCCAGTTAGGTCCTTTATGACCTAACACGTCCATTTGGGCTCTATTAGGATCAAACAAGTCCATTTGGGCTGTATTACGGTCAAACAAGCCCATTTGGGCTCCATTAGGACCAAAGAAGTACAAATTGGCCCAATTAGGTCCTATATGACTTAAAAAGTCCATTTGGGCTCTATTAAGATCAAACAAGTCCATTTGGGCTCTATTACGGTCAAACAAGTCCATTTGGGCTCCAATATGACCAAAGATGTATAAATTGGCCCAGTTAGGTCCTATATGACCTAACAAGTCCATTTGGGCCCTATTAGGATCAAACAAGTCCATTTGGGCCCTATTAGGATCAAACAAGTCCATTTGGGCTCCAATAGGACCAAAGAAGTACAAATTGACCCAGTTAGGTCCTATATGACCTAAAATGTCCAATTGGGCTGTACTAGGATCAAACAAGTCCATTTGGCCTCCTGTAGGACCAAAGAAGTACAAATTGACACAGTTAGGTCCTTTATGACCTAACAAGTCCATTTGGGCTCTATTAGTATCAAGCAAGTCCATTTGGGCTCCAATAGCACCATAGAAGTACAATTCGGCACAGTTAGGTCCTATATGACCTAAAAAGTGCATTTTGGCTATATTAGGATCAAACAAGTCCATTTGGGCTCCAATAGGACCAAAGAAGTACAAATTGGCCCAATTAGGTCCTATATGACCTAAAAAGTCCATTTGGGCTCTATTAGGATCAAACAAGTCCATTTGGGCTCCTATAGGACCATAGAAGTACAAATTGGCACAGTTAGGTCCTTTATGACCTAACAAGTCCATTTGGGCTCTATTAGCATCAAACAAGTCCATTTGGGCTCTGTTAGGGTCAAACAAGCCCATTTGGGCTCCATTAGGACCAAAGAAGTACAAATTGACCCAGTTAGGTCCTATATGACCTAAAAAAACCATTTGGGCTCTATTAGGATCAAACAAGTCCATTTGGGCTCCAATAGGACAAAAGAAGTACAAATTGATCCAATTAGGTCCTATATGACCCAAAAAGTGCATTTTGGCTCTATTAGGATCAAACAAGTCCATTTGGGCTCCAATAGGACCAAACAAGTACAAATTGGCCCAGATAGGTCCTATATGACCTAAAAAGTCCATTTGGTCTCTATTAGGATCAAACAAGTCCATTTGGCCTATATTAGGGTCAAACAAGTCCATTTGGGCTCCATTAGGACCAAAGAAGTACAAAATGGCCCAGTTAGGTCCTTTATGACCAAAAAAGTCCATTTGGGCTCTATTAGGATCAAACACGTCCATTTGGGATCCAATTGGACCAAAGAAGTACAAATTGGCCCAGTTTGGTCCTATATGACCTAAAAAGTCCATTTGGGCTCTATTAGCATCAAACAGGTCCATTTTGGCTCCATTAGGACCAAAGAAGTACAAATTGACCCAATTAGGTCCTTTACGGCCTAACAAGTCCATTTGGGCTCTATTAGGTTCAAACAAGTCCATTTGGGCTCTATTACGGTCAAACAAGTCCATTTGGGCTCCATTAGGACCAAAGAAGTACAAATTGGCCCAATTAGGCCCTATATGACCTAACAAGTCCATTTGTGCTCTATTAGGATCAAACAAGTCCATTTGGGCTCTATTAGGATCAAACAAGTCCATTTGGGCTCCAATAGGACCAAAGAAGTACAAATTGGCCCAGTTAGGTCCTATATGACCTAAAATGTCCAGTTGGGCTCTACTAGGATCAAACAAGTCCATTTGGCCTCCAATAGGACCAACGAAGTACAAATTGACACAGTTAGGTCCTTTATGACCTAACAAGTCCATTTGGGCTCTATTAGAATCAAACAAGTCCATTTGGGCTCCAATAGGACCAAAGAAGTACAAATTGGCCCAGTTAGGTCCTATATGACCTAAAAATTGCATTTTGGCTATATTAGGATCAAACAAGTCCATTTGGGCTCCAATAGGACCAAAGAAGTACAAATTGGCCAAATTAGGTCCTATATGACCTAAAAAGTCCATTTGGGCTCTATTAGGATCAAACAAGTCCATTTGGGCTCCAATAGGACCGAAGAAGTTCAAATTGACACAGTTAGGTCCTTTATGAGCTAACAAGTCCATTTGGGCTCTATTAGGATCAAACAAGTCCATTTGGGCTCTATTAGGGTCAAACAAGTCCATTTGGGCTCCATTACGACCAAAGAAGTACAAATTGGCCCAGTTAGGTCTTATATGACCTAAAAAGTCCATTTGGGCTCTATTAGGATCAAACAAGTCCATTTGGGCTCCAATAGGACAAAAGAAGTACAAATTGGCCCAGTTAGGTCCTATATGACCTAAAAAGTGCATTTTGACTCTATTAGGATCAAACAAGTCGATTTGGGCTCCAATAGGACCAAAGAAGTACAAATTGACCCAGATAGGTCCTATATGACCTAAAAAGTCCATTTGGTCTCTATTAGGATCAAACAAGTCCATTTGGCCTTTATTAGGGTCAAACAAGTCCATTTGGGCTCCATTAGGACCAAAGAAGTACAAATTGTCCCAGTTAGGTCCTTTATGACCAAAAAAGTCCATTTGGGCTCTATTAGGATCAAACACGTCCATTTGGGCTCCATTAGGACCAAAGAAGTACAAATTGGCCCAATTAGGTCCTTTATGACCTAACAAGTCCATTTGGGCTCTATTAGGTTCAAACAAGTCCATTTGGGCTCTATTACGGTCAAACAAGTCCATTTGGGCTCCATTAGGACCAAAGAAGTACAAATTGGCCCAATTAGGTCCTATATGACCTAAAACGTCCATTTGGGCTCTATTAAGATCAAACAAGTCCATTTGGGCTCTATTACGGTCAAACAAGTTCATTTGGGATCCAATAGGACCAAAGATGTACAAATTGGCCCAGTTAGGCCCTATATGACTTAACACGTCCATTTGGGCTCTATTAGGATCAAACAAGTCCATTTGGGCTCTATTAGGATCAAACAAGTCCATTTGGGCTCCAATAGGACCAAAGAAGTACAAATTGGCACAGTTAGGTCCTTTATGACCTAACAAGTCCATTTGGGCTCTATTAGGATCAAACAAGTCCATTTGGGCTCTATTAGGGTCAAACAAGTCCATTTGGGCTCCATTAGGACCAAGGAAGTACAAATTGGCCCAGTTAGGTCCTATATGACCTAAAAAGTCCATTTGGGCTCTATTAGGATCAAACAAGTCCATTTGGGCTCCAATAGGACAAAAGAAGTACAAATTGGCCCAGTTAGGTCCTATATGACCTAAAAAGTGCATTTTGGCTCTATTAGGATCAAACAAGTCCATTTGGGCTCCAATAGGACCAAAGAAGTACAAATTGGCCCAGTTAGGTCCTATATGACCTAAAAAGTCCATTTGGGCTCTATTAGGATCAAACAGGTCCATGTGGGCTCCATTAGGGCCAAAGAAGTACAAATTGGCCCAGTTAGGTCCTTTATGACCTAACAAGTCCATTTGGGCTCTATTAGGATCAAACAAGTCGATTTGGGCTCTATTACGGTCAAACAAGTCCATTTGGGCTCCATTAGGGCCAAAGAAGTACAAATTGGCCCAATTAGGTCCTATATGACCTAAAAAGTCCATTTGGGCTCTATTAAGATCAAACAAGTCCATTTGGGCTCTATTACGGTCAAACAAGTCCATTTCGGCTCCAATAGGACCAAAGATGTACAAATTGGCCCAGTTAGGTCCTATATAACCTAACAAGTCCATTTGGGATCTATTAGGATCAAACAAGTCTATTTGGGCTCTATTAGGATCAAGCAAGTCCATTTGGGCTCCAATACGACCAAAAAAGTACAAATTGGCCCAGTTAGGTCCTATATGACCTAACAAGTCCATTAGGGCTCTATTAGGATCAAACAAGTCCATTTGGGCTCTATTAGGATCAAACAAGTCCATTTAGGCTCCAATAGGACCAAAGAAGTACAAATTGGCCCAGTTAGGTCCTATATGACCTAAAATGTCCATTTGGGCTCTATTAAGATCAAACAAGTCCATTTGGGCTCTATTAGGATCAAACAAGTCCATTTGGGCTCCAATAGGACCAAAGATGTACAAATTGGCCCAGTTAGGTCCTATATGACTTAACAAGTCCATTTGGGCTCTATTAGGATCAAACAAGTCCATTTGGGCTCTATTAGGATCAAACAAGTCCATTTGGGCTCCAATAGGACCGAAGAATTTCAAATTGACACAGTTAGGTCCTTTATGACCTAACATGTCCATTTGGGCTCTATTAGGATCAAACAAGTCCATTTGGGCTCTATTTGGGTCAAACAAGTCCATTTGGGCTCCATTAGGACCAAAGAAGTACAAATTGGCTCAGTTAGGTCCTATATGACCTAAAAAGTCCATTTGGGCTCTATTAGGATCAAACAAGTCCATTTGGGCTCCAATAGGACAAAAGAAGTACAAATTGGCCTAGTTAGGTCCTATATGACCTAAAAAGTTCATTTTGGCTCTATTATGATCAAACAAGTCCATTTGGGCTCCAATAGGACCAAAGAAGTACAAATTGACCCAGATAGGTCCTATATGACCTAAAAAGTCCATTTGGTCTATATTAGGATCAAACAAGTCCATTTAGCCTCTATTAGGGTCAAACAAGTCCATTTGGGCTCCATTAGGACCAAAGAAGTACAAATTGGCCCAGTTCGGTCCTTTATGACCAAAAAAGTCCATTTGGGCTCTATTAGGATCAAACAGGTCCATTTGGGATACAATAGGACCAAAGAAGTACAAATTGGCCCAGTTAGGTCCTATATGATCTAAAAAGTCCATTTGGGCTCTATTAGGATCAAACAGGTCCATTTGGGCTCCATTAGGACCAAAGAAGTACAAATTGACCCAGTTAGGTCCTTTATGACCTAACAAGTCCATTTGGGCTCTATTAGGATCAAACAAGTCCATTTGGGCTCTATTACGGTCAAACAAGTCCATTTGGGTTCCATTAGAACCAAAGAAGTACAAATTGGCCCAATTAGGTCCTATATGACCTAAAAAGTCCATTTGGGCTCTATTAAGATCAAACAAGTCCATTTGGGCTCAATTACGGTCAAACAAGTCCATTTGGGCTCCAATAGGACCAAAGATGTACAAATTGGCCTAGTTAGGTCCTATATGACCTAACAAGTCCATTTGGGCTCTATTACGATCAAACAAGTCCATTTGGGCTCCAATACGACCAAAAAAGTACAAATTGGCCTAGTTAGGTCCTATATGATCTAACAAGTCCATTTGGGCTCTATTAGGATCAAACAAGTCCATTTGGGCTCTAATAGGATCAAACAAGTCCATTTGGGCTCTAATAGGACCAAAGAAGTACAAATTGGCCCAGTTAGGTCCTATATGACCTAAAATGTCCAGTTGGGCTCTACTAGGATCAAACAAGTCCATTTGGCCTCCAATAGGACCAAAGAAGTACAAATTGACACAGTTAGGACATTTATGACCTAACAAGTCCATTTGGGCTCTATTAGGATCAAACAAGTCCATTTGGGCTCCAATAGGACCAAAGAAGTAACAATTGGCCCAGTTAGGTCCTATATGACCTAAAAAGTGCATTTTGGCTATATTAGGATCAAACAAGTCCATTTGGGCTCTATTAGGGTCAAACAAGTACAAATTGGCCCAGTTAGGTCCTGTATGACCTAAAAAGTGCTTTTGGCTCTATTAGGATCAATCAAGGGCATTTGGGCTCCATTCCGACCAAAGAAGTACAAATTGGCATAGTTAGGTCCTTTATGACCTAACAAGTCCATATGGGCTCTATTAGGAACACACAAGTCCATTTGGGCTCTATTAAGACCAAAGAAGTACAAATTGGTCCAGTTAGGTACTATATGACCTAAAAAGTCCATTTGGGCACTATTAGAATCACACAAGTCAATTTGGGCTCTATTAGGACCAAAGAAGTACAAATTGGCCCAGCTAGGTCCTATATGACCTAAAAAGTCCATTTTGGCTCTATTAGGATCAAACAAGTCCACTTGGGCTCCATTAGGACCAAAGAAGTACAGATTCCCCCAATTAGGTCCTATATGACCTAAAAAGTTCATTTGGGCTCTATTAGGATCAAACAAGTCCATTTGAGCTCCAATAGGACCAAAGAATACAAATTGGCACAGTTAGGTCCTTTATGACCTAACAAGTCCATTTGGGCTCTATTAGGATCAAACATGTCCAGTTGGGCTCTATTAGGATCAAACAAGGCCATTTGGGCTCCATTAGGACCAAAGAAGTAAAAATTGGCCCAGTTAGATCCTTTATGACCTAACAAGTCCATTTGGGCTCTATTAGGATCAAACAAGTCCATTTGGGCTCTATTAGGGTCAAACAAGTACAAATTGGCCCTGTTAGGTCCTATATGACCTAAAAAGTCCATTTGGGCTCTACTAGGATCAAACAAGTACAAATTGGCCCAGTTAGATCCTTTATGACCTAACAAGACCATTTGGGCTCTATTAGGATCAAACAAGTCCATTTGTGCTCTATTAGGGTCAAACAAGTACAAATTGGCCCAGTTAGGTCCTATATGACCTAAAAAGTGCTTTTGGCTCTATTAGGATCAATAAAGTGCATTTGGGATCCATTCGGACCAAAGAAGTTCAAATTGGCATAGTTAGGTCCTTTATGACCTAACAAGTCCATATGGGCTCTATTAGGAACACACAAGTCCATTTGGGCTCTATTAGGACCAAAAAAGTACAAATTGGTCCACTTAGGTCCTATATGACCTAAAAAGTCCATTTGGGCTCTATTAGAATCACACAAGTCTATTTGGGCGCCAATAGGACCAAAGAAGTACAAATTGGCCCAGTTAGGTCCTATATGACCTAAAAAGTGCATTTTGGCCTTAATTGGGCTCAAACAAGTCCATTTGGGCTCCAATAGGACCAGAGAAGTACAAATTGTCCCAGTTAGGTCCTATATGACCTAAAAAGTGTATTTTGGATCTATTAGGATCAAACAAGTCCATTTGGGCTCCAATAGGACCAAAGAAGTACAAATTGGCCCAGTTAGGTCCTATATGACCAAACAAGTCCATTTGGGCTCTATTAGGGTCAAACAAGTCCATTTGGGCTCCATTAGGACCAAAGAAGTACAAATTGGCCTAGTTAGGTCCTATATGACCTAAAATGTCCAGTTGGACTCTATTAGGATCAAACAAGTCCATTTGGACTCCAATAGGACCGAAGAAGTACAAATTAGCCCAGTTAGGTCATATATGACCTAAAATGTCCATTTGGGCTCTATTAGGATCAAACAAGTCCATTTGGGCTATATTAGGATCAAACAAGTCCATTCGGGCTCCAATAGGACCAAAGATGTACAAATTGGCCCAGTTAGCACTATATGACCTAACACGTCCATTTGGGCTCTATTAGGATCAAACAAGTCCATTTGGGCTCTATTAGGATCAAACAAGTCCATTTGGGCTCCAATAGGACCAAAGAAGTACAAATTGGCACAGTTAGGTCCTTTATGACCTAACAAGTCCATTTGGGCTCTATTAGGATCAAACAAGTCCATTTGGGCTCTATTAGGGTCAAACAAGTCCATTTGGGCTCCATTAGGACCAAGGAAGTACAAATTGGCCCAGTTAGGTCCTATATGACCTAAAAAGTCCATTTGGGCTCTATTAGGATCAAACAAGTCCATTTGGGCTCCAATAGGACAAAAGAAGTATAAATTGGCCCAGTTAGGTCCTATATGACCTAAAAAGTGCATTTTGGCTCTATTAGGATCAAACAAGTCCATTTGGGCTCCAATAGGACCAAAGAAGTACAAATTGGCCCAGTTAGGTCCTATATGACCTAAAAAGTCCATTTGGGCTCTATTAGGATCAAACAGGTCCATTTGGGCTCCATTAGGACCAAAGAAGTACAAATTGGCCCAGTTAGGTCCTTTATGACCTAACAAGTCCATTTGGGCTCTATTAGGATCAAACAAGTCCATTTGGGCTCTATTACGGTCAAACAAGTCCATTTGGGCTCTATTAGGGCCAAAGAAGTACAAATTGGCCCAATTAGGTCCTACATGACCTAAAAAGTCCATTTGGGCTCCATTAGGACCAAAGAAGTACAAATTGGCCCAGTTAGGTCCTTTATGACCTAACAAGTCCATTTGGGCTCTATTAGGATCAAACAAGTCCATTTGGGCTCTATTACGGTCAAACAAGTCCATTTGGGCTCTATTAGGGTCAAACAAGTCCATTTCGGCTCCAATAGGACCAAAGATGTACAAATTGGCCCAGTTAGGTCCTATATAACCTAACAAGTCCATTTGGGATCTATTAGGATCAAACAAGTCTATTTGGGCTCTATTAGGATCAAGCAAGTCCATTTGGGCTCCAATACGACCAAAAAAGTACAAATTGGCCCAGTTAGGTCCTATATGACCTAACAAGACCATTTGGGCTCTATTAGGATCAAACAAGTCCATTTGGGCTCTATTAGGATCAAACAAGTCCATTTAGGCTCCAGTAGGACCAAAGAAGTACAAATTGGCCCAGTTAGGTCCTATATGACCTAAAATGTCCAATTGGGCTCTATTAAGATCAAACAAGTCCATTTGGGCTCTATTAGGATCAAACAAGTCCATTTGGGCTCCAATAGGACCAAAGATGTACAAATTGGCCCAGTTAGGTCCTATATGACCTAACACGTCCATTTGGGCTCTATTAGGATCAAACAAGTCCATTTGGGCTCTATTAGGATCAAACAAGTCCATTTGGGCTCCAATAGGACCGAAGAAGTTCAAATTGACACAGTTAGGTCCTTTATGACCTAACAAGTCCATTTGGGCTCTATTAGGATCAAACAAGTCCATTTGGGCTCTATTTGGGTCAAACAAGTCCATTTGGGCTCCATTAGGACCAAAGAAGTACAAATTGGCCCAGTTAGGTCCTATATGACCTAAAAAGTCCATTTGGGCTCTATTAGGATCAAACAAGTCCATTTGGGCTCCAATAGGACAAGAGAAGTACAAATTGGCCTAGTTAGGTCCTATATGACCTAAAAAGTGCATTTTGGCTCTATTAGGATCAAACAAGTCCATTTGGGCTCCAATAGGACCAAAGAAGTACAAATTGACCCAGATAGGTCCTATATGACCTAAAAAGTCCATTTGGTCTATATTAGGATCAAACAAGTCCATTTAGCCTCTATTAGGGTCAAACAATTCCATTTGGGCTCCATTAGGACCAAAGAAGTACAAATTGGCCCAGTTCGGTCCTTTATGACCAAAAAAGTCCATTTGGGCTCTATTAGGATCAAACAAGTCCATTTGGGATACAATAGGACCAAAGAAGTACAAATTGGCCCAGTTAGGTCCTACATGATCTAAAAAGTCCATTTGGGCTCTATTAGGATCAAACAGGTCCATTTGGGCTCCATTAGGACCAAAGAAGTACAAATTGACCCAGTTAGGTCCTTTATGACCTAACAAGTCCATTTGGGCTCTATTAGGATCAAACAAGTCCATTTGGGCTCTATTACGGTCAAACAAGTCCATTTGGGTTCCATTAGAACCAAAGAAGTACAAATTGGCCCAATTAGGTCCTATATGACCTAAAAAGTCCATTTGGGCTCTATTAAGATCAAACAAGTCCATTTGGGCTCTATTACGGTCAAACAAGTCCATTTGGGCTCCAATAGGACCAAAGATGTACAAATTGGCCTAGTTAGGTCCTATATGACCTAACAAGTCCATTTGGGCTCTATTAGGATCAAACAAGTCCATTTGGGCTCCAATACGACCAAAAAAGTACAAATTGGCCCAGTTAGGTCCTATATGATCTAACAAGTCCATTTGGGCTCTATTAGGATCAAACAAGTCCATTTGGGCTCTAATAGGATCAAACAAGTCCATTTGGGCTCTAATAGGACCAAAGAAGTACAAATTGGCCCAGTTAGGTCCTATATGACCTAAAATGTCCAGTTGGGCTCTACTAGGATCAAACAAGTCCATTTGGCCTCCAATAGGACCAAAGAAGTACAAATTGACACAGTTAGGACATTTATGACCTAACAAGTCCATTTGGGCTCTATTAGGATCAAACAAGTCCATTTGGGCTCCAATAGGACCAAAGAAGTAACAATTGGCCCAGTTAGGTCCTATATGACCTAAAAAGTGCATTTTGGCTATATTAGGATCAAACAAGTCCATTTGGGCTCTATTAGGGTCAAACAAGTACAAATTGGCCCAGTTAGGTCCTGTATGACCTAAAAAGTGCTTTTGGCTCTATTAGGATCAATCAAGTGCATTTGGGCTCCATTCCGACCAAAGAAGTACAAATTGGACTCTATTAGGAACACACAAGTCCATTTGGGCTCTATTAAGACCAAAGAAGTACAAATTGGTCCAGTTAGGTACTATATGACCTAAAAAGTCCATTTGGGCACTATTAGAATCACACAAGTCCATTTGGGCTCTATTAGGACCAAAGAAGTACAAATTGGCCCAGCTAGGTCCTATATGACCTAAAAAGTCCATTTTGGCTCTATTAGGATCAAACAAGTCCATTTGGGCTCCATTAGGACCAAAGAAGTACAAATTCCCCCAATTAGGTCCTATATGACCTAAAAAGTCCATTTGGGCTCTATTAGGATCAAACAAGTCCATTTGAGCTCCAATAGGACCAAAGAATACAAATTGGCACAGTTAGGTCCTTTATGATCTAACAAGTCCATTTGGGCTCTATTAGGATCAAACATGTCCAGTTGGGCTCTATTAGGATCAAACAAGGCCATTTGGGCTCCATTAGGACCAAAGAAGTAAAAATTGGCCCAGTTAGATCCTTTATGACCTAACAAGTCCATTTGGGCTCTATTAGGATCAAACAAGTCCATTTGGGCTCTATTAGGGTCAAACAAGTATAAATTGGCCCAATTAGGTCCTATATGACCTAAAAAGTCCATTTGGGCTCTACTAGGATCAAACAAGTACAAATTGGCCCAGTTAGATCCTTTATGACCTAACAAGACCATTTGGGCTCTATTAGGATCAAACAAGTCCATTTGGGCTCTATTAGGGTCAAACAAGTACAAATTGGCCCAAGTTAGGTCCTATATGACCTAAAAAGTGCTTTTGGCTCTATTAGGATCAATAAAGTGCATTTGGGATCCATTCGGACCAAAGAAGTTCAAATTGGCATAGTTAGGTCCTTTATGACCTAACAAGTCCATATGGGCTCTATTAGGAACACACAAGTCCATTTGGGCTCTATTAGGACCAAAAAAGTACAAATTGGTCCACTTAGGTCCTATATGACCTAAAAAGTCCATTTGGGCTCTATTAGAATCACACAAGTCTATTTGGGCGCCAATATGACCAAAGAAGTACAAATTGGCCCAGTTAGGTCCTATATGACCTAAAAAGTGCATTTTGGCCTTAATTGGGCTCAAACAAGTCCATTTGGGCTCCAATAGGACCAGAGAAGTACAAATTGTCCCAGTTAGGTCCTATATGACCTAAAAAGTGTATTTTGGATCTATTAGGATCAAACAAGTCCATTTGGGCTCCAATAGGACCAAATAAGTACAAATTGGCCCAGTTAGGTCCTATATGACCAAACAAGTCCATTTGGGCTCTATTAGGGTCAAACAAGTCCATTTGGGCTCCATTAGGACCAAAGAAGTACAAATTGGCCTAGTTAGGTCCTATATGACCTAAAATGTCCAGTTGGACTCTATTAGGATCAAACAAGTCCATTTGGGCTCCAATAGGACCGAAGAAGTACAAATTAGCCCAGTTAGGTCATATATGACCTAAAATGTCCATTTGGGCTCTATTAGGATCAAACAAGTCCATTTGGGCTATATTAGGGTCAAACAAGTTCATTTGGGCTCCATTAGGACCAAAGAAGTCCAAATTGGCCCAGTTAGGTCCTTTATGACCTAACAAGTCCATTTGGGCTCTATTAGGATCAAACAAGTCCATTTGGGATCTATTAAGGTCAAACAAGTCCATTTGGGCCCCAATAGGACCAAAGAAGTACAAATTGGCCCAGTTAGGTCTTATATGACCTACAAAGTCCATTTGGGCTCTATTAGGATCAAACAAGTCCATTTGGGCTATATTAGGGTCAAACAAGTTCATTTGGGCTCCATTAGGACCAAAGAAGTCCAAATTGACCCAGTTTGCTCCTTTATGACCTAACAAGTCCATATGGGCTCTATTAGGATCAAACAAGTCCATTTGGAATCTATTAAGGTCAAACAAGTCCATTTGGGCTCCATTTGGACCAAAGAAGTACAAATTGGCCTAGTTAGGTCCTATATGACCTAAAAAGTCCATTTGGGCTCTATTAGGATCAAACAAGTCCATTTGGGCTCCAATAGGACCAAAGAAGTACAAATTGGCCCAGTTAGGTCCTATATGACCTAAAATGGCCAGTTGGGCTCTATTAGGATCAAACAAGTCCATTTGGGCTCCAACAGGACCAAAGAAGTACAAATTGGCCCAGTTAGGTCCTATATGACAAATAGTACATTTTGGCTCTATTAGGATCAAACAAGTCCATTTGGGCTCCAATAGGACCAAAGATGTACAAATTGGCCCAGTTAGGTCCTATATGACCTAAAAAGTCCATTTGGCTCTATTAGGGTCAAACAAGTCCATTTGGGCTCCATTAGGACCAAAGAAGTACAAATTGGCCCAGTTAGGTCCTATATGACCTAAAAAGTTCATTTGGGCTCTATTAGGATCGAACAAGTCCATTTGGGCTCCAATAGGACCAAAGAAGTACAAATTGGCCCAGTTAGGTCCTATATGACCAAACAAGTCCATTTGGGCTCTATTAGGGTCAAACAAGTCCATTTGGGCTCCATTAGGACCAAAGAAGTACAAATTGGCCCAGTTAGGTCCTATATGACCTAAAATGTCCAGTTGGACTCTATTAGGATCAAACAAGTCCATTTGGGCTCCAATAGGACCAAAGAAGTACAAATTGGCCCAGTTAGGTCCTATATGACCTAAAAAGTCCATTTGGGCTCTATTAGGATCAAACAGGTTCATTTGGGCTCCAATAGGACCTAAGTAGTACAAATTGGCCCAGTTAGGTCCTATATGACCTAAAATGTCCAGTTACGCTCTATTAGGATCAAACAAGTCCATTTGGGCTCCAATAGGACCAAAGAAGTTCAAATTGGCCCAGTTAGGTCCTTTATGACCTAACAAGTCTATATAGGCTCTATTAGGATCAAACAAGTCCATTTGGGATCTATTAAGTTCAAACAAGTTCATTTGGGCTCTATTAGGATCAAACAAGTCCATTTGGGCTATATTAGGGTCAAACAAGTTCATTTGGGCTCCATTAGGACCAAAGAAGTCCAAATTGGCCCAGTTAGGTCCTTTATGACCTAACAAGTCCATTTGGGCTCTATTAGGATCAAACAAGTCCATTTGGGATCTATTAAGGTCAAACAAGTCCATTTGGGCTCCAATAGGACCAAAGAAGTACAAATTGGTCCGGTTAGGTCTTATATGACCTAAAAAGTCCATTTGGGCTCTATTAGGATCAAACAAGTCCATTTGGGCTATATTAGGGTCAAACAAGTTCATTTGGGCTCCATTAGGACCAAAGAAGTCCAAATTGACCCAGTTTGGTCCTTTATGACCTAACAAGTCCATATGGGCTCTATTAGGATCAAACAAGTCCATTTGGGATCTATTAAGGTCAAACAAGTCCATTTGGGCTCCATTTGGACCAAAGAAGTACAAATTGGCCCAGATTAGGTCCTATATGACCTAAAAAGTCCATTTGGGCTCTATTAGGATCAAACAAGTCCATTTGGGCTCGATAGGACCAAAGAAGTACAAATTGTCCCAGTTAGGTCCTATATGACCTAAAAAGTGCATTATCGCTCAATAAGGATCAAACAAGACCATTTGGCCTACAATAGGAACAAAGAAGTACAAATTGGCCCATTTAGCTCCTATATGACCAAACAAGTCCATTTGGGCTCTATTAGGGTCAAACAAGTCCATTTTGGCTCCGTTAGGACCAAAGAAGTACAAATTGGCCCAGTTAGGTCCTATATGACCTAAAAATTCCAGTTGGACTCTATTAGGATCAAACAAGTCCATTTGGGCTCCAATAGGACCAAATAAGTACAAATTGGCCCAGATTAGGTCCTATATGACCTAAAAAGTCCATTTGGGCTCTATTAGGATCAAACAAGTCCATTTGGGCTCTATTAGGGTCAAACAAGTTCATTTGGGCTCCATTAGGACCAAAGAAGTACAAATTGACCCAGATAGGTCCTTTATGACCTAACAAGTCCATATGGGCTCTATTAGGATCAAACAAGTCCATTTGGGATCTATTAAGGTCAAACAAGTCCATTTGGGCTCCATTTGGACCAAAGAAGTACAAATTGGCCCAGTTAGGTCCTATATGACCTAAAAAGTCCATTTGGGCTCTATTAGGATCAAACAAGTCCATTTGGGCTCCAATAGGACCAAAGAAGTACAAATTGGCCAAGTAAGGTCCTATATGACCTAAAAAGTTCATTTAGGCTCTATTAGGATCAAAGAAGTCCATTTGGGCTCCAATAGGACCAAAGAAGTACAAATTGGCCCAGTTAGGTCCTATATGACCTAAAAAGTCCATTTGGGCTCTATTAGGATCAAACGAGTCCATTTGGGCTCTATTAGGGTCAAACAAGTTCATTTGGGCTCCATTAGGACCAAAGAAGTACAAATTGGCCAAGTTAGGTCCTTTATGACCTAACAAGTCCATATGGGCTCTATTAGGATCAAACAAGTCCATTTGGGATCTATTAAGGTCAAACAAGTCCATTTGGGCTCCATTTGGACCAAAGAAGTACAAATTGGCCCAATTAGGTCCTATATGACCTAAAAAGTCCATTTGGGCTCTATTAGGATCAAACAAGTCCATTTGGGCTCCAATAGGACCAAAGAAGTACAAATTGGCCCAGATAGGTCCTATATGACCTAAAAAGTCCATTTGGGGTCTATTAGGATCAAACAAGTCCATTTGGGCTCCAATAGGACCAAATAAGTACAAATTGGCCCAGTTAGGTCCTATATGACCTAAAAAGTTCATTTGGGCTCTATTAGGATCAAACAAGTCCATTTGGGCTCCAATAGGACCAAAGAAGTACAAATTGGCCCAGTTAGGTCCTATATGACCTAAAAAGTACATTTTGGATTTGGGCTCCAATAGGACCAAAGATGTACAAATTGGCCCAGTTAGGTCCTATATGACCTAAAAAGTCCATTTGGGCTCTATTAGGATTAAACAAGTCCATTTGGGCACCAATAGGACCAAAGAGGGCTCTATTAGGATCAAACAAGTCCATTTGGGCTCAAATAGGACCAAAGAAGTACAAATCGGCCCAGTTAGGTCTTATATGACATAAAAAGTCCATTTGGGCTCTATTAGGATCAAACAAGTCCATTTGGGCTCCAATAGGACCAAAGAAGTACAAATTGGCCCAGTTAGGTCCTATATGACCTAAAATGGCCAGTTGGGCTCTATTAGGATCAAACAAGTCCATTTGGGCTCCAACAGGACCAAAGAAGTACAAATTGGCCCAGTTAGGTCCTATATGACAAATAGTACATTTTGGCTCTATTAGGATCAAACAAGTCCATTTGGGCTCCAATAGGACCAAAGATGTACAAATTGGCCCAGTTAGGTCCTATATGACCTAAAAGGTCCATTTGGCTCTATTAGGGTCAAACAAGTCCATTTGGGCTCCATTAGGACCAAAGAAGTACAAATTGGCCCAGTTAGGTCCTATATGACCTAAAAAGTCCATTTGGGCTCTATTAGGATCGAACAAGTCCATTTGGGCTCCAATAGGACCAAAGAAGTACAAATTGGCCCAGTTAGGTCCTATATGACCAAACAAGTCCATTTGGGCTCTATTAGGGTCAAACAAGTCCATTTGGGCTCCATTAGGACCAAAGAAGTACAAATTGGCCCAGTTAGGTCCTATATGACCTAAAATGTCCAGTTGGACTCTATTAGGATCAAACAAGTCCATTTGGGCTCCAATAGGACCAAAGAAGTACAAATTGGCCCAGTTAGGTCCTATATGACCTAAAAAGTCCATTTGGGCTCTATTAGGATCAAACAAGTCCATTTGGGCTCTATTAGGGTCAAACAAGTTCATTTGGGCTCCATTAGGACCAAAGAAGTACAAATTGGCCCAGTTAGGTCCTTTATGACCTAACAAGTCCATATGGGCTCTATTAGGATCAAACAAGTCCATTTGGGATCTATTAAGGTCAAACAAGTTCATTTGGGCTCTATTAGGATCAAACAAGTCCATTTAGGCTATATTAGGGTCAAACAAGTTCATTTGGGCTCCATTAGGACCAAAGAAGTCCAAATTGGCCCAGTTAGGTCCTTTATGACCTAACAAGTCCATTTGGGCTCTATTAGGATCAAACAAGTCCATTTGGGATCTATTAAGGTCAAACAAGTCCATTTGGGCTCCAATAGGACCAAAGAAGTACAAATTGGTCCGGTTAGGTCTTATATGACCTAAAAAGTCCATTTGGGCTCTATTAGGATCAAACAAGTCCATTTGGGCTATATTAGGGTCAAACAAGTTCATTTGGGCTCCATTAGGACCAAAGAAGTCCAAATTGACCCAGTTTGGTCCTTTATGACCTAACAAGTCCATATGGGCTCTATTAGGATCAAACAAGTCCATTTGGGATCTATTAAGGTCAAACAAGTCCATTTGGGCTCCATTTGGACCAAAGAAGTACAAATTGGCCCAGTTAGGTCCTATATGACCTAAAAAGTCCATTTGGGCTCTATTAGGATCAAACAAGTCCATTTGGGCTCCGATAGGACCAAAGAAGTACAAATTGTCCCAGTTAGGTCCTATATGACCTAAAAAGTGCATTTTGGCTCTATTAGGATCAAACAAGTCCATTTGGGCTCCAATAGGACCAAAGAAGTACAAATTGGCCCAGTAAGGTCCTATATGACCAAACAAGTCCATTTGGGCTCTATTAGGGTCAAACAAGTCCATTTTGGCTCCTTTAGGACCAAAGAAGTACAAATTGGCCCAGTTAGGTCCTATATGACCTAAAAATTCCAGTTGGACTCTATTAGGATCAAACAAGTCCATTTGGGCTCCAATAGGACCAAAGAAGTACAAATTGGCCCAGTTAGGTCCTATATGACCTAAAAAGTCCATTTGGGCTCTATTAGGATCAAACAAGTCCATTTGGGCTCTATTAGGGTCAAACAAGTTCATTTGGGCTCCATTAGGACCAAAGAAGTACAAATTGGCCCAGTTAGGTCCTATATGACCTAAAAAGTTCATTTGGGCTCTATTAGGATCGAACAAGTCCATTTGGGCTCCAATAGGACCAAAGAAGTACAAATTGGCCCAGTTAGGTCCTATATGACCAAACAAGTCCATTTGGGCTCTATTAGGGTCAAACAAGTCCATTTGGGCTCCATTAGGACCAAAGAAGTACAAATTGGCCCAGTTAGGTCCTATATGACCTAAAATGTCCAGTTGGACTCTATTAGGATCAAACAAGTCCATTTGGGCTCCAATAGGACCAAAGAAGTACACATTGGCCCAGTTAGGTCCTATATGACCTAAAAAGTCCATTTGGGCTCTATTAGGATCAAACAAGTCCATTTGGGCTCTATTAGGGTCAAACAAGTTCATTTGGGCTCCATTAGGACCAAAGAAGTACAAATTGGCCCAGTTAGGTCCTTTATGACCTAACAAGTCCATATAGGCTCTATTAGGATCAAACAAGTCCATTTGGGATCTATTAAGGTCAAACAAGTTCATTTGGGCTCTATTAGGATCAAACAAGTCCATTTGGGCTATATTAGGGTCAAACAAGTTCATTTGGGCTCCATTAGGACCAAAGAAGTCCAAATTGGCCCAGTTAGGTCCTTTATGACCTAACAAGTCCATTTGGGCTCTATTAGGATCAAACAAGTCCATTTGGGATCTATTAAGGTCAAACAAGTCCATTTGGGCTCCAATAGGACCAAAGAAGTACAAATTGGTCCGGTTAGGTCTTATATGACCTAAAAAGTCCATTTGGGCTCTATTAGGATCAAACAAGTCCATTTGGGCTATATTAGGGTCAAACAAGTTCATTTGGGCTCCATTAGGACCAAAGAAGTCCAAATTGACCCAGTTTGGTCCTTTATGACCTAACAAATCCATATGGGCTCTATTAGGATCAAACAAGTCCATTTGGGATCTATTAAGGTCAAACAAGTCCATTTGGGCACCATTTGGACCAAAGAAGTACAAATTGGCCCAGTTAGGTCCTATATGACCTAAAAAGTCCATTTGGGCTCTATTAGGATCAAACAAGTCCATTTGGGCTCCGATAGGACCAAAGAAGTACAAATTGTACCAGTTAGGTCCTATATGACCTAAAAAGTGCATTTTGGCTCTATTAGGATCAAACAAGTCCATTTGGGCTCCAATAGGACCAAAGAAGTACAAATTGGCCTAGTAAGGTCCTATATGACCAAACAAGTCCATTTGGGCTCTATTAGGGTCAAACAAGTCCATTTTGGCTCCGTTAGGACCAAAGAAGTACAAATTGGCCCAGTTAGGTCCTATATGACCTAAAAATTCCAGTTGGACTCTATTAGGATCAAACAAGTCCATTTGGGCTCCAATAGGACCAAAGAAGTACAAATTGGCCCAGTTAGGTCCTATATGACCTAAAAAGTCCATTTGGGCTCTATTAGGATCAAACAAGTCCATTTGGGCTCTATTAGGGTCAAACAAGTTCATTTGGGCTCCATTAGGACCAAAGAAGTACATATTGACCCAGATAGGTCCTTTATGACCTAACAAGTCCATATGGGCTCTATTAGGATCAAACAAGTCCATTTGGGATCTATTAAGGTCAAACAAGTCCATTTGGGCTCCATTTGGACCAAAGAAGTACAAATTGGCCCAGTTAGGTCCTATATGACCTAAAAAGTCCATTTGGGCTCTATTAGGATCAAACAAGTCCATTTGGGCTCCAATAGGACCAAAGAAGTACAAATTGGCCCAGTAAGGTCCTATATGACCTAAAAAGTTCATTTAGGCTCTATTAGGATCAAAGAAGTCCATTTGGGCTCCAATAGGACCAAAGAAGTACAAATTGGCCCAGTTAGGTCCTATATGACCTAAAAAGTCCATTTGGGCTCTATTAGGATCAAACGAGTCCATTTGGGCTCTATTAGGGTCAAACAAGTTCATTTGGGCTCCATTAGGACCAAAGAAGTACAAATTGGCCAAGTTAGGTCCTTTATGACCTAACAAGTCCATATGGGCTCTATTAGGATCAAACAAGTCCATTTGGGATCTATTAAGGTCAAACAAGTCCATTTGGGCTCCATTTGGACCAAAGAAGTACAAATTGGCCCAATTAGGTCCTATATGACCTAAAAAGTCCATTTGGGCTCTATTAGGATCAAACAAGTCCATTTGGGCTCCAATAGGACCAAAGAAGTACAAATTGGCCCAGATAGGTCCTATATGACCTAAAAAGTCCATTTGGGGTCTATTAGGATCAAACAAGTCCATTTGGGCTCCAATAGGACCAAATAAGTACAAATTGGCCCAGTTAGGTCCTATATGACCTAAAAAGTTCATTTGGGCTCTATTAGGATCAAACAAGTCCATTTGGGCTCCAATAGGACCAAAGAAGTACAAATTGGCCCAGTTAGGTCCTATATGACCTAAAAAGTACATTTTGGCTCTATTAGGATCAAACAAGTCCATTTGGGCTCCAATAGGACCAAAGATGTACAAATTGGCCCAGTTAGGTCCTATATGACCTAAAAAGTCCATTTGGGCTCTATTAGGATTAAACAAGTCCATTTGGGCACCAATAGGACCAAAGAGGGCTCTATTAGGATCAAACAAGTCCATTTGGGCTCAAATAGGACCAAAGAAGTACAAATCGGCCCAGTTAGGTCCTATATGACATAAAAAGTCCATTTGGGCTCTATTAGGATCAAACAAGTCCATTTGGGCTCCAATAGGACCAAAGAAGTACAAATTGGCCCAGTTAGGTCCTATATGACCTAAAATGGCCAGTTGGGCTCTATTAGGATCAAACAAGTCCATTTGGGCTCCAACAGGACCAAAGAAGTACAAATTGGCCCAGTTAGGTCCTATATGACAAATAGTACATTTTGGCTCTATTAGGATCAAACAAGTCCATTTGGGCTCCAATAGGACCAAAGATGTACAAATTGGCCCAGTTAGGTCCTATATGACCTAAAAGGTCCATTTGGCTCTATTAGGGTCAAACAAGTCCATTTGGGCTCCATTAGGACCAAAGAAGTACAAATTGGCCCAGTTAGGTCCTATATGACCTAAAAAGTCCATTTGGGCTCTATTAGGATCGAACAAGTCCATTTGGGCTCCAATAGGACCAAAGAAGTACAAATTGGCCCAGTTAGGTCCTATATGACCAAACAAGTCCATTTGGGCTCTATTAGGGTCAAACAAGTCCATTTGGGCTCCATTAGGACCAAAGAAGTACAAATTGGCCCAGTTAGGTCCTATATGACCTAAAATGTCCAGTTGGACTCTATTAGGATCAAACAAGTCCATTTGGGCTCCAATAGGACCAAAGAAGTACAAATTGGCCCAGTTAGGTCCTATATGACCTAAAAAGTCCATTTGGGCTCTATTAGGATCAAACAAGTCCATTTGGGCTCTATTAGGGTCAAACAAGTTCATTTGGGCTCCATTAGGACCAAAGAAGTACAAATTGGCCCAGATTAGGTCCTTTATGACCTAACAAGTCCATATGGGCTCTATTAGGATCAAACAAGTCCATTTGGGATCTATTAAGGTCAAACAAGTTCATTTGGGCTCTATTAGGATCAAACAAGTCCATTTAGGCTATATTAGGGTCAAACAAGTTCATTTGGGCTCCATTAGGACCAAAGAAGTCCAAATTGGCCCAGTTAGGTCCTTTATGACCTAACAAGTCCATTTGGGCTCTATTAGGATCAAACAAGTCCATTTGGGATCTATTAAGGTCAAACAAGTCCATTTGGGCTCCAATAGGACCAAAGAAGTACAAATTGGTCCTAAGTTAGGTCTTATATGACCTAAAAAGTCCATTTGGGCTCTATTAGGATCAAACAAGTCCATTTGGGCTATATTAGGGTCAAACAAGTTCATTTGGGCTCCATTAGGACCAAAGAAGTCCAAATTGACCCAGTTTGGTCCTTTATGACCTAACAAGTCCATATGGGCTCTATTAGGATCAAACAAGTCCATTTGGGATCTATTAAGGTCAAACAAGTCCATTTGGGCTCCATTTGGACCAAAGAAGTACAAATTGGCCCAGTTAGGTCCTATATGACCTAAAAAGTCCATTTGGGCTCTATTAGGATCAAACAAGTCCATTTGGGCTCCGATAGGACCAAAGAAGTACAAATTGTCCCAGTTAGGTCCTATATGACCTAAAAAGTGCATTTTGGCTCTATTAGGATCAAACAAGTCCATTTGGGCTCCAATAGGACCAAAGAATTACAAATTGGCCCAGTAAGGTCCTATATGACCAAACAAGTCCATTTGGGCTCTATTAGGGTCAAACAAGTCCATTTTGGCTCCTTTAGGACCAAAGAAGTACAAATTGGCCCAGTTAGGTCCTATATGACCTAAAAATTCCAGTTGGACTCTATTAGGATCAAACAAGTCCATTTGGGCTCCAATAGGACCAAAGAAGTACAAATTGGCCCAGTTAGGTCCTATATGACCTAAAAAGTCCTTTGGGCTCTATTAGGATCAAACAAGTCCATTTGGGCTCTATTAGGGTCAAACAAGTTCATTTGGGCTCCATTAGGACCAAAGAAGTACAAATTGGCCCAGATAGGTCCTTTATGACCTAACAAGTCCATATGGGCTCTATTAGGATCAAACAAGTCCATTTGGGATCTATTAAGGTCAAACAAGTCCATTTGGGCTCCATTTGGACCAAAGAAGTACAAATTGGCCCAGTTAGGTCCTATATGACCTAAAAAGTCCATTTGGGCTCTATTAGGATCAAACAAGTCCATTTGGGCTCCAATAGGACCAAAGAAGTACAAATTGGCCCAGTAAGGTCCTATATGACCTAAAAAGTTCATTTAGGCTCTATTAGGATCAAAGAAGTCCATTTGGGCTCCAATAGGACCAAAGAAGTACAAATTGGCCCAGTTAGGTCCTATATGACCTAAAAAGTCCATTTGGGCTCTATTAGGATCAAACGAGTCCATTTGGGCTCTATTAGGGTCAAACAAGTTCATTTGGGCTCCATTAGGACCAAAGAAGTACAAATTGGCCAAGTTAGGTCCTTTATGACCTAACAAGTCCATATGGGCTCTATTAGGATCAAACAAGTCCATTTGGGATCTATTAAGGTCAAGCAAGTCCATTTGGGCTCCATTTGGACCAAAGAAGTACAAATTGGCCCAATTAGGTCCTATATGACCTAAAAAGTCCATTTGGGCTCTATTAGGATCAAACAAGTCCATTTGGGCTCCAATAGGACCAAAGAAGTACAAATTGGCCCAGATAGGTCCTATATGACCTAAAAATTCCATTTGGGGTCTATTAGGATCAAACAAGTCCATTTGGGCTCCAATAGGACCAAAGAAGTACAAATTGACCCAGTTAGGTCCTATATGACCTAAAAAGTTCATTTGGACTCTATTAGGATCAAACAAGTCCATTTGGGCTCCAATAGGACCAAAGAAGTACAAATTGGCCCAGTTAGGTCCTATATGACCTAAAAAGTACATTTTGGCTCTATTAGGATCAAACAAGTCCATTTGGGCTCCAATAGGACCAAAGATGTACAAATTGGCCCAGTTAGGTCCTATATGACCTAAAAAGTCCATTTGGGCTCTATTAGGATTAAACAAGTCCATTTGGGCACCAATAGGACCAAAGAGGGCTCTATTAGGATCAAACAAGTCCATTTGGGCTCAAATAGGACCAAAGAAGTACAAATTGGCCCAGTTAGGTCCTATATGACATAAAAAGTCCATTTGGGCTCTATTAGGATCAAACAAGTCCATTTGGGCTCCAATAGGACCAAAGAAGTACAAATTGGCCCAGATAGCTCCTATATGACCTAAAAAGTCCATTTGGGCTCTATTAGGATCAAACAAGTCCATTTGGGCTCCAATAGGACCAAAGAAGTACAAATTGGCCCAGTTAGGTCCTATATGACCTAAAAACAAGTCCATTTGGGCTCCAATAGGACCAAAGAAGTACAAATTGTCCTAGTTAGGTCCTATATGACCTAAAAATTCCATTTGGGCTCTATTAGGATCAAACACGTCCATTTGGGCTCCAATAGGACCAAAGAAGTACAAATTGGCCCAGTTAGCTCCTACATGACCTAAAATGTGCATTTAGGTTATATTAGGATGAAACAAGTCCATTTGGGCTCCATTAGGACCAAAGAAGTACAAATTGGCCCAATTAGGTCCTATATGACCTAAAAAGTCCATTAGGGCTCTATTAGGATCAAACAAGTCCATTTGGGCTCCAATAGGACCAAAGAAGTACAAATTGGCCTAGTTAGGTCCTTTATGACCTAAAATGTCCATTTGGGCTCTATTAGGATCAAACGGGTCCATTTGGGCTCCATTAGGACCAAAGAAGTACAAATTGGCCCAGTTAGGACCTTTATGACCTAAGTCCATATAGGCTCTATTAGGATCAAACAAGTCCATTGGCAATCTATTAGGATCAAACAAGTCCATTTGACCTCCAATAGGACCAAAGAAGTACAAATTGGCCCAGTTAGGTCCTATATGACCTAAAAAGTGCATTTGGGCTCTATTAGGATCAAACAAGTCCATTTGGGCTCCATTAGGACCAAAGAAGTACAAATTGGCCCAGTTAGGTCCTATATGACCTAAAAAGTGCATTTTGGCTCTATTAGGATCAAACAAGTCCATTTGGGATCCATGATAAGCCTCTGGCTTATCTAGTTTTATAACTAGTAAGACTGTGGTTTATGTGCTAATTATTCGAGTTCAATCTCGTTTTCACCCAAATTTGGATTTAATTGTCCTCAAGCAACATTTTGAGTCTTTTGAGTAGTTTTAGGATATTTTAGCTAGTTTTGAGTCAAATAAAGCATTTACTGCTATTTTATAGTTTCAGGTTAAAGGGGAAGCACTTCGAGTCAAGGGAATGAAGAAAACAGTGGAAATTTCCATTCTGGAGATACTCACCCCGCGAGAGGCTGCTCGCCTCGCGAGCCTGAAGACCAGCTGAGCAACAACAGTCATCCTTTCTGTCTAGCCTCGAGAGAGGCTGCTCGCCTCGCGAATCATGAATACCTGGAGGACAGAGACCATCACGGCCTAGCCGTGATGAAAGTCACGGCTGTGACAGACTAGAATTCCAAGTCTCGCCTCGCGAATCTTCCTCTCGCCTCGCGAGAGTCCAATTTGAAAGCGCGCCATTTTTAATATTCACGTCGCGAGAGGCTGCTCGCCTCGCGAGCGCGCGCAGAATCTGAACTCTATATATTGCTGTTTTATGGCAGAAACGGTAGCTTTTTTGTTCTCCACTGGTTTTGTAGCGTTTTGGGACGGAATCCTTGTATTCTGGAGCTGCGTCTCCCTCTTTTATTTTCTGATTTTACAATGGTGATTATGGCCGATTGTTTGTGTGTTGTTACAAGCATGAGGAACTAATCCCCTCGTCTAAGGGATCAATGAAACCACCCATGGCGGTGTAGCGTTCGATGTGATGTATGTTTCTCTCTCTTTTCTCAATTAGTGTTTTCCAATTCTGAATTTGTTGTGTTGATCATATGCATGCGTGATTGACTAGTTAAACGTGTTGAGGCTTCGGAGGCAATTCGCGTTTTAGAACTTGAATTGGGATCATCGATCGACTATTGCACGAGAGTGAATAGGAGATCGGTGCAACCTTATAGGAACCATATTTAATAGAGTTTGATGATTGGGTTATGAGACCTAGTAAGTAATTAATTCAATCGTCGAATAAGTCCTATTGAGCACGACAGTGAATTTAGGAGAATTTGGGGGTCCTGGTTGACATTGTAATTGAACCTAGGGAAGGAATCATCATCACTTGGGTACTATGCATGATTGGGTAGGTGGAATTGTGACCTTAGATATTTTAATTCCAGACTTTAATTCTTTATTCTCTAATTGATTTGTCAATTTAGATTGCGGTCCTATTTTCTCTCTCTCCACAACCACTTTTTGTTACTTGGCCAAACTTATCGAATTTCTTGTGAATTGGTAGGATTGGTAGCCCAATCCCTGTGTTCGACCTCGGTAATTACTTACCGTGTTTATTTTATTACTTGCGACGACCCGGTACACTTGCCGGTGACTCAACAAGTTTTTGGCGCCGTTGCCGGGTATTGGCACCACCAATTTTCCTAATTTTTGGGAAGTTTGATTATTTGGTTAAGTTATTTTTATTTTATTTTATTTTTTTTACTATTTTTATTTATTTATTATTATTATTCTCTACTTTGATTCCACTTGGTCTTGCCTAGTTTTTGTATGCGAGGTACCCTTTCACGGGAGGACTTGCTATTTGATTCAGAGATCACCAAGACCGAGAAGCGCTTAAGGAAAGAAGCCAGAGAACGAAAGAGGCTTGAAGCAATTGATTTTGAGAGGATGGTCGAAGAAAACCCTCCTCCTCCTCCTCCTCCTCCTCGTTACAAGCCTCTCTTCGAGTACGATCTACCCAACTTGGGTGATTGTGATTCTTCTATTGTGAGGGGCAACCTGAATACAGATTCCTTCAGAGTGGAAGGATGTGTCACAGCCTATATCCGTGAGAATCAATTTGATGGGAGTGGCAAACAAGACCCTCATAGACACATCACTCACTTCCTTGAAGCTTGTGACTTGCAGAGGACAAGAGGTGTTTCTCAAGATGAGTTTCGCTTACGGCTATTCCCCCTCTCTCTTAGGGATGTCGCTCGCGATTGGTTTGACAGCTTGGATCGGAACAGTATCAGAACTTGGGAGCAAATGGCACAAAAGTTCCTACCCAAATATTTTCCTCCTCAGAAAGCGGCACAAGCAAGAGTAGCCGTTACATCTTTCAGGCAGACAGAGGATGAAACTTATAATGAAGCTTGGGAGAGGTATAATGTGCTCTTGAGAAGATGTCCCTCGGCTTTCTTTGACCCGGTCTCCAAGGTTCAGCATTTCTTTAACGGGTTAAGGGGGCGCTACCAAATGAATTGTGATGCCGCAGCTGGCGGCTCTTTTTCCTATTTATCAGCTGAGGATGGATGGGCATTATTGGAGAAGATGTCGTACAATGATTACAACCGTGGTAGGGAAACCTCAAGTGGAGTCAGTTCTGCAACAATGGAAGCCATTCTAGAGCAAATTAAACTGTTGAAGATGCAAATGGCGGCTTTGTCTGTGAACAAGAAGGTTAATGTGATACACGAGGGAATGCCTCCGGGTTGTGAAAATTGTAATGGAGATCATGACACTCAGAGCTGTCCGTTCTACTTCTCTCAAGAACATGTGGACTCATGCCATAATTTCTATGACAGCGTGCCCCAGAACAACTATCAGAGGAACAAACAGAATGATTACAGTCAGAATCAGAATAGGGGTTATATGAGGAGAGACCATCCGGGTTTCGCTTGGAGTAATGCTAGTGGTGGTCTAGCCGGGCAACCACAACCTCAACAGAATTGGCAACAACAACCTCAACAGGGTCAGAGGCCAAATTATGGAATCCATCAGCGTAATACTCAGCAGGCATTCCCAGGGACTAATCAGTTGCAATTAACAGATGGTGGAAGGCAACCTTGGGAATTGGCTTTTGAGAAGATGAGCGCGACAGTTGAGAAGTTGTCAATCAATACAGGCACAGTCGTTGATAAGTTGGCAACTCATACTGGGGCGGCAATTCAGAATCTAGAGACGCAGATTGCCCAGCTCGTGAAGCAACTAAATGAGCGTCTCCCAGGAACTTTCCCAGGTGATACCGAGAACAACCCTAAGAACCAATGTAATGCCATAACAACTAGAAGCGGAAGGGTGTTGGAACCCAACAGGGGTGCAACTAGTTCTCAGGAAGACAAGGCCCCGGAACAACCACACGTTGAGGAAGAGCAACCTGAGAAAGAGGAGTTGGCAAGTGACAAGGCACCGGAGCAAGGGGGAAGGTTGAAACTTGTAGATGAAGAGTTCCGAAAAAAGAAGTGGGTTGAACCCCAAGACCTCCCGCCCTACATGAAGGTACCATATCCTGAAAGATTGAAGAAGCCTCAACAAGATAAACAGTTCAATAAGTTCCTTGATGTCTTCCGTAAACTTCAGATTAACATTCCATTTGCGGAAGCCTTGGAACAAATGCCATCTTATGCCCGGTTTATGAAGGAGCTTCTCTCCAAGAAGCGGAGAATAGTGGATGAGGAAACGGTTGCTTTGACCGAGGAGTGTAGTGCCATTCTTCAAAGAAAACTACCTCCAAAGTTGAAGGACCCCGGTTCTTTTTCTATACCATGCACCATTGGGGGGATGACTCTAGGAAAGGCATTGTGTGATCTAGGGGCAAGCATTAACTTGATGCCCCTCTCTATGATGAAGAGGTTAGGGATCAAAGAAGTCAAGGATACACGGATGTCACTCCAACTCGCCGATCGTTCTATAAAATTTCCTTATGGGGTGGTCGAAGATTTGTTAGTGAAGGTCGACAAGTTCATATTTCCGGCGGATTTTGTGGTGCTTGATATGGATGAAGACGCCGAGATCCCTCTCATATTGGGTAGGCCCTTCTTGGCCACTGGGGGTGCCTTGATAGATGTGCGACAAGGGAAACTCACTCTAAGGGTGCAAGATGATGAGGTAGTCTTCAATGTCTTTGAAGCAATAAAGCACCCTGCTAAGAGGTCAGATGTGTATCGAGTGGATGTGGTGGACTCAACTGTCAAGGCAAAGGCAACTAGAGAAGCCCACGGTTCTTCACTTGCACAAGTGTTGGTAAAATCCCATGATGATGATGGTGAGGAAAAAGACCCGTTGGGGATGAGGTCTATCTTGAGTGGTTAAAAGACAGGGAAGCCTTACCGAGTCTCCCAGAGGATGAAGGTGCACGGGAAAGGCCCAACAAAGAAGGAATGAAAAAAGTTGTGCGTGAGGAAGTGATTAAACCTTTAGAGGCCGGAATCATCTATCCAATCTCGGATACTAGTTGGGGTAGTCCAATTCATGTGGTCCCAAAGAAAGGTGGCACGACCGTGGTGGTCTATAAAAGCAATAAATCGATCCCAACAAGGACCATCACGGGGTGGAGAGTACGTGCTGATTATAGAGGGCTGTTGGACTTAAATGAGTTGTCTGGGAACCGCAGGAAAGAATATGAAAGGGCAAGAACCTACAAAAAGCGGACTAAGGCATGGCATGGTAAGCAATATCTTCTTCCGGATTAACCCTTAGGGGTGACTTGAGTCAAGCTCGGGACGTTAAACAAGCGCTACTTGGGAGGCAACCCAAGCTAGGTATCCTTTATTTTTCTGTCATTTTATATATAAATATATAAAAAAAAAGATTCACCACGCGAATCCATAGTGGCCACACGAGACAGAAGCCCTGAATCTCAGAAGCTTGCTCATGCTTCTGTCTCGCGTCGCGAGAGCTACTTTCGCCTCACGATTCTGGGCATCATCAGCTGTTGGAATTCCAGATTCGCCTCGCGAGCTACTACTCGCCTCGCGATTCTGGAAAGTGTGAAGAACAATTTTTCCAGATTCGCGATTTGCAGGATTTCTTCCGGGAGAGGCCTTTGGCCCAACAGGGGGTGCCCGAGGGACCAATTGGATGAGGATGCAACCGTAGAAGAGATTTTCGTGGAAGCGCCCACCTACACTACAACTTGATCAGGGAGCACCCTCTCCTTTCCTTACTCTTATTTTATATCTGTGTTCTTGCATTGAGGACAATGTATGCCTTAAGTGTGGGGGAGGGAACCAATTGTTTTGTTTTTGTTTTTGTTTTTGTTTTTGTTTTTGAATGTCACACTTGAATAATTTGAGAAGATCAAGAGTTTGTGTATGAATGTTGTGTCGGCAAGCTTGTTGGATTTTAATTACATTTAGCATAGATTGATTGCATGAATTATTTTGACCATCGATGATTTCCCCCTAGGTTCTGAAAATAGAAAGTTGATCCCCATGTGAAAAATTGAAAATTGAACTTTGAGAAACTTTATTGTGATTGCTTGATTTATGACAAGTTTGGGGTGAAGGGGTGCACACACTAGGAATTGTATCTTGGTCAAACAATTTGCAAAAATGTCCAGGTGAGGATTTGAGCCTCCAACTTTGTTTTTGATTGTGTGGATCACTTTCAAGTTGCACTTTCCCGAATTTGCTTGAATCTCTTCAGGGTTTGCATGTTTATGTGTTGCATCAAATGATTTAGGCAATTTTCTTTGAAATAACTACTTGGCCTAAAAATAACCATCCCTAATGCATGTTCCCTAGTTAGCCACGTTGAGCCTAATTGGCCTATTGTTTCTTGATGACCTTATGTTATAAGCCAAAAATCTGAAAAAACCATGTTAACCCAATCTTAGGATTAGGAGAGCATGGAAACTTAGCAAGAGAAGGGTTGTAAGAAACTAAGTTTGGGGTGGCTACAAGGTTTGATATGTCATTATGGGTTGAGAAAAAAAAAAGAAAAAAAAAAAAAGGTTGAAACCCAAGGCAAAAAAAAAAAGAGAAGAAAAAAATTGCCAAAAGAAAAGGGGCAAAACAAAAAGCTTAGCAAGGAAAGGGCTGTAGTCACCCGAGGCAAAAAGAAAAATGGAAAAAGGAATTTGAGTGGAAGATTTGTCAAAATGTTCATGCTCTCTTAGTTCCTAGGGACTTAAGCCTAGTATCCTTTAATATCCTACCCTTAGCCAGGCCCCATTACAACCTTTAAAAGACATTTTGATGTTGCATGCATGTTTTCGTGGGAAGTATTTTTGAGATGAAAATCAAATTCATGGGAAGTGCTCTTGAAATGTGAAAATGAGTGAAAAGTTGATAGCCTAGACAAACTGAGAGAATGAGTGAAATATTACATGCCCTTGTGAGGAAGGCAATTATTTGAAATTGGCGATCTCCCTTTTGTGTGTAACTTTGATCCTCAACTTAGATTAATGATTGCATGAATGATGAAGTTCTCAATTTTTTTAAAGTAAATGAATGTGGGGATTACATTGATGCAAGGGGGAAATCATTGAAGAAAAACTGTTTTGTTAAGATTGCATGAAATTTGTGCGAAATTGATTGAGTCCTTGAGCTTGCCAAGTCTTGAGTCTTTTTTGAGTTTTAGCTTGCTTGGGGACAAGCAAGGTTTAAGTTTGGGGTGTTTTGATAAGCCTCTGGCTTATCTAGTTTTATAACTAGTAAGACTGTGGTTTATGTGCTAATTATTCGAGTTCAATCTCGTTTTCGCCCAAATTTGGATTTAATTGTCCTCAAGCAACATTTTGAGTCTTTTGAGTAGTTTTAGGATATTTTAGCTAGTTTTGAGTCAAATAAAGCATTTACTGCTATTTTACAGTTTCAGGTTAAAGGGGAAGCACTTCGAGTCAAGGGAATGAAGAAAATAGTGGAAATTGCCATTCTGGAGATACTCGCCCCGCGAGAGGCTACTCGCCTCGCGAGCCTGAAGACCAGCTGAGCAACAACAATCATCCTTTCTGTCTCGCCTCGCTAGAGGCTGCTCGCCTCGTGAATCATGAAGACCTGGAGGAAAAAGACCATCACGGCCTAGCAGTGATGAAAGTCACGGCTGTGACAGACTAGAATTCCAAGTCTCGCCTCGCGAGAGTCCAATTTGAAAGCACGTCATTTTTAATATTCGCGTCACGAGAGGCTGCTCGCCTTGCGAGCGCGCGCAGAATCTGAACTATATATATTGCTGTTTTAGGGCAGAAACGGGAGCTTTTTTGTTCTCCACTGGTTTTGTAGCGTTTTGGGACGGAATCCTTGTATTCTGG
>JAUPTC010000010.1:6600085-6619764 GCA_030762895.1 Sophora flavescens | reverse complement strand
TAGGATCAAAAAAGTCCATTTGGGCTCCACTAGGACCAAAGAAGTACAAATTGGCCCAGTTAGGTCCTATATGACCTAAAAATTGCATTTTGGCCTTAATTGGGCTCAAACAAGTCCATATGGACTCCATTTGGACCAAAGAAGTACAAATTGGCCCAATTAGGTCCTATATGACCTAAAAAGTCCATTTGGGCTCTATTAGGATCAAACAAGTCCATTTGGGCTCCAATAGGACCAAAGTAGTACAAATTGGCCTGATTAGGTCCTATATGACCTAAAATATTCAGTTGGGCTCTATTAGGATCAAACAAGTCCATTTGGGCTCCAATAGGACCAAAGAAGTACAAATTGGCCCAGTTAGGTCTTATTTGATCTAAAAAGTCCATTTGGGCTCTATTAGGATCAAACAAGTCCATTTGGACTCCATTTGGACCAAAGAAGTACAAATTGACCCAGTTAGGTCCTATATGACCTAAAAAGTCCATTAGGACCTATTAGGATCAAACAAGTCCATTTGAGCTCCAATAGGACCAAAGAAGTACAAATCGGACTAGTTAGGTCCTATATGACCTAAAAAGTCCATTTGGGCTCTATTAGGATCAAAGAAGTCCATTTGGTCTCCAATAGGACCAAAGAAGTACAAATTGGCAAAGTTAGGTCCTTTATGACCTAACAAGTCCATTTGGGCTCCATTAGGATCAAACTAGTCCATTTGGGCTCCAATAGGACCAAAGAAGTACAAATTGACCCAGTTAGGTCCTTTATGACCTAACAAGTCCATTTGGGCTCTATTAGGATCAAGCAAGTCCATTTGGGCTCCAATAGGACCAAAGAAGTACAAATTGGCCCAGTTAGGTCCTATATGACCTAAAATGTCCAGTTGGGCTATACTAGGATCAAACAAATCCATTTGGGCTCTATTAGGATCAAACATGTCCATTTGGGCTCTATTAGGACTTGTAGTTTCGTATGACCTAACAAGTCCATTTGGGCTCTATTAGGACCAAAGAAGTACAAATTGGCCCAGTTAGGTCCTATGTGACCTAAAAAGTGTATTTGGGCTCTATTAGGATCAAACAAGTCCATTTGGGCTCCAATAGGACCAAAGAAGTACAAATTGGCCCAGTTAGGTCCTATATGACCTAAAAAGTCCATTTGGGCTCTATTAGGATCAAACAAGTCCATTTGGGCTCCAATAGGACCAAAGAAGTACAAATTGGCCCAGTTAGGTCCTATATGACCTAAAAAGTCCATTTGGGCTCTATTAGGATCAAACAAGTCCATTTGGGCTCCAATAGGACCAAAGAGGTACAAATTGGCCCAGTTAGGTCCTTTATGACCTAAAAAGTGCATTTTGGCCTTAATTGGGCTCAAACAAGTCCATTTGGGCTCCAATAGGACCAAAGAACTACAAATAGGCTCTGTTAGGACCTATATCACCTAATATGTCAATTTTAGGATCAAACAAGTCCATTTGGGCTCCAGTAGGACCAAAGAAGTACAAATTGGCCCAGTTAGGTCCTACATGACCTAAAATGTCCAGTTGGGCTCTATTAGGATCAAACAAGTCCATTTGGGCTCCACTAGGACCAAAGAAGTACAAATTGGCACAGTTAGGTCCTTTATGACCTAACAAGTCCATTTGGGCTCTATTAGAATCAAACAAGTTCATTTGGGCTCCAAAAAGACCAAAGAAGTACAATTTGGCCTAGTTTGTTCCTATATGACATAAAATTTCATTTTTGGCTATTTTAGGATCAAACAAGTCCATTTGGGCTCCAATAGGACCACAGAAAAACAAATTGGCCCAATTAGGTCCTATATGACCTAAAAAGTCCATTTGGGCTCTATTAGGGTCAAACAAGTCCATTTGGGCTCCATTAGGACCAAAGAAGTACAAATTAGCACAGTTAGGTCCTTTATGACCTAACAAGTCCATTTGGGCTCTATTAGGATCAAACAAGTCCATTTGGGCTCCAATAGGACCAAAGAAGTACAAATTGGCCTAGTTAGGTCCTATATGATCTAAAATGTCCAGTTGGGCTATACTAGGATCAAACAAGTCCATTTGGGCTCTATTAGGATCAAACAAGTCCATTTGGGCTTTATTAGGACTTGTTTGATCCTATGACCTAACAAGTCCGTTTGGGCTCTATTAGGACCAAAGAAGTACAAATTGGCCCAGATTGGGTCCTATATGACCTAAAAAGTCCGTTTGGGCTCTATTAGGATCAAACAAGTCCATTTGGGCTCCAATAGGACCCAACAAGTACAAATTGGCCCAGTTGGGTCCTATATGACATAAAATGTCCAGTTGGGCTCTATTAGGATCAAACAAGTCCATTTGTGCTCTATTAGGGTCAAACAAGTCCATTTGGGCTCCATTAGGACCAAAGAAGTACAAATTGGCCCAGTTAGATCCTATATGACCTAAAAAGTCCATTTGGGGTCTATTAGGATCAAACAAGTCCATTTGGGCTCCAATAGGGCCAAAGAAGTACAAATTGGCCCAGTTAGGGACTATATGACCGAAAATGTCCAGTTGGGCTCTATTAGGATCAAACAAGTCCATTTGGGCTCCAATAGGACCAAAGAAGTACAAATTGGCCCAGTTAGGTCCTATATGACCTAAAAAGTCCATTTGGGCTCTATTAGGATCAAACAAGTCCATTTGGGCTCCAATAGGACCAAAGAAGTACAAATTGGCCCAGTTAGGTCCTATATGACCTAAAAAGTCCATTTGGGCTCTATTAGGATCAAACAAGTCCATTTGGGCTCCAATAGGACCAAAGAGGTACAAATTGGCCCAGTTAGGTCCTTTATGACCTAAAAAGTGCATTTTGGCCTTAATTGGGCTCAAACAAGTCCATTTGGGCTCCAATAGGACCAAAGAAGTACAAATTGGCACAGTTAGGTCCTATATGACCTAAAAAGTCCATTTTAGGATCAAACAATTCCATTTGGGCTCCAGTAGGACCAAAGAAGTACAAATTGGCCCAGTTAGGTCCTACATGACCTAAAATGTCCAGTTGGGCTCTATTAGGATCAAACAAGTCCATTTGGGCTCCACTAGGACCAAAGAAGTACAAATTGGCACAGTTAGGTCCTTTATGACCTAACAAGTCCATTTGGGCTCTATTAGAATCAAACAAGTCCATTTGGGCTCCAATAGGACCAAAGAAGTACAAATTGGCCTAGTTAGGTCATATATGACCTAAAAATTACATTTTGGCTCTATTAGGATCAAACAAGTCCATTTGGGATCCAATAGGACCAAAGCAGTACAAATTGGCCCAATTAGGTCCTATATGACCTAAAAAGTCCATTTGGGCTCTATTAGGGTCAAACAAGTCCATTTGGGCTACATTAGGACCAAAGAAGTACAAATTAGCACAGTTAGGTCCTTTATGACCTAACAAGTCCATTTGGGCTCTATTAGGATCAAACAAGTCCATTTGGGCTCCAATAGGACCAAAGAAGTACAAATTGGCCTAGTTAGGTCCTATATGATCTAAAATGTCCAGTTGGGCTATACTAGGATCAAACAAGTCCATTTGGGCTCTATTAGGATCAAACAAGTCCATTTGGGCTTTATTAGGACTTGTTTGATCCTATGACCTAACAAGTCCGTTTGGGCTCTATTAGGACCAAAGAAGTACAAATTGGCCCAGTTAGGTCCTATATGACCTAAAAAGTCCGTTTGGGCTCTATTAGGATCAAACAAGTCCATTTGGGCTCCAATAGGACCCAACAAGTACAAATTGGCCCAGTTGGGTCCTATATGACTTAAAATGTCCAGTTGGGCTCTATTAGGATCAAACAAGTCCATTTGTGCTCTATTAGGGTCAAACAAGTCCATTTGGGCTCCATTAGGACCAAAGAAGTACAAATTGGCCCAGTTAGATCCTATATGACCTAAAAAGTCCATTTGGGGTCTATTAGGATCAAACAAGTCCATTTGGGCTCCAATAGGGCCAAAGAAGTACAAATTGGCCCAGTTAGGGACTATATGACCGAAAATGTCCAGTTGGGCTCTATTAGGATCAAACAAGTCCATTTGGGCTCCAATAGGACCAAAGAAGTACAAATTGGCCCAGTTAGGTCCTATATGACCTAAAAAGTCCATTTGGGCTCTATTAGGATCAAACAAGTCCATTTGGGCTCCAATAGGACCAAAGAGGTACAAATTGGCCCAGTTAGGTCCTTTATGACCTAAAAAGTGCATTTTGGCCTTAATTGGGCTCAAACAAGTCCATTTGGGCTCCAATAGGACCAAAGAAGTACAAATTGGCACAGTTAGGTCCTATATGACCTAAAAAGTCCATTTTAGGATCAAACAATTCCATTTGGGCTCCAGTAGGACCAAAGAAGTACAAATTGGCCCAGTTAGGTCCTACATGACCTAAAATGTCCAGTTGGGCTCTATTAGGATCAAACAAGTCCATTTGGGCTCCACTAGGACCAAAGAAGTACAAATTAGCACAGTTAGGTCCTTTATGACCTAACAAGTCCATTTGGGCTCTATTAGAATCAAACAAGTCCATTTGGGCTCCAATAGGATCAAAGAAGTACAAATTGACCCAATTATGTCCTATATGACCTAAAAAGTGCATTTTGGCCTTAATTGGGCTCAAACAAGTCCATTTGGGCTCCAATAGGACCAAAGAAGTACAAATTGGCCCAGTTAGGTCATATATGACCTAAAAAGTCTATTTGGGCTCTATTAGGATCAAACAAGTCCATTTGGGATCCAATAGGACCAAAGCAGTACAAATTGGCCCAGTTAGGTCCTATATGACCTAAAAAGTCGATTTGGGCTCTATTAGGGTCAAACAAGTCCATTTGGGCTCCATTAGGACCAAAGAAGTACAAATTGGCACAGTTAGGTCCTTTATGATATAACAAGTAAATTTGGGCTCTATTAAGATCAAACAAGTCTATTTGGGCTCCAATAGGACCAAAGAAGTACAAATTGGCCTAGTTAGGTCCTATATGACCTAAAATGTCCAGTTGGGCTCTACTAGGATCAAACAAGTCCATTTGGGCTCTATTAGGATCAAACAAGTCCATTTGGGCTCTATTAGGACTTGTTTGATCCTATGACCTAACAAGTCCATTTGGGCTCTATTAGGACCAAATAAGTACAAATTGGCCCAGTTAGGTCCTAGATGACCTAAAAAGTCCATTTGGGCTCTATTAGAATCAAACAAGTCCATTTGGGCTCCAATAGGACCCAAGAAGTACAAATTGACCCAGTTAGGTCCTATGTGACCTAAAATGTCCAGTTGGGCTCTATTACGATCAAACAAGTCCATTTGGGCTCCAATAGGACCAAAGAAGTACAAATTGGCCCAGTTAGGTCCTATGTGACCGAAAAAGTCCATTTGAGCTCTATTAGCATCAAACAAGTCCATTTGGGCTCCAATAGGACCAAAGAGGTACAAATTGGCCCAGTTAGGTCCTTTATGACCTAAAAAGTGCATTTTGGCCTTAATTGGGCTCAAACAAGTCCATTTGGGCTCCAATAGGACCAAAGAAGTACAAATTGGCACAGTTAGGTCCTATATGACCTAAAAAGTCCATTTTAGGATCAAACAATTCCATTTGGGCTCCAGTAGGACCAAAGAAGTACAAATTGGCCCAGTTAGGTCCTACATGACCTAAAATGTCCAGTTGGGCTCTATTAGGATCAAACAAGTCCATTTGGGCTCCACTAGGACCAAAGAAGTACAAATTGGCACAGTTAGGTCCTATATGATCTAAAAAGTTCATTTTGGCTCTATTAGGAACAAACAAGTCCATTTGGGATCCAATAGGACCAAAGAAGTACAAATTGGCCCAGTTAGGTCCTATATGACCTAAAAAGTCCATTTGGGCTCTATAAGGGTCAAACAAGTCCATTTGGGCCCCATTAGGACCAAAGAAGTACAAATTGGCCCAGTTAGGTCCTACATGACCTAAAATGTCCAGTTGGGCTCTATTAGGATCAAACAAGTCCATTTGGGCTCCACTAGGACCAAAGAAGTACAAATTGGCACAGTTAGGTCCTATATGATCTAAAAAGTTCATTTTGGCTCTATTAGGAACAAACAAGTCCATTTGGGATCCAATAGGACCAAAGAAGTACAAATTGGCCCAGTTAGGTCCTATATGACCTAAAAAGTCCATTTGAGCTCTATTAGCATCAAACAAGTCCATTTGGGCTCCAATAGGACCAAAGAAGTACAAATTGGCCCAGTTAGGTCCTTTATGACCTAAAAAGTGCATTTTGGCCTTAATTGGGCTCAAACAAGTGCATTTGTGCTCCAATAGGACCAAAGAAGTACAAATTGGCCCAGTTAGGTCCTATATGACCTAAAAAGTCCGTTTGGTCTCTATTGGGTTCAAACAAGTCGATTTGGGCTCCATTAGGACCAAAGAATTACAATTGGGCCGTTCGGGGAAATTGGCCCAATTAGGTCCTAAATAGTTCATTTTGGGCTCTATTAGGATCAAAGAAGTCCATTTTGGCTCCATTAGGACCAAAGAAGTACAAATTGGCCCAGTTAGGTCCTATATGACCTAAAAAAGTCCATTTGAGCTCTATTAGGATTAAACAAGTCCATTTGGGCTCTATTAGGGTCAAAGAAGTACAAATTGGCCCAGTTTGGTCCTATATGACCTAAAAAGTGAATTTTGGCTCTATTAGGATCAAACAAGTCCATTTGGGCTCCAATAGGACCAAAGAAGCACAAATTGGCCCAGTTAGGTCCTTTATGACCTAACAAGTCCATTTGGGCTCTACTAGGAGCAAACAAGTCCATTTGGGCTCCATTAGGACCAAAGAAGTACAAATTGGCCCAATTAGGTCCTTTATGACCTAACAAGTCCATTTGGGCTCTATTAGGATCAAACAAGTCCATTTGTGCTCTATTAGGGTCAAACAAGTCCATTTGGGCTCCATTAGGACCAAAGAAGTACAAATTGGCCCAGTTAGGTCCTATATGACCTAAAAAGTCCATTTGGGCTCTATTAGGATCAAACAAGTCCATTTGTGCTCCAATAGGGCCAAAGAAGTACAAATTGGCCCAGTTAGGGACTATATGACCGAAAATGTCCAGTTGGGCTCTATTAGGATCAAACAAGTCCATTTGGGCTCCATTAGGACCAAAGAAGTACAAATTGGCACAGTTAGGTCCTATATGACCTAAAAAGTGCATTTTGGCTCTATTAAGATCAAACAAGTCCATTTGGGCTCCAATATGACCAAAGAAGTACAAATTGGCCCAGTTAGGTCCTATAAGACCTAAAAAGTCCATTTGGATTCTATTAGGATCAAACAAGTCCATTTGGACTCCATTTGGACGAAAGAAGTAGTAGTTGGCCCAGTTAGGTCCTATATGACCTAAAAAGTCCATTAGGACCTATTAGGATTAAACAAGTCCATTTGGGCACCAATAGGACCAAAGAAGTGTAAATTGGCCTAGTTAGGTCCTATATGACCTAAAAAGTCCATTTGGGCTCTATTAGAATCAAACAAGTCCATTTGGGCTCCAATAGGACCAAAGAAGTACAAATTGGCACAGTTAGGTCCTTTATGACCTAACAAGTCCATTTGGGCTATATTAGGATCAAACAAGTCCATTTGGGCTCCAATAGGACCAAAGAAGTACAAATTGGCCCAGTTAGGTCCTTTATGACCTAACAAGTTCATTTGGGCTACAATAATACCAAAGAAGTACAAATTGGCCCAGTTAGGTCCTATATGACCTAAAAAGTCCATTAGGGCTCTATTAGGGTCAAACAAGTCCATATGGGCTCCATTAGGACCAAAGAAGTACAAATTGGCCCAGTTAGGTCCTATATGACCTAAAACGTCCATTTGGGCTCTATTAGGATCAAACAAGTCCATTTGGGCTCCAATAGGACCAAAGAAGTACAAATTGGCACAGTTAGGTCCTATATCAACTAAAAAGTGCATTTTGGCTCTATTAGGATCAAACAAGTCCATTTGGGTTCCAATAGGACCAAAGAAGTACAAATTGACCCAGTTAGGTCCTACATGGCCTAAAAAGTGCATTTTGGATCTATTAGGATCAAACAAGTGCATTTGGGCTCCATTAGGACGAAAGAAGTACAAATTGGCCCACTTTGGTCCTTTATGATCTAAAAAGTCCATATAGGCTCTATTAGGATCAAACAAGTCCATTGGGACTCTATTAGGATCAAACAAGTACATTTGGCCTCCATTAGGACCAAAGAAGTACACATTGGCCCACATTCATCCTATATGACCTAAAAAGTACATTTGGGCTCTATTAGGGTCAAACAAGTCCATTTGGGCTCCATTAGGACCAAAGAAGTACAAATTGGCACAGTTAGGTCCTTTATGACCTAACAAGTCCATTTGGCCTCTATTTGGATCAAACAAGTCCATTTGGGCTCCAATAGGACCAAAGAAGTACAAATTGGCCTAGTTAGGTTCTATATGATATAAAATGTCCAGTTGGGCTCTACTAGGATCAAACAAGTCCATTTGGGCTCTATTAGGATCAAACAAGTGCATTTGGGCTTTATTAGGACTTGTTTGATCCTATGACCTAACAAGTCCGTTTGGGCTCTATTAGGACCAAAGTAGTACAAATTGGCCCAGTTAGGTCCTATATGACCTAAAAAGTCCGTTTGGGCTCTATTAGGATCAAACAAGTCCATTTGGGCTCCAATAGGACCCAACAAGTACAAATTGGCCCAGTTAGGTCCTATATGACTTAAAATGTCCAGTTGGGCTCTATTAGGATCAAACAAGTCCATTTGGGCTCCAATAGGACCAAAGAAGTACAAATTGGCCCAGTTAGGTCCTATATGACCTAAAAAGTCTATTTGGGCTCTATTAGGATCAAACAAGTCCATTTGGGCTCCAATAGGACCAAAGAAGTACAAATTGGCCCAGTTAGGTCCTTTATGACCTAAAAAGTGCATTTTGGCCTTAATTGGGCTCAAACAAGTCCATTTGGGCTCCAATAGGACCAAAGAAGTACAAATTGGCCCAGTTAGGTCCTATATGACCTAAAAAGTCCATTTTAGGATCAAACAATTCCGTTTGGGCTCCAGTAGGACCAAAGAAGTACAAATTGGCCCAGTTAGGTCCTACATGACCTAAAATGTCCAGTTGGGCTCTATTAGGATAAAACAAGTCCATTTGGGCTCCACTAGGACCAAAGAAGTACAAATTGGCACAGTTAGGTCCTATATGACCTAAAAAGTTCATTTTGGCTCTATTAGGAACAAACAAGTCCATTTGGGATCCAATAGGACCAAAGAAGTCCAAATTGGCCCAGTTAGGTCCTATATGACCTAAAAAGTCCATTTGGGCTCTATTAGGGTCAAACAAGTCCATTTGGGCCCCATTAGGACCAAAGAAGTACAAATTGGCACAGTTAGGTCCTTTATGACCTAACAAGTCCATTTGGGCTCTATTAGAATCAAGCAAGTCCATTTGGGCTCCAATAGGATCAAAGAAGTACAAATTGACCCAATTAGGACCTCTATGACCTAAAAAGTGCATTTTGGCCTTAATTGGCCTCAAACAAGTCCATTTGGGCTCCAATAGGACCAAAGAAGTACAAATTGGCCCAGTTAGGTCATATATGACCTAAAAAGTGCATTTTGGCTCTATTAGGATCAAACAACTCCATTTGGGATCCAATAGGATCAAAGCAGTACAAATTGGCCCAGTTAGGTCCTATATGACCTAAAAAGTCGATTTGGGCTCTATTAGGGTCAAACAAGTCCATTTGGGCTCCATTAGGACCAAAGAAGTACAAATTGGCACAGTTAGGTCCTTTATGATATAGCAAGTAAATTTGGGCTCTATTAAGATCAAACAAGTCTATTTGGGCTCCAATAGGACCAAAGAAGTACAAATTGGCCTAGTTAGGTCCTATATGACCTAAAATGTCCAGTTGGGCTCTACTAGGATCAAACAAGTGCAATTGGGCTCTATTAGGATCAAACAAGTCCATTTGGGCTCTATTAGGACTTGTTTGATCCTATGACCTAACAAGTCCATTTGGGCTCTATTAGGACCAAATAAGTACAAATTGGCCCAGTTAGGTCCTAGATGACCTAAAAAGTCCATTTGGGCTCTATTAGAATCAAACAAGTCCATTTGGGCTCCAATAGGACCCAAGAAGTACAAATTGACCCAGTTAGGTCCTATGTGACCTAAAATGTCCAGTTGGGCTCTATTACGATCAAACAAGTCCATTTGGGCTCCAATAGGACCAAAGAAGTACAAATTGGCCCAGTTAGGTCCTATGTGACCGAAAAAGTCCATTTGAGCTCTATTAGGATCAAACAAGTCCATTTGGGCTCCAATAGGATCAAAGAAGTACAAATTGACCCAATTAGGTCCTATATGACCTAAAAAGTGCATTTTGGCCTTAATTGGGCTCAAACAAGTCCATTTGGGGTCCAATAGGACCAAATAAGTACAAATTGGCCCAGTTAGGTCCTTTATGACCTAAAAAGTGCATTTTGGCCTTAATTGGGCTCAAACAAGTGCATTTGGGCTCCAATAGGACCAAAGAAGTACAAATTGGCCCAGTTAGGTCCAATATGACCTAAAAAGTCCGTTTGGTCTCTATTGGGTTCAAACAAGTCGATTTGGGCTCCATTAGGACCAAAGAATTACAATTGGGCCGTTCGGGGCAATTGGCCCAATTAGGTCCTAAATAGTTCATTTTGGGCTCTATTAGGATCAAAGAAGTCCATTTTGGCTCCATTAGGACCAAAGAAGTACAAATTGGCCCAGTTAGGTCCTATATGACCTAAAAAAGTCCATTTGAGCTCTATTAGGATTAAACAAGTCCATTTGGGCTCTATTAGGGTCAAAGAAGTACAAATTGGCCCAGTTTGGTCCTATATGACCTAAAAAGTGAATTTTGGCTCTATTAGGATCAAACAAGTCCATTTGGGCTCCAATAGGACCAAAGAAGCACAAATTGGCCCAGTTAGGTCCTTTATGACCTAACAAGTCCATTTGGGCTCTACTAGGAGCAAACAAGTCCATTTGGGCTCCATTAGGACCAAAGAAGTACAAATTGGCCTTGTTAGGACCTATATGACCTAAAAAGTCCATTTGGGCTCTATTAGGATCAAACAAGTCCATTTGGGCTCCAATAGGACCAAAGAAGTACAAATTGGCCCAATTAGGTCCTTTATGACCTAACAAGTCCGTTTGGGCTCTATTAGGATCAAACAAGTCCATTTGTGCTCTATTAGGGCAAACAAGTCCATTTGGGCTCCATTAGGACCAAAGAAATACAAATTGGCCCAGTTAGGTCCTATATGACCTAAAAAGTCCATTTGGGCTCTATTAGGATCAAACAAGTCCATTTGTGCTCCAATAGGGCCAAAGAAGTACAAATTGGCCCAGTTAGGGACTATATGACCGAAAATGTCCAGTTGGGCTCTATTAGGATCAAACAAGTCCATTTGGGCTCCATTAGGACCAAAGAAGTACAAATTGGCACAGTTAGGTCCTATACGACCTAAAAAGTGCATTTTGGCTCTATTAAGATCAAACAAGTCCATTTGGGCTCCAATAGGACCAAAGAAGTACAAATTGGCCCAGTTAGGTCCTGTATGACCTAAAAAGTCCATTTGGGTTCTATTAGGATCAAACAAGTCCATTTGGACGAAAGAAGTAGTAGTTGGCCCAGTTAGGTCCTATATGACCTAAAAAGTCCATTAGGACCTATTAGGATTAAACAAGTCCATTTGGGCACCAATAGGACCAAAGAAGTGTAAATTGGCCTAGTTAGGTCCTATATGACCTAAAAAGTCCATTTGGGCTCTATTAGAATCAAACAAGTCCATTTGGGCTCCAATAGGACCAAAGAAGTACAAATTGGCACAGTTAGGTCCTTTATGACCTAACAAGTCCATTTGGGCTCTATTAGGATCAAAAAAGTCCATTTGGGCTCCAATAGGACCAAAGAAGTACAAATAGGCCCAGTTAGGTCCTTTATGACCTAACAAGTTCATTTGGGCTACAATAATACCAAAGAAGTACAAATTGGCCCAGTTAGGTCCTATATGACCTAAAAAGTCCATTAGGGCTCTATTAGGGTCAAACAAGTCCATATGGGCTCCATTAGGACCAAAGAAGTACAAATTGGCCCAGTTAGGTCCTATATGACCTAAAACGTCCATTTGGGCTCTATTAGGATCAAACAAGTCCATTTGGGCTCCAATAGGACCAAAGAAGTACAAATTGGCACAGTTAGGTCCTATATCAACTAAAAAGTGCATTTTGGCTCTATTAGGATCAAACAAGTCCATTTGGGTTCCAATAGGACCAAAGAAGTACAAATTGACCGAGTTAGGTCCTATATGGCCTAAAAAGTGCATTTTGGCTCTATTAGGATCAAACAAGTGCATTTGGGCTCCATTAGGACGAAAGAAGTACAAATTGGCCCACTTAGGTCCTTTATGACCTAAAAAGTCCATATGGGCTCTATTAGGATCAAACAAGTCCATTGGGACTCTATTAGGATCAAACAAGTACATTTGGCCTCCATTAGGACCAAAGAAGTACACATTGGCCCACTTTCATCCTATATGACCTAAAAAGAACATTTGGGCTCTATTAGGGTCAAACAAGTCCATTTGGGCTCCATTAGGACCAAAGAAGTACAAATTGGCCCAGTTAGGTCCTTTATGACCTAACAAGTCCATATGGGCTCTATTAGGATCAAACAAGTCCATTGGGACTATATGACCGAAAATGTCCAGTTGGGCTCTATTAGGATCAAACAAGTCCATTTGGGCTCCATTAGGACCAAAGAAGTACAAATTGGCACAGTTAGGTCCTATATGACCTAAAAAGTGCATTTTGGCTCTATTAAGATCAAACAAGTCCATTTGGGCTCCAATAGGACCAAAGAAGTACAAATTGGCCCAGTTAGGTCCTATAAGACCTAAAAAGTCCATTTGGGTTCTATTAGGATCAAACAAGTCCATTTGGACTCTATTTGGACGAAAGAAGTAGAAGTTGGCCCAGTTAGGTCCTATATGACCTAAAAAGTCCATTGGGACCTATTAGGATTAAACAAGTCCATTTGGTCACCAATAGGACCAAAGAAGTGTAAATTGGCCTAGTTAGGTCCTATATGACCTAAAAAGTCCATTTGGGCTCTATTAGAATCAAACAAGTCCATTTGGGCTCCAATAGGACCAAAGAAGTACAAATTGGCACAGTTAGGTCCTTTATGACCTAACAAGTCCATTTGGGCTCTATTAGGATCAAACAAGTCCATTTGGGCTCCAATAGGACCAAAGAAGTACAAATTGGCCCAGTTAGGTCCTTTATGACCTAACAAGTTCATTTGGGCTACAATAATACCAAAGAAGTACAAATTGGCCCAGTTAGGTCCTATATGACCTAAAAAGTCCGTTAGGGCTCTATTAGGGTCAAACAAGTCCATTTGGGCTCCATTAGGACCAAAGAAGTACAAATTGGCCCAGTTAGGTCCTATATGACCTAAAACGTCCATTTGGGCTCTATTAGGATCAAACAAGTCCATTTGGGCTCCAATAGGACCAAAGAAGTACAAATTGGCACAGTTAGGTCCTATATCAACTAAAAAGTGCATTTTGGCTCTATTAGGATCAAACAAGTCCATTTGGGTTCCAATAGGACCAAAGAAGTACAAATTGACCCAGTTAGGTCCTATATGGCCTAAAAAGTGCATTTTGGCTCTATTAGGATCAAACAAGTGCATTTGGGCTCCATTAGGACGAAAGAAGTACAAAATGGCCCACTTAGGTCCTTTATGACCTAAAAAGTCCGTATGGGCTCTATTAGGATCAAACAAGTCCATTGGGACTCTATTAGGATCAAACAAGTACATTTGGCCTCCATTAGGACCAAAGAAGTACACATTGACCCACTTTCATCCTATATGACCTAAAAAGTACATTTGGGCTCTATTAGGGTCAAACAAGTCCATTTGGGCTCCATTAGGACCAAAGAAGTACAAATTGGCACAGTTAGGTCCTTTATGACCTAACAAGTCCATTTGGGCTCTATTAGGATCAAACAAATCCATTTGGGCTCCAATAGGACCAAAGAAGTACAAATTGGCCTAGTTAGGTTCTATATGATCTAAAATGTCCAGTTGGGCTCTACTAGGATCAAACAAGTCCATTTGGGCTCTATTAGGATCAAACAAGTGCATTTGGGCTTTATTAGGACTTGTTTGATCCTATGACCTAACAAGTCCGTTTGGGCTCTATTAGGACCAAAGAAGTACAAATTGGCCCAGTTAGGTCCTATATGACCTAAAAAGTCCGTTTGGGCTCTATTAGGATCAAACAAGTCCATTTGGGCTCCAATAGGACCCAACAAGTACAAATTGGCCCAGTTGGGTCCTATATGACTTAAAATGTGAAGTTGGGCTCTATTAGGATCAAACAAGTCCATTTGGGCTCCAATAGGACCAAAGAAGTACAAATTGGCCCAGTTAGGTCCTATATGACCTAAAAAGTCTATTTGGGCTCTATTAGGATCAAACAAGTCCATTTGGGCTCCAATAGGACCAAAGAAGTACAAATTGGCCCAGTTATGTCCTTTATGACCTAAAAAGTGCATTTTGGCCTTAATTGGGCTCAAACAAGTCCATTTGGGCTCCAATAGGACCAAAGAAGTACAAATTGGCCCATTAGGGTCCTATATGACCTAAAAAGTCCATTTTAGGATCAAACAATTCCATTTGGGCTCCAGTAGGACCAAAGAAGTACAAATTGGCCCAGTTAGGTCCTACATGACCTAAAATGTCCAATTGGGCTCTATTAGGATAAAACAAGTCCATTTGGGCTCCACTAGGACCAAAGAAGTACAAATTGGCACAGTTATGTCCTATATGACCTAAAAAGTTCATTTTGGCTCTATTAGGAACAAACAAGTCCATTTGGGATCCAATAGGACCAAAGAAGTACAAATTGGCCCAGTTAGGTCCTATATGACCTAAAAAGTCCATTTGGGCTCTATTAGGGTCAAACAAGTCCATTTGGGCCCCATTAGGACCAAAGAAGTACAAATTGGCACAGTTAGGTCCTTTATGACCTAACAAGTCCATTTGGGCTCTATTAGAATCAAACAAGTCCATTTGGGCTCCAATAGGATCAAAGAAGTACAAATTGACCCAATTAGGTCCTATATGACCTAAAAAGTGCATTTTGGCCTTAATTGGGCTCAAACAAGTCCATTTGGGCTCCAATAGGACCAAAGAAGTACAAATTGGCCCAGTTAGGTCATATATGACCTAAAAAGTGCATTTTGGCTCTATTAGGATCAAACAAGTCCATTTGGGATCCAATAGGACCAAAGCAGTACAAATTGGCCCAGTTAGGTCCTATGTGACCTAAAAAGTCGATATGGGCTCTATTAGGGTCAAACAAGTCCATTTGGGCTCCATTAGGACCAAAGAAGTACAAATTGGCACAGTTAGGTCCTTTATGATATAACAAGTCCATTTGGGCTCTATTAGGATCAAACAAGTCCATTTGGGCTCCAATAGGACCAAAGAAGTACAAATTGGCCTAGTTAGGTCCTATATGACCTAAAATGTCCAGTTGGGCTCTACTAGGATCAAACAAGTCCATTTGGGCTCTATTAGGATCAAACAAGTCCATTTGGGGTCTATTAGGACTTGTTTGATCCTATGACCTAACAAGTCCATTTGGGCTCTATTAGGACCAAATAAGTACAAATTGGCCCAGTTAGGTCCTATATGACCTAAAAAGTTCATTTGGGCTCTATTAGAATCAAAAAAGTCCATTTGGGCTCCAATAGGACCCAAGAAGTACAAATTGACCCAGTTAGCTCCTATGTGACCTAAAATGTCCAGTTGGGCACTATTAGGATCAAACAAGTCCATTTGGGCTCCAATAGGACCAAAGAAGTACAAATTGGCCCAGTTAGGTCCTATGTGACCGAAAAAGTCCATTTGAGCTCTATTAGGATCAAACAAGTCCATTTGGGCTCCAATAGTACCAAAGAAGTACAAATTGGCCCAGTTAGGTCCTTTATGACCTAAAAAGTGCATTTTGGCCTTAATTGGGCTCAAACAAGTGCATTTGGGCTCCAATAGGACCAAAGAAGTACAAATTGGCCCAGTTAGGTCCTATATGACCTAAAAAGTCCGTTTGGGCTCTATTAGGGTCAAACAAGTCCATTTGGGCTCCATTAGGACCAAAGAAGTACAAATTGGCACAGTTAGGTCCTTTATGATATAACAAGTCCATTTGGGCTCTATTAGGATCAAACAAGTCCATTTGGGCTCCAATAGGACCAAAGAAGTACAAATTGGCCTAGTTAGGTCCTATATGACCTAAAATGTCCAGTTGGGCTCTACTAGGATCAAACAAGTCCATTTGGGCTCTATTAGGATCAAACAAGTCCATTTGGGGTCTATTAGGACTTGTTTGATCCTATGACCTAACAAGTCCATTTGGGCTCTATTAGGACCAAATAAGTACAAATTGGCCCAGTTAGGTCCTATATGACCTAAAAAGTCCATTTGGGCTCTATTAGAATCAAACAAGTCCATTTGGGCTCCAATAGGACCCAAGAAGTACAAATTGACCCAGTTAGCTCCTATGTGACCTAAAATGTCCAGTTGGGCACTATTAGGATCAAACAAGTCCATTTGGGCTCCAATAGGACCAAAGAAGTACAAATTGGCCCAGTTAGGTCCTATGTGACCGAAAAAGTCCATTTGAGCTCTATTAGGATCAAACAAGTCCATTTGGGCTCCAATAGTACCAAAGAAGTACAAATTGGCCCAGTTAGGTCCTTTATGACCTAAAAAGTGCATTTTGGCCTTAATTGGGCTCAAACAAGTGCATTTGGGCTCCAATAGGACCAAAGAAGTACAAATTGGCCCAGTTAGGTCCTATATGACCTAAAAAGTCCGTTTGGTCTCTATTAGGTTCAAACAAGTCCATTTGGGCTCCATTAGGACCAAAGAATTACAATTGGGCCGTTCGGGGCAATTGGCCCAATTAGGTCCTAAATAGTTCATTTTGGGCTCTATTAAGATCAAAGAAGTCCATTTTGACTCCATTAGGACCAAAGAAGTACAAATTGGCCCAGTTAGGTCCTATATGACCTAAAAAAGTCCATTTGAGCTCTATTAGGATCAAACAAGTCCATTTGGGCTCTATTAGGGTCAAAGAAGTACAAATTGGCCCAGTTTGGTCCTATATGACCTAAAAAAGTGAATTTTTGCTCTATTAGGATCAAACAAGTCCATTTGGGCTCCAATAGGACCAAAGAAGCACAAATTGGCCCAGTTAGGTCCTTTATGACCAAACAAGTCCATTTGGGCTCTACTAGGAGCAAACAAGTCCATTTGGGCTCCATTTGGACCAAAGAAGTACAAATTGGCCTTGTTAGGACCTATATGACCTAAAAAGTCCATTTGGGCTCTATTAGGATCAAACAAGTCCATTTGGGCTCCAATAGGACCAAAGAAGTACAAATTGGCCCAATTAGGTCCTTTATGACCTAACAAGTCCATTTGGGCTCTATTAGGATCAAACAAGTCCATTTGTGCTCTATTAGGGTCAAACAAGTCCATTTGGGCTCCATTAGGACCAAAGAAGTACAAATTGGCCCAGTTAGGTCCTATATGACCTAAAAAGTCCATTTGGGCTCTATTAGGATCAAACAAGTCCATTTGGGCTCCAATAGGGCCAAAGAAGTACAAATTGGCCCAGTTAGGGACTATATGACCGAAAATGTCCAGTTGGGCTCTATTAGGATCAAACAAGTCCATTTGGGCTCCATTAGGACCAAAGAAGTACAAATTGGCACAGTTAGGTCCCATATGACCTAAAAAGTGCATTTTGGCTCTATTAAGATCAAACAAGTCCATTTGGGCTCCAATAGGACCAAAGAAGTACAAATTGGCCCAGTTAGGTCCTATAAGACCTAAAAAGTCCATTTTGGTTCTATTAGGATCAAACAAGTCCATTTGGACTCCATTTGGACGAAAGAAGTAGAAGTTGGCCCAGTTAGGTCCTATATGACCTAAAAAGTCCATTAGGACCTATTAGGATTAAACAAGTCCATTTGGGCACCAATAGGACCAAAGAAGTGTAAATTGGCCTAGTTAGGTCCTATATGACCTAAAAAGTCCATTTGGGCTCTATTAGAATCAAACAAGTCCATTTGGGCTCCAATAGGACCAAAGAAGTACAAATTGGCACAGTTAGGTCCTTTATGACCTAACAAGTCCATTTGGGCTCTATTAGGATCAAACAAGTCCATTTGGGCTCCAATAGGACCAAAGAAGTACAAATTGGCCCAGTTAGGTCCTTTATGACCTAACAAGTTCATTTGGGCTACAATAATACCAAAGAAGTACAAATTGGCCCAGTTAGGTCCTATATGACCTAAAAAGTCCATTAGGGCTCTATTAGGGTCAAACAAGTCCATTTGGGCTCCATTAGGACCAAAGAAGTACAAATTGACCCAGTTAGGTCCAATATGGCCTAAAAAGTGCATTTTGGCTCTATTAGGATCAAACAAGTGCATTTGGGCTCCATTAGGACGAAAGAAGTACAAATTGGCCCACTTAGGTCCTTTATGACCTAAAAAGTCCATATGGGCTCTATTAGGATCAAAGAAGTCCATTGGGACTCTATTAGGATCAAACAAGTACATTTGGCCTCCATTAGGACCAAAGAAGTACACATTGGCCCACTTTCATCCTATATGACATAAAAAGTACATTTTGGCTCTATTAGGATCAAACAAGTCCATTTGGGCTCCAATAGGACCAAAGAAGTACAAATTGGCCAAGTTAGATCCTATATGACCTAAAAAGTCCATTTGGGCTCCACTAGGATCAAACAAGTCCATTTGGGCTCTACTAGGATCACACAAGTCCATTTGGGCTTTAGTAGGATCAAACAAGTCCATTTGGGCTCCATTAGAACCAAAGAAGTACAAATTGACCCAGTTAGGTCCTTTATGACCTAACAAGTCCATATGGGCTCTATTAGGATCAAACAAGTCCATATGGGCTCTATTAGGATCAAACAAGTCCATTTGGGCTCCATTAGGACCAAAGAAGTACAAATTGGCCCAGTTAGGTCCTATATGACCTAAAAAGTCCATTTGGGCTCTATTAGGATCAAACAAGTCCATTTGGGCTCCAATAGGGCCAAAGAAGTACAAATTGGCCCAGTTAGGGACTATATGACCGAAAATGTCCAGTTGGGCTCTATTAGGATCAAACAAGTCCATTTGGGCTCCATTAGGACCAAAGAAGTACAAATTGGCACAGTTAGGTCCCATATGACCTAAAAAGTGTATTTTGGCTCTATTAAGATCAAACAAGTCCATTTGGGCTCCAATAGGACCAAAGAAGTACAAATTGGCCCAGTTAGATCCTATATGACCTAAAAAGTCCATTTGGGCTCTATTAGAATCAAACAAGTCCATTTTGAGTCCATTTGGACCAAAGAAGTACAAATTGGCCCAGTTAGGTCCTATATGACCTAAAACGTCCAGTTGGGCTCTATTAGGGTCAAACAAGTCCATTTGGGCTCCATTAGGACCAAAGAAGTATAAATTGGCCCAGTTAGTCCTGTATGATCTAAAAAGTCCATTTGGGCTCTATTTG
>JAUPTC010000010.1:6582232-6599585 GCA_030762895.1 Sophora flavescens | reverse complement strand
TTAGGACCAAAGAAGTACAAATTGGCCCAGTTAGGTCCTATATGACCTAAAAAGTCCATTTGGGCTCTATTAGGATCAAACAAGTCCATTTGGGCTCCAATAGGACCAAAGAAGTACAAATTGGCCCAGTTAGGTCCTACATGACCTAAAATGTCCAGTTGGGCTCTATTAGGATCAAACAAGTCCGTTTGGGCTCCAATAGGACCAAAGAAGTACAAATTGGGCCAGTTAGGTCCTATATGACCTAAAATGCATTTTGACTCTATTAGGATCAAACAAGTCCATTTGGGCTCCAATAGGACCAAAGAAGTACAAATTGGCCCGATTAGGTCCTATATGACCTAAAAAAGTCCATTTGGGCTCTATTAGGGTCAAACAAGTCCATTTGGGCCCCATTAGGACCAAAGAAGTACAAATTGGCACAGTTAGGTCCTTTATGACCTAACAAGTCCATTTGGGCTCTATTAGGATCAAACAAGTCCATTTGGGCACCAATAGGACCAAAGAAGTACAAATTGGCCCAGTTAGGTCCTATATGACCTAAAAAGTGTATTTTGGCCTTAATTGGGCTCAACCAAGTCCATTTGGGCTCCAATAGGACCAAAGAAATACAAATTGGCTCAGTTAGGTCATATATGACCTAAAAAGTGTATTTTGGCTCTATTAGGATCAAACAAGTCCATTTGGGATCCAATAGGACCAAAGCAGTATAAATTGGCCCAGTTAGGTCCTATATGACCTAAAAAGACCATTTGGGCTCTATTAGGGTCATATAAGTCCATTTGGGCTCCATTAGGACCAAAGAAGTACAAATTGGCACAGTTAGGTCCTTTATGACCTAACAAGTCCATTTGGGCTCTATTAGGATCAAACAAGTCCATTTGGGCTCCAATAGGACCAAAGAAGTACAAATTGGCCTAGTAAGGTCCTATATGACCTAAAATGTCCAGTTGGGCTCTACTAGGATCAAACAAGTCCATTTGGGCTCCATTAGGATCAAACAAGTCCATTTGGGCTCTATAAGGACTTGTTTGATACTATGACCTAACAAGTCCATTTGGGCTCTATTAGGACCAAAGAAGTACAAATTGGCCCAGTTAGGTCCTATATGACCTAAAAAGTCCATTTGGGCTCTATTGGGATCAAACAACTCCATTTGGGCTCCAATAGGACCCAAGAAGTACAAATTGGCCCAGTTAGGTCCTATATGACCTAAAATGTCCAGTTGGGCTCTATTAGGATCAAACAAGTCCATTTGGGCTCCAATAGGACCAAAGAAGTACCAATTGGCCCAGTTAGGTCCTATATGACCTAAAAAGTCTATTTGGGCTCTATTAGGATCAAACAAGTCCATTTGGGCTCCAATAGGACCAAAAAAGTACAAATTGGCCCAGTTAGGTCCTTTATGACCTAAAAAGTGCATTTTGGCCTTAATTGGGCTCAAACAAGTCCATTTGGGTTCCAATAGGACCAAAGAAGTACAAATTGGCCCAGTTAGGTCCTATATGACCTAAAAAGTGCATTTTGACTCTATTAGGATCAAACAAGTCCATTTGGGCTCCAATAGGACCAAAGAAGTACAAATTGGCCCAGTTAGGTCCTATATGACCTAAAAAGTCCATTTGGGCTCTATTAGGGTCAAACAAGTCCATTTGGGCCCCATTAGGACCAAAGAAGTACAAATTGGCACAGTTAGGTCCTTTATGACTGAACAAGTCCTTTTGGGCTCTATTAGAATCAAACAAGTCCATTTGGGCTCCAATAGGACCAAAGAAGTACAAATTGACCCTGTTAGGTCCTATATGACCTAAAAAGTGCATTTTGGCCTTAATTGGACTCAAACAAGTCCATTTGGGCTCCAATAGGACCAAAGAAGTACAAATTGGCCTAGTTAGGTCATATATGACCTAAAAATTGCATTTTGGCTCTATTAGGATCAAACAAGTCCATTTGGGATCCAATAGGACCAAAGCAGTACAAATTGGCCCAATTAGGTCCTATATGACCTAAAAAGTCCATTTGGGCTCTATTAGGGTCAAACAAGACCATTTGGGCTCCATTAGGACCAAAGAAGTACAAATTGGCACAGTTAGGTCCTTTATGACCTAACAAGTCCATTTGGGCTCTATTAGGATCAAACAAGTCCATTTGGGCTCCAATAGGACCAAAGAAGTACAAATTGGCCTAGTTAGGTCCTATATGATCTAAAATGTCCAGTTGGGCTCTACTAGGATCAAACAAGTCCATTTGGGCTCTATTAGAATCAAACAAGTCCATTTGGGCTTTATTAGGACTTGTTTGATCCTATGACCTAACAAGTCCATTTGGGCTCTATTAGGACCAAAGAAGTACAAATTGGCCCAGTTAGGTCCTATATGACCTAAAAAGTCCGTTTGGGCTCTATTAGGATCAAACAAGTCCATTTGGGCTCCAATAGGACCCAACAAGTACAAATTGGCCCAGTTGGGTCCTATATGACTTAAAATGTCCAGTTGGGCTCTATTAGGATCAAACAAGTCCATTTGGGCTCCAATAGGATCAAAGAAGTACAAATTGGCCCAGTTAGGTCCTATATGACCTAAAAAGTCTATTTGGGCTCTATTAGGATCAAACAAGTCCATTTGGGCTCCAATAGGACCAAAGAAGTACAAATTGGCCCAGTTAGGTCCTTTATGACCTAAAAAGTGCATTTTGGCCTTAATTGGGCTCAAACAAGTCCATTTGGGCTCCAATAGGACCAAAGAAGTACAAATTGGCCCAGTTAGGTCCTATATGACCTAAAAAGTCCATTTTAGGATCAAACAAGTCCATTTGGGATCCAATAGGACAAAAGAAGTACAAATTGGCCCAGTTAGGTCCTACATGACCTAAAATGTCCAGTTGGGCTCTATTAGGATCAAACAAGTCCATTTGGGCTCCACTAGGACCAAAGAAGTACAAATTGGCACAGTTAGGTCCTATATGACCTAAAAAGTTCATTTTGGCTCTATTAGGATCAAACAAGTCCATTTGGGCTCCAATAGGACCAAAGAAGTACAAATTGGCCCAGTTAGGTCCTATATGACCTAAAAAGTCCATTTGGGCTCTATTAGGGTCAAACAAGTCCATTTGGGGCCCATTAGGACCAAAGAAGTACAAATTGGCACAGTTAGGTCCTTTATGACCTAACAAGTCCATTTGGGCTCTATTAGAATCAAACAAGTCCATTTGGGCTCCAATAGGATCAAAGAAGTACAAATTGACCCAATTAGGTCCTATATGACCTAAAAAGTGCATTTTGGCCTTAATTGGGCTCAAACAAGTCCATTTGGGCTCCAATAGGACCAAAGAAGTACAAATTGGCCCAGTTAGGTCATATAGGACCTAAAAAGTGCATTTTGGCTCTATTAGGATCAAACATGTACATTTGGGATCCAATAGGACCAAAGCAGTACAAATTGGCCCAGTTAGGTCCTATATGACCTAAAAAGTCGATTTGGGCTCTATTAGGGTCCAACAAGTCCATTTGGGCTCCATTAGGACCAAAGAAGTACAAATTGGCACAGTTAGGTCCTTTATGATATAACAAGTCCATTTGGGCTCTATTAGGATCAAACAAGTCCATTGGGGCTCCAATAGGACCAAAGAAGTACAAATTGGCCTAGTTAGGTCCTATATGACCTAAAATGTCCAGTTGGGCTCTACTAGGATCAAACAAGTCCATTTGGGCTCTATTAGGATCAAACAAGTCCATTTGGGCTCTATTAGGACTTGTTTGATCCTATGACCTAAAAAGTCCATTTGGGCTCTATTAGGACCAAATAAGTACAAATTGGCCCAGTTAGGTCCTATATGACCTAAAAAGTCCATTTGGGCTCTATTAGAATCAAACAAGTCCATTTGGGCTCCAATAGGACCCAAGAAGTACAAATTGACCCAGTTAGGTCCTATGTGACCTAAAATGTCCAGTTGGGCTCTATTACGATCAAACAAGTCCATTTGGGCTCTAATAGGACCAAAGAAGTACAAATTGACCCAGTTAGGTCCTATGTGACCTAAAAAGTCCATTTGAGCTCTATTAGGATCAAACAAGTCCATTTGGGCTCCAATAGGACCAAAGAAGTACAAATTGGCCCAGTTAGGTCCTTTATGATCTAAAAAGTGCATTTTGGCCTTAATTGGGCTCAAACAAGTGCATTTGGGCTCCAATAGGACCAAAGAAGTACAAATTGGCCCAGTTAGGTCCTATATGACCTAAAAAGTCCGTTTGGTCTCTATTAGGTTCAAACAAGTCCATTTGGGCTCCATTAGGACCAAAGAATTACAATTGGGCCGTTCGGGGCAATTGGCCCAATTAGGTCCTAAATAGTTCATTTTGGGCTCTATTAGGATCAAAGAAGTCCATTTTGGCTCCATTAGGACCAAAGAAGTACAAATTGGCCCAGTTAGGTCCTATATGACCTAAAAAAGTCCATTTGAGCTCTATTAGGATCAAACAAGTCCATTTGGGCTCTATTATGGTCAAAGAAGTACAAATTGGCCCAGTTTGGTCCTATATGACCTAAAAAGTGAATTTTGGCTCTATTAGGTTCAAACAAGTCCATTTGGGCACCAATAGGACCAAAGAAGCACAAATTGGCCCAGTTAGGTCCTTTATGACCTAACAAGTCCATTTGGGCTCTACTAGGAGCAAACAAGTCCATTTGGGCTCCATTAGGACCAAAGAAGTACAAATTGGCCTTGTTAGGACCTATATGACCTAAAAAGTCCATTTGGGCTCTATTAGGATCAAACAAGTCCATTTGGGCTCCAATAGGACCAAAGAAGTACAAATTGGCCCAATTAGGTCCTTTATGACCTAACAAGTCCATTTGGGCTCTATTAGGATCAAACAAGTTCATTTGGGCTCTATTATGGTCAAAGAAGTACAAATTGGCCCAGTTTGGTCCTATATGACCTAAAAAGTGAATTTTGGCTCTATTAGGTTCAAACAAGTCCATTTGGGCTCCATTAGGACCAAAGAAGTACAAATTGGCCCAGTTAGGTCCTATATGACCTAAAACGTCCATTTGGGCTCTATTAGAATCAAACAAGTCCATTTGGGCTCCAATAGGACCAAAGAAGTACAAATTGGCATAGTTAGGTCCTATATCAACTAATAAGTGCATTTTGGCTCTATTAGGATCAAACAAGTCCATTTGGGTTCCAATAGGACCAAAGAAGTACAAATTGACCCAGTTAGGTCCTATATGGCCTAAAAAGTGCATTTTGGCTCTATTAGGATCAAAGAAGTGCATTTGGGCTCCATTAGGACGAAAGAAGTACAAATTGGCCCAGTTAGGTCCTTTATGACCTAAAAAGTCCATATGGGCTCTATTAGGATCAAACAAGTCCATTGGGACTCTATTAGGATCAAACAAGTACATTTGGCCTCCATTAGGACCAAAGAAGTACACATTGGCCCACTTTGATCCTATATGACCTAAAAAGTACATTTTGGCTCTATTAGGATCAAACAAGTCCATTTGGGCTCCAATAGGACCAAAGAAGTACAAATTGGCCCAGTTAGATCCTATATGACCTAAAAAGTCCATTTGGGCTCCACTATGATCAAACAAGACCATTTGGGCTCTACTAGGATCACACAAGTCCATTTCAGCTTTATTAGGATCAAACAAGTCCATTTGGGCTCCATTAGGACCAAAGAAGTACAAATTGACCCAGTTAGGTCCTTTATGACCTAACAAGTCCATATGGGCTCTATTTGGATCAAACAAGTCCATTATGGCTCTATTAAGATCAAACAAGTCCATTTGGCCTCCAATAGGACCAAAGAAGTACAAATTGGCCCAGTTAGGTCCTATATGACCTAAAAAGTACATTTTGGCTCTATTAAGATCAAACAAGTCCATTTGGGCTCCAATAGGACCAAAGAAGTACAAATTGGCCCAGTTAGCTCCTATATGACCTAAAAAGTCCATTTGGGCTCTATTAGAATCAAACAAGTCCATTTTGAGTCCATTTGGACCAAAGATCAACACAAGTCCATTTCCAGGCTCTATTAGGATCAAACAAGTCCATTTGGGCTCCATTAGGACCAAAGAAGTACAAATTGACCCAGTTAGTCCTGTATGATCTAAAAAGTCCATTTGGGCTCTATTTGGATCAAACAAGTCCATTTACAAACATTTATCAAAAGTCCATTTGGGCTCTATTATGATCAAACAAGTCCATTTGGCCTCAATAGGACCAAAGAAGTACAACTTGGCATAGTTAGGTCCTTTATGACCTAAAAGTCTTCCATTATCAACAAGTCCATTTGGGCTCTATTAACTGATCAAACAAGTCCATTTGGGCTCCAATTAGGACCAAAGAAGTACAAATTGGCCCAGTTAGCTCCTATAAGACCTAAAAAGTCCATTTAGGCTATATTAGGATAAAACAAGTCCATTTTGGGTCCATTTGGACCAAAGAAGTACAAATTGGCCCAATTGAGGTCCTATATGACCTAAAATGTCCAGTTGGGCTCTATTAGGATCAAACAAGTCCATTTTGGCTCCATTAGGACCAAAGAAGTACAAATTGACCAGTTAGTCCTGTATGATCTAAAAAGTCCATTTGGGCTCTATTTGGATCAAACAAGTCCATTTAGGCTCCAATAGGACCAAAGAAGTACAAATTGGCGCAGTTAGGTCCTATATGACCTAAAAAGTCCATTTGGGCTCTATTAGGATCAAACAAGTCCATTTGGGCTTCAATAGGACCAAAGAAGTACAACTTGGCATAGTTAGGTCCATTATGACCTAACAAGTCCATTTGGGCTCTATTAGGATCAAACAAGTCCATTTGGGCTCTATTAGGATCAAACAAGCCATTTGGGCCCATTAGACCAAACAAATCCATTTGGTCTCTATTAGACCAAAAAGTCCATTTGGGCTCTATTAGGACCAAAGAAGTACAAATTGACCCAGTTAGGTCCTATAAGACCTTAAAAGTCCATTTAGGCTATATTAGGATCAAACAAGTCCATTTGGGCTCCAATAGGACCAAAGAAGTACAAATTGGCATAGTTAGGTCCTTTATGACCTAACAAGTCCATTTGGGCTCTATTAGGACTAGTTTGATCCTATGACCTAACAAGTCCATTTGGGCTCTATTAGGACTAGTTTGATCCTATGACCTAACAAGTCCATTTGGGCTCTATTAGGATCAAACAAGTCCATTTGGGCTCCAATAGGCCCAAGAAGTACAAATTGGCCCAGTTAGGTCCTATATGACCTAAAATGTCCAGTTGGGCTCTATTAGGATCAAACAAGTCCATTTGGGCTCCAATAGGATCAAAGAAGTACAAATTGACCCAGTTAAGTCCTATATGACCTAAAAAGTCCATTTGGGCTCTATTAGGATCAAACAAGTCCATTTGGGCTCCAATAGGACCAAAGAAGTACAAATTGGCCCAGTTAGGTCCTTTATGACCTAAAAAGTCCATTTGGGCTCTATTAGGATCAAACTGGTCCATTTGGGCTCCATTAGGACCAAAGAAGTACAAATTTACCCAGTTAGGTCCTTTATGACCTAACAAGTCCATATGGGCTCTATTAGGATCAAACAAGTCCATTGGGGCTCTATTAGGATCAAACAAGTCCATTTGGGCTCCAATAGGACCAAAGAAGTACAAATTGGCCGAATTTGGTCCTATATGACCAAAAAAGTCCATTTGGGCTCCACTAGGATCAAACAAGTGCATTTGGGCTCTATTAGGATCAAACAAGTCCATTTGGGCTCTACTAGGATCACACAAGTCCATTTGGGCTCTATTAGGATCAAACAAGTCCATTTGGACTTAATTGCTAAACATAGTTTATCCGGATCTAACCCTCGACCAAATTAAGGGCCTCTGAATAAGCTTTCCAACAAGGCCTTAATTTGGTCTAGGGTTAGGTCAGGATTAATAAGCATAAATAGCAGTTTACAACCGCACAAGACAGAGAGAGACGAAAATTAGACAACTTTTACAGTCATTGTTTTTGCTTTTACATTATTGGGCATAATTGCTAAACATTGTTAATTTTCGGATTTTTCACTCTTCCTGACCTAGTTGCCTTGTGCAGAGCATAACTAGAGCTACAGATATCGGATTTTGATGATCTTGCTGTCCCTAGAAAGATAAGGAAAGGACCTAAAATTTCAGGTGCACAAGAATTGTCAAATTATTCCAAAATCAAGGCTAAATTGGGATCTAATAGGACCAAAGATATACAAATTGGCCCAGTTAGGTCCTATATGACCCAAAAAGTCCATTTTGGCTCTATTAGGATCAAACAAGTCCATTTCACTCTTCCTGACATTGTTGCCTTGTCCAGAGCATAACTAGAGCTACAGATATCGGATTTTGATGATCTTGCTGTCCCTAGAAAGATAAGGAAGGGACCTACAATTTCAGGTTCACAAGAATTGTCAAATTATTCCAAAATCAAGGCTAAATTGGGTCCCGAGTTCTCTGGCGCGGATTAGTACGCAGTCCATGATATTCCTTCACTTAAATGGGCCTAACTTACTAATCTTAAGCCCAATAAAGGAATATGATACCTTGTTGGAGAGCTTATTCAGAGGCCCTTAATTTGTTCTAGGGTTAGGTCAGGTTTAATAAGCAAAAATAGCAGTTTACAGTCGTACAAGCCAGAGAGAGATGGAAATTAGACAACTTTTACAATCATTGTTTTTGCTTTTAGAGCCCAAATGGACTTGTTTTATCCTAATAGAGCCCAAATGGACTTTTTAGGTCAAATAGGACCTAACTGGGCCAATTTGTACTTCTTTGGTCCTAATGGAGCCCAAATGGACTTGTTTGATCCTAATAGAGCCCCAAAGGACTTGTTTGATCCTAATAGAGCCCAAATGGACTTTTTAGGTCATATAGGACCTAACTGGGCCAATTTGTACTGCTTTGGTCCTAATGGAGCCCAAATGGACTTGTTTGATCCTAATAGAGCACAAATGGACTTTTTAGGTCATATAGGACCTAACTCGGCATATTTGTACTTCTTTGGTCCTAATGGAGCCCAAATGGACTTGTTTGACCCTAATAGAGCCCAAATGGACTTTTTAGGTCATATAGGACCTAACTAGGCCAATTTGTACTTCTTTGGTCCTAATGGAGCCCAAATGGACTTGTTTGATCCTAGTAGAGCCCAACTGGACATTTTAGGTAATAAAGGACCTAACTGTGCCAATTTGTACTTCTTTGGTCCTAATGGAGCCCAAATGGACTTGTTTGATCCTATTAGAGCCCAACTGGTCATTTTAGGTCATAAAGGACCTAACTGTGCCAATTTGTACTTCTTTGGTCCTAATGGAGCCCAAATGGACTTGTTTGATCCTAATAGAGCCAAAATGGACTATTTGGGTCATATAAGACCTAACTCGGCCAATTTGTACTTCTTTGGTCCTATTGTAGCCCAAATGGACTTGTTTGATCCTAATAGAGCCCAACTGGACATTTTCGGTCATAAAGGACCTAACTATGCCAATTTGTACTTCTTTGGTCCTAATAGAGCCCAAATGGACTTGTTTGATCCTAGTCGAGCCCAAATGGACTTTTTAGGTCATATAGGACCTAACTGGGCCAATTTGTACTTCTTTGGTCCTAATGGAGCCCAAATGGACTTGTTTGACCCTAATAGAGTCCAAATGGACTTTTTAGGTCATATAGGACCTAACTGGGCCAATTTGTACTTCTTTGGTCCTATTGGAGCCCAAATGGACTTGTTTGATCCTAATAGAGCCAAAATGCTCTTTTTAGGTCATATATGACCTAACTGGGCCAATTTGTACTTCTTTGGTCATATTGGAGCCCAAATGGACTTGTTTGATCCTAGTGGAGCCCAAATGGACTTTTTAGGTCATATAGGACCTAACTGGGCCAATTTGTACTTCTTTGGTCCTAATGGAGCCCAAATGGACTTTTTTGACCCTAATAGAGTCCAAATGGACTTTTTATGTCATATAGGACCTAACTGGGCCAATTTGTTCTTCTTTGGTCCTATTGGAGCCCAAATGGACTTGTTTGATCCTAATAGAGCCAAAATGCACTTTTTAGGTCATATATGACCTAACTGGGCCAATTTGTACTTCTTTGGTCATAATGGAGCCCAAATGGACTTGTTTGATCCTAATAGAGCCAAAATGGACCATTTGGGTCATATAGGACCTAACTGGGCCAATTTGTACATTTTTGGTCCTAATAGAGCCCAAATGGACTTGTTTGACCCTAATAGAACCCAAATGGACTTTTTAGGTCATCTAGGACCTAACTGGGCCAATTTGTACTTCTTTGGTCCTATTGGAGCCCAAATGGACTTGTTTGATCCTAATAGAGCCCAACTGGACATTTTAGGTCATAAAGGACCTAACTGTGCCAATTTGTACTTCTTTGGTCCTAATAGAGCCCAAATGGACTTGTTTGATCCTAGTGGAGCCCAAATGGACTTTTTAGGTCATATAGGACCTAACTCGGCAAATTTGTACTTCTTTGGTCCTAATGGAGCCCAAATGGACTTGTTTGATCCTAATAGAGCCCAAATGGACTTTTTAGGTCATATAGGACCTAACTGGCCCAATTTGTACTTCTTTGGTCCTATTGGAGCCCAAATGGACTTGTTTGATCCTAATAGAGCCCAAATGGACTTTTTAGGTCATATAGGACCTAACTGGGCCAATTTGTACTTCTTTGGTCCTAATGGAGCCCAAATGGACTTGTTTGACCCTAATAGAGCCCAAATGGACTTTTTAGGTCATATAGGACCTAACTGGGCCAATTTGTACTTCTTTGGTCCTAATGGAGCCCAAATGGACTTGATTGATCCTACTAGAGCCCAAATGGATATTTTAGGTCATAAAGGACCTAACTGTGCCAATTTGTACTTCTTTGGTCCTAATGGAGCCCAAATGGACTTGTTTGATCCTTATAGAGCCAAAATGGACTATTTGGGTCATATAGGACCTAACTGGGTCAATTTGTACATTTTTGGTCCTAATAGAGCCCAAATGGACTTGTTTGACCCTAATAGAACCCAAATGGACTTTTTAGGTCATCTAGGACCAAACTGGACCAATTTGTACTTCTTTGGTCCTATTGGAGCCCAAATGGACTTGTTTGATCCTAATAGAGCCCAACTGGACATTTTAGGTCATAAAGGACCTAACTGTGCCAATTTGTACTTCTTTGGTCCTAATAGAGCCCAAATGGACTTGTTTGATCCTAGTGGGGCCCAAATGGACTTTTTAGGTCATATAGGACCTAACTCGGCCAATTTGTACTTCTTTGGTCCTAATGGAGCCCAAATGGACTTGTTTGACCCTAACAGAGCCCAAATGGACTTTTTTGGTCATATAGGACCTAACTGGGCCAATTTGTACTTCTTTGGTCCTAATGGAGCCCAAATGGACTTGTTTGATCCTAGTAGAGCCCAACTGGACATTTTAGGTCATAAAGGACCTAACTGTGCCAATTTGTACTTCTGTGGTCCTAATGGAGCCCAAATGGACTTGTTTGATCCTAATAGAGCCAAAATGGACTATTTGGGTCATATAGGACCTAACTGGGCCAATTTGTACATTTTTGGTCCTAATGGAGCCCAAATGGACTTGTTTGACCCTAACAGAGCCCAAATGGACTTTTTAGGTCATATAGGACCTAACTGGGCCAATTTGTACTTCTTTGGTCCTAATGGAGCCCAAATGGACTTGTTTGATCCTAGTAGAGCCCAACTGGACATTTTAGGTCATAAAGGACCTAACTGTGCCAATTTGTACCTCTGTGGTCCTAATGGAGCCCAAATGGACTTGTTTGATCCTAATAGAGCCAAAATGGACTATTTGGGTCATATAGGACCTAACTGGGCCAATTTGTACATTTTTGGTCCTAATAGAGCCCAAATGGACTTGTTTGACCCTAATAGAACCCAAATGGACTTTTTAGGTCATCTAGGACCTAACTGGGCCAATTTGTACTTCTTTGGTCCTATTGGAGCCCAAATGGACTTGTTTGATCCTAATAGAGCCCAACTGGACATTTTAGGTCATAAAGGACCTAACTGTGCCAATTTGTATTTCTTTGGTCCTAATAGAGCCCAAATGGACTTGTTTGATCCTAGTGGAGCCCAAATGGACTTTTTAGGTCATATTGTACCTAACTGGGCCAATTTGTACTTCTTTGGTCCTAATGGAGCCCAAATGGACTTGTTTGATCCTAATAGAGTCCAAATGGACTTTTTAGGTCATATAGGACCTAATGGGCCAATTTGTACTTCTTTGGTCCTATTGAGCCCAAATGGACTTGTTTGATCCTAACAGAGCCCAACTGCACATTTTAGGTCATATATGACCTAACTGGGCCAATTTGTACTTCTTTGGTCATATTGGAGCCCAAATGGACTTGTTTGATCCTAGTGGAGCCCAAATGGACTTTTTAGGTCATATAGGACCTAACTGGGCCAATTTGTACTTCTTTGGTCCTAATGGAGCCCAAATGGACTTGTTTGATCCTAATAGAGCCCAAATGGACTTTTTAGGTCATATAGGACCTAACTGGGCCAATTTGTACTTCTTTGGTCCTATTGGAGCCCAAATGGACTTGTTTGATCCTAATAGAGCCAAAATGCACTTTTTAGGTCATATATGACCTAACTGGGCCAATTTGTACTTCTTTGGTCATATTGGAGCCCAAATGGACTTGTTTGATCCTAATAGAGCCCAAATGGACTTTTTAGGTCATATAGGACCTAACTGGGCCAATTTGTACTTCTTTGGTCCTATTGGAGCCCAAATGGACTTGTTTGACCCTAATAGAGCCCAAATGGACTTTTTAGGTCATATAGGACCTAACTGGGCCAATTTGTACTTCTTTGGTCCTAATGGAGCCCAAATGGACTTGTTTGATCCTAATAGAGCCCAACTGGACATTTTAGGTCATAAAGGACCTAACTGGGCCAATTTGTACTTCTTTGGTCCTAATGGAGCCCAAATGGACTTGTTTGATCCTAATAGAGCCCAAATGGACTTTTTAGTTCATATAGGACCTAATCAGCCAATTTGTACTTCTTGGTCCTAATGGAGCCCAAATGGACTTGTTTGATCCTAGTGGAGCCCAAATGGACTTTTTAGGTCATATAGGACCTAACTCGGCCAATTTGTACTTCTTTGGTCCTAATAGAGCCCAAATGGACTTGTTTGATCCTAATAGAGTCCAAATGGACTTTTAGGTCATATAGACCTAACTGGGCCAATTTGTACTTCTTTGGTCCTATTGGAGCCCAAATGGACTTGTTTGATCCTAATAGAGCCAAATGCACTTTTTTGGTCATATATGACCTAACTGGGCCAATTTGTACTTTTTGTCTATCTTGGAGCCCAAATGTTTGATCCATGGAGCCCAAATGGACTTTTTAGGTCATATAGGACCTAACTGGGCCAATTTGTACTTCTTTGGTCCTAATGGAGCCCAAATGGACTTGTTTGACCCTAATAGAGTCCAAATGGACTTTTTAGGTCATATAGGACCTAACTGGGCCAATTTGTACTTCTTTGGTCCTATTGGAGCCCAAATGGACTTGTTTGATCCTAATAGAGCCCAAATGGACTTTTTAGGTCATATAGGACCTAACTGGGCCAATTTGTACTTCTTTGGTCATATTGGAGCCCAAATGGACTTGTTTGATCCTAATAGAGCCCAAATGGACTTTTTAGGTCATATAGGACCTAACTGGGCCAATTTGTACTTCTTTGGTCCTATTGGAGCCCAAATGGACTTGTTTGATCCTAATAGAGCCCAAATGGACTTTTTAGGTCATATAGGACCTAACTGGGCCAATTTGTACTTCTTTGGTCCTATTGGAGCCCAAATGGACTTGTTTGATCCTAATAGAGCCCAACTGGACATTTTAGGTCATATAGGACCTAATGGGCCAATTTGTACTTATTTGGTCCAATTGGAGCCCAAATGGACTTGTTTGATCCTAATAGAGCCCAAATGGACTTTTTATGCCATATAGGACCTAACTGGGCCAATTTGTACTTCTTTGGTCCTATTGGAGCCCAAATGGACTTGTTTGATCCTAATAGAGCCAAAATGGACTTTTTAGGTCATATAGGACCTAACTCGGCCAATTTGTACTTCTTTGGTCCTATTGGAGCCCAAATGGAATTGTTTGATCTTAATAGAGCCCAAATGGACTTTTAGGTCATATAGGACCTAACTGGGCCAATTTGTACTTCTTTGGTCCTATTGAGCCCAAATGGACTTGTTTGATCCTAATATGTCCAAATGGACTTTTTAGGTCATATATGACCTAACTGGGCCAATTTGTACTTCTTTGGTCCTATTGGAGCCCAAATGGACTTGTTTGATCCTAATAGAGCCCAAATGGACTTTTTAGGTCATATAGGACCTAACTGGGCCAATTTGTACTTCTTTGGTCCTAATGGTGCCCAAATGGACTTGTTTGACCCTAATAGAGCCCAAATGGACATTTTAGGTCATATAGGACCTAACTGGGCCAATTTGTACTTCTTTGGTCCTTCTGGATCCCAAATGGACTTGTTTGATCCTAATAGAGCCCAAATTGACTTTTTAGGTCATAAAGGACCTAACTGGGCCAATTTGCATTTCTTTGGTCCTAATGGAGCCCAAATGGACTTGTTTGATCCTAATAGAGCCCAAATGGACTTTTTAGGTCATATAGGACCTAACTGGGCCAATTTGTACTTCTTTGGTCCTATTGGAGCCCAAATGGACTTGTTTGATCCTAGTGGAGCCCAAATGGACTTTTTAGGTCATATAGGACCTAACTGGACCAATTTGTACTTCTTTGGTCCTAATGGAACCCAAATGGACTTGTTTGACCCTAATAGAGTCCAAATGGACTTTTTAGGTCATATAGGACCGAACTGGGCCAATTTGTACTTCTTTGGTCCTATTGGAGCCCAAATGGACTTGTTTGATCCTAATAGAGCCAAAATGCACTTTTTAGGTCATATATGACCTAACTGGGCCAATTTGTACTTCTTTGGTCATATTGGAGCCCATATGGACTTGTTTGATCATATTGGCGCCCAAATGGACTTTTTAGGTCATATAGGACCTATCTGGGCCAATTTGTACTTCTTTGGTCCTAATGGAGCCCAAATGGACTTGTTTGACCCTAATAGAGTCCAAATGGACTTTTTAAGTCATATAGACCTAACTGGGCCAATTTGTACTTCTTTGGTCCTATTGAGCCCAAATGGACTTGTTTGATCCTAATAGAGCCAAAATGCACTTTTTAGGTCATATATGACCTAACAGGGTAAATTTGTACTTCATTGGTCATATTGGAGCCCAAATGGACTTGTTTGATCCTAATAGAGCCCAAATGGACTTGTTAGGTCATAAAGGACCTAACTGTGCCAATTTGTACTTCAATGGTCCTTTTGGAGCCCAAATGGACTTGTTTGATCCTAATAGAGCCCAAATGGACATTATAGGTCATATACGACCTAACTGGGCCAATTTGTACTTCTTTGGTCCTATTGGAGCCCAAATGGACTTGTTTGACCCTAATAGAGCCCAAATGGACATTTTAGGTCATGTAGGACCTATCTGGGCCAATTTGTACTTCTTTTGTCCTATTGGAGCCCAAATGGACTTGTGTGATCCTAATAGAGCCCAAATGGACTTTTTAGGTCATATAGGACCTAACTGGGCCAATTTGTACTTCTGTTGTCCTATTGGAGCCCAAATGGACCTTTTGATCCTAATAGAGCCCAACTGGGCATTTTAGGTCATATAGGACCTAACCCGGCCAATTTGTACTTCTTTGGTCCTATTGGAGCCCAAATGGACTTGTTTGATCCTAATAGAGCCAAAATGGACTTTTTAGGTCATATAGGACCTAACTGGGTCAATTTGTACATCTTTGGTCCTAATGGAGCCCTAATGGACTAGTTTGATCCTAATAGAGCCCAAATGGACTTTTAGGTCATAAAGGACCTAATCGGGCCAATTTGTACTTCTTTGGTCCTAATGGAGCCCAAATGGACTTGTTTGATCCTAATAGAGCCCAAATGGACTTTTAGGTCATAAAGACCTAACTGGGCCAATTTGTACTTCTTTGGTCCTATTGAGCCCAAATGGACTTGTTTGATCCTAATAGAGCCCAAATGGACTTTTTAGGTCATATAGGACCTAACTGGGCCAATTTGTTCGTCTCTGGTCCTATTGGAGCCCAAATGGACTTGTTTGATCCTAATAGAGCCAAATGCACTTTTAGGTCATATAGACCTAACTGGCCCATTTGCACTTCTTTGGTCATATCGGAGCCCAAATGGACTTGTTTGATCCTAATAGAGCCCAAATGGATTCTTTAGGTCATATAGGACCTAATGGGCCAATTTGTACTTTTTGGTCCTAATGGAGCCCAAATGGACTTGTTTGACCCTAATAGAGCCCCAATGGCCTGTTAGGTCATAAAGGACCTAACTCGGCCAATTTGTACTTCTTTGGTCCTAATGGAGCCCAAATGGACTTGTTTGATCCTAATAGAGCCCAAATGCACTTTTTAGGTCATAGGACCTAATCGGGCCAATTTGTACTTCTTTGGTCCTATTGGAGCCCAAATGGACTTGTTTGATCCTAAAAGAGCCCAATGGACTTTTTAGGTCATATAGGACCTAATGGGCCAATTTGTAATTCTTTGGTCATAAGTGAGCCCAAATGGACTTGTTTGATCCTAATAGAGCCCAAATGGACTTTTTAGGTCATATAGGACCTAACTGGGCCAATTTGTACTTCTTGGTCCTAATGGAGCCCAAAGGGACTTGTTTGACCCTAATGAACCCAAATGGACTTTTTAGGTCATAAAGACCAACGCCCATTTGTACTTCTTTGGTCCTATTGGAAGCCCAAATGGACTTGTTTGATCCTAATAGAGCCAAATGGACTTTTAGGTCATATAAGACCTAACTTGCCAATTTGTACTTCTTGGTCCTAATGGAGCCCAAATGGACTTGTTTGATCCTAATAGAGCCCAAATGGACTTTTTAGGTCATATAGGACCTAATCAAGCCAATTTGTACTTCTTTGGTCCTAATGGAGCCCAAATGGACTTGTTTGATCCTAATAGAGCCCAAATGGACTTTTTTAGGTCATATAAGACCTAACCGGGCCAATTTGTACTTCTTGGTCCTACTGGAGCCCAAATGGACTTGTTTGATCCTAATAGAGCCAAATGGACATTTTAGGTCATATAGACCTAACTGGGCCAATTTGTACCTTCTTTGGTCCTATTGGAGCCCAAATGGACTTGTTTGATCCTAATAGAGCCCAAATGGACTTTTT